>OZ022334.1:2667850-3905579 GCA_963989225.1 Dromius quadrimaculatus | reverse complement strand
ATATGTGTGGGTGTATTTTATTTATCAGCAAAAATTTAGAGGGATGTTAAAGTTACTTACACTAGGAATTGCTTTACTTAAAAAGTCACTTCCCGGTATTATTCGCAAACAGGGTGGCAGGGGGAGGGAATAAACATTTAATAATGACGTGCACATATTGTTAACATTCGACGGGGTGTGTAGGATATATGTGTGGGTGTATTTTATTTATCAGCAAAAATTTAGAGGGATGTTAAAGTTACTTACACTAGGAATTGCTTTACTTAAAAAGTCACTTCCCGGTATTATTCGCAAACAGGGTGGCAGGGGGAGGGAATAAACATTTAATAATGACGTGCACATATTGTTAACATTCGACGGGGTGTGTAGGATATATGTGTGGGTGTATTTTATTTATCAGCAAAAATTTAGAGGGATGTTAAAGTTACTTACACTAGGAATTGCTTTACTTAAAAAGTCACTTCCCGGTATTATTCGCAAACAGGGTGGCAGGGGGAGGGAATAAACATTTAATAATGACGTGCACATATTGTTAACATTCGACGGGGTGTGTAGGATATATGTGTGGGTGTATTTTATTTATCAGCAAAAATTTAGAGGGATGTTAAAGTTACTTACACTAGGAATTGCTTTACTTAAAAAGTCACTTCCCGGTATTATTCGCAAACAGGGTGGCAGGGGGAGGGAATAAACATTTAATAATGACGTGCACATATTGTTAACATTCGACGGGGTGTGTAGGATATATGTGTGGGTGTATTTTATTTATCAGCAAAAATTTAGAGGGATGTTAAAGTTACTTACACTAGGAATTGCTTTACTTAAAAAGTCACTTCCCGGTATTATTCGCAAACAGGGTGGCAGGGGGAGGGAATAAACATTTAATAATGACGTGCACATATTGTTAACATTCGACGGGGTGTGTAGGATATATGTGTGGGTGTATTTTATTTATCAGCAAAAATTTAGAGGGATGTTAAAGTTACTTACACTAGGAATTGCTTTACTTAAAAAGTCACTTTCCGGTATTATTCGCAAACAGGGTGGCAGGGGGAGGGAATAAACATTTAATAATGACGTGCACATATTGTTAACATTCGACGGGGTGTGTAGGATATATGTGTGGGTGTATTTTATTTATCAGCAAAAATTTAGAGGGATGTTAAAGTTACTTACACTAGGAATTGCTTTACTTAAAAAGTCACTTCCCGGTATTATTCGCAAACAGGGTGGCAGGGGGAGGGAATAAACATTTAATAATGACGTGCACATATTGTTAACATTCGACGGGGTGTGTAGGATATATGTGTGGGTGTATTTTATTTATCAGCAAAAATTTAGAGGGATGTTAAAGTTACTTACACTAGGAATTGCTTTACTTAAAAAGTCACTTCCCGGTATTATTCGCAAACAGGGTGGCAGGGGGAGGGAATAAACATTTAATAATGACGTGCACATATTGTTAACATTCGACGGGGTGTGTAGGATATATGTGTGGGTGTATTTTATTTATCAGCAAAAATTTAGAGGGATGTTAAAGTTACTTACACTAGGAATTGCTTTACTTAAAAAGTCACTTCCCGGTATTATTCGCAAACAGGGTGGCAGGGGGAGGGAATAAACATTTAATAATGACGTGCACATATTGTTAACATTCGACGGGGTGTGTAGGATATATGTGTGGGTGTATTTTATTTATCAGCAAAAATTTAGAGGGATGTTAAAGTTACTTACACTAGGAATTGCTTTACTTAAAAAGTCACTTCCCGGTATTATTCGCAAACAGGGTGGCAGGGGGAGGGAATAAACATTTAATAATGACGTGCACATATTGTTAACATTCGACGGGGTGTGTAGGATATATGTGTGGGTGTATTTTATTTATCAGCAAAAATTTAGAGGGATGTTAAAGTTACTTACACTAGGAATTGCTTTACTTAAAAAGTCACTTCCCGGTATTATTCGCAAACAGGGTGGCAGGGGGAGGGAATAAACATTTAATAATGACGTGCACATATTGTTAACATTCGACGGGGTGTGTAGGATATATGTGTGGGTGTATTTTATTTATCAGCAAAAATTTAGAGGGATGTTAAAGTTACTTACACTAGGAATTGCTTTACTTAAAAAGTCACTTCCCGGTATTATTCGCAAACAGGGTGGCAGGGGGAGGGAATAAACATTTAATAATGACGTGCACATATTGTTAACATTCGACGGGGTGTGTAGGATATATGTGTGGGTGTATTTTATTTATCAGCAAAAATTTAGAGGGATGTTAAAGTTACTTACACTAGGAATTGCTTTACTTAAAAAGTCACTTCCCGGTATTATTCGCAAACAGGGTGGCAGGGGGAGGGAATAAACATTTAATAATGACGTGCACATATTGTTAACATTCGACGGGGTGTGTAGGATATATGTGTGGGTGTATTTTATTTATCAGCAAAAATTTAGAGGGATGTTAAAGTTACTTACACTAGGAATTGCTTTACTTAAAAAGTCACTTCCCGGTATTATTCGCAAACAGGGTGGCAGGGGGAGGGAATAAACATTTAATAATGACGTGCACATATTGTTAACATTCGACGGGGTGTGTAGGATATATGTGTGGGTGTATTTTATTTATCAGCAAAAATTTAGAGGGATGTTAAAGTTACTTACACTAGGAATTGCTTTACTTAAAAAGTCACTTTCCGGTATTATTCGCAAACAGGGTGGCAGGGGGAGGGAATAAACATTTAATAATGACGTGCACATATTGTTAACATTCGACGGGGTGTGTAGGATATATGTGTGGGTGTATTTTATTTATCAGCAAAAATTTAGAGGGATGTTAAAGTTACTTACACTAGGAATTGCTTTACTTAAAAAGTCACTTCCCGGTATTATTCGCAAACAGGGTGGCAGGGGGAGGGAATAAACATTTAATAATGACGTGCACATATTGTTAACATTCGACGGGGTGTGTAGGATATATGTGTGGGTGTATTTTATTTATCAGCAAAAATTTAGAGGGATGTTAAAGTTACTTACACTAGGAATTGCTTTACTTAAAAAGTCACTTCCCGGTATTATTCGCAAACAGGGTGGCAGGGGGAGGGAATAAACATTTAATAATGACGTGCACATATTGTTAACATTCGACGGGGTGTGTAGGATATATGTGTGGGTGTATTTTATTTATCAGCAAAAATTTAGAGGGATGTTAAAGTTACTTACACTAGGAATTGCTTTACTTAAAAAGTCACTTCCCGGTATTATTCGCAAACAGGGTGGCAGGGGGAGGGAATAAACATTTAATAATGACGTGCACATATTGTTAACATTCGACGGGGTGTGTAGGATATATGTGTGGGTGTATTTTATTTATCAGCAAAAATTTAGAGGGATGTTAAAGTTACTTACACTAGGAATTGCTTTACTTAAAAAGTCACTTCCCGGTATTATTCGCAAACAGGGTGGCAGGGGGAGGGAATAAACATTTAATAATGACGTGCACATATTGTTAACATTCGACGGGGTGTGTAGGATATATGTGTGGGTGTATTTTATTTATCAGCAAAAATTTAGAGGGATGTTAAAGTTACTTACACTAGGAATTGCTTTACTTAAAAAGTCACTTCCCGGTATTATTCGCAAACAGGGTGGCAGGGGGAGGGAATAAACATTTAATAATGACGTGCACATATTGTTAACATTCGACGGGGTGTGTAGGATATATGTGTGGGTGTATTTTATTTATCAGCAAAAATTTAGAGGGATGTTAAAGTTACTTACACTAGGAATTGCTTTACTTAAAAAGTCACTTCCCGGTATTATTCGCAAACAGGGTGGCAGGGGGAGGGAATAAACATTTAATAATGACGTGCACATATTGTTAACATTCGACGGGGTGTGTAGGATATATGTGTGGGTGTATTTTATTTATCAGCAAAAATTTAGAGGGATGTTAAAGTTACTTACACTAGGAATTGCTTTACTTAAAAAGTCACTTCCCGGTATTATTCGCAAACAGGGTGGCAGGGGGAGGGAATAAACATTTAATAATGACGTGCACATATTGTTAACATTCGACGGGGTGTGTAGGATATATGTGTGGGTGTATTTTATTTATCAGCAAAAATTTAGAGGGATGTTAAAGTTACTTACACTAGGAATTGCTTTACTTAAAAAGTCACTTCCCGGTATTATTCGCAAACAGGGTGGCAGGGGGAGGGAATAAACATTTAATAATGACGTGCACATATTGTTAACATTCGACGGGGTGTGTAGGATATATGTGTGGGTGTATTTTATTTATCAGCAAAAATTTAGAGGGATGTTAAAGTTACTTACACTAGGAATTGCTTTACTTAAAAAGTCACTTCCCGGTATTATTCGCAAACAGGGTGGCAGGGGGAGGGAATAAACATTTAATAATGACGTGCACATATTGTTAACATTCGACGGGGTGTGTAGGATATATGTGTGGGTGTATTTTATTTATCAGCAAAAATTTAGAGGGATGTTAAAGTTACTTACACTAGGAATTGCTTTACTTAAAAAGTCACTTCCCGGTATTATTCGCAAACAGGGTGGCAGGGGGAGGGAATAAACATTTAATAATGACGTGCACATATTGTTAACATTCGACGGGGTGTGTAGGATATATGTGTGGGTGTATTTTATTTATCAGCAAAAATTTAGAGGGATGTTAAAGTTACTTACACTAGGAATTGCTTTACTTAAAAAGTCACTTCCCGGTATTATTCGCAAACAGGGTGGCAGGGGGAGGGAATAAACATTTAATAATGACGTGCACATATTGTTAACATTCGACGGGGTGTGTAGGATATATGTGTGGGTGTATTTTATTTATCAGCAAAAATTTAGAGGGATGTTAAAGTTACTTACACTAGGAATTGCTTTACTTAAAAAGTCACTTCCCGGTATTATTCGCAAACAGGGCGGCAGGGGGAGGGAATAAACATTTAATAATGACGTGCACATATTGTTAACATTCGACGGGGTGTGTAGGATATATGTGTGGGTGTATTTTATTTATCAGCAAAAATTTAGAGGGATGTTAAAGTTACTTACACTAGGAATTGCTTTACTTAAAAAGTCACTTCCCGGTATTATTCGCAAACAGGGTGGCAGGGGGAGGGAATAAACATTTAATAATGACGTGCACATATTGTTAACATTCGACGGGGTGTGTAGGATATATGTGTGGGTGTATTTTATTTATCAGCAAAAATTTAGAGGGATGTTAAAGTTACTTACACTAGGAATTGCTTTACTTAAAAAGTCACTTCCCGGTATTATTCGCAAACAGGGTGGCAGGGGGAGGGAATAAACATTTAATAATGACGTGCACATATTGTTAACATTCGACGGGGTGTGTAGGATATATGTGTGGGTGTATTTTATTTATCAGCAAAAATTTAGAGGGATGTTAAAGTTACTTACACTAGGAATTGCTTTACTTAAAAAGTCACTTTCCGGTATTATTCGCAAACAGGGTGGCAGGGGGAGGGAATAAACATTTAATAATGACGTGCACATATTGTTAACATTCGACGGGGTGTGTAGGATATATGTGTGGGTGTATTTTATTTATCAGCAAAAATTTAGAGGGATGTTAAAGTTACTTACACTAGGAATTGCTTTACTTAAAAAGTCACTTCCCGGTATTATTCGCAAACAGGGTGGCAGGGGGAGGGAATAAACATTTAATAATGACGTGCACATATTGTTAACATTCGACGGGGTGTGTAGGATATATGTGTGGGTGTATTTTATTTATCAGCAAAAATTTAGAGGGATGTTAAAGTTACTTACACTAGGAATTGCTTTACTTAAAAAGTCACTTCCCGGTATTATTCGCAAACAGGGTGGCAGGGGGAGGGAATAAACATTTAATAATGACGTGCACATATTGTTAACATTCGACGGGGTGTGTAGGATATATGTGTGGGTGTATTTTATTTATCAGCAAAAATTTAGAGGGATGTTAAAGTTACTTACACTAGGAATTGCTTTACTTAAAAAGTCACTTCCCGGTATTATTCGCAAACAGGGTGGCAGGGGGAGGGAATAAACATTTAATAATGACGTGCACATATTGTTAACATTCGACGGGGTGTGTAGGATATATGTGTGGGTGTATTTTATTTATCAGCAAAAATTTAGAGGGATGTTAAAGTTACTTACACTAGGAATTGCTTTACTTAAAAAGTCACTTCCCGGTATTATTCGCAAACAGGGTGGCAGGGGGAGGGAATAAACATTTAATAATGACGTGCACATATTGTTAACATTCGACGGGGTGTGTAGGATATATGTGTGGGTGTATTTTATTTATCAGCAAAAATTTAGAGGGATGTTAAAGTTACTTACACTAGGAATTGCTTTACTTAAAAAGTCACTTCCCGGTATTATTCGCAAACAGGGTGGCAGGGGGAGGGAATAAACATTTAATAATGACGTGCACATATTGTTAACATTCGACGGGGTGTGTAGGATATATGTGTGGGTGTATTTTATTTATCAGCAAAAATTTAGAGGGATGTTAAAGTTACTTACACTAGGAATTGCTTTACTTAAAAAGTCACTTCCCGGTATTATTCGCAAACAGGGTGGCAGGGGGAGGGAATAAACATTTAATAATGACGTGCACATATTGTTAACATTCGACGGGGTGTGTAGGATATATGTGTGGGTGTATTTTATTTATCAGCAAAAATTTAGAGGGATGTTAAAGTTACTTACACTAGGAATTGCTTTACTTAAAAAGTCACTTCCCGGTATTATTCGCAAACAGGGTGGCAGGGGGAGGGAATAAACATTTAATAATGACGTGCACATATTGTTAACATTCGACGGGGTGTGTAGGATATATGTGTGGGTGTATTTTATTTATCAGCAAAAATTTAGAGGGATGTTAAAGTTACTTACACTAGGAATTGCTTTACTTAAAAAGTCACTTCCCGGTATTATTCGCAAACAGGGTGGCAGGGGGAGGGAATAAACATTTAATAATGACGTGCACATATTGTTAACATTCGACGGGGTGTGTAGGATATATGTGTGGGTGTATTTTATTTATCAGCAAAAATTTAGAGGGATGTTAAAGTTACTTACACTAGGAATTGCTTTACTTAAAAAGTCACTTCCCGGTATTATTCGCAAACAGGGCGGCAGGGGGAGGGAATAAACATTTAATAATGACGTGCACATATTGTTAACATTCGACGGGGTGTGTAGGATATATGTGTGGGTGTATTTTATTTATCAGCAAAAATTTAGAGGGATGTTAAAGTTACTTACACTAGGAATTGCTTTACTTAAAAAGTCACTTCCCGGTATTATTCGCAAACAGGGTGGCAGGGGGAGGGAATAAACATTTAATAATGACGTGCACATATTGTTAACATTCGACGGGGTGTGTAGGATATATGTGTGGGTGTATTTTATTTATCAGCAAAAATTTAGAGGGATGTTAAAGTTACTTACACTAGGAATTGCTTTACTTAAAAGTCACTTCCCGGTATTATTCGCAAACAGGGCGGCAGGGGGAGGGAATAAACATTTAATAATGACGTGCACATATTGTTAACATTCGACGGGGTGTGTAGGATATATGTGTGGGTGTATTTTATTTATCAGCAAAAATTTAGAGGGATGTTAAAGTTACTTACACTAGGAATTGCTTTACTTAAAAAGTCACTTCCCGGTATTATTCGCAAACAGGGTGGCAGGGGGAGGGAATAAACATTTAATAATGACGTGCACATATTGTTAACATTCGACGGGGTGTGTAGGATATATGTGTGGGTGTATTTTATTTATCAGCAAAAATTTAGAGGGATGTTAAAGTTACTTACACTAGGAATTGCTTTACTTAAAAGTCACTTCCCGGTATTATTCGCAAACAGGGCGGCAGGGGGAGGGAATAAACATTTAATAATGACGTGCACATATTGTTAACATTCGACGGGGTGTGTAGGATATATGTGTGGGTGTATTTTATTTATCAGCAAAAATTTAGAGGGATGTTAAAGTTACTTACACTAGGAATTGCTTTACTTAAAAAGTCACTTCCCGGTATTATTCGCAAACAGGGTGGCAGGGGGAGGGAATAAACATTTAATAATGACGTGCACATATTGTTAACATTCGACGGGGTGTGTAGGATATATGTGTGGGTGTATTTTATTTATCAGCAAAAATTTAGAGGGATGTTAAAGTTACTTACACTAGGAATTGCTTTACTTAAAAAGTCACTTCCCGGTATTATTCGCAAACAGGGTGGCAGGGGGAGGGAATAAACATTTAATAATGACGTGCACATATTGTTAACATTCGACGGGGTGTGTAGGATATATGTGTGGGTGTATTTTATTTATCAGCAAAAATTTAGAGGGATGTTAAAGTTACTTACACTAGGAATTGCTTTACTTAAAAAGTCACTTCCCGGTATTATTCGCAAACAGGGTGGCAGGGGGAGGGAATAAACATTTAATAATGACGTGCACATATTGTTAACATTCGACGGGGTGTGTAGGATATATGTGTGGGTGTATTTTATTTATCAGCAAAAATTTAGAGGGATGTTAAAGTTACTTACACTAGGAATTGCTTTACTTAAAAAGTCACTTCCCGGTATTATTCGCAAACAGGGTGGCAGGGGGAGGGAATAAACATTTAATAATGACGTGCACATATTGTTAACATTCGACGGGGTGTGTAGGATATATGTGTGGGTGTATTTTATTTATCAGCAAAAATTTAGAGGGATGTTAAAGTTACTTACACTAGGAATTGCTTTACTTAAAAAGTCACTTCCCGGTATTATTCGCAAACAGGGTGGCAGGGGGAGGGAATAAACATTTAATAATGACGTGCACATATTGTTAACATTCGACGGGGTGTGTAGGATATATGTGTGGGTGTATTTTATTTATCAGCAAAAATTTAGAGGGATGTTAAAGTTACTTACACTAGGAATTGCTTTACTTAAAAAGTCACTTCCCGGTATTATTCGCAAACAGGGTGGCAGGGGGAGGGAATAAACATTTAATAATGACGTGCACATATTGTCAACATTCGACGGGGTGTGTAGGATATATGTGTGGGTGTATTTTATTTATCAGCAAAAATTTAGAGGGATGTTAAAGTTACTTACACTAGGAATTGCTTTACTTAAAAAGTCACTTCCCGGTATTATTCGCAAACAGGGTGGCAGGGGGAGGGAATAAACATTTAATAATGACGTGCACATATTGTTAACATTCGACGGGGTGTGTAGGATATATGTGTGGGTGTATTTTATTTATCAGCAAAAATTTAGAGGGATGTTAAAGTTACTTACACTAGGAATTGCTTTACTTAAAAAGTCACTTCCCGGTATTATTCGCAAACAGGGTGGCAGGGGGAGGGAATAAACATTTAATAATGACGTGCACATATTGTTAACATTCGACGGGGTGTGTAGGATATATGTGTGGGTGTATTTTATTTATCAGCAAAAATTTAGAGGGATGTTAAAGTTACTTACACTAGGAATTGCTTTACTTAAAAAGTCACTTCCCGGTATTATTCGCAAACAGGGTGGCAGGGGGAGGGAATAAACATTTAATAATGACGTGCACATATTGTTAACATTCGACGGGGTGTGTAGGATATATGTGTGGGTGTATTTTATTTATCAGCAAAAATTTAGAGGGATGTTAAAGTTACTTACACTAGGAATTGCTTTACTTAAAAAGTCACTTCCCGGTATTATTCGCAAACAGGGTGGCAGGGGGAGGGAATAAACATTTAATAATGACGTGCACATATTGTTAACATTCGACGGGGTGTGTAGGATATATGTGTGGGTGTATTTTATTTATCAGCAAAAATTTAGAGGGATGTTAAAGTTACTTACACTAGGAATTGCTTTACTTAAAAAGTCACTTCCCGGTATTATTCGCAAACAGGGTGGCAGGGGGAGGGAATAAACATTTAATAATGACGTGCACATATTGTTAACATTCGACGGGGTGTGTAGGATATATGTGTGGGTGTATTTTATTTATCAGCAAAAATTTAGAGGGATGTTAAAGTTACTTACACTAGGAATTGCTTTACTTAAAAAGTCACTTCCCGGTATTATTCGCAAACAGGGTGGCAGGGGGAGGGAATAAACATTTAATAATGACGTGCACATATTGTTAACATTCGACGGGGTGTGTAGGATATATGTGTGGGTGTATTTTATTTATCAGCAAAAATTTAGAGGGATGTTAAAGTTACTTACACTAGGAATTGCTTTACTTAAAAAGTCACTTCCCGGTATTATTCGCAAACAGGGTGGCAGGGGGAGGGAATAAACATTTAATAATGACGTGCACATATTGTTAACATTCGACGGGGTGTGTAGGATATATGTGTGGGTGTATTTTATTTATCAGCAAAAATTTAGAGGGATGTTAAAGTTACTTACACTAGGAATTGCTTTACTTAAAAAGTCACTTCCCGGTATTATTCGCAAACAGGGTGGCAGGGGGAGGGAATAAACATTTAATAATGACGTGCACATATTGTTAACATTCGACGGGGTGTGTAGGATATATGTGTGGGTGTATTTTATTTATCAGCAAAAATTTAGAGGGATGTTAAAGTTACTTACACTAGGAATTGCTTTACTTAAAAAGTCACTTCCCGGTATTATTCGCAAACAGGGTGGCAGGGGGAGGGAATAAACATTTAATAATGACGTGCACATATTGTTAACATTCGACGGGGTGTGTAGGATATATGTGTGGGTGTATTTTATTTATCAGCAAAAATTTAGAGGGATGTTAAAGTTACTTACACTAGGAATTGCTTTACTTAAAAAGTCACTTCCCGGTATTATTCGCAAACAGGGTGGCAGGGGGAGGGAATAAACATTTAATAATGACGTGCACATATTGTTAACATTCGACGGGGTGTGTAGGATATATGTGTGGGTGTATTTTATTTATCAGCAAAAATTTAGAGGGATGTTAAAGTTACTTACACTAGGAATTGCTTTACTTAAAAAGTCACTTCCCGGTATTATTCGCAAACAGGGTGGCAGGGGGAGGGAATAAACATTTAATAATGACGTGCACATATTGTTAACATTCGACGGGGTGTGTAGGATATATGTGTGGGTGTATTTTATTTATCAGCAAAAATTTAGAGGGATGTTAAAGTTACTTACACTAGGAATTGCTTTACTTAAAAAGTCACTTCCCGGTATTATTCGCAAACAGGGTGGCAGGGGGAGGGAATAAACATTTAATAATGACGTGCACATATTGTTAACATTCGACGGGGTGTGTAGGATATATGTGTGGGTGTATTTTATTTATCAGCAAAAATTTAGAGGGATGTTAAAGTTACTTACACTAGGAATTGCTTTACTTAAAAAGTCACTTCCCGGTATTATTCGCAAACAGGGTGGCAGGGGGAGGGAATAAACATTTAATAATGACGTGCACATATTGTTAACATTCGACGGGGTGTGTAGGATATATGTGTGGGTGTATTTTATTTATCAGCAAAAATTTAGAGGGATGTTAAAGTTACTTACACTAGGAATTGCTTTACTTAAAAAGTCACTTCCCGGTATTATTCGCAAACAGGGTGGCAGGGGGAGGGAATAAACATTTAATAATGACGTGCACATATTGTTAACATTCGACGGGGTGTGTAGGATATATGTGTGGGTGTATTTTATTTATCAGCAAAAATTTAGAGGGATGTTAAAGTTACTTACACTAGGAATTGCTTTACTTAAAAAGTCACTTCCCGGTATTATTCGCAAACAGGGTGGCAGGGGGAGGGAATAAACATTTAATAATGACGTGCACATATTGTTAACATTCGACGGGGTGTGTAGGATATATGTGTGGGTGTATTTTATTTATCAGCAAAAATTTAGAGGGATGTTAAAGTTACTTACACTAGGAATTGCTTTACTTAAAAAGTCACTTCCCGGTATTATTCGCAAACAGGGTGGCAGGGGGAGGGAATAAACATTTAATAATGACGTGCACATATTGTCAACATTCGACGGGGTGTGTAGGATATATGTGTGGGTGTATTTTATTTATCAGCAAAAATTTAGAGGGATGTTAAAGTTACTTACACTAGGAATTGCTTTACTTAAAAAGTCACTTCCCGGTATTATTCGCAAACAGGGTGGCAGGGGGAGGGAATAAACATTTAATAATGACGTGCACATATTGTTAACATTCGACGGGGTGTGTAGGATATATGTGTGGGTGTATTTTATTTATCAGCAAAAATTTAGAGGGATGTTAAAGTTACTTACACTAGGAATTGCTTTACTTAAAAAGTCACTTCCCGGTATTATTCGCAAACAGGGTGGCAGGGGGAGGGAATAAACATTTAATAATGACGTGCACATATTGTTAACATTCGACGGGGTGTGTAGGATATATGTGTGGGTGTATTTTATTTATCAGCAAAAATTTAGAGGGATGTTAAAGTTACTTACACTAGGAATTGCTTTACTTAAAAAGTCACTTCCCGGTATTATTCGCAAACAGGGTGGCAGGGGGAGGGAATAAACATTTAATAATGACGTGCACATATTGTTAACATTCGACGGGGTGTGTAGGATATATGTGTGGGTGTATTTTATTTATCAGCAAAAATTTAGAGGGATGTTAAAGTTACTTACACTAGGAATTGCTTTACTTAAAAAGTCACTTCCCGGTATTATTCGCAAACAGGGTGGCAGGGGGAGGGAATAAACATTTAATAATGACGTGCACATATTGTTAACATTCGACGGGGTGTGTAGGATATATGTGTGGGTGTATTTTATTTATCAGCAAAAATTTAGAGGGATGTTAAAGTTACTTACACTAGGAATTGCTTTACTTAAAAAGTCACTTCCCGGTATTATTCGCAAACAGGGTGGCAGGGGGAGGGAATAAACATTTAATAATGACGTGCACATATCGTTAACATTCGACGGGGTGTGTAGGATATATGTGTGGGTGTATTTTATTTATCAGCAAAAATTTAGAGGGATGTTAAAGTTACTTACACTAGGAATTGCTTTACTTAAAAAGTCACTTCCCGGTATTATTCGCAAACAGGGTGGCAGGGGGAGGGAATAAACATTTAATAATGACGTGCACATATTGTTAACATTCGACGGGGTGTGTAGGATATATGTGTGGGTGTATTTTATTTATCAGCAAAAATTTAGAGGGATGTTAAAGTTACTTACACTAGGAATTGCTTTACTTAAAAAGTCACTTCCCGGTATTATTCGCAAACAGGGTGGCAGGGGGAGGGAATAAACATTTAATAATGACGTGCACATATTGTTAACATTCGACGGGGTGTGTAGGATATATGTGTGGGTGTATTTTATTTATCAGCAAAAATTTAGAGGGATGTTAAAGTTACTTACACTAGGAATTGCTTTACTTAAAAAGTCACTTCCCGGTATTATTCGCAAACAGGGTGGCAGGGGGAGGGAATAAACATTTAATAATGACGTGCACATATTGTTAACATTCGACGGGGTGTGTAGGATATATGTGTGGGTGTATTTTATTTATCAGCAAAAATTTAGAGGGATGTTAAAGTTACTTACACTAGGAATTGCTTTACTTGAAAAGTCACTTCCCGGTATTATTCGCAAACAGGGTGGCAGGGGGAGGGAATAAACATTTAATAATGACGTGCACATATTGTTAACATTCGACGGGGTGTGTAGGATATATGTGTGGGTGTATTTTATTTATCAGCAAAAATTTAGAGGGATGTTAAAGTTACTTACACTAGGAATTGCTTTACTTAAAAAGTCACTTCCCGGTATTATTCGCAAACAGGGTGGCAGGGGGAGGGAATAAACATTTAATAATGACGTGCACATATTGTTAACATTCGACGGGGTGTGTAGGATATATGTGTGGGTGTATTTTATTTATCAGCAAAAATTTAGAGGGATGTTAAAGTTACTTACACTAGGAATTGCTTTACTTAAAAAGTCACTTCCCGGTATTATTCGCAAACAGGGTGGCAGGGGGAGGGAATAAACATTTAATAATGACGTGCACATATTGTTAACATTCGACGGGGTGTGTAGGATATATGTGTGGGTGTATTTTATTTATCAGCAAAAATTTAGAGGGATGTTAAAGTTACTTACACTAGGAATTGCTTTACTTAAAAAGTCACTTCCCGGTATTATTCGCAAACAGGGTGGCAGGGGGAGGGAATAAACATTTAATAATGACGTGCACATATTGTTAACATTCGACGGGGTGTGTAGGATATATGTGTGGGTGTATTTTATTTATCAGCAAAAATTTAGAGGGATGTTAAAGTTACTTACACTAGGAATTGCTTTACTTGAAAAGTCACTTCCCGGTATTATTCGCAAACAGGGTGGCAGGGGGAGGGAATAAACATTTAATAATGACGTGCACATATTGTTAACATTCGACGGGGTGTGTAGGATATATGTGTGGGTGTATTTTATTTATCAGCAAAAATTTAGAGGGATGTTAAAGTTACTTACACTAGGAATTGCTTTACTTAAAAAGTCACTTCCCGGTATTATTCGCAAACAGGGTGGCAGGGGGAGGGAATAAACATTTAATAATGACGTGCACATATTGTTAACATTCGACGGGGTGTGTAGGATATATGTGTGGGTGTATTTTATTTATCAGCAAAAATTTAGAGGGATGTTAAAGTTACTTACACTAGGAATTGCTTTACTTAAAAAGTGACTTCCCGGTATTATTCGCAAACAGGGTGGCAGGGGGAGGGAATAAACATTTAATAATGACGTGCACATATTGTCAACATTCGACGGGGTGTGTAGGATATATGTGTGGGTGTATTTTATTTATCAGCAAAAATTTAGAGGGATGTTAAAGTTACTTACACTAGGAATTGCTTTACTTAAAAAGTCACTTCCCGGTATTATTCGCAAACAGGGTGGCAGGGGGAGGGAATAAACATTTAATAATGACGTGCACATATTGTTAACATTCGACGGGGTGTGTAGGATATATGTGTGGGTGTATTTTATTTATCAGCAAAAATTTAGAGGGATGTTAAAGTTACTTACACTAGGAATTGCTTTACTTAAAAAGTCACTTCCCGGTATTATTCGCAAACAGGGTGGCAGGGGGAGGGAATAAACATTTAATAATGACGTGCACATATTGTCAACATTCGACGGGGTGTGTAGGATATATGTGTGGGTGTATTTTATTTATCAGCAAAAATTTAGAGGGATGTTAAAGTTACTTACACTAGGAATTGCTTTACTTAAAAAGTCACTTCCCGGTATTATTCGCAAACAGGGTGGCAGGGGGAGGGAATAAACATTTAATAATGACGTGCACATATTGTCAACATTCGACGGGGTGTGTAGGATATATGTGTGGGTGTATTTTATTTATCAGCAAAAATTTAGAGGGATGTTAAAGTTACTTACACTAGGAATTGCTTTACTTAAAAAGTCACTTCCCGGTATTATTCGCAAACAGGGTGGCAGGGGGAGGGAATAAACATTTAATAATGACGTGCACATATTGTTAACATTCGACGGGGTGTGTAGGATATATGTGTGGGTGTATTTTATTTATCAGCAAAAATTTAGAGGGATGTTAAAGTTACTTACACTAGGAATTGCTTTACTTAAAAAGTGACTTCCCGGTATTATTCGCAAACAGGGTGGCAGGGGGAGGGAATAAACATTTAATAATGACGTGCACATATTGTCAACATTCGACGGGGTGTGTAGGATATATGTGTGGGTGTATTTTATTTATCAGCAAAAATTTAGAGGGATGTTAAAGTTACTTACACTAGGAATTGCTTTACTTAAAAAGTCACTTCCCGGTATTATTCGCAAACAGGGTGGCAGGGGGAGGGAATAAACATTTAATAATGACGTGCACATATTGTCAACATTCGACGGGGTGTGTAGGATATATGTGTGGGTGTATTTTATTTATCAGCAAAAATTTAGAGGGATGTTAAAGTTACTTACACTAGGAATTGCTTTACTTAAAAAGTCACTTCCCGGTATTATTCGCAAACAGGGTGGCAGGGGGAGGGAATAAACATTTAATAATGACGTGCACATATTGTTAACATTCGACGGGGTGTGTAGGATATATGTGTGGGTGTATTTTATTTATCAGCAAAAATTTAGAGGGATGTTAAAGTTACTTACACTAGGAATTGCTTTACTTAAAAAGTCACTTCCCGGTATTATTCGCAAACAGGGTGGCAGGGGGAGGGAATAAACATTTAATAATGACGTGCACATATTGTTAACATTCGACGGGGTGTGTAGGATATATGTGTGGGTGTATTTTATTTATCAGCAAAAATTTAGAGGGATGTTAAAGTTACCTACACTAGGAATTGCTTTACTTAAAAAGTCACTTCCCGGTATTATTCGCAAACAGGGTGGCAGGGGGAGGGAATAAACATTTAATAATGACGTGCACATATTGTTAACATTCGACGGGGTGTGTAGGATATATGTGTGGGTGTATTTTATTTATCAGCAAAAATTTAGAGGGATGTTAAAGTTACTTACACTAGGAATTGCTTTACTTAAAAAGTGACTTCCCGGTATTATTCGCAAACAGGGTGGCAGGGGGAGGGAATAAACATTTAATAATGACGTGCACATATTGTCAACATTCGACGGGGTGTGTAGGATATATGTGTGGGTGTATTTTATTTATCAGCAAAAATTTAGAGGGATGTTAAAGTTACTTACACTAGGAATTGCTTTACTTAAAAAGTCACTTCCCGGTATTATTCGCAAACAGGGTGGCAGGGGGAGGGAATAAACATTTAATAATGACGTGCACATATTGTCAACATTCGACGGGGTGTGTAGGATATATGTGTGGGTGTATTTTATTTATCAGCAAAAATTTAGAGGGATGTTAAAGTTACTTACACTAGGAATTGCTTTACTTAAAAAGTCACTTCCCGGTATTATTCGCAAACAGGGTGGCAGGGGGAGGGAATAAACATTTAATAATGACGTGCACATATTGTTAACATTCGACGGGGTGTGTAGGATATATGTGTGGGTGTATTTTATTTATCAGCAAAAATTTAGAGGGATGTTAAAGTTACTTACACTAGGAATTGCTTTACTTAAAAAGTCACTTCCCGGTATTATTCGCAAACAGGGTGGCAGGGAGAGGGAATAAACATTTAATAATGACGTGCACATATTGTTAACATTCGACGGGGTGTGTAGGATATATGTGTGGGTGTATTTTATTTATCAGCAAAAATTTAGAGGGATGTTAAAGTTACTTACACTAGGAATTGCTTTACTTAAAAAGTCACTTCCCGGTATTATTCGCAAACAGGGTGGCAGGGGGAGGGAATAAACATTTAATAATGACGTGCACATATTGTTAACATTCGACGGGGTGTGTAGGATATATGTGTGGGTGTATTTTATTCATCAGCAAAAATTTAGAGGGATGTTAAAGTTACTTACACTAGGAATTGCTTTACTTAAAAAGTCACTTCCCGGTATTATTCGCAAACAGGGTGGCAGGGGGAGGGAATAAACATTTAATAATGACGTGCACATATTGTTAACATTCGACGGGGTGTGTAGGATATATGTGTGGGTGTATTTTATTTATCAGCAAAAATTTAGAGGGATGTTAAAGTTACTTACACTAGGAATTGCTTTACTTAAAAAGTCACTTCCCGGTATTATTCGCAAACAGGGTGGCAGGGGGAGGGAATAAACATTTAATAATGACGTGCACATATTGTTAACATTCGACGGGGTGTGTAGGATATATGTGTGGGTGTATTTTATTTATCAGCAAAAATTTAGAGGGATGTTAAAGTTACTTACACTAGGAATTGCTTTACTTAAAAAGTCACTTCCCGGTATTATTCGCAAACAGGGTGGCAGGGGGAGGGAATAAACATTTAATAATGACGTGCACATATTGTTAACATTCGACGGGGTGTGTAGGATATATGTGTGGGTGTATTTTATTTATCAGCAAAAATTTAGAGGGATGTTAAAGTTACTTACACTAGGAATTGCTTTACTTAAAAAGTCACTTCCCGGTATTATTCGCAAACAGGGTGGCAGGGGGAGGGAATAAAAATTTAATAATGACGTGCACATATTGTTAACATTCGACGGGGTGTGTAGGATATATGTGTAGGTGTATTTCATTTATCAGCAAAAATTTAGAGGGGTGTTAAAGTTACTTACACCAGGAATTGCTTTACTCAAAAAGTCACTTCCCGGTATTATTCGCAAACAGGGTGGCAGGGGGAGGGAATAAAAATTTAATAATGACGTGCACATATTGTTAACATTCGACGGGGTGTGTAGGATATATGTGTGGGTGTATTTTATTTATCAGCAAAAATTTAGAGGGGTGTTAAAGTTACTTACACCAGGAATTGCTTTACTCAAAAAGTCACTTCCCGGTATTATTCGCAAACAGGGTGGCAGGGGGAGGGAATAAAAATTTAATAATGACGTGCACATATTGTTAACATTCGACGGGGTGTGTAGGATATATGTGTAGGTGTATTTCATTTATCAGCAAAAATTTAGAGGGGTGTTAAAGTTACTTACACCAGGAATTGCTCTACTTAAAAAGTCACTTCCCGGTATTATTCGCAAACAGGGTGGCAGGGGGAGGGAATAAAAATTTAATAATGACGTGCACATATTGTTAACATTCGACGGGGTGTGTAGGATATATGTGTGGGTGTATTTTATTTATCAGCAAAAATTTAGAGGGGTGTTAAAGTTACTTACACTAGGAATTGCTCTACTTAAAAAGTCACTTCCCGGTATTATTCGCAAACAGGGTGGCAGGGGGAGGGAATAAAAATTTAATAATGACGTGCACATATTGTTAACATTCGACGGGGTGTGTAGGATATATGTGTGGGTGTATTTTATTTATCAGCAAAAATTTAGAGGGGTGTTAAAGTTACTTACACCAGGAATTGCTTTACTCAAAAAGTCACTTCCCGGTATTATTCGCAAACAGGGTGGCAGGGGGAGGGAATAAAAATTTAATAATGACGTGCACATATTGTTAACATTCGACGGGGTGTGTAGGATATATGTGTAGGTGTATTTCATTTATCAGCAAAAATTTAGAGGGGTGTTAAAGTTACTTACACCAGGAATTGCTTTACTCAAAAAGTCACTTCCCGGTATTATTCGCAAACAGGGTGGCAGGGGGAGGGAATAAAAATTTAATAATGACGTGCACATATTGTTAACATTCGACGGGGTGTGTAGGATATATGTGTAGGTGTATTTCATTTATCAGCAAAAATTTAGAGGGGTGTTAAAGTTACTTACACCAGGAATTGCTTTACTCAAAAAGTCACTTCCCGGTATTATTCGCAAACAGGGTGGCAGGGGGAGGGAATAAAAATTTAATAATGACGTGCACATATTGTTAACATTCGAAGGGGTGTGTAGGATATATGTGTGGGTGTATTTTATTTATCAGCAAAAATTTAGAGGGATGTTAAAGTTACTTACACCAGGAATTGCTCTACTTAAAAAGTCACTTCCCGGTATTATTCGCAAACAGGGTGGCAGGGGGAGGGAATAAAAATTTAATAATGACGTGCACATATTGTTAACATTCGACGGGGTGTGTAGGATATATGTGTGGGTGTATTTTATTTATCAGCAAAAATTTAGAGGGGTGTTAAAGTTACTTACACCAGGAATTGCTCTACTTAAAAAGTCACTTCCCGGTATTATTCGCAAACAGGGTGGCAGGGGGAGGGAATAAAAATTAAATAATGACGTGCACATATTGTTAACATTCGACGGGGTGTGTAGGATATATGTGTGGGTGTATTTTATTTATCAGCAAAAATTTAGAGGGGTGTTAAAGTTACTTACACCAGGAATTGCTCTACTTAAAAAGTCACTTCCCGGTATTATTCGCAAACAGGGTGGCAGGGGGAGGGAATAAAAATTTAATAATGACGTGCACATATTGTTAACATTCGACGGGGTGTGTAGGATATATGTGTGGGTGTATTTTATTTATCAGCAAAAATTTAGAGGGGTGTTAAAGTTACTTACACCAGGAATTGCTTTACTCAAAAAGTCACTTCCCGGTATTATTCGCAAACAGGGTGGCAGGGGGAGGGAATAAAAATTTAATAATGACGTGCACATATTGTTAACATTCGACGGGGTGTGTAGGATATATGTGTGGGTGTATTTTATTTATCAGCAAAAATTTAGAGGGGTGTTAAAGTTACTTACACCAGGAATTGCTCTACTTAAAAAGTCACTTCCCGGTATTATTCGCAAACAGGGTGGCAGGGGGAGGGAATAAAAATTTAATAATGACGTGCACATATTGTTAACATTCGACGGGGTGTGTAGGATATATGTGTGGGTGTATTTTATTTATCAGCAAAAATTTAGAGGGGTGTTAAAGTTACTTACACCAGGAATTGCTCTACTTAAAAAGTCACTTCCCGGTATTATTCGCAAACAGGGTGGCAGGGGGAGGGAATAAAAATTTAATAATGACGTGCACATATTGTTAACATTCGACGGGGTGTGTAGGATATATGTGTGGGTGTATTTTATTTATCAGCAAAAATTTAGAGGGGTGTTAAAGTTACTTACACCAGGAATTGCTTTACTCAAAAAGTCACTTCCCGGTATTATTCGCAAACAGGGTGGCAGGGGGAGGGAATAAAAATTTAATAATGACGTGCACATATTGTTAACATTCGACGGGGTGTGTAGGATATATGTGTAGGTGTATTTCATTTATCAGCAAAAATTTAGAGGGGTGTTAAAGTTACTTACACCAGGAATTGCTTTACTCAAAAAGTCACTTCCCGGTATTATTCGCAAACAGGGTGGCAGGGGGAGGGAATAAAAATTTAATAATGACGTGCACATATTGTTAACATTCGACGGGGTGTGTAGGATATATGTGTAGGTGTATTTCATTTATCAGCAAAAATTTAGAGGGGTGTTAAAGTTACTTACACCAGGAATTGCTTTACTCAAAAAGTCACTTCCCGGTATTATTCGCAAACAGGGTGGCAGGGGGAGGGAATAAAAATTTAATAATGACGTGCACATATTGTTAACATTCGACGGGGTGTGTAGGATATATGTGTAGGTGTATTTCATTTATCAGCAAAAATTTAGAGGGGTGTTAAAGTTACTTACACCAGGAATTGCTTTACTCAAAAAGTCACTTCCCGGTATTATTCGCAAACAGGGTGGCAGGGGGAGGGAATAAAAATTTAATAATGACGTGCACATATTGTTAACATTCGAAGGGGTGTGTAGGATATATGTGTGGGTGTATTTTATTTATCAGCAAAAATTTAGAGGGGTGTTAAAGTTACTTACACCAGGAATTGCTCTACTTAAAAAGTCACTTCCCGGTATTATTCGCAAACAGGGTGGCAGGGGGAGGGAATAAAAATTTAATAATGACGTGCACATATTGTTAACATTCGACGGGGTGTGTAGGATATATGTGTGGGTGTATTTTATTTATCAGCAAAAATTTAGAGGGGTGTTAAAGTTACTTACACCAGGAATTGCTCTACTTAAAAAGTCACTTCCCGGTATTATTCGCAAACAGGGTGGCAGGGGGAGGGAATAAAAATTTAATAATGACGTGCACATATTGTTAACATTCGACGGGGTGTGTAGGATATATGTGTGGGTGTATTTTATTTATCAGCAAAAATTTAGAGGGGTGTTAAAGTTACTTACACCAGGAATTGCTCTACTTAAAAAGTCACTTCCCGGTATTATTCGCAAACAGGGTGGCAGGGGGAGGGAATAAAAATTTAATAATGACGTGCACATATTGTTAACATTCGACGGGGTGTGTAGGATATATGTGTGGGTGTATTTTATTTATCAGCAAAAATTTAGAGGGGTGTTAAAGTTACTTACACCAGGAATTGCTTTACTCAAAAAGTCACTTCCCGGTATTATTCGCAAACAGGGTGGCAGGGGGAGGGAATAAAAATTTAATAATGACGTGCACATATTGTTAACATTCGACGGGGTGTGTAGGATATATGTGTGGGTGTATTTTATTTATCAGCAAAAATTTAGAGGGGTGTTAAAGTTACTTACACCAGGAATTGCTCTACTTAAAAAGTCACTTCCCGGTATTATTCGCAAACAGGGTGGCAGGGGGAGGGAATAAAAATTTAATAATGACGTGCACATATTGTTAACATTCGACGGGGTGTGTAGGATATATGTGTGGGTGTATTTTATTTATCAGCAAAAATTTAGAGGGGTGTTAAAGTTACTTACACCAGGAATTGCTTTACTCAAAAAGTCACTTCCCGGTATTATTCGCAAACAGGGTGGCAGGGGGAGGGAATAAAAATTTAATAATGACGTGCACATATTGTTAACATTCGAAGGGGTGTGTAGGATATATGTGTGGGTGTATTTTATTTATCAGCAAAAATTTAGAGGGGTGTTAAAGTTACTTACACCAGGAATTGCTCTACTCAAAAAGTCACTTCCCGGTATTATTCGCAAACAGGGTGGCAGGGGGAGGGAATAAAAATTTAATAATGACGTGCACATATTGTTAACATTCGACGGGGTGTGTAGGATATATGTGTGGGTGTATTTTATTTATCAGCAAAAATTTAGAGGGGTGTTAAAGTTACTTACACCAGGAATTGCTTTACTCAAAAAGTCACTTCCCGGTATTATTCGCAAACAGGGTGGCAGGGGGAGGGAATAAAAATTTAATAATGACGTGCACATATTGTTAACATTCGAAGGGGTGTGTAGGATATATGTGTGGGTGTATTTTATTTATCAGCAAAAATTTAGAGGGGTGTTAAAGTTACTTACACCAGGAATTGCTCTACTTAAAAAGTCACTTCCCGGTATTATTCGCAAACAGGGTGGCAGGGGGAGGGAATAAAAATTTAATAATGACGTGCACATATTGTTAACATTCGACGGGGTGTGTAGGATATATGTGTGGGTGTATTTTATTTATCAGCAAAAATTTAGAGGGGTGTTAAAGTTACTTACACCAGGAATTGCTCTACTTAAAAAGTCACTTCCCGGTATTATTCGCAAACAGGGTGGCAGGGGGAGGGAATAAAAATTTAATAATGACGTGCACATATTGTTAACATTCGACGGGGTGTGTAGGATATATGTGTGGGTGTATTTTATTTATCAGCAAAAATTTAGAGGGGTGTTAAAGTTACTTACACCAGGAATTGCTCTACTTAAAAAGTCACTTCCCGGTATTATTCGCAAACAGGGTGGCAGGGGGAGGGAATAAAAATTTAATAATGACGTGCACATATTGTTAACATTCGACGGGGTGTGTAGGATATATGTGTGGGTGTATTTTATTTATCAGCAAAAATTTAGAGGGGTGTTAAAGTTACTTACACCAGGAATTGCTCTACTTAAAAAGTCACTTCCCGGTATTATTCGCAAACAGGGTGGCAGGGGGAGGGAATAAAAATTTAATAATGACGTGCACATATTGTTAACATTCGACGGGGTGTGTAGGATATATGTGTGGGTGTATTTTATTTATCAGCAAAAATTTAGAGGGGTGTTAAAGTTACTTACACCAGGAATTGCTTTACTCAAAAAGTCACTTCCCGGTATTATTCGCAAACAGGGTGGCAGGGGGAGGGAATAAAAATTTAATAATGACGTGCACATATTGTTAACATTCGAAGGGATGTGTAGGATATATGTGTGGGTGTATTTTATTTATCAGCAAAAATTTAGAGGGGTGTTAAAGTTACTTACACCAGGAATTGCTCTACTTAAAAAGTCACTTCCCGGTATTATTCGCAAACAGGGTGGCAGGGGGAGGGAATAAAAATTTAATAATGACGTGCACATATTGTTAACATTCGACGGGGTGTGTAGGATATATGTGTGGGTGTATTTTATTTATCAGCAAAAATTTAGAGGGGTGTTAAAGTTACTTACACCAGGAATTGCTTTACTCAAAAAGTCACTTCCCGGTATTATTCGCAAACAGGGTGGCAGGGGGAGGGAATAAAAATTTAATAATGACGTGCACATATTGTTAACATTCGAAGGGGTGTGTAGGATATATGTGTGGGTGTATTTTATTTATCAGCAAAAATTTAGAGGGGTGTTAAAGTTACTTACACCAGGAATTGCTCTACTTAAAAAGTCACTTCCCGGTATTATTCGCAAACAGGGTGGCAGGGGGAGGGAATAAAAATTTAATAATGACGTGCACATATTGTTAACATTCGACGGGGTGTGTAGGATATATGTGTGGGTGTATTTTATTTATCAGCAAAAATTTAGAGGGGTGTTAAAGTTACTTACACCAGGAATTGCTCTACTTAAAAAGTCACTTCCCGGTATTATTCGCAAACAGGGTGGCAGGGGGAGGGAATAAAAATTTAATAATGACGTGCACATATTGTTAACATTCGACGGGGTGTGTAGGATATATGTGTGGGTGTATTTTATTTATCAGCAAAAATTTAGAGGGGTGTTAAAGTTACTTACACCAGGAATTGCTCTACTTAAAAAGTCACTTCCCGGTATTATTCGCAAACAGGGTGGCAGGGGGAGGGAATAAAAATTTAATAATGACGTGCACATATTGTTAACATTCGACGGGGTGTGTAGGATATATGTGTGGGTGTATTTTATTTATCAGCAAAAATTTAGAGGGGTGTTAAAGTTACTTACACCAGGAATTGCTTTACTCAAAAAGTCACTTCCCGGTATTATTCGCAAACAGGGTGGCAGGGGGAGGGAATAAAAATTTAATAATGACGTGCACATATTGTTAACATTCGACGGGGTGTGTAGGATATATGTGTGGGTGTATTTTATTTATCAGCAAAAATTTAGAGGGGTGTTAAAGTTACTTACACCAGGAATTGCTCTACTTAAAAAGTCACTTCCCGGTATTATTCGCAAACAGGGTGGCAGGGGGAGGGAATAAAAATTTAATAATGACGTGCACATATTGTTAACATTCGACGGGGTGTGTAGGATATATGTGTGGGTGTATTTTATTTATCAGCAAAAATTTAGAGGGGTGTTAAAGTTACTTACACCAGGAATTGCTTTACTCAAAAAGTCACTTCCCGGTATTATTCGCAAACAGGGTGGCAGGGGGAGGGAATAAAAATTTAATAATGACGTGCACATATTGTTAACATTCGACGGGGTGTGTAGGATATATGTGTGGGTGTATTTTATTTATCAGCAAAAATTTAGAGGGGTGTTAAAGTTACTTACACCAGGAATTGCTCTACTTAAAAAGTCACTTCCCGGTATTATTCGCAAACAGGGTGGCAGGGGGAGGGAATAAAAATTTAATAATGACGTGCACATATTGTTAACATTCGACGGGGTGTGTAGGATATATGTGTGGGTGTATTTTATTTATCAGCAAAAATTTAGAGGGGTGTTAAAGTTACTTACACCAGGAATTGCTCTACTTAAAAAGTCACTTCCCGGTATTATTCGCAAACAGGGTGGCAGGGGGAGGGAATAAAAATTTAATAATGACGTGCACATATTGTTAACATTCGACGGGGTGTGTAGGATATATGTGTGGGTGTATTTTATTTATCAGCAAAAATTTAGAGGGGTGTTAAAGTTACTTACACCAGGAATTGCTTTACTCAAAAAGTCACTTCCCGGTATTATTCGCAAACAGGGTGGCAGGGGGAGGGAATAAAAATTTAATAATGACGTGCACATATTGTTAACATTCGACGGGGTGTGTAGGATATATGTGTAGGTGTATTTCATTTATCAGCAAAAATTTAGAGGGGTGTTAAAGTTACTTACACCAGGAATTGCTTTACTCAAAAAGTCACTTCCCGGTATTATTCGCAAACAGGGTGGCAGGGGGAGGGAATAAAAATTTAATAATGACGTGCACATATTGTTAACATTCGACGGGGTGTGTAGGATATATGTGTAGGTGTATTTCATTTATCAGCAAAAATTTAGAGGGGTGTTAAAGTTACTTACACCAGGAATTGCTTTACTCAAAAAGTCACTTCCCGGTATTATTCGCAAACAGGGTGGCAGGGGGAGGGAATAAAAATTTAATAATGACGTGCACATATTGTTAACATTCGAAGGGGTGTGTAGGATATATGTGTGGGTGTATTTTATTTATCAGCAAAAATTTAGAGGGGTGTTAAAGTTACTTACACCAGGAATTGCTCTACTTAAAAAGTCACTTCCCGGTATTATTCGCAAACAGGGTGGCAGGGGGAGGGAATAAAAATTTAATAATGACGTGCACATATTGTTAACATTCGACGGGGTGTGTAGGATATATGTGTGGGTGTATTTTATTTATCAGCAAAAATTTAGAGGGGTGTTAAAGTTACTTACACCAGGAATTGCTCTACTTAAAAAGTCACTTCCCGGTATTATTCGCAAACAGGGTGGCAGGGGGAGGGAATAAAAATTTAATAATGACGTGCACATATTGTTAACATTCGACGGGGTGTGTAGGATATATGTGTGGGTGTATTTTATTTATCAGCAAAAATTTAGAGGGGTGTTAAAGTTACTTACACCAGGAATTGCTCTACTTAAAAAGTCACTTCCCGGTATTATTCGCAAACAGGGTGGCAGGGGGAGGGAATAAAAATTTAATAATGACGTGCACATATTGTTAACATTCGACGGGGTGTGTAGGATATATGTGTGGGTGTATTTTATTTATCAGCAAAAATTTAGAGGGGTGTTAAAGTTACTTACACCAGGAATTGCTTTACTCAAAAAGTCACTTCCCGGTATTATTCGCAAACAGGGTGGCAGGGGGAGGGAATAAAAATTTAATAATGACGTGCACATATTGTTAACATTCGACGGGGTGTGTAGGATATATGTGTAGGTGTATTTCATTTATCAGCAAAAATTTAGAGGGGTGTTAAAGTTACTTACACCAGGAATTGCTTTACTCAAAAAGTCACTTCCCGGTATTATTCGCAAACAGGGTGGCAGGGGGAGGGAATAAAAATTTAATAATGACGTGCACATATTGTTAACATTCGACGGGGTGTGTAGGATATATGTGTGGGTGTATTTTATTTATCAGCAAAAATTTAGAGGGGTGTTAAAGTTACTTACACCAGGAATTGCTCTACTTAAAAAGTCACTTCCCGGTATTATTCGCAAACAGGGTGGCAGGGGGAGGGAATAAAAATTTAATAATGACGTGCACATATTGTTAACATTCGACGGGGTGTGTAGGATATATGTGTGGGTGTATTTTATTTATCAGCAAAAATTTAGAGGGGTGTTAAAGTTACTTACACCAGGAATTGCTCTACTTAAAAAGTCACTTCCCGGTATTATTCGCAAACAGGGTGGCAGGGGGAGGGAATAAAAATTTAATAATGACGTGCACATATTGTTAACATTCGACGGGGTGTGTAGGATATATGTGTGGGTGTATTTTATTTATCAGCAAAAATTTAGAGGGGTGTTAAAGTTACTTACACCAGGAATTGCTCTACTTAAAAAGTCACTTCCCGGTATTATTCGCAAACAGGGTGGCAGGGGGAGGGAATAAAAATTTAATAATGACGTGCACATATTGTTAACATTCGACGGGGTGTGTAGGATATATGTGTGGGTGTATTTTATTTATCAGCAAAAATTTAGAGGGGTGTTAAAGTTACTTACACCAGGAATTGCTCTACTTAAAAAGTCACTTCCCGGTATTATTCGCAAACAGGGTGGCAGGGGGAGGGAATAAAAATTTAATAATGACGTGCACATATTGTTAACATTCGACGGGGTGTGTAGGATATATGTGTGGGTGTATTTTATTTATCAGCAAAAATTTAGAGGGGTGTTAAAGTTACTTACACCAGGAATTGCTTTACTCAAAAAGTCACTTCCCGGTATTATTCGCAAACAGGGTGGCAGGGGGAGGGAATAAAAATTTAATAATGACGTGCACATATTGTTAACATTCGACGGGGTGTGTAGGATATATGTGTAGGTGTATTTCATTTATCAGCAAAAATTTAGAGGGGTGTTAAAGTTACTTACACCAGGAATTGCTTTACTCAAAAAGTCACTTCCCGGTATTATTCGCAAACAGGGTGGCAGGGGGAGGGAATAAAAATTTAATAATGACGTGCACATATTGTTAACATTCGACGGGGTGTGTAGGATATATGTGTAGGTGTATTTCATTTATCAGCAAAAATTTAGAGGGGTGTTAAAGTTACTTACACCAGGAATTGCTTTACTCAAAAAGTCACTTCCCGGTATTATTCGCAAACAGGGTGGCAGGGGGAGGGAATAAAAATTTAATAATGACGTGCACATATTGTTAACATTCGAAGGGGTGTGTAGGATATATGTGTGGGTGTATTTTATTTATCAGCAAAAATTTAGAGGGGTGTTAAAGTTACTTACACCAGGAATTGCTCTACTTAAAAAGTCACTTCCCGGTATTATTCGCAAACAGGGTGGCAGGGGGAGGGAATAAAAATTTAATAATGACGTGCACATATTGTTAACATTCGACGGGGTGTGTAGGATATATGTGTGGGTGTATTTTATTTATCAGCAAAAATTTAGAGGGGTGTTAAAGTTACTTACACCAGGAATTGCTCTACTTAAAAAGTCACTTCCCGGTATTATTCGCAAACAGGGTGGCAGGGGGAGGGAATAAAAATTTAATAATGACGTGCACATATTGTTAACATTCGACGGGGTGTGTAGGATATATGTGTGGGTGTATTTTATTTATCAGCAAAAATTTAGAGGGGTGTTAAAGTTACTTACACCAGGAATTGCTCTACTTAAAAAGTCACTTCCCGGTATTATTCGCAAACAGGGTGGCAGGGGGAGGGAATAAAAATTTAATAATGACGTGCACATATTGTTAACATTCGACGGGGTGTGTAGGATATATGTGTGGGTGTATTTTATTTATCAGCAAAAATTTAGAGGGGTGTTAAAGTTACTTACACCAGGAATTGCTTTACTCAAAAAGTCACTTCCCGGTATTATTCGCAAACAGGGTGGCAGGGGGAGGGAATAAAAATTTAATAATGACGTGCACATATTGTTAACATTCGACGGGGTGTGTAGGATATATGTGTAGGTGTATTTCATTTATCAGCAAAAATTTAGAGGGGTGTTAAAGTTACTTACACCAGGAATTGCTTTACTCAAAAAGTCACTTCCCGGTATTATTCGCAAACAGGGTGGCAGGGGGAGGGAATAAAAATTTAATAATGACGTGCACATATTGTTAACATTCGACGGGGTGTGTAGGATATATGTGTGGGTGTATTTTATTTATCAGCAAAAATTTAGAGGGGTGTTAAAGTTACTTACACCAGGAATTGCTCTACTTAAAAAGTCACTTCCCGGTATTATTCGCAAACAGGGTGGCAGGGGGAGGGAATAAAAATTTAATAATGACGTGCACATATTGTTAACATTCGACGGGGTGTGTAGGATATATGTGTGGGTGTATTTTATTTATCAGCAAAAATTTAGAGGGGTGTTAAAGTTACTTACACCAGGAATTGCTCTACTTAAAAAGTCACTTCCCGGTATTATTCGCAAACAGGGTGGCAGGGGGAGGGAATAAAAATTTAATAATGACGTGCACATATTGTTAACATTCGACGGGGTGTGTAGGATATATGTGTGGGTGTATTTTATTTATCAGCAAAAATTTAGAGGGGTGTTAAAGTTACTTACACCAGGAATTGCTCTACTTAAAAAGTCACTTCCCGGTATTATTCGCAAACAGGGTGGCAGGGGGAGGGAATAAAAATTTAATAATGACGTGCACATATTGTTAACATTCGACGGGGTGTGTAGGATATATGTGTGGGTGTATTTTATTTATCAGCAAAAATTTAGAGGGGTGTTAAAGTTACTTACACCAGGAATTGCTCTACTTAAAAAGTCACTTCCCGGTATTATTCGCAAACAGGGTGGCAGGGGGAGGGAATAAAAATTTAATAATGACGTGCACATATTGTTAACATTCGACGGGGTGTGTAGGATATATGTGTGGGTGTATTTTATTTATCAGCAAAAATTTAGAGGGGTGTTAAAGTTACTTACACCAGGAATTGCTCTACTTAAAAAGTCACTTCCCGGTATTATTCGCAAACAGGGTGGCAGGGGGAGGGAATAAAAATTTAATAATGACGTGCACATATTGTTAACATTCGACGGGGTGTGTAGGATATATGTGTGGGTGTATTTTATTTATCAGCAAAAATTTAGAGGGGTGTTAAAGTTACTTACACCAGGAATTGCTTTACTCAAAAAGTCACTTCCCGGTATTATTCGCAAACAGGGTGGCAGGGGGAGGGAATAAAAATTTAATAATGACGTGCACATATTGTTAACATTCGACGGGGTGTGTAGGATATATGTGTAGGTGTATTTCATTTATCAGCAAAAATTTAGAGGGGTGTTAAAGTTACTTACACCAGGAATTGCTTTACTCAAAAAGTCACTTCCCGGTATTATTCGCAAACAGGGTGGCAGGGGGAGGGAATAAAAATTTAATAATGACGTGCACATATTGTTAACATTCGACGGGGTGTGTAGGATATATGTGTGGGTGTATTTTATTTATCAGCAAAAATTTAGAGGGGTGTTAAAGTTACTTACACCAGGAATTGCTCTACTTAAAAAGTCACTTCCCGGTATTATTCGCAAACAGGGTGGCAGGGGGAGGGAATAAAAATTTAATAATGACGTGCACATATTGTTAACATTCGACGGGGTGTGTAGGATATATGTGTGGGTGTATTTTATTTATCAGCAAAAATTTAGAGGGGTGTTAAAGTTACTTACACCAGGAATTGCTCTACTTAAAAAGTCACTTCCCGGTATTATTCGCAAACAGGGTGGCAGGGGGAGGGAATAAAAATTTAATAATGACGTGCACATATTGTTAACATTCGACGGGGTGTGTAGGATATATGTGTGGGTGTATTTTATTTATCAGCAAAAATTTAGAGGGGTGTTAAAGTTACTTACACCAGGAATTGCTTTACTCAAAAAGTCACTTCCCGGTATTATTCGCAAACAGGGTGGCAGGGGGAGGGAATAAAAATTTAATAATGACGTGCACATATTGTTAACATTCGACGGGGTGTGTAGGATATATGTGTAGGTGTATTTCATTTATCAGCAAAAATTTAGAGGGGTGTTAAAGTTACTTACACCAGGAATTGCTTTACTCAAAAAGTCACTTCCCGGTATTATTCGCAAACAGGGTGGCAGGGGGAGGGAATAAAAATTTAATAATGACGTGCACATATTGTTAACATTCGACGGGGTGTGTAGGATATATGTGTGGGTGTATTTTATTTATCAGCAAAAATTTAGAGGGGTGTTAAAGTTACTTACACCAGGAATTGCTCTACTTAAAAAGTCACTTCCCGGTATTATTCGCAAACAGGGTGGCAGGGGGAGGGAATAAAAATTTAATAATGACGTGCACATATTGTTAACATTCGACGGGGTGTGTAGGATATATGTGTGGGTGTATTTTATTTATCAGCAAAAATTTAGAGGGGTGTTAAAGTTACTTACACCAGGAATTGCTCTACTTAAAAAGTCACTTCCCGGTATTATTCGCAAACAGGGTGGCAGGGGGAGGGAATAAAAATTTAATAATGACGTGCACATATTGTTAACATTCGACGGGGTGTGTAGGATATATGTGTGGGTGTATTTTATTTATCAGCAAAAATTTAGAGGGGTGTTAAAGTTACTTACACCAGGAATTGCTCTACTTAAAAAGTCACTTCCCGGTATTATTCGCAAACAGGGTGGCAGGGGGAGGGAATAAAAATTTAATAATGACGTGCACATATTGTTAACATTCGACGGGGTGTGTAGGATATATGTGTGGGTGTATTTTATTTATCAGCAAAAATTTAGAGGGGTGTTAAAGTTACTTACACCAGGAATTGCTTTACTCAAAAAGTCACTTCCCGGTATTATTCGCAAACAGGGTGGCAGGGGGAGGGAATAAAAATTTAATAATGACGTGCACATATTGTTAACATTCGACGGGGTGTGTAGGATATATGTGTGGGTGTATTTTATTTATCAGCAAAAATTTAGAGGGGTGTTAAAGTTACTTACACCAGGAATTGCTCTACTTAAAAAGTCACTTCCCGGTATTATTCGCAAACAGGGTGGCAGGGGGAGGGAATAAAAATTTAATAATGACGTGCACATATTGTTAACATTCGACGGGGTGTGTAGGATATATGTGTGGGTGTATTTTATTTATCAGCAAAAATTTAGAGGGGTGTTAAAGTTACTTACACCAGGAATTGCTCTACTTAAAAAGTCACTTCCCGGTATTATTCGCAAACAGGGTGGCAGGGGGAGGGAATAAAAATTTAATAATGACGTGCACATATTGTTAACATTCGACGGGGTGTGTAGGATATATGTGTGGGTGTATTTTATTTATCAGCAAAAATTTAGAGGGGTGTTAAAGTTACTTACACCAGGAATTGCTCTACTTAAAAAGTCACTTCCCGGTATTATTCGCAAACAGGGTGGCAGGGGGAGGGAATAAAAATTTAATAATGACGTGCACATATTGTTAACATTCGACGGGGTGTGTAGGATATATGTGTGGGTGTATTTTATTTATCAGCAAAAATTTAGAGGGGTGTTAAAGTTACTTACACCAGGAATTGCTTTACTCAAAAAGTCACTTCCCGGTATTATTCGCAAACAGGGTGGCAGGGGGAGGGAATAAAAATTTAATAATGACGTGCACATATTGTTAACATTCGACGGGGTGTGTAGGATATATGTGTGGGTGTATTTTATTTATCAGCAAAAATTTAGAGGGGTGTTAAAGTTACTTACACCAGGAATTGCTCTACTTAAAAAGTCACTTCCCGGTATTATTCGCAAACAGGGTGGCAGGGGGAGGGAATAAAAATTTAATAATGACGTGCACATATTGTTAACATTCGACGGGGTGTGTAGGATATATGTGTGGGTGTATTTTATTTATCAGCAAAAATTTAGAGGGGTGTTAAAGTTACTTACACCAGGAATTGCTCTACTTAAAAAGTCACTTCCCGGTATTATTCGCAAACAGGGTGGCAGGGGGAGGGAATAAAAATTTAATAATGACGTGCACATATTGTTAACATTCGACGGGGTGTGTAGGATATATGTGTGGGTGTATTTTATTTATCAGCAAAAATTTAGAGGGGTGTTAAAGTTACTTACACCAGGAATTGCTCTACTTAAAAAGTCACTTCCCGGTATTATTCGCAAACAGGGTGGCAGGGGGAGGGAATAAAAATTTAATAATGACGTGCACATATTGTTAACATTCGACGGGGTGTGTAGGATATATGTGTGGGTGTATTTTATTTATCAGCAAAAATTTAGAGGGGTGTTAAAGTTACTTACACCAGGAATTGCTTTACTCAAAAAGTCACTTCCCGGTATTATTCGCAAACAGGGTGGCAGGGGGAGGGAATAAAAATTTAATAATGACGTGCACATATTGTTAACATTCGACGGGGTGTGTAGGATATATGTGTAGGTGTATTTCATTTATCAGCAAAAATTTAGAGGGGTGTTAAAGTTACTTACACCAGGAATTGCTTTACTCAAAAAGTCACTTCCCGGTATTATTCGCAAACAGGGTGGCAGGGGGAGGGAATAAAAATTTAATAATGACGTGCACATATTGTTAACATTCGACGGGGTGTGTAGGATATATGTGTGGGTGTATTTTATTTATCAGCAAAAATTTAGAGGGGTGTTAAAGTTACTTACACCAGGAATTGCTCTACTTAAAAAGTCACTTCCCGGTATTATTCGCAAACAGGGTGGCAGGGGGAGGGAATAAAAATTTAATAATGACGTGCACATATTGTTAACATTCGACGGGGTGTGTAGGATATATGTGTGGGTGTATTTTATTTATCAGCAAAAATTTAGAGGGGTGTTAAAGTTACTTACACCAGGAATTGCTCTACTTAAAAAGTCACTTCCCGGTATTATTCGCAAACAGGGTGGCAGGGGGAGGGAATAAAAATTTAATAATGACGTGCACATATTGTTAACATTCGACGGGGTGTGTAGGATATATGTGTGGGTGTATTTTATTTATCAGCAAAAATTTAGAGGGGTGTTAAAGTTACTTACACCAGGAATTGCTCTACTTAAAAAGTCACTTCCCGGTATTATTCGCAAACAGGGTGGCAGGGGGAGGGAATAAAAATTTAATAATGACGTGCACATATTGTTAACATTCGACGGGGTGTGTAGGATATATGTGTGGGTGTATTTTATTTATCAGCAAAAATTTAGAGGGGTGTTAAAGTTACTTACACCAGGAATTGCTTTACTCAAAAAGTCACTTCCCGGTATTATTCGCAAACAGGGTGGCAGGGGGAGGGAATAAAAATTTAATAATGACGTGCACATATTGTTAACATTCGACGGGGTGTGTAGGATATATGTGTAGGTGTATTTCATTTATCAGCAAAAATTTAGAGGGGTGTTAAAGTTACTTACACCAGGAATTGCTTTACTCAAAAAGTCACTTCCCGGTATTATTCGCAAACAGGGTGGCAGGGGGAGGGAATAAAAATTTAATAATGACGTGCACATATTGTTAACATTCGACGGGGTGTGTAGGATATATGTGTGGGTGTATTTTATTTATCAGCAAAAATTTAGAGGGGTGTTAAAGTTACTTACACCAGGAATTGCTCTACTTAAAAAGTCACTTCCCGGTATTATTCGCAAACAGGGTGGCAGGGGGAGGGAATAAAAATTTAATAATGACGTGCACATATTGTTAACATTCGACGGGGTGTGTAGGATATATGTGTGGGTGTATTTTATTTATCAGCAAAAATTTAGAGGGGTGTTAAAGTTACTTACACCAGGAATTGCTCTACTTAAAAAGTCACTTCCCGGTATTATTCGCAAACAGGGTGGCAGGGGGAGGGAATAAAAATTTAATAATGACGTGCACATATTGTTAACATTCGACGGGGTGTGTAGGATATATGTGTGGGTGTATTTTATTTATCAGCAAAAATTTAGAGGGGTGTTAAAGTTACTTACACCAGGAATTGCTCTACTTAAAAAGTCACTTCCCGGTATTATTCGCAAACAGGGTGGCAGGGGGAGGGAATAAAAATTTAATAATGACGTGCACATATTGTTAACATTCGACGGGGTGTGTAGGATATATGTGTGGGTGTATTTTATTTATCAGCAAAAATTTAGAGGGGTGTTAAAGTTACTTACACCAGGAATTGCTCTACTTAAAAAGTCACTTCCCGGTATTATTCGCAAACAGGGTGGCAGGGGGAGGGAATAAAAATTTAATAATGACGTGCACATATTGTTAACATTCGACGGGGTGTGTAGGATATATGTGTGGGTGTATTTTATTTATCAGCAAAAATTTAGAGGGGTGTTAAAGTTACTTACACCAGGAATTGCTTTACTCAAAAAGTCACTTCCCGGTATTATTCGCAAACAGGGTGGCAGGGGGAGGGAATAAAAATTTAATAATGACGTGCACATATTGTTAACATTCGACGGGGTGTGTAGGATATATGTGTAGGTGTATTTCATTTATCAGCAAAAATTTAGAGGGGTGTTAAAGTTACTTACACCAGGAATTGCTTTACTCAAAAAGTCACTTCCCGGTATTATTCGCAAACAGGGTGGCAGGGGGAGGGAATAAAAATTTAATAATGACGTGCACATATTGTTAACATTCGACGGGGTGTGTAGGATATATGTGTAGGTGTATTTCATTTATCAGCAAAAATTTAGAGGGGTGTTAAAGTTACTTACACCAGGAATTGCTTTACTCAAAAAGTCACTTCCCGGTATTATTCGCAAACAGGGTGGCAGGGGGAGGGAATAAAAATTTAATAATGACGTGCACATATTGTTAACATTCGAAGGGGTGTGTAGGATATATGTGTGGGTGTATTTTATTTATCAGCAAAAATTTAGAGGGGTGTTAAAGTTACTTACACCAGGAATTGCTCTACTTAAAAAGTCACTTCCCGGTATTATTCGCAAACAGGGTGGCAGGGGGAGGGAATAAAAATTTAATAATGACGTGCACATATTGTTAACATTCGACGGGGTGTGTAGGATATATGTGTGGGTGTATTTTATTTATCAGCAAAAATTTAGAGGGGTGTTAAAGTTACTTACACCAGGAATTGCTCTACTTAAAAAGTCACTTCCCGGTATTATTCGCAAACAGGGTGGCAGGGGGAGGGAATAAAAATTTAATAATGACGTGCACATATTGTTAACATTCGACGGGGTGTGTAGGATATATGTGTGGGTGTATTTTATTTATCAGCAAAAATTTAGAGGGGTGTTAAAGTTACTTACACCAGGAATTGCTTTACTCAAAAAGTCACTTCCCGGTATTATTCGCAAACAGGGTGGCAGGGGGAGGGAATAAAAATTTAATAATGACGTGCACATATTGTTAACATTCGACGGGGTGTGTAGGATATATGTGTAGGTGTATTTCATTTATCAGCAAAAATTTAGAGGGGTGTTAAAGTTACTTACACCAGGAATTGCTTTACTCAAAAAGTCACTTCCCGGTATTATTCGCAAACAGGGTGGCAGGGGGAGGGAATAAAAATTTAATAATGACGTGCACATATTGTTAACATTCGACGGGGTGTGTAGGATATATGTGTAGGTGTATTTCATTTATCAGCAAAAATTTAGAGGGGTGTTAAAGTTACTTACACCAGGAATTGATTTACTCAAAAAGTCACTTCCCGGTATTATTCGCAAACAGGGTGGCAGGGGGAGGGAATAAAAATTTAATAATGACGTGCACATATTGTTAACATTCGACGGGGTGTGTAGGATATATGTGTAGGTGTATTTCATTTATCAGCAAAAATTTAGAGGGGTGTTAAAGTTACTTACACCAGGAATTGCTTTACTCAAAAAGTCACTTCCCGGTATTATTCGCAAACAGGGTGGCAGGGGGAGGGAATAAAAATTTAATAATGACGTGCACATATTGTTAACATTCGACGGGGTGTGTAGGATATATGTGTAGGTGTATTTCATTTATCAGCAAAAATTTAGAGGGGTGTTAAAGTTACTTACACCAGGAATTGCTTTACTCAAAAAGTCACTTCCCGGTATTATTCGCAAACAGGGTGGCAGGGGGAGGGAATAAAAATTTAATAATGACGTGCACATATTGTTAACATTCGACGGGGTGTGTAGGATATATGTGTAGGTGTATTTTATTTATCAGCAAAAATTTAGAGGGGTGTTAAAGTTACTTACACCAGGAATTGCTTTACTCAAAAAGTCACTTCCCGGTATTATTCGCAAACAGGGTGGCAGGGGGAGGGAATAAAAATTTAATAATGACGTGCACATATTGTTAACATTCGACGGGGTGTGTAGGATATATGTGTAGGTGTATTTCATTTATCAGCAAAAATTTAGAGGGGTGTTAAAGTTACTTACACCAGGAATTGCTTTACTCAAAAAGTCACTTCCCGGTATTATTCGCAAACAGGGTGGCAGGGGGAGGGAATAAAAATTTAATAATGACGTGCACATATTGTTAACATTCGACGGGGTGTGTAGGATATATGTGTGGGTGTATTTTATTTATCAGCAAAAATTTAGAGGGGTGTTAAAGTTACTTACACCAGGAATTGCTTTACTCAAAAAGTCACTTCCCGGTATTATTCGCAAACAGGGTGGCAGGGGGAGGGAATAAAAATTTAATAATGACGTGCACATATTGTTAACATTCGACGGGGTGTGTAGGATATATGTGTAGGTGTATTTCATTTATCAGCAAAAATTTAGAGGGGTGTTAAAGTTACTTACACCAGGAATTGCTTTACTCAAAAAGTCACTTCCCGGTATTATTCGCAAACAGGGTGGCAGGGGGAGGGAATAAAAATTTAATAATGACGTGCACATATTGTTAACATTCGACGGGGTGTGTAGGATATATGTGTAGGTGTATTTCATTTATCAGCAAAAATTTAGAGGGGTGTTAAAGTTACTTACACCAGGAATTGATTTACTCAAAAAGTCACTTCCCGGTATTATTCGCAAACAGGGTGGCAGGGGGAGGGAATAAAAATTTAATAATGACGTGCACATATTGTTAACATTCGACGGGGTGTGTAGGATATATGTGTGGGTGTATTTTATTTATCAGCAAAAATTTAGAGGGGTGTTAAAGTTACTTACACCAGGAATTGCTCTACTTAAAAAGTCACTTCCCGGTATTATTCGCAAACAGGGTGGCAGGGGGAGGGAATAAAAATTTAATAATGACGTGCACATATTGTTAACATTCGACGGGGTGTGTAGGATATATGTGTGGGTGTATTTTATTTATCAGCGAAAATTTAGAGGGGTGTTAAAGTTACTTACACCAGGAATTGCTCTACTTAAAAAGTCACTTCCCGGTATTATTCGCAAACAGGGTGGCAGGGGGAGGGAATAAAAATTTAATAATGACGTGCACATATTGTTAACATTTGACGGGGTGTGTAGGATATATGTGTGGGTGTATTTTATTTATCAGCGAAAATTTAGAGGGGTGTTAAAGTTACTTACACCAGGAATTGCTCTACTTAAAAAGTCACTTCCCGGTATTATTCGCGAACAGGGTGGCAGGGGGAGGTAATAAAAATTTAATAATGACGTGCACATATTGTTAACATTCGACGGGGTGTGTAGGATATATGTGTGGGTGTATTTTATTTATCAGCGAAAATTTAGAGGGGTGTTAAAGTTACTTACACCAGGAATTGCTCTACTTAAAAAGTCACTTCCCGGTATTATTCGCAAACAGGGTGGCAGGGGGAGGGAATAAAAATTTAATAATGACGTGCACATATTGTTAACATTCGACGGGGTGTGTAGGATATATGTGTGGGTGTATTTTATTTATCAGCAAAAATTTAGAGGGGTGTTAAAGTTACTTACACCAGGAATTGCTCTACTTAAAAAGTCACTTCCCGGTATTATTCGCAAACAGGGTGGCAGGGGGAGGGAATAAAAATTTAATAATGACGTGCACATATTGTTAACATTTGACGGGGTGTGTAGGATATATGTGTGGGTGTATTTTATTTATCAGCGAAAATTTAGAGGGGTGTTAAAGTTACTTACACCAGGAATTGCTCTACTTAAAAAGTCACTTCCCGGTATTATTCGCGAACAGGGTGGCAGGGGGAGGTAATAAAAATTTAATAATGACGTGCACATATTGTTAACATTCGACGGGGTGTGTAGGATATATGTGTGGGTGTATTTTATTTATCAGCGAAAATTTAGAGGGGTGTTAAAGTTACTTACACCAGGAATTGCTCTACTTAAAAAGTCACTTCCCGGTATTATTCGCAAACAGGGTGGCAGGGGGAGGGAATAAACATTTAATAATGACGTGCACATATTGTTAACATTCGACGGGGTGTGTAGGATATATGTGTGGGTGTATTTTATTTATCAGCAAAAATTTAGAGGGGTGTTAAAGTTACTTACACCAGGAATTGCTCTACTTAAAAAGTCACTTCCCGGTATTATTCGCAAACAGGGTGGCAGGGGGAGGGAATAAAAATTTAATAATGACGTGCACATATTGTTAACATTCGACGGGGTGTGTAGGATATATGTGTGGGTGTATTTTATTTATCAGCATAAATTTAGAGGGGTGTTAAAGTTACTTACACCAGGAATTGCTCTACTTAAAAAGTCACTTCCCGGTATTATTCGCAAACAGGGTGGCAGGGGGAGGGAATAAAAATTTAATAATGACGTGCACATATTGTTAACATTCGACGGGGTGTGTAGGATATATGTGTGGGTGTATTTTATTTATCAGCAAAAATTTAGAGGGGTGTTAAAGTTACTTACACTAGGAATTGCTTTACTTAAAAAGTCACTTCCCGGTATTATTCGCAAACAGGGTGGCAGGGGGAGGGAATAAAAATTTAATAATGACGTGCACATATTGTTAACATTCGACGGGGTGTGTAGGATATATGTGTGGGTGTATTTTATTTATCAGCATAAATTTAGAGGGGTGTTAAAGTTACTTACACCAGGAATTGCTCTACTTAAAAAGTCACTTCCCGGTATTATTCGCAAACAGGGTGGCAGGGGGAGGGAATAAAAATTTAATAATGACGTGCACATATTGTTAACATTCGACGGGGTGTGTAGGATATATGTGTGGGTGTATTTTATTTATCAGCATAAATTTAGAGGGGTGTTAAAGTTACTTACACCAGGAATTGCTCTACTTAAAAAGTCACTTCCCGGTATTATTCGCAAACAGGGTGGCAGGGGGAGGGAATAAAAATTTAATAATGACGTGCACATATTGTTAACATTCGACGGGGTGTGTAGGATATATGTGTGGGTGTATTTTATTTATCAGCATAAATTTAGAGGGGTGTTAAAGTTACTTACACCAGGAATTGCTCTACTTAAAAAGTCACTTCCCGGTATTATTCGCAAACAGGGTGGCAGGGGGAGGGAATAAACATTTAATAATGACGTGCACATATTGTTAACATTCGACGGGGTGTGTAGGATATATGTGTGGGTGTATTTTATTTATCAGCAAAAATTTAGAGGGGTGTTAAAGTTACTTACACCAGGAATTGCTCTACTTAAAAAGTCACTTCCCGGTATTATTCGCAAACAGGGTGGCAGGGGGAGGGAATAAAAATTTAATAATGACGTGCACATATTGTTAACATTCGACGGGGTGTGTAGGATATATGTGTGGGTGTATTTTATTTATCAGCATAAATTTAGAGGGGTGTTAAAGTTACTTACACCAGGAATTGCTCTACTTAAAAAGTCACTTCCCGGTATTATTCGCAAACAGGGTGGCAGGGGGAGGGAATAAAAATTTAATAATGACGTGCACATATTGTTAACATTCGACGGGGTGTGTAGGATATATGTGTGGGTGTATTTTATTTATCAGCAAAAATTTAGAGGGGTGTTAAAGTTACTTACACTAGGAATTGCTTTACTTAAAAAGTCACTTCCCGGTATTATTCGCAAACAGGGTGGCAGGGGGAGGGAATAAAAATTTAATAATGACGTGCACATATTGTTAACATTCGACGGGGTGTGTAGGATATATGTGTGGGTGTATTTTATTTATCAGCATAAATTTAGAGGGGTGTTAATGTTACTTACACTAGGAATTGCTTTACTTAAAAAGTCACTTCCCGGTATTATTCGCAAACAGGGTGGCAGGGGGAGGGAATAAAAATTTAATAATGACGTGCACATATTGTTAACATTCGACGGGGTGTGTAGGATATATGTGTGGGTGTATTTTATTTATCAGCATAAATTTAGAGGGGTGTTAATGTTACTTACACTAGGAATTGCTTTACTTAAAAAGTCACTTCCCGGTATTATTCGCAAACAGGGTGGCAGGGGGAGGGAATAAAAATTTAATAATGACGTGCACATATTGTTAACATTCGACGGGGTGTGTAGGATATATGTGTGGGTGTATTTTATTTATCAGCAAAAATTTAGAGGGGTGTTAAAGTTACTTACACTAGGAATTGCTTTACTTAAAAAGTCACTTCCCGGTATTATTCGCAAACAGGGTGGCAGGGGGAGGGAATAAAAATTTAATAATGACGTGCACATATTGTTAACATTCGACGGGGTGTGTAGGATATATGTGTGGGTGTATTTTATTTATCAGCATAAATTTAGAGGGGTGTTAATGTTACTTACACTAGGAATTGCTTTACTTAAAAAGTCACTTCCCGGTATTATTCGCAAACAGGGTGGCAGGGGGAGGGAATAAAGATTTAATAATGACGTGCACATATTGTTAACATTCGACGGGGTGTGTAGGATATATGTGTGGGTGTATTTTATTTATCAGCATAAATTTAGAGGGGTGTTAAAGTTACTTACACTAGGAATTGCTTTACTTAAAAAGTCACTTCCCGGTATTATTCGCAAACAGGGTGGCAGGGGGAGGGAATAAAAATTTAATAATGACGTGCACATATTGTTAACATTCGACGGGGTGTGTAGGATATATGTGTGGGTGTATTTTATTTATCAGCAAAAATTTAGAGGGGTGTTAAAGTTACTTACACTAGGAATTGCTTTACTTAAAAAGTCACTTCCCGGTATTATTCGCAAACAGGGTGGCAGGGGGAGGGAATAAAAATTTAATAATGACGTGCACATATTGTTAACATTCGACGGGGTGTGTAGGATATATGTGTGGGTGTATTTTATTTATCAGCATAAATTTAGAGGGGTGTTAATGTTACTTACACTAGGAATTGCTTTACTTAAAAAGTCACTTCCCGGTATTATTCGCAAACAGGGTGGCAGGGGGAGGGAATAAAAATTTAATAATGACGTGCACATATTGTTAACATTCGACGGGGTGTGTAGGATATATGTGTGGGTGTATTTTATTTATCAGCATAAATTTAGAGGGGTGTTAATGTTACTTACACTAGGAATTGCTTTACTTAAAAAGTCACTTCCCGGTATTATTCGCAAACAGGGTGGCAGGGGGAGGGAATAAAAATTTAATAATGACGTGCACATATTGTTAACATTCGACGGGGTGTGTAGGATATATGTGTGGGTGTATTTTATTTATCAGCAAAAATTTAGAGGGGTGTTAAAGTTACTTACACTAGGAATTGCTTTACTTAAAAAGTCACTTCCCGGTATTATTCGCAAACAGGGTGGCAGGGGGAGGGAATAAAAATTTAATAATGACGTGCACATATTGTTAACATTCGACGGGGTGTGTAGGATATATGTGTGGGTGTATTTTATTTATCAGCATAAATTTAGAGGGGTGTTAATGTTACTTACACTAGGAATTGCTTTACTTAAAAAGTCACTTCCCGGTATTATTCGCAAACAGGGTGGCAGGGGGAGGGAATAAAAATTTAATAATGACGTGCACATATTGTTAACATTCGACGGGGTGTGTAGGATATATGTGTGGGTGTATTTTATTTATCAGCATAAATTTAGAGGGGTGTTAATGTTACTTACACTAGGAATTGCTTTACTTAAAAAGTCACTTCCCGGTATTATTCGCAAACAGGGTGGCAGGGGGAGGGAATAAAAATTTAATAATGACGTGCACATATTGTTAACATTCGACGGGGTGTGTAGGATATATGTGTGGGTGTATTTTATTTATCAGCAAAAATTTAGAGGGGTGTTAAAGTTACTTACACTAGGAATTGCTTTACTTAAAAAGTCACTTCCCGGTATTATTCGCAAACAGGGTGGCAGGGGGAGGGAATAAAAATTTAATAATGACGTGCACATATTGTTAACATTCGACGGGGTGTGTAGGATATATGTGTGGGTGTATTTTATTTATCAGCATAAATTTAGAGGGGTGTTAATGTTACTTACACTAGGAATTGCTTTACTTAAAAAGTCACTTCCCGGTATTATTCGCAAACAGGGTGGCAGGGGGAGGGAATAAAAATTTAATAATGACGTGCACATATTGTTAACATTCGACGGGGTGTGTAGGATATATGTGTGGGTGTATTTTATTTATCAGCATAAATTTAGAGGGGTGTTAAAGTTACTTACACTAGGAATTGCTTTACTTAAAAAGTCACTTCCCGGTATTATTCGCAAACAGGGTGGCAGGGGGAGGGAATAAAAATTTAATAATGACGTGCACATATTGTTAACATTCGACGGGGTGTGTAGGATATATGTGTGGGTGTATTTTATTTATCAGCAAAAATTTAGAGGGGTGTTAAAGTTACTTACACCAGGAATTGCTCTACTTAAAAAGTCACTTCCCGGTATTATTCGCAAAGAGGGTGGCAGGGGGAGGGAATAAAAATTTAATAATGACGTGCACATATTGTTAACATTCGACGGGGTGTGTAGGATATATGTGTGGGTGTATTTTATTTATCAGCAAAAATTTAGAGGGGTGTTAAAGTTACTTACACCAGGAATTGCTTTACTTAAAAAGTCACTTCCCGGTATTATTCGCAAACAGGGTGGCAGGGGGAGGGAATGAAAATTTAATAATGACGTGCACATATTGTTAACATTCGACGGGGTGTGTAGGATATATGTGTGGGTGTATTTTATTTATCAGCATAAATTTAGAGGGGTGTTAAAGTTACTTACACTAGGAATTGCTTTACTTAAAAAGTCACTTCCCGGTATTATTCGCAAACAGGGTGGCAGGGGGAGGGAATAAAAATTTAATAATGACGTGCACATATTGTTAACATTCGACGGGGTGTGTAGGATATATGTGTGGGTGTATTTTATTTATCAGCATAAATTTAGAGGGGTGTTAAAGTTACTTACACTAGGAATTGCTTTACTTAAAAAGTCACTTCCCGGTATTATTCGCAAACAGGGTGGCAGGGGGAGGGAATAAAAATTTAATAATGACGTGCACATATTGTTAACATTCGACGGGGTGTGTAGGATATATGTGTGGGTGTATTTTATTTATCAGCATAAATTTAGAGGGGTGTTAATGTTACTTACACTAGGAATTGCTTTACTTAAAAAGTCACTTCCCGGTATTATTCGCAAACAGGGTGGCAGGGGGAGGGAATAAAAATTTAATAATGACGTGCACATATTGTTAACATTCGACGGGGTGTGTAGGATATATGTGTGGGTGTATTTTATTTATCAGCATAAATTTAGAGGGGTGTTAATGTTACTTACACTAGGAATTGCTTTACTTAAAAAGTCACTTCCCGGTATTATTCGCAAACAGGGTGGCAGGGGGAGGGAATAAAAATTTAATAATGACGTGCACATATTGTTAACATTCGACGGGGTGTGTAGGATATATGTGTGGGTGTATTTTATTTATCAGCATAAATTTAGAGGGGTGTTAATGTTACTTACACTAGGAATTGCTTTACTTAAAAAGTCACTTCCCGGTATTATTCGCAAACAGGGTGGCAGGGGGAGGGAATAAAAATTTAATAATGACGTGCACATATTGTTAACATTCGACGGGGTGTGTAGGATATATGTGTGGGTGTATTTTATTTATCAGCATAAATTTAGAGGGGTGTTAATGTTACTTACACTAGGAATTGCTTTACTTAAAAAGTCACTTCCCGGTATTATTCGCAAACAGGGTGGCAGGGGGAGGGAATAAAAATTTAATAATGACGTGCACATATTGTTAACATTCGACGGGGTGTGTAGGATATATGTGTGGGTGTATTTTATTTATCAGCATAAATTTAGAGGGGTGTTAATGTTACTTACACTAGGAATTGCTTTACTTAAAAAGTCACTTCCCGGTATTATTCGCAAACAGGGTGGCAGGGGGAGGGAATAAAAATTTAATAATGACGTGCACATATTGTTAACATTCGACGGGGTGTGTAGGATATATGTGTGGGTGTATTTTATTTATCAGCAAAAATTTAGAGGGGTGTTAAAGTTACTTACACCAGGAATTGCTTTACTTAAAAAGTCACTTCCTGGTATTATTCGCAAAGAGGGTGGCAGGGGGAGGGAATAAAAATTTAATAATGACGTGCACATATTGTTAACATTCGACGGGGTGTGTAGGATATATGTGTGGGTGTATTTTATTTATCAGCATAAATTTAGAGGGGTGTTAAAGTTACTTACACTAGGAATTGCTTTACTTAAAAAGTCACTTCCCGGTATTATTCGCAAACAGGGTGGCAGGGGGAGGGAATAAAAATTTAATAATGACGTGCACATATTGTTAACATTCGACGGGGTGTGTAGGATATATGTGTGGGTGTATTTTATTTATCAGCAAAAATTTAGAGGGGTGTTAAAGTTACTTACACCAGGAATTGCTCTACTTAAAAAGTCACTTCCCGGTATTATTCGCAAAGAGGGTGGCAGGGGGAGGGAATAAAAATTTAATAATGACGTGCACATATTGTTAACATTCGACGGGGTGTGTAGGATATATGTGTGGGTGTATTTTATTTATCAGCAAAAATTTAGAGGGGTGTTAAAGTTACTTACACCAGGAATTGCTTTACTTAAAAAGTCACTTCCTGGTATTATTCGCAAACAGGGTGGCAGGGGGAGGGAATGAAAATTTAATAATGACGTGCACATATTGTTAACATTCGACGGGGTGTGTAGGATATATGTGTGGGTGTATTTTATTTATCAGCATAAATTTAGAGGGGTGTTAAAGTTACTTACACTAGGAATTGCTTTACTTAAAAAGTCACTTCCCGGTATTATTCGCAAACAGGGTGGCAGGGGGAGGGAATAAAAATTTAATAATGACGTGCACATATTGTTAACATTCGACGGGGTGTGTAGGATATATGTGTGGGTGTATTTTATTTATCAGCATAAATTTAGAGGGGTGTTAAAGTTACTTACACTAGGAATTGCTTTACTTAAAAAGTCACTTCCCGGTATTATTCGCAAACAGGGTGGCAGGGGGAGGGAATAAAAATTTAATAATGACGTGCACATATTGTTAACATTCGACGGGGTGTGTAGGATATATGTGTGGGTGTATTTTATTTATCAGCAAAAATTTAGAGGGGTGTTAAAGTTACTTACACCAGGAATTGCTCTACTTAAAAAGTCACTTCCCGGTATTATTCGCAAAGAGGGTGGCAGGGGGAGGGAATAAAAATTTAATAATGACGTGCACATATTGTTAACATTCGACGGGGTGTGTAGGATATATGTGTGGGTGTATTTTATTTATCAGCATAAATTTAGAGGGGTGTTAAAGTTACTTACACTAGGAATTGCTTTACTTAAAAAGTCACTTCCCGGTATTATTCGCAAACAGGGTGGCAGGGGGAGGGAATAAAAATTTAATAATGACGTGCACATATTGTTAACATTCGACGGGGTGTGTAGGATATATGTGTGGGTGTATTTTATTTATCAGCATAAATTTAGAGGGGTGTTAATGTTACTTACACTAGGAATTGCTTTACTTAAAAAGTCACTTCCCGGTATTATTCGCAAACAGGGTGGCAGGGGGAGGGAATAAAAATTTAATAATGACGTGCACATATTGTTAACATTCGACGGGGTGTGTAGGATATATGTGTGGGTGTATTTTATTTATCAGCAAAAATTTAGAGGGGTGTTAAAGTTACTTACACTAGGAATTGCTTTACTTAAAAAGTCACTTCCCGGTATTATTCGCAAACAGGGTGGCAGGGGGAGGGAATAAAAATTTAATAATGACGTGCACATATTGTTAACATTCGACGGGGTGTGTAGGATATATGTGTGGGTGTATTTTATTTATCAGCAAAAATTTAGAGGGGTGTTAAAGTTACTTACACTAGGAATTGCTTTACTTAAAAAGTCACTTCCCGGTATTATTCGCAAACAGGGTGGCAGGGGGAGGGAATAAAAATTTAATAATGACGTGCACATATTGTTAACATTCGACGGGGTGTGTAGGATATATGTGTGGGTGTATTTTATTTATCAGCATAAATTTAGAGGGGTGTTAATGTTACTTACACTAGGAATTGCTTTACTTAAAAAGTCACTTCCCGGTATTATTCGCAAACAGGGTGGCAGGGGGAGGGAATAAAAATTTAATAATGACGTGCACATATTGTTAACATTCGACGGGGTGTGTAGGATATATGTGTGGGTGTATTTTATTTATCAGCATAAATTTAGAGGGGTGTTAATGTTACTTACACTAGGAATTGCTTTACTTAAAAAGTCACTTCCCGGTATTATTCGCAAACAGGGTGGCAGGGGGAGGGAATAAAAATTTAATAATGACGTGCACATATTGTTAACATTCGACGGGGTGTGTAGGATATATGTGTGGGTGTATTTTATTTATCAGCAAAAATTTAGAGGGGTGTTAAAGTTACTTACACTAGGAATTGCTTTACTTAAAAAGTCACTTCCCGGTATTATTCGCAAACAGGGTGGCAGGGGGAGGGAATAAAAATTTAATAATGACGTGCACATATTGTTAACATTCGACGGGGTGTGTAGGATATATGTGTGGGTGTATTTTATTTATCAGCATAAATTTAGAGGGGTGTTAATGTTACTTACACTAGGAATTGCTTTACTTAAAAAGTCACTTCCCGGTATTATTCGCAAACAGGGTGGCAGGGGGAGGGAATAAAGATTTAATAATGACGTGCACATATTGTTAACATTCGACGGGGTGTGTAGGATATATGTGTGGGTGTATTTTATTTATCAGCATAAATTTAGAGGGGTGTTAAAGTTACTTACACTAGGAATTGCTTTACTTAAAAAGTCACTTCCCGGTATTATTCGCAAACAGGGTGGCAGGGGGAGGGAATAAAAATTTAATAATGACGTGCACATATTGTTAACATTCGACGGGGTGTGTAGGATATATGTGTGGGTGTATTTTATTTATCAGCAAAAATTTAGAGGGGTGTTAAAGTTACTTACACTAGGAATTGCTTTACTTAAAAAGTCACTTCCCGGTATTATTCGCAAACAGGGTGGCAGGGGGAGGGAATAAAAATTTAATAATGACGTGCACATATTGTTAACATTCGACGGGGTGTGTAGGATATATGTGTGGGTGTATTTTATTTATCAGCATAAATTTAGAGGGGTGTTAATGTTACTTACACTAGGAATTGCTTTACTTAAAAAGTCACTTCCCGGTATTATTCGCAAACAGGGTGGCAGGGGGAGGGAATAAAAATTTAATAATGACGTGCACATATTGTTAACATTCGACGGGGTGTGTAGGATATATGTGTGGGTGTATTTTATTTATCAGCATAAATTTAGAGGGGTGTTAATGTTACTTACACTAGGAATTGCTTTACTTAAAAAGTCACTTCCCGGTATTATTCGCAAACAGGGTGGCAGGGGGAGGGAATAAAAATTTAATAATGACGTGCACATATTGTTAACATTCGACGGGGTGTGTAGGATATATGTGTGGGTGTATTTTATTTATCAGCAAAAATTTAGAGGGGTGTTAAAGTTACTTACACTAGGAATTGCTTTACTTAAAAAGTCACTTCCCGGTATTATTCGCAAACAGGGTGGCAGGGGGAGGGAATAAAAATTTAATAATGACGTGCACATATTGTTAACATTCGACGGGGTGTGTAGGATATATGTGTGGGTGTATTTTATTTATCAGCATAAATTTAGAGGGGTGTTAATGTTACTTACACTAGGAATTGCTTTACTTAAAAAGTCACTTCCCGGTATTATTCGCAAACAGGGTGGCAGGGGGAGGGAATAAAAATTTAATAATGACGTGCACATATTGTTAACATTCGACGGGGTGTGTAGGATATATGTGTGGGTGTATTTTATTTATCAGCATAAATTTAGAGGGGTGTTAATGTTACTTACACTAGGAATTGCTTTACTTAAAAAGTCACTTCCCGGTATTATTCGCAAACAGGGTGGCAGGGGGAGGGAATAAAAATTTAATAATGACGTGCACATATTGTTAACATTCGACGGGGTGTGTAGGATATATGTGTGGGTGTATTTTATTTATCAGCAAAAATTTAGAGGGGTGTTAAAGTTACTTACACTAGGAATTGCTTTACTTAAAAAGTCACTTCCCGGTATTATTCGCAAACAGGGTGGCAGGGGGAGGGAATAAAAATTTAATAATGACGTGCACATATTGTTAACATTCGACGGGGTGTGTAGGATATATGTGTGGGTGTATTTTATTTATCAGCATAAATTTAGAGGGGTGTTAATGTTACTTACACTAGGAATTGCTTTACTTAAAAAGTCACTTCCCGGTATTATTCGCAAACAGGGTGGCAGGGGGAGGGAATAAAAATTTAATAATGACGTGCACATATTGTTAACATTCGACGGGGTGTGTAGGATATATGTGTGGGTGTATTTTATTTATCAGCATAAATTTAGAGGGGTGTTAAAGTTACTTACACTAGGAATTGCTTTACTTAAAAAGTCACTTCCCGGTATTATTCGCAAACAGGGTGGCAGGGGGAGGGAATAAAAATTTAATAATGACGTGCACATATTGTTAACATTCGACGGGGTGTGTAGGATATATGTGTGGGTGTATTTTATTTATCAGCAAAAATTTAGAGGGGTGTTAAAGTTACTTACACCAGGAATTGCTCTACTTAAAAAGTCACTTCCCGGTATTATTCGCAAAGAGGGTGGCAGGGGGAGGGAATAAAAATTTAATAATGACGTGCACATATTGTTAACATTCGACGGGGTGTGTAGGATATATGTGTGGGTGTATTTTATTTATCAGCAAAAATTTAGAGGGGTGTTAAAGTTACTTACACCAGGAATTGCTTTACTTAAAAAGTCACTTCCCGGTATTATTCGCAAACAGGGTGGCAGGGGGAGGGAATGAAAATTTAATAATGACGTGCACATATTGTTAACATTCGACGGGGTGTGTAGGATATATGTGTGGGTGTATTTTATTTATCAGCATAAATTTAGAGGGGTGTTAAAGTTACTTACACTAGGAATTGCTTTACTTAAAAAGTCACTTCCCGGTATTATTCGCAAACAGGGTGGCAGGGGGAGGGAATAAAAATTTAATAATGACGTGCACATATTGTTAACATTCGACGGGGTGTGTAGGATATATGTGTGGGTGTATTTTATTTATCAGCATAAATTTAGAGGGGTGTTAAAGTTACTTACACTAGGAATTGCTTTACTTAAAAAGTCACTTCCCGGTATTATTCGCAAACAGGGTGGCAGGGGGAGGGAATAAAAATTTAATAATGACGTGCACATATTGTTAACATTCGACGGGGTGTGTAGGATATATGTGTGGGTGTATTTTATTTATCAGCATAAATTTAGAGGGGTGTTAATGTTACTTACACTAGGAATTGCTTTACTTAAAAAGTCACTTCCCGGTATTATTCGCAAACAGGGTGGCAGGGGGAGGGAATAAAAATTTAATAATGACGTGCACATATTGTTAACATTCGACGGGGTGTGTAGGATATATGTGTGGGTGTATTTTATTTATCAGCATAAATTTAGAGGGGTGTTAATGTTACTTACACTAGGAATTGCTTTACTTAAAAAGTCACTTCCCGGTATTATTCGCAAACAGGGTGGCAGGGGGAGGGAATAAAAATTTAATAATGACGTGCACATATTGTTAACATTCGACGGGGTGTGTAGGATATATGTGTGGGTGTATTTTATTTATCAGCATAAATTTAGAGGGGTGTTAATGTTACTTACACTAGGAATTGCTTTACTTAAAAAGTCACTTCCCGGTATTATTCGCAAACAGGGTGGCAGGGGGAGGGAATAAAAATTTAATAATGACGTGCACATATTGTTAACATTCGACGGGGTGTGTAGGATATATGTGTGGGTGTATTTTATTTATCAGCATAAATTTAGAGGGGTGTTAATGTTACTTACACTAGGAATTGCTTTACTTAAAAAGTCACTTCCCGGTATTATTCGCAAACAGGGTGGCAGGGGGAGGGAATAAAAATTTAATAATGACGTGCACATATTGTTAACATTCGACGGGGTGTGTAGGATATATGTGTGGGTGTATTTTATTTATCAGCATAAATTTAGAGGGGTGTTAATGTTACTTACACTAGGAATTGCTTTACTTAAAAAGTCACTTCCCGGTATTATTCGCAAACAGGGTGGCAGGGGGAGGGAATAAAAATTTAATAATGACGTGCACATATTGTTAACATTCGACGGGGTGTGTAGGATATATGTGTGGGTGTATTTTATTTATCAGCAAAAATTTAGAGGGGTGTTAAAGTTACTTACACCAGGAATTGCTTTACTTAAAAAGTCACTTCCTGGTATTATTCGCAAAGAGGGTGGCAGGGGGAGGGAATAAAAATTTAATAATGACGTGCACATATTGTTAACATTCGACGGGGTGTGTAGGATATATGTGTGGGTGTATTTTATTTATCAGCATAAATTTAGAGGGGTGTTAAAGTTACTTACACTAGGAATTGCTTTACTTAAAAAGTCACTTCCCGGTATTATTCGCAAACAGGGTGGCAGGGGGAGGGAATAAAAATTTAATAATGACGTGCACATATTGTTAACATTCGACGGGGTGTGTAGGATATATGTGTGGGTGTATTTTATTTATCAGCAAAAATTTAGAGGGGTGTTAAAGTTACTTACACCAGGAATTGCTCTACTTAAAAAGTCACTTCCCGGTATTATTCGCAAAGAGGGTGGCAGGGGGAGGGAATAAAAATTTAATAATGACGTGCACATATTGTTAACATTCGACGGGGTGTGTAGGATATATGTGTGGGTGTATTTTATTTATCAGCAAAAATTTAGAGGGGTGTTAAAGTTACTTACACCAGGAATTGCTTTACTTAAAAAGTCACTTCCTGGTATTATTCGCAAACAGGGTGGCAGGGGGAGGGAATGAAAATTTAATAATGACGTGCACATATTGTTAACATTCGACGGGGTGTGTAGGATATATGTGTGGGTGTATTTTATTTATCAGCATAAATTTAGAGGGGTGTTAAAGTTACTTACACTAGGAATTGCTTTACTTAAAAAGTCACTTCCCGGTATTATTCGCAAACAGGGTGGCAGGGGGAGGGAATAAAAATTTAATAATGACGTGCACATATTGTTAACATTCGACGGGGTGTGTAGGATATATGTGTGGGTGTATTTTATTTATCAGCATAAATTTAGAGGGGTGTTAAAGTTACTTACACTAGGAATTGCTTTACTTAAAAAGTCACTTCCCGGTATTATTCGCAAACAGGGTGGCAGGGGGAGGGAATAAAAATTTAATAATGACGTGCACATATTGTTAACATTCGACGGGGTGTGTAGGATATATGTGTGGGTGTATTTTATTTATCAGCAAAAATTTAGAGGGGTGTTAAAGTTACTTACACCAGGAATTGCTCTACTTAAAAAGTCACTTCCCGGTATTATTCGCAAAGAGGGTGGCAGGGGGAGGGAATAAAAATTTAATAATGACGTGCACATATTGTTAACATTCGACGGGGTGTGTAGGATATATGTGTGGGTGTATTTTATTTATCAGCAAAAATTTAGAGGGGTGTTAAAGTTACTTACACCAGGAATTGCTTTACTTAAAAAGTCACTTCCTGGTATTATTCGCAAACAGGGTGGCAGGGGGAGGGAATGAAAATTTAATAATGACGTGCACATATTGTTAACATTCGACGGGGTGTGTAGGATATATGTGTGGGTGTATTTTATTTATCAGCAAAAATTTAGAGGGGTGTTAAAGTTACTTACACCAGGAATTGCTTTACTTAAAAAGTCACTACCCGGTATTATTCGCCAACAGGGTGGCAGGGGGAGGGAATAAAAATTTAATAATGACGTGCACATATTGTTAACATTCGACGGGGTGTGTAGGATATATGTGTGGGTGTATTTTATTTATCAGCAAAAATTTAGAGGGGTGTTAAAGTTACTTACACCAGGAATTGCTTTACTTAAAAAGTCACTTCCTGGTATTATTCGCAAACAGGGTGGCAGGGGGAGGGAATGAAAATTTAATAATGACGTGCACATATTGTTAACATTCGACGGGGTGTGTAGGATATATGTGTGGGTGTATTTTATTTATCAGCATAAATTTAGAGGGGTGTTAAAGTTACTTACACTAGGAATTGCTTTACTTAAAAAGTCACTTCCCGGTATTATTCGCAAACAGGGTGGCAGGGGGAGGGAATAAAAATTTAATAATGACGTGCACATATTGTTAACATTCGACGGGGTGTGTAGGATATATGTGTGGGTGTATTTTATTTATCAGCATAAATTTAGAGGGGTGTTAATGTTACTTACACTAGGAATTGCTTTACTTAAAAAGTCACTTCCCGGTATTATTCGCAAACAGGGTGGCAGGGGGAGGGAATAAAAATTTAATAATGAGGTGCACATATTGTTAACATTCGACGGGGTGTGTAGGATATATGTGTGGGTGTATTTTATTTATCAGCATAAATTTAGAGGGGTGTTAATGTTACTTACACTAGGAATTGCTTTACTTAAAAAGTCACTTCCCGGTATTATTCGCAAACAGGGTGGCAGGGGGAGGGAATAAAAATTTAATAATGACGTGCACATATTGTTAACATTCGACGGGGTGTGTAGGATATATGTGTGGGTGTATTTTATTTATCAGCATAAATTTAGAGGGGTGTTAATGTTACTTACACTAGGAATTGCTTTACTTAAAAAGTCACTTCCCGGTATTATTCGCAAACAGGGTGGCAGGGGGAGGGAATAAAAATTTAATAATGAGGTGCACATATTGTTAACATTCGACGGGGTGTGTAGGATATATGTGTGGGTGTATTTTATTTATCAGCATAAATTTAGAGGGGTGTTAATGTTACTTATACTAGGAATTGCTTTACTTAAAAAGTCACTTCCCGGTATTATTCGCAAAGAGGGTGGCAGGGGGAGGGAATAAAAATTTAATAATGACGTGCACATATTGTTAACATTCGACGGGGTGTGTAGGATATATGTGTGGGTGTATTTTATTTATCAGCATAAATTTAGAGGGGTGTTAATGTTACTTACACTAGGAATTGCTTTACTTAAAAAGTCACTTCCCGGTATTATTCGCAAACAGGGTGGCAGGGGGAGGGAATAAAAATTTAATAATGAGGTGCACATATTGTTAACATTCGACGGGGTGTGTAGGATATATGTGTGGGTGTATTTTATTTATCAGCATAAATTTAGAGGGGTGTTAATGTTACTTACACTAGGAATTGCTTTACTTAAAAAGTCACTTCCCGGTATTATTCGCAAAGAGGGTGGCAGGGGGAGGGAATAAAAATTTAATAATGACGTGCACATATTGTTAACATTCGACGGGGTGTGTAGGATATATGTGTGGGTGTATTTTATTTATCAGCATAAATTTAGAGGGGTGTTAATGTTACTTACACTAGGAATTGCTTTACTTAAAAAGTCACTTCCCGGTATTATTCGCAAAGAGGGTGGCAGGGGGGGGGAATAAAAATTTAATAATGACGTGCACATATTGTTAACATTCGACGGGGTGTGTAGGATATATGTGTGGGTGTATTTTATTTATCAGCATAAATTTAGAGGGGTGTTAATGTTACTTACACTAGGAATTGCTTTACTTAAAAAGTCACTTCCCGGTATTATTCGCAAAGAGGGTGGCAGGGGGGGGGAATAAAAATTTAATAATGACGTGCACATATTGTTAACATTCGACGGGGTGTGTAGGATATATGTGTGGGTGTATTTTATTTATCAGCATAAATTTAGAGGGGTGTTAATGTTACTTACACTAGGAATTGCTTTACTTAAAAAGTCACTTCCCGGTATTATTCGCAAACAGGGTGGCAGGGGGAGGGAATAAAAATTTAATAATGAGGTGCACATATTGTTAACATTCGACGGGGTGTGTAGGATATATGTGTGGGTGTATTTTATTTATCAGCATAAATTTAGAGGGGTGTTAATGTTACTTACACTAGGAATTGCTTTACTTAAAAAGTCACTTCCCGGTATTATTCGCAAACAGGGTGGCAGGGGGAGGGAATAAAAATTTAATAATGACGTGCACATATTGTTAACATTCGACGGGGTGTGTAGGATATATGTGTGGGTGTATTTTATTTATCAGCATAAATTTAGAGGGGTGTTAATGTTACTCACACTAGGAATTGCTTTACTTAAAAAGTCACTTCCCGGTATTATTCGCAAACAGGATGGCAGGGGGAGGGAATAAAAATTTAATAATGACGTGCACATATTGTTAACATTCGACGGGGTGTGTAGGATATATGTGTGGGTGTATTTTATTTATCAGCATAAATTTAGAGGGGTGTTAATGTTACTTACACTAGGAATTGCTTTACTTAAAAAGTCACTTCCCGGTATTATTCGCAAACAGGGTGGCAGGGGGAGGGAATAAAAATTTAATAATGACGTGCACATATTGTTAACATTCGACGGGGTGTGTAGGATATATGTGTGGGTGTATTTTATTTATCAGCATAAATTTAGAGGGGTGTTAATGTTACTCACACTAGGAATTGCTTTACTTAAAAAGTCACTTCCCGGTATTATTCGCAAACAGGATGGCAGGGGGAGGGAATAAAAATTTAATAATGACGTGCACATATTGTTAACATTCGACGGGGTGTGTAGGATATATGTGTGGGTGTATTTTATTTATCAGCAAAAATTTAGAGGGGTGTTAATGTTACTTACACTAGGAATTGCTTTACTTAAAAAGTCACTTCCCGGTATTATTCGCAAAGAGGGTGGCAGGGGGAGGGAATAAAAATTTAATAATGACGTGCACATATTGTTAACATTCGACGGGGTGTGTAGGATATATGTGTGGGTGTATTTTATTTATCAGCAAAAATTTAGAGGGGTGTTAATGTTACTTACACTAGGAATTGCTTTACTTAAAGAGTCACTTCCCGGTATTATTCGCAAACAGGGTGGCAGGGGGAGGGAATAAAAATTTAATAATGACGTGCACATATTGTTAACATTCGACGGGGTGTGTAGGATATATGTGTGGGTGTATTTTATTTATCAGCATAAATTTAGAGGGGTGTTAATGTTACTTACACTAGGAATTGCTTTACTTAAAAAGTCACTTCCCGGTATTATTCGCAAACAGGGTGGCAGGGGGAGGGAATAAACATTTAATAATGACGTGCACATATTGTTAACATTCGACGGGGTGTGTAGGATATATGTGTGGGTGTATTTTATTTATCAGCAAAAATTTAGAGGGGTGTTAATGTTACTTACACTAGGAATTGCTTTACTTAAAAAGTCACTTCCCGGTATTATTCGCAAACAGGGTGGCAGGGGGAGGGAATAAAAATTTAATAATGACGTGCACATATTGTTAACATTCGACGGGGTGTGTAGGATATATGTGTGGGTGTATTTTATTTATCAGCAAAAATTTAGAGGGGTGTTAATGTTACTTACACTAGGAATTGCTTTACTTAAAAAGTCACTTCCCGGTATTATTCGCAAAGAGGGTGGCAGGGGGAGGGAATAAAAATTTAATAATGACGTGCACATATTGTTAACATTCGACGGGGTGTGTAGGATATATGTGTGGGTGTATTTTATTTATCAGCAAAAATTTAGAGGGGTGTTAATGTTACTTACACTAGGAATTGCTTTACTTAAAAAGTCACTTCCCGGTATTATTCGCAAACAGGGTGGCAGGGGGAGGGAATAAAAATTTAATAATGACGTGCACATATTGTTAACATTCGACGGGGTGTGTAGGATATATGTGTGGGTGTATTTTATTTATCAGCAAAAATTTAGAGGGGTGTTAATGTTACTTACACTAGGAATTGCTTTACTTAAAAAGTCACTTCCCGGTATTATTCGCAAAGAGGGTGGCAGGGGGAGGGAATAAAAATTTAATAATGACGTGCACATATTGTTAACATTCGACGGGGTGTGTAGGATATATGTGTGGGTGTATTTTATTTATCAGCAAAAATTTAGAGGGGTGTTAATGTTACTTACACTAGGAATTGCTTTACTTAAAAAGTCACTTCCCGGTATTATTCGCAAAGAGGGTGGCAGGGGGAGGGAATAAAAATTTAATAATGACGTGCACATATTGTTAACATTCGACGGGGTGTGTAGGATATATGTGTGGGTGTATTTTATTTATCAGCAAAAATTTAGAGGGGTGTTAATGTTACTTACACTAGGAATTGCTTTACTTAAAAAGTCACTTCCCGGTATTATTCGCAAACAGGGTGGCAGGGGGAGGGAATAAACATTTAATAATGACGTGCACATATTGTTAACATTCGACGGGGTGTGTAGGATATATGTGTGGGTGTATTTTATTTATCAGCAAAAATTTAGAGGGGTGTTAATGTTACTTACACTAGGAATTGCTTTACTTAAAAAGTCACTTCCCGGTATTATTCGCAAAGAGGGTGGCAGGGGGAGGGAATAAAAATTTAATAATGACGTGCACATATTGTTAACATTCGACGGGGTGTGTAGGATATATGTGTGGGTGTATTTTATTTATCAGCAAAAATTTAGAGGGGTGTTAATGTTACTTACACTAGGAATTGCTTTACTTAAAAAGTCACTTCCCGGTATTATTCGCAAAGAGGGTGGCAGGGGGAGGGAATAAAAATTTAATAATGACGTGCACATATTGTTAACATTCGACGGGGTGTGTAGGATATATGTGTGGGTGTATTTTATTTATCAGCAAAAATTTAGAGGGGTGTTAATGTTACTTACACTAGGAATTGCTTTACTTAAAAAGTCACTTCCCGGTATTATTCGCAAACAGGGTGGCAGGGGGAGGGAATAAAAATTTAATAATGACGTGCACATATTGTTAACATTCGACGGGGTGTGTAGGATATATGTGTGGGTGTATTTTATTTATCAGCAAAAATTTAGAGGGGTGTTAATGTTACTTACACTAGGAATTGCTTTACTTAAAAAGTCACTTCCCGGTATTATTCGCAAAGAGGGTGGCAGGGGGAGGGAATAAAAATTTAATAATGACGTGCACATATTGTTAACATTCGACGGGGTGTGTAGGATATATGTGTGGGTGTATTTTATTTATCAGCATAAATTTAGAGGGGTGTTAATGTTACTTACACTAGGAATTGCTTTACTTAAAAAGTCACTTCCCGGTATTATTCGCAAACAGGGTGGCAGGGGGAGGGAATAAAAATTTAATAATGACGTGCACATATTGTTAACATTCGACGGGGTGTGTAGGATATATGTGTGGTTGTATTTTATTTATCAGCATAAATTTAGAGGGGTGTTAATGTTACTTACACTAGGAATTGCTTTACTTAAAAAGTCACTTCCCGGTATTATTCGCAAACAGGGTGGCAGGGGGAGGGAATAAACATTTAATAATGACGTGCACATATTGTTAACATTCGACGGGGTGTGTAGGATATATGTGTGGGTGTATTTTATTTATCAGCAAAAATTTAGAGGGGTGTTAATGTTACTTACACTAGGAATTGCTTTACTTAAAAAGTCACTTCCCGGTATTATTCGCAAACAGGGTGGCAGGGGGAGGGAATAAAAATTTAATAATGACGTGCACATATTGTTAACATTCGACGGGGTGTGTAGGATATATGTGTGGTTGTATTTTATTTATCAGCATAAATTTAGAGGGGTGTTAATGTTACTTACACTAGGAATTGCTTTACTTAAAAAGTCACTTCCCGGTATTATTCGCAAACAGGGTGGCAGGGGGAGGGAATAAACATTTAATAATGACGTGCACATATTGTTAACATTCGACGGGGTGTGTAGGATATATGTGTGGGTGTATTTTATTTATCAGCAAAAATTTAGAGGGGTGTTAATGTTACTTACACTAGGAATTGCTTTACTTAAAAAGTCACTTCCCGGTATTATTCGCAAAGAGGGTGGCAGGGGGAGGGAATAAAAATTTAATAATGACGTGCACATATTGTTAACATTCGACGGGGTGTGTAGGATATATGTGTGGGTGTATTTTATTTATCAGCAAAAATTTAGAGGGGTGTTAATGTTACTTACACTAGGAATTGCTTTACTTAAAAAGTCACTTCCCGGTATTATTCGCAAACAGGGTGGCAGGGGGAGGGAATAAAAATTTAATAATGACGTGCACATATTGTTAACATTCGACGGGGTGTGTAGGATATATGTGTGGGTGTATTTTATTTATCAGCAAAAATTTAGAGGGGTGTTAAAGTTACTTATACTAGGAATTGCTTTACTTAAAAAGTCACTTCCCGGTATTATTCGCAAAGAGGGTGGCAGGGGGAGGGAATAAAAATTTAATAATGACGTGCACATATTGTTAACATTCGACGGGGTGTGTAGGATATATGTGTGGGTGTATTTTATTTATCAGCAAAAATTTAGAGGGGTGTTAATGTTACTTACACTAGGAATTGCTTTACTTAAAAAGTCACTTCCCGGTATTATTCGCAAAGAGGGTGGCAGGGGGAGGGAATAAAAATTTAATAATGACGTGCACATATTGTTAACATTCGACGGGGTGTGTAGGATATATGTGTGGGTGTATTTTATTTATCAGCAAAAATTTAGAGGGGTGTTAATGTTACTTACACTAGGAATTGCTTTACTTAAAAAGTCACTTCCCGGTATTATTCGCAAAGAGGGTGGCAGGGGGAGGGAATAAAAATTTAATAATGACGTGCACATATTGTTAACATTCGACGGGGTGTGTAGGATATATGTGTGGGTGTATTTTATTTATCAGCAAAAATTTAGAGGGGTGTTAATGTTACTTACACTAGGAATTGCTTTACTTAAAAAGTCACTTCCCGGTATTATTCGCAAAGAGGGTGGCAGGGGGAGGGAATAAAAATTTAATAATGACGTGCACATATTGTTAACATTCGACGGGGTGTGTAGGATATATGTGTGGGTGTATTTTATTTATCAGCAAAAATTTAGAGGGGTGTTAATGTTACTTACACTAGGAATTGCTTTACTTAAAAAGTCACTTCCCGGTATTATTCGCAAACAGGGTGGCAGGGGGAGGGAATAAAAATTTAATAATGACGTGCACATATTGTTAACATTCGACGGGGTGTGTAGGATATATGTGTGGGTGTATTTTATTTATCAGCAAAAATTTAGAGGGGTGTTAATGTTACTTACACTAGGAATTGCTTTACTTAAAAAGTCACTTCCCGGTATTATTCGCAAAGAGGGTGGCAGGGGGAGGGAATAAAAATTTAATAATGACGTGCACATATTGTTAACATTCGACGGGGTGTGTAGGATATATGTGTGGGTGTATTTTATTTATCAGCATAAATTTAGAGGGGTGTTAATGTTACTTACACTAGGAATTGCTTTACTTAAAAAGTCACTTCCCGGTATTATTCGCAAACAGGGTGGCAGGGGGAGGGAATAAAAATTTAATAATGACGTGCACATATTGTTAACATTCGACGGGGTGTGTAGGATATATGTGTGGTTGTATTTTATTTATCAGCATAAATTTAGAGGGGTGTTAATGTTACTTACACTAGGAATTGCTTTACTTAAAAAATCACTTCCCGGTATTATTCGCAAACAGGGTGGCAGGGGGAGGGAATAAACATTTAATAATGACGTGCACATATTGTTAACATTCGACGGGGTGTGTAGGATATATGTGTGGGTGTATTTTATTTATCAGCAAAAATTTAGAGGGGTGTTAATGTTACTTACACTAGGAATTGCTTTACTTAAAAAGTCACTTCCCGGTATTATTCGCAAACAGGGTGGCAGGGGGAGGGAATAAAAATTTAATAATGACGTGCACATATTGTTAACATTCGACGGGGTGTGTAGGATATATGTGTGGTTGTATTTTATTTATCAGCATAAATTTAGAGGGGTGTTAATGTTACTTACACTAGGAATTGCTTTACTTAAAAAGTCACTTCCCGGTATTATTCGCAAACAGGGTGGCAGGGGGAGGGAATAAACATTTAATAATGACGTGCACATATTGTTAACATTCGACGGGGTGTGTAGGATATATGTGTGGGTGTATTTTATTTATCAGCAAAAATTTAGAGGGGTGTTAATGTTACTTACACTAGGAATTGCTTTACTTAAAAAGTCACTTCCCGGTATTATTCGCAAAGAGGGTGGCAGGGGGAGGGAATAAAAATTTAATAATGACGTGCACATATTGTTAACATTCGACGGGGTGTGTAGGATATATGTGTGGGTGTATTTTATTTATCAGCAAAAATTTAGAGGGGTGTTAATGTTACTTACACTAGGAATTGCTTTACTTAAAAAGTCACTTCCCGGTATTATTCGCAAACAGGGTGGCAGGGGGAGGGAATAAAAATTTAATAATGACGTGCACATATTGTTAACATTCGACGGGGTGTGTAGGATATATGTGTGGGTGTATTTTATTTATCAGCAAAAATTTAGAGGGGTGTTAAAGTTACTTATACTAGGAATTGCTTTACTTAAAAAGTCACTTCCCGGTATTATTCGCAAAGAGGGTGGCAGGGGGAGGGAATAAAAATTTAATAATGACGTGCACATATTGTTAACATTCGACGGGGTGTGTAGGATATATGTGTGGTTGTATTTTATTTATCAGCATAAATTTAGAGGGGTGTTAATGTTACTTACACTAGGAATTGCTTTACTTAAAAAGTCACTTCCCGGTATTATTCGCAAAGAGGGTGGCAGGGGGAGGGAATAAAAATTTAATAATGACGTGCACATATTGTTAACATTCGACGGGGTGTGTAGGATATATGTGTGGGTGTATTTTATTTATCAGCAAAAATTTAGAGGGGTGTTAATGTTACTTACACTAGGAATTGCTTTACTTAAAAAGTCACTTCCCGGTATTATTCGCAAAGAGGGTGGCAGGGGGAGGGAATAAAAATTTAATAATGACGTGCACATATTGTTAACATTCGACGGGGTGTGTAGGATATATGTGTGGGTGTATTTTATTTATCAGCAAAAATTTAGAGGGGTGTTAATGTTACTTACACTAGGAATTGCTTTACTTAAAAAGTCACTTCCCGGTATTATTCGCAAACAGGGTGGCAGGGGGAGGGAATAAAAATTTAATAATGACGTGCACATATTGTTAACATTCGACGGGGTGTGTAGGATATATGTGTGGGTGTATTTTATTTATCAGCAAAAATTTAGAGGGGTGTTAATGTTACTTACACTAGGAATTGCTTTACTTAAAAAGTCACTTCCCGGTATTATTCGCAAAGAGGGTGGCAGGGGGAGGGAATAAAAATTTAATAATGACGTGCACATATTGTTAACATTCGACGGGGTGTGTAGGATATATGTGTGGGTGTATTTTATTTATCAGCAAAAATTTAGAGGGGTGTTAATGTTACTTACACTAGGAATTGCTTTACTTAAAAAGTCACTTCCCGGTATTATTCGCAAAGAGGGTGGCAGGGGGAGGGAATAAAAATTTAATAATGACGTGCACATATTGTTAACATTCGACGGGGTGTGTTGGATATATGTGTGGGTGTATTTTATTTATCAGCAAAAATTTAGAGGGGTGTTAATGTTACTTACACTAGGAATTGCTTTACTTAAAAAGTCACTTCCCGGTATTATTCGCAAACAGGGTGGCAGGGGGAGGGAATAAAAATTTAATAATGACGTGCACATATTGTTAACATTCGACGGGGTGTGTAGGATATATGTGTGAGTGTATTTTATTTATCAGCAAAAATTTAGAGGGGTGTTAATGTTACTTACACTAGGAATTGCTTTACTTAAAAAGTCACTTCCCGGTATTATTCGCAAAGAGGGTGGCAGGGGGAGGGAATAAAAATTTAATAATGACGTGCACATATTGTTAACATTCGACGGGGTGTGTAGGATATATGTGTGGGTGTATTTTATTTATCAGCAAAAATTTAGAGGGGTGTTAATGTTACTTACACTAGGAATTGCTTTACTTAAAAAGTCACTTTCCGGTATTATTCGCAAACAGGGTGGCAGGGGGAGGGAATAAAAATTTAATAATGACGTGCACATATTGTTAACATTCGACGGGGTGTGTAGGATATATGTGTGGGTGTATTTTATTTATCAGCAAAAATTTAGAGGGGTGTTAATGTTACTTACACTAGGAATTGCTTTACTTAAAAAGTCACTTCCCGGTATTATTCGCAAACAGGGTGGCAGGGGGAGGGAATAAAAATTTAATAATGACGTGCACATATTGTTAACATTCGACGGGGTGTGTAGGATATATGTGTGGGTGTATTTTATTTATCAGCAAAAATTTAGAGGGGTGTTAAAGTTACTTACACTAGGAATTGCTTTACTTAAAAAGTCACTTCCCGGTATTATTCGCAAACAGGGTGGCAGGGGGAGGGAATAAAAATTTAATAATGACGTGCACATATTGTTAACATTCGACGGGGTGTGTAGGATATATGTGTGGGTGTATTTTATTTATCAGCAAAAATTTAGAGGGGTGTTAATGTTACTTACACTAGGAATTGCTTTACTTAAAAAGTCACTTCCCGGTATTATTCGCAAACAGGGTGGCAGGGGGAGGGAATAAAAATTTAATAATGACGTGCACATATTGTTAACATTCGACGGGGTGTGTAGGATATATGTGTGGGTGTATTTTATTTATCAGCAAAAATTTAGAGGGGTGTTAAAGTTACTTACACTAGGAATTGCTTTACTTAAAAAGTCACTTCCCGGTATTATTCGCAAACAGGGTGGCAGGGGGAGGGAATGAAAATTTAATAATGACGTGCACATATTGTTAACATTCGACGGGGTGTGTAGGATATATGTGTGGGTGTATTTTATTTATCAGCAAAAATTTAGAGGGGTGTTAATGTTACTTACACTAGGAATTGCTTTACTTAAAAAGTCACTTCCCGGTATTATTCGCGAACAGGGTGGCAGGGGGAGGGAATAAAAATTTAATAATGACGTGCACATATTGTTAACATTCGACGGGGTGTGTAGGATATATGTGTGGGTGTATTTTATTTATCAGCAAAAATTTAGAGGGGTGTTAATGTTACTTACACTAGGAATTGCTTTACTTAAAAAGTCACTTCCCGGTATTATTCGCAAACAGGGTGGCAGGGGGAGGGAATAAAAATTTAATAATGACGTGCACATATTGTCAACATTCGACGGGGTGTGTAGGATATATGTGTGGGTGTATTTTATTTCTCAGCAAAAATTTAGAGGGGTGTCAAAGTTACTTACACTGGGAATTGCTTTACTTAAAAAGTCACTTCCCGGTATTATTCGCAAAGAGGGTGGCAGGGGGAGGGAATAAAAATTTAATAATGACGTGCACATATTGTTAACATTCGACGGGGTGTGTAGGATATATGTGTGGGTGTATTTTATTTATCAGCAAAAATTTAGAGGGGTGTTAAAATTACTTACACTAGGAATTGCTTTACTTAAAAAGTCACTTCCCGGTATTATTCGCAAACAGGGTGGCAGGGGGAGGGAATAAAAATTTAATAATGACGTGCACATATTGTCAACATTCGACGGGGTGTGTAGGATATATGTGTGGGTGTATTTTATTTATCAGCAAAAATTTAGAGGGGTGTTAAAGTTACTTACACTAGGAATTGCTTTACTTAAAAAGTCACTTCCCGGTATTATTCGCAAACAGGGTGCAGGGGGAGGGAATAAAAATTTAATAATGACGTGCACATATTGTTAACATTCGACGGGGTGTGTAGGATATATGTGTGGGTGTATTTTATTTATCAGCAAAAATTTAGAGGGGTGTTAAAGTTACTTACACTGGGAATTGCTTTACTTAAAAAGTCACTTCCCGGTATTATTCGCAAACAGGGTGGCAGGGGGAGGGAATAAAAATTTAATAATGACGTGCACATATTGGTAACATTCGACGGGGTGTGTAGGATATATGTGTGGGTGTATTTTATTTATCAGCAAAAATTTAGAGGGGTGTTAAAGTTACTTACACTAGGAATTGCTTTACTTAAAAAGTCACTTCCCGGTATTATTCGCAAACAGGGTGGCAGGGGGAGGGAATAAAAATTTAATAATGACGTGCACATATTGTCAACATTCGACGGGGTGTGTAGGATATATGTGTGGGTGTATTTTATTTATCAGCAAAAATTTAGAGGGGTGTTAAAGTTACTTACACTAGGAATTGCTTTACTTAAAAAGTCACTTCCCGGTATTATTCGCAAACAGGGTGCAGGGGGAGGGAATAAAAATTTAATAATGACGTGCACATATTGTTAACATTCGACGGGGTGTGTAGGATATATGTGTGGGTGTATTTTATTTATCAGCAAAAATTTAGAGGGGTGTTAAAGTTACTTACACTGGGAATTGCTTTACTTAAAAAGTCACTTCCCGGTATTATTCGCAAACAGGGTGGCAGGGGGAGGGAATAAAAATTTAATAATGACGTGCACATATTGTTAACATTCGACGGGGTGTGTAGGATATATGTGTGGGTGTATTTTATTTATCAGCAAAAATTTAGAGGGGTGTTAAAGTTACTTACACTAGGAATTGCTTTACTTAAAAAGTCACTTCCCGGTATTATTCGCAAACAGGGTGGCAGGGGGAGGGAATAAAAATTTAATAATGACGTGCACATATTGTTAACATTCGACGGGGTGTGTAGGATATATGTGTAGGTGTATTTTATTTATCAGCAAAAATTTAGAGGGGTGTTAATGTTACTTACACTAGGAATTGCTTTACTTAAAAAGTCACTTCCCGGTATTATTCGCAAACAGGGTGGCAGGGGGAGGGAATAAAAATTTAATAATGACGTGCACATATTGTTAACATTCGACGGGGTGTGTAGGATATATGTGTGGGTGTATTTTATTTATCAGCAAAAATTTAGAGGGGTGTTAATGTTACTTACACTAGGAATTGCTTTACTTAAAAAGTCACTTCCCGGTATTATTCGCAAAGAGGGTGGCAGGGGGAGGGAATAAAAATTTAATAATGACGTGCACATATTGTTAACATTCGACGGGGTGTGTAGGATATATGTGTGGGTGTATTTTATTTATCAGCAAAAATTTAGAGGGGTGTTAAAGTTACTTACACTAGGAATTGCTTTACTTAAAAAGTCACTTCCCGGTATTATTCGCAAACAGGGTGGCAGGGGGAGGGAATAAAAATTTAATAATGACGTGCACATATTGTTAACATTCGACGGGGTGTGTAGGATATATGTGTGGGTGTATTTTATTTATCAGCAAAAATTTAGAGGGGTGTTAATGTTACTTACACTAGGAATTGCTTTACTTAAAAAGTCACTTCCCGGTATTATTCGCAAACAGGGTGGCAGGGGGAGGGAATAAAAATTTAATAATGACGTGCACATATTGTTAACATTCGACGGGGTGTGTAGGATATATGTGTGGGTGTATTTTATTTATCAGCAAAAATTTAGAGGGGTGTTAAAGTTACTCACACTAGGAATTGCTTTACTTAAAAAGTCACTTCCCGGTATTATTCGCAAACAGGGTGGCAGGGGGAGGGAATAAAAATTTAATAATGACGTGCACATATTGTTAACATTCGACGGGGTGTGTAGGATATATGTGTGGGTATATTTTATTTATCAGCAAAAATTTAGAGGGGTGTTAATGTTACTTACACTAGGAATTGCTTTACTTAAAAAGTCACTTCCCGGTATTATTCGCAAACAGGGTGGCAGGGGGAGGGAATAAAAATTTAATAATGACGTGCACATATTGTTAACATTCGACGGGGTGTGTAGGATATATGTGTGGGTGTATTTTATTTATCAGCAAAAATTTAGAGGGGTGTTAATGTTACTTACACTAGGAATTGCTTTACTTAAAAAGTCACTTCCCGGTATTATTCGCAAACAGGGTGGCAGGGGGAGGGAATAAAAATTTAATAATGACGTGCACATATTGTTAACATTCGACGGGGTGTGTAGGATATATGTGTGGGTGTATTTTATTTATCAGCAAAAATTTAGAGGGGTGTTAATGTTACTTACACTAGGAATTGCTTCACTTAAAAAGTCACTTCCCGGTATTATTCGCAAACAGGGTGGCAGGGGGAGGGAATAAAAATTTAATAATGACGTGCACATATTGTTAACATTCGACGGGGTGTGTAGGATATATGTGTGGGTGTATTTTATTTATCAGCAAAAATTTAGAGGGGTGTTAAAGTTACTCACACTAGGAATTGCTTTACTTAAAAAGTCACTTCCCGGTATTATTCGCAAACAGGGTGGCAGGGGGAGGGAATAAAAATTTAATAATGACGTGCACATATTGTTAACATTCGACGGGGTGTGTAGGATATATGTGTGGGTATATTTTATTTATCAGCAAAAATTTAGAGGGGTGTTAATGTTACTTACACTAGGAATTGCTTTACTTAAAAAGTCACTTCCCGGTATTATTCGCAAACAGGGTGGCAGGGGGAGGGAATAAAAATTTAATAATGACGTGCACATATTGTTAACATTCGACGGGGTGTGTAGGATATATGTGTGGGTGTATTTTATTTATCAGCAAAAATTTAGAGGGGTGTTAAAGTTACTCACACTAGGAATTGCTTTACTTAAAAAGTCACTTCCCGGTATTATTCGCAAACAGGGTGGCAGGGGGAGGGAATAAAAATTTAATAATGACGTGCACATATTGTTAACATTCGACGGGGTGTGTAGGATATATGTGTGGGTATATTTTATTTATCAGCAAAAATTTAGAGGGGTGTTAATGTTACTTACACTAGGAATTGCTTTACTTAAAAAGTCACTTCCCGGTATTATTCGCAAACAGGGTGGCAGGGGGAGGGAATAAAAATTTAATAATGACGTGCACATATTGTTAACATTCGACGGGGTGTGTAGGATATATGTGTGGGTGTATTTTATTTATCAGCAAAAATTTAGAGGGGTGTTAATGTTACTTACACTAGGAATTGCTTTACTTAAAAAGTCACTTCCCGGTATTATTCGCAAACAGGGTGGCAGGGGGAGGGAATAAAAATTTAATAATGACGTGCACATATTGTTAACATTCGACGGGGTGTGTAGGATATATGTGTGGGTGTATTTTATTTATCAGCAAAAATTTAGAGGGGTGTCATGTTACTTACACTAGGAATTGCTTTACTTAAAAAGTCACTTCCCGGTATTATTCGCAAACAGGGTGGCAGGGGGAGGGAATAAAAATTTAATAATGACGTGCACATATTGTTAACATTCGACGGGGTGTGTAGGATATATGTGTGGGTGTATTTTATTTATCAGCAAAAATTTAGAGGGGTGTTAATGTTACTTACACTAGGAATTGCTTTACTTAAAAAGTCACTTCCCGGTATTATTCGCAAACAGGGCGGCAGGGGGAGGGAATAAAAATTTAATAATGAGGTGCACATATTGTTAACATTCGACGGGGTGTGTAGGATATATGTGTGGGTGTATTTTATTTATCAGCAAAAATTTAGAGGGGTGTTAATGTTACTTACACTAGGAATTGCTTTACTTAAAAAGTCACTTCCCGGTATTATTCGCAAACAGGGTGGCAGGGGGAGGGAATAAAAATTTAATAATGACGTGCACATATTGTTAACATTCGACGGGGTGTGTAGGATATATGTGTGGGTATATTTTATTTATCAGCAAAAATTTAGAGGGGTGTTAATGTTACTTACACTAGGAATTGCTTTACTTAAAAAGTCACTTCCCGGTATTATTCGCAAACAGGGTGGCAGGGGGAGGGAATAAAAATTTAATAATGACGTGCACATATTGTTAACATTCGACGGGGTGTGTAGGATATATGTGTGGGTGTATTTTATTTATCAGCAAAAATTTAGAGGGGTGTTAATGTTACTTACACTAGGAATTGCTTTACTTAAAAAGTCACTTCCCGGTATTATTCGCAAACAGGGCGGCAGGGGGAGGGAATAAAAATTTAATAATGAGGTGCACATATTGTTAACATTCGACGGGGTGTGTAGGATATATGTGTGGGTGTATTTTATTTATCAGCAAAAATTTAGAGGGGTGTTAATGTTACTTACACTAGGAATTGCTTTACTTAAAAAGTCACTTCCCGGTATTATTCGCAAACAGGGTGGCAGGGGGAGGGAATAAAAATTTAATAATGACGTGCACATATTGTTAACATTCGACGGGGTGTGTAGGATATATGTGTGGGTATATTTTATTTATCAGCAAAAATTTAGAGGGGTGTTAATGTTACTTACACTAGGAATTGCTTTACTTAAAAAGTCACTTCCCGGTATTATTCGCAAACAGGGTGGCAGGGGGAGGGAATAAAAATTTAATAATGACGTGCACATATTGTTAACATTCGACGGGGTGTGTAGGATATATGTGTGGGTATATTTTATTTATCAGCAAAAATTTAGAGGGGTGTTAATGTTACTTACACTAGGAATTGCTTTACTTAAAAAGTCACTTCCCGGTATTATTCGCAAACAGGGTGGCAGGGGGAGGGAATAAAAATTTAATAATGACGTGCACATATTGTTAACATTCGACGGGGTGTGTAGGATATATGTGTGGGTGTATTTTATTTATCAGCAAAAATTTAGAGGGGTGTTAATGTTACTTACACTAGGAATTGCTTTACTTAAAAAGTCACTTCCCGGTATTATTCGCAAACAGGGCGGCAGGGGGAGGGAATAAAAATTTAATAATGAGGTGCACATATTGTTAACATTCGACGGGGTGTGTAGGATATATGTGTGGGTGTATTTTATTTATCAGCAAAAATTTAGAGGGGTGTTAATGTTACTTACACTAGGAATTGCTTTACTTAAAAAGTCACTTCCCGGTATTATTCGCAAACAGGGTGGCAGGGGGAGGGAATAAAAATTTAATAATGACGTGCACATATTGTTAACATTCGACGGGGTGTGTAGGATATATGTGTGGGTGTATTTTATTTATCAGCAAAAATTTAGAGGGGTGTTAATGTTACTTACACTAGGAATTGCTTTACTTAAAAAGTCACTTCCCGGTATTATTCGCAAACAGGGTGGCAGGGGGAGGGAATAAAAATTTAATAATGACGTGCACATATTGTTAACATTCGACGGGGTGTGTAGGATATATGTGTGGGTGTATTTTATTTATCAGCAAAAATTTAGAGGGGTGTTAATGTTACTTACACTAGGAATTGCTTTACTTAAAAAGTCACTTCCCGGTATTATTCGCAAACAGGGTGGCAGGGGGAGGGAATAAAAATTTAATAATGACGTGCACATATTGTTAACATTCGACGGGGTGTGTAGGATATATGTGTGGGTGTATTTTATTTATCAGCAAAAATTTAGAGGGGTGTTAATGTTACTTACACTAGGAATTGCTTTACTTAAAAAGTCACTTCCCGGTATTATTCGCAAACAGGGTGGCAGGGGGAGGGAATAAAAATTTAATAATGACGTGCACATATTGTTAACATTCGACGGGGTGTGTAGGATATATGTGTGGGTGTATTTTATTTATCAGCAAAAATTTAGAGGGGTGTCATGTTACTTACACTAGGAATTGCTTTACTTAAAAAGTCACTTCCCGGTATTATTCGCAAACAGGGTGGCAGGGGGAGGGAATAAAAATTTTATAATGACGTGCACATATTGTTAACATTCGACGGGGTGTGTAGGATATATGTGTGGGTGTATTTTATTTATCAGCAAAAATTTAGAGGGGTGTTAAAGTTACTCACACTAGGAATTGCTTTACTTAAAAAGTCACTTCCCGGTATTATTCGCAAACAGGGTGGCAGGGGGAGGGAATAAAAATTTAATAATGACGTGCACATATTGTTAACATTCGACGGGGTGTGTAGGATATATGTGTGGGTGTATTTTATTTATCAGCAAAAATTTAGAGGGGTGCATGTTAAAGTTACTTACACTAGGAATTGCTTTACTTAAAAAGTCACTTCCCGGTATTATTCGCAAACAGGGTGGCAGGGGGAGGGAATAAAAATTTAATAATGACGTGCACATATTGTTAACATTCGACGGGGTGTGTAGGATATATGTGTGGGTATATTTTATTTATCAGCAAAAATTTAGAGGGGTGTTAATGTTACTTACACTAGGAATTGCTTTACTTAAAAAGTCACTTCCCGGTATTATTCGCAAACAGGGTGGCAGGGGGAGGGAATAAAAATTTAATAATGACGTGCACATATTGTTAACATTCGACGGGGTGTGTAGGATATATGTGTGGGTGTATTTTATTTATCAGCAAAAATTTAGAGGGGTGTTAATGTTACTTACACTAGGAATTGCTTTACTTAAAAAGTCACTTCCCGGTATTATTCGCAAACAGGGCGGCAGGGGGAGGGAATAAAAATTTAATAATGAGGTGCACATATTGTTAACATTCGACGGGGTGTGTAGGATATATGTGTGGGTGTATTTTATTTATCAGCAAAAATTTAGAGGGGTGTTAATGTTACTTACACTAGGAATTGCTTTACTTAAAAAGTCACTTCCCGGTATTATTCGCAAACAGGGTGGCAGGGGGAGGGAATAAAAATTTAATAATGACGTGCACATATTGTTAACATTCGACGGGGTGTGTAGGATATATGTGTGGGTGTATTTTATTTATCAGCAAAAATTTAGAGGGGTGTTAATGTTACTTACACTAGGAATTGCTTTACTTAAAAAGTCACTTCCCGGTATTATTCGCAAACAGGGTGGCAGGGGGAGGGAATAAAAATTTAATAATGACGTGCACATATTGTTAACATTCGACGGGGTGTGTAGGATATATGTGTGGGTGTATTTTATTTATCAGCAAAAATTTAGAGGGGTGTTAATGTTACTTACACTAGGAATTGCTTTACTTAAAAAGTCACTTCCCGGTATTATTCGCAAACAGGGTGGCAGGGGGAGGGAATAAAAATTTAATAATGACGTGCACATATTGTTAACATTCGACGGGGTGTGTAGGATATATGTGTGGGTGTATTTTATTTATCAGCAAAAATTTAGAGGGGTGTTAATGTTACTTACACTAGGAATTGCTTTACTTAAAAAGTCACTTCCCGGTATTATTCGCAAACAGGGTGGCAGGGGGAGGGAATAAAAATTTAATAATGACGTGCACATATTGTTAACATTCGACGGGGTGTGTAGGATATATGTGTGGGTGTATTTTATTTATCAGCAAAAATTTAGAGGGGTGTTAATGTTACTTACACTAGGAATTGCTTTACTTAAAAAGTCACTTCCCGGTATTATTCGCAAACAGGGTGGCAGGGGGAGGGAATAAAAATTTAATAATGACGTGCACATATTGTTAACATTCGACGGGGTGTGTAGGATATATGTGTGGGTATATTTTATTTATCAGCAAAAATTTAGAGGGGTGTTAATGTTACTTACACTAGGAATTGCTTTACTTAAAAAGTCACTTCCCGGTATTATTCGCAAACAGGGTGGCAGGGGGAGGGAATAAAAATTTAATAATGACGTGCACATATTGTTAACATTCGACGGGGTGTGTAGGATATATGTGTGGGTATATTTTATTTATCAGCAAAAATTTAGAGGGGTGTTAATGTTACTTACACTAGGAATTGCTTTACTTAAAAAGTCACTTCCCGGTATTATTCGCAAACAGGGTGGCAGGGGGAGGGAATAAAAATTTAATAATGACGTGCACATATTGTTAACATTCGACGGGGTGTGTAGGATATATGTGTGGGTGTATTTTATTTATCAGCAAAAATTTAGAGGGGTGTTAATGTTACTTACACTAGGAATTGCTTTACTTAAAAAGTCACTTCCCGGTATTATTCGCAAACAGGGCGGCAGGGGGAGGGAATAAAAATTTAATAATGAGGTGCACATATTGTTAACATTCGACGGGGTGTGTAGGATATATGTGTGGGTGTATTTTATTTATCAGCAAAAATTTAGAGGGGTGTTAATGTTACTTACACTAGGAATTGCTTTACTTAAAAAGTCACTTCCCGGTATTATTCGCAAACAGGGTGGCAGGGGGAGGGAATAAAAATTTAATAATGACGTGCACATATTGTTAACATTCGACGGGGTGTGTAGGATATATGTGTGGGTGTATTTTATTTATCAGCAAAAATTTAGAGGGGTGTTAATGTTACTTACACTAGGAATTGCTTTACTTAAAAAGTCACTTCCCGGTATTATTCGCAAACAGGGTGGCAGGGGGAGGGAATAAAAATTTAATAATGACGTGCACATATTGTTAACATTCGACGGGGTGTGTAGGATATATGTGTGGGTGTATTTTATTTATCAGCAAAAATTTAGAGGGGTGTTAATGTTACTTACACTAGGAATTGCTTTACTTAAAAAGTCACTTCCCGGTATTATTCGCAAACAGGGTGGCAGGGGGAGGGAATAAAAATTTAATAATGACGTGCACATATTGTTAACATTCGACGGGGTGTGTAGGATATATGTGTGGGTGTATTTTATTTATCAGCAAAAATTTAGAGGGGTGTTAATGTTACTTACACTAGGAATTGCTTTACTTAAAAAGTCACTTCCCGGTATTATTCGCAAACAGGGTGGCAGGGGGAGGGAATAAAAATTTAATAATGACGTGCACATATTGTTAACATTCGACGGGGTGTGTAGGATATATGTGTGGGTGTATTTTATTTATCAGCAAAAATTTAGAGGGGTGTTAAAGTTACTTACACTAGGAATTGCTTTACTTAAAAAGTCACTTCCCGGTATTATTCGCAAACAGGGTGGCAGGGGGAGGGAATAAAAATTTAATAATGACGTGCACATATTGTTAACATTCGACGGGGTGTGTAGGATATATGTGTGGGTGTATTTTATTTATCAGCAAAAATTTAGAGGGGTGTTAAAGTTACTTACACTGGGAATTGCTTTACTTAAAAAGTCACTTCCCGGTATTATTCGCAAACAGGGTGGCAGGGGGAGGGAATAAAAATTTAATAATGACGTGCACATATTGTTAACATTCGACGGGGTGTGTAGGATATATGTGTGGGTGTATTTTATTTATCAGCAAAAATTTAGAGGGGTGTTAATGTTACTCACACTAGGAATTGCTTTACTTAAAAAGTCACTTCCCGGTATTATTCGCAAACAGGGCGGCAGGGGGAGGGAATAAAAATTTAATAATGAGGTGCACATATTGTTAACATTCGACGGGGTGTGTAGGATGTATGTGTGGGTGTATTTTATTTATCAGCAAAAATTTAGAGGGGTGTTAAAGTTACTTACACTAGGAATTGCTTTACTTAAAAAGTCACTTCCCGGTATTATTCGCAAACAGGGTGGCAGGGGGAGGGAATAAAAATTTAATAATGACGTGCACATATTGTTAACATTCGACGGGGTGTGTAGGATATATGTGTGGGTGTATTTTATTTATCAGCAAAAATTTAGAGGGGTGTTAAAGTTACTTACACTAGGAATTGCTTTACTTAAAAAGTCACTTCCCGGTATTATTCGCAAACAGGGCGGCAGGGGGAGGGAATAAAAATTTAATAATGACGTGCACATATTGTTAACATTCGACGGGGTGTGTAGGATATATGTGTGGGTGTATTTTATTCATCAGCAAAAATTTAGAGGGGTGTTAATGTTACTTACACTAGGAATTGCTTTACTTAAAAAGTCACTTCCCGGTATTATTCGCAAACAGGGTGGCAGGGGGAGGGAATAAAAATTTAATAATGACGTGCACATATTGTTAACATTCGACGGGGTGTGTAGGATATATGTGTGGGTGTATTTTATTTATCAGCAAAAATTTAGAGGGGTGTTAAAGTTACTTACACTGGGAATTGCTTTACTTAAAAAGTCACTTCCCGGTATTATTCGCAAACAGGGCGGCAGGGGGAGGGAATAAAAATTTAATAATGACGTGCACATATTGTTAACATTCGACGGGGTGTGTAGGATATATGTGTGGGTGTATTTTATTTATCAGCAAAAATTTAGAGGGGTATTAAAGTTACTTACACTAGGAATTGCTTTACTTAAAAAGTCACTTCCCGGTATTATTCGCAAACAGGGTGGCAGGGGGAGGGAATAAAAATTTAATAATGACGTGCACATATTGTTAACATTCGACGGGGTGTGTAGGATATATGTGTGGGTGTATTTTATTCATCAGCAAAAATTTAGAGGGGTGTTAATGTTACTTACACTAGGAATTGCTTTACTTAAAAAGTCACTTCCCGGTATTATTCGCAAACAGGGTGGCAGGGGGAGGGAATAAAAATTTAATAATGACGTGCACATATTGTTAACATTCGACGGGGTGTGTAGGATATATGTGTGGGTGTATTTTATTTATCAGCAAAAATTTAGAGGGGTGTTAAAGTTACTTACACTGGGAATTGCTTTACTTAAAAAGTCACTTCCCGGTATTATTCGCAAACAGGGCGGCAGGGGGAGGGAATAAAAATTTAATAATGACGTGCACATATTGTTAACATTCGACGGGGTGTGTAGGATATATGTGTGGGTGTATTTTATTTATCAGCAAAAATTTAGAGGGGTATTAAAGTTACTTACACTAGGAATTGCTTTACTTAAAAAGTCACTTCCCGGTATTATTCGCAAACAGGGTGGCAGGGGGAGGGAATAAAAATTTAATAATGACGTGCACATATTGTTAACATTCGACGGGGTGTGTAGGATATATGTGTGGGTGTATTTTATTTATCAGCAAAAATTTAGAGGGGTGTTAAAGTTACTTACACTGGGAATTGCTTTACTTAAAAAGTCACTTCCCGGTATTATTCGCAAACAGGGCGGCAGGGGGAGGGAATAAAAATTTAATAATGACGTGCACATATTGTTAACATTCGACGGGGTGTGTAGGATATATGTGTGGGTGTATTTTATTTATCAGCAAAAATTTAGAGGGGTATTAAAGTTACTTACACTAGGAATTGCTTTACTTAAAAAGTCACTTCCCGGTATTATTCGCAAACAGGGTGGCAGGGGGAGGGAATAAAAATTTAATAATGACGTGCACATATTGTTAACATTCGACGGGGTGTGTAGGATATATGTGTGGGTGTATTTTATTCATCAGCAAAAATTTAGAGGGGTGTTAATGTTACTTACACTAGGAATTGCTTTACTTAAAAAGTCACTTCCCGGTATTATTCGCAAACAGGGTGGCAGGGGGAGGGAATAAAAATTTAATAATGACGTGCACATATTGTTAACATTCGACGGGGTGTGTAGGATATATGTGTGGGTGTATTTTATTTATCAGCAAAAATTTAGAGGGGTATTAAAGTTACTTACACTAGGAATTGCTTTACTTAAAAAGTCACTTCCCGGTATTATTCGCAAACAGGGCGGCAGGGGGAGGGAATAAAAATTTAATAATGACGTGCACATATTGTTAACATTCGACGGGGTGTGTAGGATATATGTGTGGGTGTATTTTATTTATCAGCAAAAATTTAGAGGGGTGTTAAAGTTACTTACACTGGGAATTGCTTTACTTAAAAAGTCACTTCCCGGTATTATTCGCAAACAGGGCGGCAGGGGGAGGGAATAAAAATTTAATAATGACGTGCACATATTGTTAACATTCGACGGGGTGTGTAGGATATATGTGTGGGTGTATTTTATTTATCAGCAAAAATTTAGAGGGGTATTAAAGTTACTTACACTAGGAATTGCTTTACTTAAAAAGTCACTTCCCGGTATTATTCGCAAACAGGGTGGCAGGGGGAGGGAATAAAAATTTAATAATGACGTGCACATATTGTTAACATTCGACGGGGTGTGTAGGATATATGTGTGGGTGTATTTTATTTATCAGCAAAAATTTAGAGGGGTATTAAAGTTACTTACACTAGGAATTGCTTTACTTAAAAAGTCACTTCCCGGTATTATTCGCAAACAGGGCGGCAGGGGGAGGGAATAAAAATTTAATAATGACGTGCACATATTGTTAACATTCGACGGGGTGTGTAGGATATATGTGTGGGTGTATTTTATTTATCAGCAAAAATTTAGAGGGGTGTTAAAGTTACTTACACTGGGAATTGCTTTACTTAAAAAGTCACTTCCCGGTATTATTCGCAAACAGGGCGGCAGGGGTAGGGAATAAAAATTTAATAATGACGTGCACATATTGTTAACATTCGACGGGGTGTGTAGGATATATGTGTGGGTGTATTTTATTTATCAGCAAAAATTTAGAGGGGTATTAAAGTTACTTACACTAGGAATTGCTTTACTTAAAAAGTCACTTCCCGGTATTATTCGCAAACAGGGCGGCAGGGGGAGGGAATAAAAATTTAATAATGACGTGCACATATTGTTAACATTCGACGGGGTGTGTAGGATATATGTGTGGGTGTATTTTATTTATCAGCAAAAATTTAGAGGGGTATTAAAGTTACTTACACTAGGAATTGCTTTACTTAAAAAGTCACTTCCCGGTATTATTCGCAAACAGGGCGGCAGGGGGAGGGAATAAAAATTTAATAATGACGTGCACATATTGTTAACATTCGACGGGGTGTGTAGGATATATGTGTGGGTGTATTTTATTTATCAGCAAAAATTTAGAGGGGTGTTAAAGTTACTTACACTGGGAATTGCTTTACTTAAAAAGTCACTTCCCGGTATTATTCGCAAACAGGGCGGCAGGGGGAGGGAATAAAAATTTAATAATGACGTGCACATATTGTTAACATTCGACGGGGTGTGTAGGATATATGTGTGGGTGTATTTTATTTATCAGCAAAAATTTAGAGGGGTATTAAAGTTACTTACACTAGGAATTGCTTTACTTAAAAAGTCACTTCCCGGTATTATTCGCAAACAGGGTGGCAGGGGGAGGGAATAAAAATTTAATAATGACGTGCACATATTGTTAACATTCGACGGGGTGTGTAGGATATATGTGTGGGTGTATTTTATTTATCAGCAAAAATTTAGAGGGGTGTTAAAGTTACTTACACTGGGAATTGCTTTACTTAAAAAGTCACTTCCCGGTATTATTCGCAAACAGGGCGGCAGGGGGAGGGAATAAAAATTTAATAATGACGTGCACATATTGTTAACATTCGACGGGGTGTGTAGGATATATGTGTGGGTGTATTTTATTTATCAGCAAAAATTTAGAGGGGTATTAAAGTTACTTACACTAGGAATTGCTTTACTTAAAAAGTCACTTCCCGGTATTATTCGCAAACAGGGTGGCAGGGGGAGGGAATAAAAATTTAATAATGACGTGCACATATTGTTAACATTCGACGGGGTGTGTAGGATATATGTGTGGGTGTATTTTATTCATCAGCAAAAATTTAGAGGGGTGTTAATGTTACTTACACTAGGAATTGCTTTACTTAAAAAGTCACTTCCCGGTATTATTCGCAAACAGGGTGGCAGGGGGAGGGAATAAAAATTTAATAATGACGTGCACATATTGTTAACATTCGACGGGGTGTGTAGGATATATGTGTGGGTGTATTTTATTTATCAGCAAAAATTTAGAGGGGTGTTAAAGTTACTTACACTGGGAATTGCTTTACTTAAAAAGTCACTTCCCGGTATTATTCGCAAACAGGGCGGCAGGGGGAGGGAATAAAAATTTAATAATGACGTGCACATATTGTTAACATTCGACGGGGTGTGTAGGATATATGTGTGGGTGTATTTTATTTATCAGCAAAAATTTAGAGGGGTATTAAAGTTACTTACACTAGGAATTGCTTTACTTAAAAAGTCACTTCCCGGTATTATTCGCAAACAGGGTGGCAGGGGGAGGGAATAAAAATTTAATAATGACGTGCACATATTGTTAACATTCGACGGGGTGTGTAGGATATATGTGTGGGTGTATTTTATTTATCAGCAAAAATTTAGAGGGGTATTAAAGTTACTTACACTAGGAATTGCTTTACTTAAAAAGTCACTTCCCGGTATTATTCGCAAACAGGGTGGCAGGGGGAGGGAATAAAAATTTAATAATGACGTGCACATATTGTTAACATTCGACGGGGTGTGTAGGATATATGTGTGGGTGTATTTTATTTATCAGCAAAAATTTAGAGGGGTATTAAAGTTACTTACACTAGGAATTGCTTTACTTAAAAAGTCACTTCCCGGTATTATTCGCAAACAGGGCGGCAGGGGGAGGGAATAAAAATTTAATAATGACGTGCACATATTGTTAACATTCGACGGGGTGTGTAGGATATATGTGTGGGTGTATTTTATTTATCAGCAAAAATTTAGAGGGGTGTTAAAGTTACTTACACTGGGAATTGCTTTACTTAAAAAGTCACTTCCCGGTATTATTCGCAAACAGGGCGGCAGGGGGAGGGAATAAAAATTTAATAATGACGTGCACATATTGTTAACATTCGACGGGGTGTGTAGGATATATGTGTGGGTGTATTTTATTTATCAGCAAAAATTTAGAGGGGTATTAAAGTTACTTACACTAGGAATTGCTTTACTTAAAAAGTCACTTCCCGGTATTATTCGCAAACAGGGTGGCAGGGGGAGGGAATAAAAATTTAATAATGACGTGCACATATTGTTAACATTCGACGGGGTGTGTAGGATATATGTGTGGGTGTATTTTATTTATCAGCAAAAATTTAGAGGGGTATTAAAGTTACTTACACTAGGAATTGCTTTACTTAAAAAGTCACTTCCCGGTATTATTCGCAAACAGGGCGGCAGGGGGAGGGAATAAAAATTTAATAATGACGTGCACATATTGTTAACATTCGACGGGGTGTGTAGGATATATGTGTGGGTGTATTTTATTTATCAGCAAAAATTTAGAGGGGTGTTAAAGTTACTTACACTGGGAATTGCTTTACTTAAAAAGTCACTTCCCGGTATTATTCGCAAACAGGGCGGCAGGGGTAGGGAATAAAAATTTAATAATGACGTGCACATATTGTTAACATTCGACGGGGTGTGTAGGATATATGTGTGGGTGTATTTTATTTATCAGCAAAAATTTAGAGGGGTATTAAAGTTACTTACACTAGGAATTGCTTTACTTAAAAAGTCACTTCCCGGTATTATTCGCAAACAGGGCGGCAGGGGGAGGGAATAAAAATTTAATAATGACGTGCACATATTGTTAACATTCGACGGGGTGTGTAGGATATATGTGTGGGTGTATTTTATTTATCAGCAAAAATTTAGAGGGGTATTAAAGTTACTTACACTAGGAATTGCTTTACTTAAAAAGTCACTTCCCGGTATTATTCGCAAACAGGGCGGCAGGGGGAGGGAATAAAAATTTAATAATGACGTGCACATATTGTTAACATTCGACGGGGTGTGTAGGATATATGTGTGGGTGTATTTTATTTATCAGCAAAAATTTAGAGGGGTGCATGTTAAAGTTACTTACATTAGGAATTGCTTTACTTAAAAAGTCACTTCCCGGTATTATTCGCAAACAGGGTGGCAGGGGGAGGGAATAAAAATTTAATAATGACGTGCACATATTGTTAACATTCGACGGGGTGTGTAGGATATATGTGTGGGTGTATTTTATTTATCAGCAAAAATTTAGAGGGGTGTTAATGTTACTTACACTAGGAATTGCTTTACTTAAAAAGTCACTTCCCGGTATTATTCGCAAACAGGGTGGCAGGGGGAGGGAATAAAAATTTAATAATGAGGTGCACATATTGTTAACATTCGACGGGGTGTGTAGGATATATGTGTGGGTGTATTTTATTTATCAGCAAAAATTTAGAGGGGTGTTAATGTTACTTACACTAGGAATTGCTTTACTTAAAAAGTCACTTCCCGGTATTATTCGCAAACAGGGTGGCAGGGGGAGGGAATAAAAATTTAATAATGACGTGCACATATTGTTAACATTCGACGGGGTGTGTAGGATATATGTGTGGGTGTATTTTATTTATCAGCAAAAATTTAGAGGGGTGTTAATGTTACTTACACTAGGAATTGCTTTACTTAAAAAGTCACTTCCCGGTATTATTCGCAAACAGGGTGGCAGGGGGAGGGAATAAAAATTTAATAATGAGGTGCACATATTGTTAACATTCGACGGGGTGTGTAGGATATATGTGTGGGTGTATTTTATTTATCAGCAAAAATTTAGAGGGGTGTTAATGTTACTTACACTAGGAATTGCTTTACTTAAAAAGTCACTTCCCGGTATTATTCGCAAACAGGGTGGCAGGGGGAGGGAATAAAAATTTAATAATGACGTGCACATATTGTTAACATTCGACGGGGTGTGTAGGATATATGTGTGGGTGTATTTTATTCATCAGCAAAAATTTAGAGGGGTGTTAATGTTACTTACACTAGGAATTGCTTTACTTAAAAAGTCACTTCCCGGTATTATTCGCAAACAGGGCGGCAGGGGGAGGGAATAAAAATTTAATAATGAGGTGCACATATTGTTAACATTCGACGGGGTGTGTAGGATATATGTGTGGGTGTATTTTATTTATCAGCAAAAATTTAGAGGGGTGTTAATGTTACTTACACTAGGAATTGCTTTACTTAAAAAGTCACTTCCCGGTATTATTCGCAAACAGGGCGGCAGGGGGAGGTAATAAAAATTTAATAATGAGGTGCACATATTGTTAACATTCGACGGGGTGTGTAGGATATATGTGTGGGTGTATTTTATTTATCAGCAAAAATTTAGAGGGGTGTTAATGTTACTTACACTAGGAATTGCTTTACTTAAAAAGTCACTTCCCGGTATTATTCGCAAACAGGGTGGCAGGGGGAGGGAATAAAAATTTAATAATGACGTGCACATATTGTTAACATTCGACGGGGTGTGTAGGATATATGTGTGGGTGTATTTTATTTATCAGCAAAAATTTAGAGGGGTGTTAATGTTACTTACACTAGGAATTGCTTTACTTAAAAAGTCACTTCCCGGTATTATTCGCAAACAGGGTGGCAGGGGGAGGGAATAAAAATTTAATAATGACGTGCACATATTGTTAACATTCGACGGGGTGTGTAGGATATATGTGTGGGTGTATTTTATTCATCAGCAAAAATTTAGAGGGGTGTTAATGTTACTTACACTAGGAATTGCTTTACTTAAAAAGTCACTTCCCGGTATTATTCGCAAACAGGGCGGCAGGGGGAGGGAATAAAAATTTAATAATGACGTGCACATATTGTTAACATTCGACGGGGTGTGTAGGATATATGTGTGGGTGTATTTTATTTATCAGCAAAAATTTAGAGGGGTGTTAATGTTACTTACACTAGGAATTGCTTTACTTAAAAAGTCACTTCCCGGTATTATTCGCAAACAGGGCGGCAGGGGGAGGGAATAAAAATTTAATAATGAGGTGCACATATTGTTAACATTCGACGGGGTGTGTAGGATATATGTGTGGGTGTGTTTTATTTATCAGCAAAAATTTAGAGGGGTGTTAATGTTACTTACACTAGGAATTGCTTTACTTAAAAAGTCACTTCCCGGTATTATTCGCAAACAGGGTGGCAGGGGGAGGGAATAAAAATTTAATAATGACGTGCACATATTGTTAACATTCGACGGGGTGTGTAGGATATATGTGTGGGTGTATTTTATTCATCAGCAAAAATTTAGAGGGGTGTTAAAGTTACTTACACTAGGAATTGCTTTACTTAAAAAGTCACTTCCCGGTATTATTCGCAAACAGGGTGGCAGGGGGAGGGAATAAAAATTTAATAATGAGGTGCACATATTGTTAACATTCGACGGGGTGTGTAGGATATATGTGTGGGTGTATTTTATTCATCAGCAAAAATTTAGAGGGGTGTTAATGTTACTTACACTAGGAATTGCTTTACTTAAAAAGTCACTTCCCGGTATTATTCGCAAACAGGGTGGCAGGGGGAAGGAATAAAAATTTAATAATGACGTGCACATATTGTTAACATTCGACGGGGTGTGTAGGATATATGTGTGGGTGTATTTTATTTATCAGCAAAAATTTAGAGGGGTGTTAATGTTACTTACACTAGGAATTGCTTTACTTAAAAAGTCACTTCCCGGTATTATTCGCAAACAGGGTGGCAGGGGGAAGGAATAAAAATTTAATAATGAGGTGCACATATTGTTAACATTCGACGGGGTGTGTAGGATATATGTGTGGGTGTATTTTATTTATCAGCAAAAATTTAGAGGGGTGTTAAAGTTACTTACACTAGGAATTGCTTTACTTAAAAAGTCACTTCCCGGTATTATTCGCAAACAGGGCGGCAGGGGGAGGGAATAAAAATTTAATAATGAGGTGCACATATTGTTAACATTCGACGGGGTGTGTAGGATATATGTGTGGGTGTATTTTATTTATCAGCAAAAATTTAGAGGGGTGTTAAAGTTACTTACACTAGGAATTGCTTTACTTAAAAAGTCACTTCCCGGTATTATTCGCAAACAGGGCGGCAGGGGGAGGGAATAAAAATTTAATAATGACGTGCACATATTGTTAACATTCGACGGGGTGTGTAGGATATATGTGTGGGTGTATTTTATTCATCAGCAAAAATTTAGAGGGGTGTTAAAGTTACTTACACTAGGAATTGCTTTACTTAAAAAGTCACTTCCCGGTATTATTCGCAAACAGGGTGGCAGGGGGAGGGAATAAAAATTTAATAATGAGGTGCACATATTGTTAACATTCGACGGGGTGTGTAGGATATATGTGTGGGTGTATTTTATTCATCAGCAAAAATTTAGAGGGGTGTTAATGTTACTTACACTAGGAATTGCTTTACTTAAAAAGTCACTTCCCGGTATTATTCGCAAACAGGGTGGCAGGGGGAAGGAATAAAAATTTAATAATGACGTGCACATATTGTTAACATTCGACGGGGTGTGTAGGATATATGTGTGGGTGTATTTTATTTATCAGCAAAAATTTAGAGGGGTGTTAATGTTACTTACACTAGGAATTGCTTTACTTAAAAAGTCACTTCCCGGTATTATTCGCAAACAGGGTGGCAGGGGGAAGGAATAAAAATTTAATAATGAGGTGCACATATTGTTAACATTCGACGGGGTGTGTAGGATATATGTGTGGGTGTATTTTATTTATCAGCAAAAATTTAGAGGGGTGTTAAAGTTACTTACACTAGGAATTGCTTTACTTAAAAAGTCACTTCCCGGTATTATTCGCAAACAGGGCGGCAGGGGGAGGGAATAAAAATTTAATAATGAGGTGCACATATTGTTAACATTCGACGGGGTGTGTAGGATATATGTGTGGGTGTATTTTATTTATCAGCAAAAATTTAGAGGGGTGTTAAAGTTACTTACACTAGGAATTGCTTTACTTAAAAAGTCACTTCCCGGTATTATTCGCAAACAGGGCGGCAGGGGGAGGGAATAAAAATTTAATAATGAGGTGCACATATTGTTAACATTCGACGGGGTGTGTAGGATATATGTGTGGGTGTATTTTATTTATCAGCAAAAATTTAGAGGGGTGTTAAAGTTACTTACACTAGGAATTGCTTTACTTAAAAAGTCACTTCCCGGTATTATTCGCAAACAGGGTGGCAGGGGGAGGGAATAAAAATTTAATAATGAGGTGCACATATTGTTAACATTCGACGGGGTGTGTAGGATATATGTGTGGGTGTATTTTATTTATCAGCAAAAATTTAGAGGGGTGTTAATGTTACTTACACTAGGAATTGCTTTACTTAAAAAGTCACTTCCCGGTATTATTCGCAAACAGGGTGGCAGGGGGAGGGAATAAAAATTTAATAATGACGTGCACATATTGTTAACATTCGACGGGGTGTGTAGGATATATGTGTGGGTGTATTTTATTCATCAGCAAAAATTTAGAGGGGTGTTAATGTTACTTACACTAGGAATTGCTTTACTTAAAAAGTCACTTCCCGGTATTATTCGCAAACAGGGCGGCAGGGGGAGGGAATAAAAATTTAATAATGAGGTGCACATATTGTTAACATTCGACGGGGTGTGTAGGATATATGTGTGGGTGTATTTTATTTATCAGCAAAAATTTAGAGGGGTGTTAATGTTACTTACACTAGGAATTGCTTTACTTAAAAAGTCACTTCCCGGTATTATTCGCAAACAGGGCGGCAGGGGGAGGGAATAAAAATTTAATAATGAGGTGCACATATTGTTAACATTCGACGGGGTGTGTAGGATATATGTGTGGGTGTATTTTATTTATCAGCAAAAATTTAGAGGGGTGTTAATGTTACTTACACTAGGAATTGCTTTACTTAAAAAGTCACTTCCCGGTATTATTCGCAAACAGGGCGGCAGGGGGAGGGAATAAAAATTTAATAATGAGGTGCACATATTGTTAACATTCGACGGGGTGTGTAGGATATATGTGTGGGTGTATTTTATTCATCAGCAAAAATTTAGAGGGGTGTTAATGTTACTTACACTAGGAATTGCTTTACTTAAAAAGTCACTTCCCGGTATTATTCGCAAACAGGGTGGCAGGGGGAGGGAATAAAAATTTAATAATGACGTGCACATATTGTTAACATTCGACGGGGTGTGTAGGATATATGTGTGGGTGTATTTTATTTATCAGCAAAAATTTAGAGGGGTGTTAATGTTACTTACACTAGGAATTGCTTTACTTAAAAAGTCACTTCCCGGTATTATTCGCAAACAGGGTGGCAGGGGGAGGGAATAAAAATTTAATAATGAGGTGCACATATTGTTAACATTCGACGGGGTGTGTAGGATATATGTGTGGGTGTATTTTATTTATCAGCAAAAATTTAGAGGGGTGTTAATGTTACTTACACTAGGAATTGCTTTACTTAAAAAGTCACTTCCCGGTATTATTCGCAAACAGGGGGCAGGGGGAGGGAATAAAAATTTAATAATGAGGTGCACATATTGTTAACATTCGACAGGGTGTGTAGGATATATGTGTGGGTGTATTTTATTTATCAGCAAAAATTTAGAGGGGTGTTAATGTTACTTACACTAGGAATTGCTTTACTTAAAAAGTCACTTCCCGGTATTATTCGCAAACAGGGTGGCAGGGGGAGGGAATAAAAATTTAATAATGAGGTGCACATATTGTTAACATTCGACGGGGTGTGTAGGATATATGTGTGGGTGTATTTTATTTATCAGCAAAAATTTAGAGGGGTGTTAATGTTACTTACACTAGGAATTGCTTTACTTAAAAAGTCACTTCCCGGTATTATTCGCAAACAGGGTGGCAGGGGGAAGGAATAAAAATTTAATAATGACGTGCACATATTGTTAACATTCGACGGGGTGTGTAGGATATATGTGTGGGTGTATTTTATTTATCAGCAAAAATTTAGAGGGGTGTTAATGTTACTTACACTAGGAATTGCTTTACTTAAAAAGTCACTTCCCGGTATTATTCGCAAACAGGGTGGCAGGGGGAGGGAATAAAAATTTAATAATGACGTGCACATATTGTTAACATTCGACGGGGTGTGTAGGATATATGTGTGGGTATATTTTATTTATCAGCAAAAATTTAGAGGGGTGTTAAAGTTACTTACACTAGGAATTGCTTTACTTAAAAAGTCACTTCCCGGTATTATTCGCAAACAGGGTGGCAGGGGGAGGGAATAAAAATTTAATAATGACGTGCACATATTGTTAACATTCGACGGGGTGTGTAGGATATATGTGTGGGTGTATTTTATTTATCAGCAAAAATTTAGAGGGGTGTTAATGTTACTTACACTAGGAATTGCTTTACTTAAAAAGTCACTTCCCGGTATTATTCGCAAACAGGGCGGCAGGGGGAGGGAATAAAAATTTAATAATGAGGTGCACATATTGTTAACATTCGACGGGGTGTGTAGGATATATGTGTGGGTGTATTTTATTCATCAGCAAAAATTTAGAGGGGTGTTAATGTTACTTACACTAGGAATTGCTTTACTTAAAAAGTCACTTCCCGGTATTATTCGCAAACAGGGCGGCAGGGGGAGGGAATAAAAATTTTATAATGACGTGCACATATTGTTAACATTCGACGGGGTGTGTAGGATATATGTGTGGGTGTATTTTATTTATCAGCAAAAATTTAGAGGGGTGTTAATGTTACTTACACTAGGAATTGCTTTACTTAAAAAGTCACTTCCCGGTATTATTCGCAAACAGGGTGGCAGGGGGAGGGAATAAAAATTTAATAATGAGGTGCACATATTGTTAACATTCGACGGGGTGTGTAGGATATATGTGTGGGTGTATTTTATTTATCAGCAAAAATTTAGAGGGGTGTTAATGTTACTTACACTAGGAATTGCTTTACTTAAAAAGTCACTTCCCGGTATTATTCGCAAACAGGGTGGCAGGGGGAGGGAATAAAAATTTAATAATGAGGTGCACATATTGTTAACATTCGACGGGGTGTGTAGGATATATGTGTGGGTGTATTTTATTTATCAGCAAAAATTTAGAGGGGTGTTAATGTTACTTACACTAGGAATTGCTTTACTTAAAAAGTCACTTCCCGGTATTATTCGCAAACAGGGTGGCAGGGGGAAGGAATAAAAATTTAATAATGACGTGCACATATTGTTAACATTCGACGGGGTGTGTAGGATATATGTGTGGGTGTATTTTATTTATCAGCAAAAATTTAGAGGGGTGTTAATGTTACTTACACTAGGAATTGCTTTACTTAAAAAGTCACTTCCCGGTATTATTCGCAAACAGGGTGGCAGGGGGAGGGAATAAAAATTTAATAATGAGGTGCACATATTGTTAACATTCGACGGGGTGTGTAGGATATATGTGTGGGTGTATTTTATTTATCAGCAAAAATTTAGAGGGGTGTTAATGTTACTTACACTAGGAATTGCTTTACTTAAAAAGTCACTTCCCGGTATTATTCGCAAACAGGGTGGCAGGGGGAAGGAATAAAAATTTAATAATGAGGTGCACATATTGTTAACATTCGACGGGGTGTGTAGGATATATGTGTGGGTGTATTTTATTTATCAGCAAAAATTTAGAGGGGTGTTAATGTTACTTACACTAGGAATTGCTTTACTTAAAAAGTCACTTCCCGGTATTATTCGCAAACAGGGTGGCAGGGGGAGGGAATAAAAATTTAATAATGAGGTGCACATATTGTTAACATTCGACGGGGTGTGTAGGATATATGTGTGGGTGTATTTTATTTATCAGCAAAAATTTAGAGGGGTGTTAATGTTACTTACACTAGGAATTGCTTTACTTAAAAAGTCACTTCCCGGTATTATTCGCAAACAGGGTGGCAGGGGGAAGGAATAAAAATTTAATAATGAGGTGCACATATTGTTAACATTCGACGGGGTGTGTAGGATATATGTGTGGGTGTATTTTATTTATCAGCAAAAATTTAGAGGGGTGTTAATGTTACTTACACTAGGAATTGCTTTACTTAAAAAGTCACTTCCCGGTATTATTCGCAAACAGGGTGGCAGGGGGAAGGAATAAAAATTTAATAATGACGTGCACATATTGTTAACATTCGACGGGGTGTGTAGGATATATGTGTGGGTGTATTTTATTTATCAGCAAAAATTTAGAGGGGTGTTAATGTTACTTACACTAGGAATTGCTTTACTTAAAAAGTCACTTCCCGGTATTATTCGCAAACAGGGTGGCAGGGGGAGGGAATAAAAATTTAATAATGAGGTGCACATATTGTTAACATTCGACGGGGTGTGTAGGATATATGTGTGGGTGTATTTTATTTATCAGCAAAAATTTAGAGGGGTGTTAATGTTACTTACACTAGGAATTGCTTTACTTAAAAAGTCACTTCCCGGTATTATTCGCAAACAGGGTGGCAGGGGGAGGGAATAAAAATTTAATAATGAGGTGCACATATTGTTAACATTCGACGGGGTGTGTAGGATATATGTGTGGGTGTATTTTATTTATCAGCAAAAATTTAGAGGGGTGTTAATGTTACTTACACTAGGAATTGCTTTACTTAAAAAGTCACTTCCCGGTATTATTCGCAAACAGGGTGGCAGGGGGAAGGAATAAAAATTTAATAATGAGGTGCACATATTGTTAACATTCGACGGGGTGTGTAGGATATATGTGTGGGTGTATTTTATTTATCAGCAAAAATTTAGAGGGGTGTTAATGTTACTTACACTAGGAATTGCTTTACTTAAAAAATCACTTCCCGGTATTATTCGCAAACAGGGTGGCAGGGGGAAGGAATAAAAATTTAATAATGACGTGCACATATTGTTAACATTCGACGGGGTGTGTAGGATATATGTGTGGGTGTATTTTATTTATCAGCAAAAATTTAGAGGGGTGTTAATGTTACTTACACTAGGAATTGCTTTACTTAAAAAGTCACTTCCCGGTATTATTCGCAAACAGGGTGGCAGGGGGAAGGAATAAAAATTTAATAATGAGGTGCACATATTGTTAACATTCGACGGGGTGTGTAGGATATATGTGTGGGTGTATTTTATTTATCAGCAAAAATTTAGAGGGGTGTTAATGTTACTTACACTAGGAATTGCTTTACTTAAAAAATCACTTCCCGGTATTATTCGCAAACAGGGTGGCAGGGGGAAGGAATAAAAATTTAATAATGACGTGCACATATTGTTAACATTCGACGGGGTGTGTAGGATATATGTGTGGGTGTATTTTATTTATCAGCAAAAATTTAGAGGGGTGTTAATGTTACTTACACTAGGAATTGCTTTACTTAAAAAGTCACTTCCCGGTATTATTCGCAAACAGGGTGGCAGGGGGAGGGAATAAAAATTTAATAATGAGGTGCACATATTGTTAACATTCGACGGGGTGTGTAGGATATATGTGTGGGTGTATTTTATTTATCAGCAAAAATTTAGAGGGGTGTTAATGTTACTTACACTAGGAATTGCTTTACTTAAAAAGTCACTTCCCGGTATTATTCGCAAACAGGGTGGCAGGGGGAGGGAATAAAAATTTAATAATGAGGTGCACATATTGTTAACATTCGACGGGGTGTGTAGGATATATGTGTGGGTGTATTTTATTTATCAGCAAAAATTTAGAGGGGTGTTAATGTTACTTACACTAGGAATTGCTTTACTTAAAAAGTCACTTCCCGGTATTATTCGCAAACAGGGTGGCAGGGGGAGGGAATAAAAATTTAATAATGAGGTGCACATATTGTTAACATTCGACGGGGTGTGTAGGATATATGTGTGGGTGTATTTTATTTATCAGCAAAAATTTAGAGGGGTGTTAATGTTACTTACACTAGGAATTGCTTTACTTAAAAAGTCACTTCCCGGTATTATTCGCAAACAGGGTGGCAGGGGGAAGGAATAAAAATTTAATAATGACGTGCACATATTGTTAACATTCGACGGGGTGTGTAGGATATATGTGTGGGTGTATTTTATTCATCAGCAAAAATTTAGAGGGGTGTTAATGTTACTTACACTAGGAATTGCTTTACTTAAAAAGTCACTTCCCGGTATTATTCGCAAACAGGGCGGCAGGGGGAGGGAATAAAAATTTTATAATGACGTGCACATATTGTTAACATTCGACGGGGTGTGTAGGATATATGTGTGGGTGTATTTTATTTATCAGCAAAAATTTAGAGGGGTGTTAATGTTACTTACACTAGGAATTGCTTTACTTAAAAAGTCACTTCCCGGTATTATTCGCAAACAGGGTGGCAGGGGGAGGGAATAAAAATTTAATAATGAGGTGCACATATTGTTAACATTCGACGGGGTGTGTAGGATATATGTGTGGGTGTATTTTATTTATCAGCAAAAATTTAGAGGGGTGTTAATGTTACTTACACTAGGAATTGCTTTACTTAAAAAGTCACTTCCCGGTATTATTCGCAAACAGGGGGCAGGGGGAGGGAATAAAAATTTAATAATGAGGTGCACATATTGTTAACATTCGACGGGGTGTGTAGGATATATGTGTGGGTGTATTTTATTTATCAGCAAAAATTTAGAGGGGTGTTAATGTTACTTACACTAGGAATTGCTTTACTTAAAAAGTCACTTCCCGGTATTATTCGCAAACAGGGTGGCAGGGGGAGGGAATAAAAATTTAATAATGAGGTGCACATATTGTTAACATTCGACGGGGTGTGTAGGATATATGTGTGGGTGTATTTTATTTATCAGCAAAAATTTAGAGGGGTGTTAATGTTACTTACACTAAGAATTGCTTTACTTAAAAAGTCACTTCCCGGTATTATTCGCAAACAGGGTGGCAGGGGGAGGGAATAAAAATTTAATAATGAGGTGCACATATTGTTAACATTCGACGGGGTGTGTAGGATATATGTGTGGGTGTATTTTATTTATCAGCAAAAATTTAGAGGGGTGTTAATGTTACTTACACTAGGAATTGCTTTACTTAAAAAGTCACTTCCCGGTATTATTCGCAAACAGGGTGGCAGGGGGAAGGAATAAAAATTTAATAATGACGTGCACATATTGTTAACATTCGACGGGGTGTGTAGGATATATGTGTGGGTGTATTTTATTTATCAGCAAAAATTTAGAGGGGTGTTAATGTTACTTACACTAGGAATTGCTTTACTTAAAAAGTCACTTCCCGGTATTATTCGCAAACAGGGTGGCAGGGGGAGGGAATAAAAATTTAATAATGAGGTGCACATATTGTTAACATTCGACGGGGTGTGTAGGATATATGTGTGGGTGTATTTTATTTATCAGCAAAAATTTAGAGGGGTGTTAATGTTACTTACACTAGGAATTGCTTTACTTAAAAAGTCACTTCCCGGTATTATTCGCAAACAGGGTGGCAGGGGGAAGGAATAAAAATTTAATAATGACGTGCACATATTGTTAACATTCGACGGGGTGTGTAGGATATATGTGTGGGTGTATTTTATTTATCAGCAAAAATTTAGAGGGGTGTTAATGTTACTTACACTAGGAATTGCTTTACTTAAAAAGTCACTTCCCGGTATTATTCGCAAACAGGGTGGCAGGGGGAGGGAATAAAAATTTAATAATGAGGTGCACATATTGTTAACATTCGACGGGGTGTGTAGGATATATGTGTGGGTGTATTTTATTTATCAGCAAAAATTTAGAGGGGTGTTAATGTTACTTACACTAGGAATTGCTTTACTTAAAAAGTCACTTCCCGGTATTATTCGCAAACAGGGTGGCAGGGGGAAGGAATAAAAATTTAATAATGACGTGCACATATTGTTAACATTCGACGGGGTGTGTAGGATATATGTGTGGGTGTATTTTATTTATCAGCAAAAATTTAGAGGGGTGTTAATGTTACTTACACTAGGAATTGCTTTACTTAAAAAGTCACTTCCCGGTATTATTCGCAAACAGGGTGGCAGGGGGAGGGAATAAAAATTTAATAATGAGGTGCACATATTGTTAACATTCGACGGGGTGTGTAGGATATATGTGTGGGTGTATTTTATTTATCAGCAAAAATTTAGAGGGGTGTTAATGTTACTTACACTAGGAATTGCTTTACTTAAAAAGTCACTTCCCGGTATTATTCGCAAACAGGGTGGCAGGGGGAGGGAATAAAAATTTAATAATGAGGTGCACATATTGTTAACATTCGACGGGGTGTGTAGGATATATGTGTGGGTGTATTTTATTTATCAGCAAAAATTTAGAGGGGTGTTAATGTTACTTACACTAGGAATTGCTTTACTTAAAAAGTCACTTCCCGGTATTATTCGCAAACAGGGTGGCAGGGGGAAGGAATAAAAATTTAATAATGACGTGCACATATTGTTAACATTCGACGGGGTGTGTAGGATATATGTGTGGGTGTATTTTATTTATCAGCAAAAATTTAGAGGGGTGTTAATGTTACTTACACTAGGAATTGCTTTACTTAAAAAGTCACTTCCCGGTATTATTCGCAAACAGGGTGGCAGGGGGAGGGAATAAAAATTTAATAATGAGGTGCACATATTGTTAACATTCGACGGGGTGTGTAGGATATATGTGTGGGTGTATTTTATTTATCAGCAAAAATTTAGAGGGGTGTTAATGTTACTTACACTAGGAATTGCTTTACTTAAAAAGTCACTTCCCGGTATTATTCGCAAACAGGGTGGCAGGGGGAAGGAATAAAAATTTAATAATGACGTGCACATATTGTTAACATTCGACGGGGTGTGTAGGATATATGTGTGGGTGTATTTTATTTATCAGCAAAAATTTAGAGGGGTGTTAATGTTACTTACACTAGGAATTGCTTTACTTAAAAAGTCACTTCCCGGTATTATTCGCAAACAGGGTGGCAGGGGGAGGGAATAAAAATTTAATAATGAGGTGCACATATTGTTAACATTCGACGGGGTGTGTAGGATATATGTGTGGGTGTATTTTATTTATCAGCAAAAATTTAGAGGGGTGTTAATGTTACTTACACTAGGAATTGCTTTACTTAAAAAGTCACTTCCCGGTATTATTCGCAAACAGGGTGGCAGGGGGAAGGAATAAAAATTTAATAATGACGTGCACATATTGTTAACATTCGACGGGGTGTGTAGGATATATGTGTGGGTGTATTTTATTTATCAGCAAAAATTTAGAGGGGTGTTAATGTTACTTACACTAGGAATTGCTTTACTTAAAAAGTCACTTCCCGGTATTATTCGCAAACAGGGTGGCAGGGGGAGGGAATAAAAATTTGATAATGAGGTGCACATATTGTTAACATTCGACGGGGTGTGTAGGATATATGTGTGGGTGTATTTTATTTATCAGCAAAAATTTAGAGGGGTGTTAATGTTACTTACACTAGGAATTGCTTTACTTAAAAAGTCACTTCCCGGTATTATTCGCAAACAGGGTGGCAGGGGGAAGGAATAAAAATTTAATAATGACGTGCACATATTGTTAACATTCGACGGGGTGTGTAGGATATATGTGTGGGTGTATTTTATTTATCAGCAAAAATTTAGAGGGGTGTTAATGTTACTTACACTAGGAATTGCTTTACTTAAAAAGTCACTTCCCGGTATTATTCGCAAACAGGGTGGCAGGGGGAGGGAATAAAAATTTAATAATGAGGTGCACATATTGTTAACATTCGACGGGGTGTGTAGGATATATGTGTGGGTGTATTTTATTTATCAGCAAAAATTTAGAGGGGTGTTAATGTTACTTACACTAGGAATTGCTTTACTTAAAAAGTCACTTCCCGGTATTATTCGCAAACAGGGTGGCAGGGGGAAGGAATAAAAATTTAATAATGACGTGCACATATTGTTAACATTCGACGGGGTGTGTAGGATATATGTGTGGGTGTATTTTATTTATCAGCAAAAATTTAGAGGGGTGTTAATGTTACTTACACTAGGAATTGCTTTACTTAAAAAGTCACTTCCCGGTATTATTCGCAAACAGGGTGGCAGGGGGAGGGAATAAAAATTTAATAATGAGGTGCACATATTGTTAACATTCGACGGGGTGTGTAGGATATATGTGTGGGTGTATTTTATTTATCAGCAAAAATTTAGAGGGGTGTTAATGTTACTTACACTAGGAATTGCTTTACTTAAAAAGTCACTTCCCGGTATTATTCGCAAACAGGGTGGCAGGGGGAGGGAATAAAAATTTAATAATGAGGTGCACATATTGTTAACATTCGACGGGGTGTGTAGGATATATGTGTGGGTGTATTTTATTTATCAGCAAAAATTTAGAGGGGTGTTAATGTTACTTACACTAGGAATTGCTTTACTTAAAAAGTCACTTCCCGGTATTATTCGCAAACAGGGTGGCAGGGGGAAGGAATAAAAATTTAATAATGACGTGCACATATTGTTAACATTCGACGGGGTGTGTAGGATATATGTGTGGGTGTATTTTATTTATCAGCAAAAATTTAGAGGGGTGTTAATGTTACTTACACTAGGAATTGCTTTACTTAAAAAGTCACTTCCCGGTATTATTCGCAAACAGGGTGGCAGGGGGAGGGAATAAAAATTTGATAATGAGGTGCACATATTGTTAACATTCGACGGGGTGTGTAGGATATATGTGTGGGTGTATTTTATTTATCAGCAAAAATTTAGAGGGGTGTTAATGTTACTTACACTAGGAATTGCTTTACTTAAAAAGTCACTTCCCGGTATTATTCGCAAACAGGGTGGCAGGGGGAAGGAATAAAAATTTAATAATGACGTGCACATATTGTTAACATTCGACGGGGTGTGTAGGATATATGTGTGGGTGTATTTTATTTATCAGCAAAAATTTAGAGGGGTGTTAATGTTACTTACACTAGGAATTGCTTTACTTAAAAAGTCACTTCCCGGTATTATTCGCAAACAGGGTGGCAGGGGGAGGGAATAAAAATTTAATAATGAGGTGCACATATTGTTAACATTCGACGGGGTGTGTAGGATATATGTGTGGGTGTATTTTATTTATCAGCAAAAATTTAGAGGGGTGTTAATGTTACTTACACTAGGAATTGCTTTACTTAAAAAGTCACTTCCCGGTATTATTCGCAAACAGGGTGGCAGGGGGAAGGAATAAAAATTTAATAATGACGTGCACATATTGTTAACATTCGACGGGGTGTGTAGGATATATGTGTGGGTGTATTTTATTTATCAGCAAAAATTTAGAGGGGTGTTAATGTTACTTACACTAGGAATTGCTTTACTTAAAAAGTCACTTCCCGGTATTATTCGCAAACAGGGTGGCAGGGGGAGGGAATAAAAATTTAATAATGAGGTGCACATATTGTTAACATTCGACGGGGTGTGTAGGATATATGTGTGGGTGTATTTTATTTATCAGCAAAAATTTAGAGGGGTGTTAATGTTACTTACACTAGGAATTGCTTTACTTAAAAAGTCACTTCCCGGTATTATTCGCAAACAGGATGGCAGGGGGAGGGAATAAAAATTTAATAATGAGGTGCACATATTGTTAACATTCGACGGGGTGTGTAGGATATATGTGTGGGTGTATTTTATTTATCAGCAAAAATTTAGAGGGGTGTTAATGTTACTTACACTAGGAATTGCTTTACTTAAAAAGTCACTTCCCGGTATTATTCGCAAACAGGGTGGCAGGGGGAAGGAATAAAAATTTAATAATGACGTGCACATATTGTTAACATTCGACGGGGTGTGTAGGATATATGTGTGGGTGTATTTTATTCATCAGCAAAAATTTAGAGGGGTGTTAATGTTACTTACACTAGGAATTGCTTCACTTAAAAAGTCACTTCCCGGTATTATTCGCAAACAGGGCGGCAGGGGGAGGGAATAAAAATTTTATAATGACGTGCACATATTGTTAACATTCGACGGGGTGTGTAGGATATATGTGTGGGTGTATTTTATTTATCAGCAAAAATTTAGAGGGGTGTTAATGTTACTTACACTAGGAATTGCTTTACTTAAAAAGTCACTTCCCGGTATTATTCGCAAACAGGGGGCAGGGGGAGAGAATAAAAATTTAATAATGAGGTGCACATATTGTTAACATTCGACGGGGTGTGTAGGATATATGTGTGGGTGTATTTTATTTATCAGCAAAAATTTAGAGGGGTGTTAATGTTACTTACACTAGGAATTGCTTTACTTAAAAAGTCACTTCCCGGTATTATTCGCAAACAGGATGGCAGGGGGAGGGAATAAAAATTTAATAATGAGGTGCACATATTGTTAACATTCGACGGGGTGTGTAGGATATATGTGTGGGTGTATTTTATTTATCAGCAAAAATTTAGAGGGGTGTTAATGTTACTTACACTAGGAATTGCTTTACTTAAAAAGTCACTTCCCGGTATTATTCGCAAACAGGGTGGCAGGGGGAAGGAATAAAAATTTAATAATGACGTGCACATATTGTTAACATTCGACGGGGTGTGTAGGATATATGTGTGGGTGTATTTTATTCATCAGCAAAAATTTAGAGGGGTGTTAATGTTACTTACACTAGGAATTGCTTCACTTAAAAAGTCACTTCCCGGTATTATTCGCAAACAGGGCGGCAGGGGGAGGGAATAAAAATTTTATAATGACGTGCACATATTGTTAACATTCGACGGGGTGTGTAGGATATATGTGTGGGTGTATTTTATTTATCAGCAAAAATTTAGAGGGGTGTTAATGTTACTTACACTAGGAATTGCTTTACTTAAAAAGTCACTTCCCGGTATTATTCGCAAACAGGGGGCAGGGGGAGGGAATAAAAATTTAATAATGAGGTGCACATATTGTTAACATTCGACGGGGTGTGTAGGATATATGTGTGGGTGTATTTTATTTATCAGCAAAAATTTAGAGGGGTGTTAATGTTACTTACACTAGGAATTGCTTTACTTAAAAAGTCACTTCCCGGTATTATTCGCAAACAGGATGGCAGGGGGAGGGAATAAAAATTTAATAATGAGGTGCACATATTGTTAACATTCGACGGGGTGTGTAGGATATATGTGTGGGTGTATTTTATTTATCAGCAAAAATTTAGAGGGGTGTTAATGTTACTTACACTAGGAATTGCTTTACTTAAAAAGTCACTTCCCGGTATTATTCGCAAACAGGGTGGCAGGGGGAAGGAATAAAAATTTAATAATGACGTGCACATATTGTTAACATTCGACGGGGTGTGTAGGATATATGTGTGGGTGTATTTTATTCATCAGCAAAAATTTAGAGGGGTGTTAATGTTACTTACACTAGGAATTGCTTCACTTAAAAAGTCACTTCCCGGTATTATTCGCAAACAGGGCGGCAGGGGGAGGGAATAAAAATTTTATAATGACGTGCACATATTGTTAACATTCGACGGGGTGTGTAGGATATATGTGTGGGTGTATTTTATTTATCAGCAAAAATTTAGAGGGGTGTTAATGTTACTTACACTAGGAATTGCTTTACTTAAAAAGTCACTTCCCGGTATTATTCGCAAACAGGGTGGCAGGGGGAAGGAATAAAAATTTAATAATGACGTGCACATATTGTTAACATTCGACGGGGTGTGTAGGATATATGTGTGGGTGTATTTTATTTATCAGCAAAAATTTAGAGGGGTGTTAATGTTACTTACACTAGGAATTGCTTTACTTAAAAAGTCACTTCCCGGTATTATTCGCAAACAGGGTGGCAGGGGGAGGGAATAAAAATTTAATAATGAGGTGCACATATTGTTAACATTCGACGGGGTGTGTAGGATATATGTGTGGGTGTATTTTATTTATCAGCAAAAATTTAGAGGGGTGTTAATGTTACTTACACTAGGAATTGCTTTACTTAAAAAGTCACTTCCCGGTATTATTCGCAAACAGGATGGCAGGGGGAGGGAATAAAAATTTAATAATGAGGTGCACATATTGTTAACATTCGACGGGGTGTGTAGGATATATGTGTGGGTGTATTTTATTTATCAGCAAAAATTTAGAGGGGTGTTAATGTTACTTACACTAGGAATTGCTTTACTTAAAAAGTCACTTCCCGGTATTATTCGCAAACAGGATGGCAGGGGGAGGGAATAAAAATTTAATAATGAGGTGCACATATTGTTAACATTCGACGGGGTGTGTAGGATATATGTGTGGGTGTATTTTATTTATCAGCAAAAATTTAGAGGGGTGTTAATGTTACTTACACTAGGAATTGCTTTACTTAAAAAGTCACTTCCCGGTATTATTCGCAAACAGGGTGGCAGGGGGAAGGAATAAAAATTTAATAATGACGTGCACATATTGTTAACATTCGACGGGGTGTGTAGGATATATGTGTGGGTGTATTTTATTTATCAGCAAAAATTTAGAGGGGTGTTAATGTTACTTACACTAGGAATTGCTTTACTTAAAAAGTCACTTCCCGGTATTATTCGCAAACAGGGTGGCAGGGGGAGGGAATAAAAATTTAATAATGAGGTGCACATATTGTTAACATTCGACGGGGTGTGTAGGATATATGTGTGGGTGTATTTTATTTATCAGCAAAAATTTAGAGGGGTGTTAATGTTACTTACACTAGGAATTGCTTTACTTAAAAAGTCACTTCCCGGTATTATTCGCAAACAGGGTGGCAGGGGGAGGGAATAAAAATTTAATAATGAGGTGCACATATTGTTAACATTCGACGGGGTGTGTAGGATATATGTGTGGGTGTATTTTATTTATCAGCAAAAATTTAGAGGGGTGTTAATGTTACTTACACTAGGAATTGCTTTACTTAAAAAGTCACTTCCCGGTATTATTCGCAAACAGGGTGGCAGGGGGAGGGAATAAAAATTTAATAATGAGGTGCACATATTGTTAACATTCGACGGGGTGTGTAGGATATATGTGTGGGTGTATTTTATTTATCAGCAAAAATTTAGAGGGGTGTTAATGTTACTTACACTAGGAATTGCTTTACTTAAAAAGTCACTTCCCGGTATTATTCGCAAACAGGGTGGCAGGGGGAAGGAATAAAAATTTAATAATGACGTGCACATATTGTTAACATTCGACGGGGTGTGTAGGATATATGTGTGGGTGTATTTTATTTATCAGCAAAAATTTAGAGGGGTGTTAATGTTACTTACACTAGGAATTGCTTTACTTAAAAAGTCACTTCCCGGTATTATTCGCAAACAGGGTGGCAGGGGGAGGGAATAAAAATTTAATAATGAGGTGCACATATTGTTAACATTCGACGGGGTGTGTAGGATATATGTGTGGGTGTATTTTATTTATCAGCAAAAATTTAGAGGGGTGTTAATGTTACTTACACTAGGAATTGCTTTACTTAAAAAGTCACTTCCCGGTATTATTCGCAAACAGGATGGCAGGGGGAGGGAATAAAAATTTAATAATGAGGTGCACATATTGTTAACATTCGACGGGGTGTGTAGGATATATGTGTGGGTGTATTTTATTTATCAGCAAAAATTTAGAGGGGTGTTAATGTTACTTACACTAGGAATTGCTTTACTTAAAAAGTCACTTCCCGGTATTATTCGCAAACAGGGTGGCAGGGGGAAGGAATAAAAATTTAATAATGACGTGCACATATTGTTAACATTCGACGGGGTGTGTAGGATATATGTGTGGGTGTATTTTATTCATCAGCAAAAATTTAGAGGGGTGTTAATGTTACTTACACTAGGAATTGCTTCACTTAAAAAGTCACTTCCCGGTATTATTCGCAAACAGGGCGGCAGGGGGAGGGAATAAAAATTTTATAATGACGTGCACATATTGTTAACATTCGACGGGGTGTGTAGGATATATGTGTGGGTGTATTTTATTTATCAGCAAAAATTTAGAGGGGTGTTAATGTTACTTACACTAGGAATTGCTTTACTTAAAAAGTCACTTCCCGGTATTATTCGCAAACAGGGTGGCAGGGGGAAGGAATAAAAATTTAATAATGACGTGCACATATTGTTAACATTCGACGGGGTGTGTAGGATATATGTGTGGGTGTATTTTATTTATCAGCAAAAATTTAGAGGGGTGTTAATGTTACTTACACTAGGAATTGCTTTACTTAAAAAGTCACTTCCCGGTATTATTCGCAAACAGGGTGGCAGGGGGAGGGAATAAAAATTTAATAATGAGGTGCACATATTGTTAACATTCGACGGGGTGTGTAGGATATATGTGTGGGTGTATTTTATTTATCAGCAAAAATTTAGAGGGGTGTTAATGTTACTTACACTAGGAATTGCTTTACTTAAAAAGTCACTTCCCGGTATTATTCGCAAACAGGGTGGCAGGGGGAGGGAATAAAAATTTAATAATGAGGTGCACATATTGTTAACATTCGACGGGGTGTGTAGGATATATGTGTGGGTGTATTTTATTTATCAGCAAAAATTTAGAGGGGTGTTAATGTTACTTACACTAGGAATTGCTTTACTTAAAAAGTCACTTCCCGGTATTATTCGCAAACAGGGTGGCAGGGGGAAGGAATAAAAATTTAATAATGACGTGCACATATTGTTAACATTCGACGGGGTGTGTAGGATATATGTGTGGGTGTATTTTATTTATCAGCAAAAATTTAGAGGGGTGTTAATGTTACTTACACTAGGAATTGCTTTACTTAAAAAGTCACTTCCCGGTATTATTCGCAAACAGGGTGGCAGGGGGAGGGAATAAAAATTTAATAATGAGGTGCACATATTGTTAACATTCGACGGGGTGTGTAGGATATATGTGTGGGTGTATTTTATTTATCAGCAAAAATTTAGAGGGGTGTTAATGTTACTTACACTAGGAATTGCTTTACTTAAAAAGTCACTTCCCGGTATTATTCGCAAACAGGATGGCAGGGGGAGGGAATAAAAATTTAATAATGAGGTGCACATATTGTTAACATTCGACGGGGTGTGTAGGATATATGTGTGGGTGTATTTTATTTATCAGCAAAAATTTAGAGGGGTGTTAATGTTACTTACACTAGGAATTGCTTTACTTAAAAAGTCACTTCCCGGTATTATTCGCAAACAGGGTGGCAGGGGGAAGGAATAAAAATTTAATAATGACGTGCACATATTGTTAACATTCGACGGGGTGTGTAGGATATATGTGTGGGTGTATTTTATTTATCAGCAAAAATTTAGAGGGGTGTTAATGTTACTTACACTAGGAATTGCTTTACTTAAAAAGTCACTTCCCGGTATTATTCGCAAACAGGGTGGCAGGGGGAGGGAATAAAAATTTAATAATGAGGTGCACATATTGTTAACATTCGACGGGGTGTGTAGGATATATGTGTGGGTGTATTTTATTTATCAGCAAAAATTTAGAGGGGTGTTAATGTTACTTACACTAGGAATTGCTTTACTTAAAAAGTCACTTCCCGGTATTATTCGCAAACAGGGTGGCAGGGGGAAGGAATAAAAATTTAATAATGACGTGCACATATTGTTAACATTCGACGGGGTGTGTAGGATATATGTGTGGGTGTATTTTATTTATCAGCAAAAATTTAGAGGGGTGTTAATGTTACTTACACTAGGAATTGCTTTACTTAAAAAGTCACTTCCCGGTATTATTCGCAAACAGGGTGGCAGGGGGAAGGAATAAAAATTTAATAATGACGTGCACATATTGTTAACATTCGACGGGGTGTGTAGGATATATGTGTGGGTGTATTTTATTTATCAGCAAAAATTTAGAGGGGTGTTAATGTTACTTACACTAGGAATTGCTTTACTTAAAAAGTCACTTCCCGGTATTATTCGCAAACAGGGTGGCAGGGGGAAGGAATAAAAATTTAATAATGACGTGCACATATTGTTAACATTCGACGGGGTGTGTAGGATATATGTGTGGGTGTATTTTATTTATCAGCAAAAATTTAGAGGGGTGTTAATGTTACTTACACTAGGAATTGCTTTACTTAAAAAGTCACTTCCCGGTATTATTCGCAAACAGGGCGGCAGGGGGAGGGAATAAAAATTTTATAATGACGTGCACATATTGTTAACATTCGACGGGGTGTGTAGGATATATGTGTGGGTGTATTTTATTTATCAGCAAAAATTTAGAGGGGTGTTAATGTTACTTACACTAGGAATTGCTTTACTTAAAAAGTCACTTCCCGGTATTATTCGCAAACAGGGTGGCAGGGGGAGGGAATAAAAATTTAATAATGAGGTGCACATATTGTTAACATTCGACGGGGTGTGTAGGATATATGTGTGGGTGTATTTTATTTATCAGCAAAAATTTAGAGGGGTGTTAATGTTACTTACACTAGGAATTGCTTTACTTAAAAAGTCACTTCCCGGTATTATTCGCAAACAGGGTGGCAGGGGGAAGGAATAAAAATTTAATAATGACGTGCACATATTGTTAACATTCGACGGGGTGTGTAGGATATATGTGTGGGTGTATTTTATTTATCAGCAAAAATTTAGAGGGGTGTTAATGTTACTTACACTAGGAATTGCTTTACTTAAAAAGTCACTTCCCGGTATTATTCGCAAACAGGGTGGCAGGGGGAGGGAATAAAAATTTAATAATGAGGTGCACATATTGTTAACATTCGACGGGGTGTGTAGGATATATGTGTGGGTGTATTTTATTTATCAGCAAAAATTTAGAGGGGTGTTAATGTTACTTACACTAGGAATTGCTTTACTTAAAAAGTCACTTCCCGGTATTATTCGCAAACAGGGTGGCAGGGGGAAGGAATAAAAATTTAATAATGACGTGCACATATTGTTAACATTCGACGGGGTGTGTAGGATATATGTGTGGGTGTATTTTATTTATCAGCAAAAATTTAGAGGGGTGTTAATGTTACTTACACTAGGAATTGCTTTACTTAAAAAGTCACTTCCCGGTATTATTCGCAAACAGGGTGGCAGGGGGAAGGAATAAAAATTTAATAATGACGTGCACATATTGTTAACATTCGACGGGGTGTGTAGGATATATGTGTGGGTGTATTTTATTTATCAGCAAAAATTTAGAGGGGTGTTAATGTTACTTACACTAGGAATTGCTTTACTTAAAAAGTCACTTCCCGGTATTATTCGCAAACAGGGTGGCAGGGGGAGGGAATAAAAATTTAATAATGAGGTGCACATATTGTTAACATTCGACGGGGTGTGTAGGATATATGTGTGGGTGTATTTTATTTATCAGCAAAAATTTAGAGGGGTGTTAATGTTACTTACACTAGGAATTGCTTTACTTAAAAAGTCACTTCCCGGTATTATTCGCAAACAGGGTGGCAGGGGGAAGGAATAAAAATTTAATAATGACGTGCACATATTGTTAACATTCGACGGGGTGTGTAGGATATATGTGTGGGTGTATTTTATTTATCAGCAAAAATTTAGAGGGGTGTTAATGTTACTTACACTAGGAATTGCTTTACTTAAAAAGTCACTTCCCGGTATTATTCGCAAACAGGGTGGCAGGGGGAAGGAATAAAAATTTAATAATGACGTGCACATATTGTTAACATTCGACGGGGTGTGTAGGATATATGTGTGGGTGTATTTTATTTATCAGCAAAAATTTAGAGGGGTGTTAATGTTACTTACACTAGGAATTGCTTTACTTAAAAAGTCACTTCCCGGTATTATTCGCAAACAGGGCGGCAGGGGGAGGGAATAAAAATTTTATAATGACGTGCACATATTGTTAACATTCGACGGGGTGTGTAGGATATATGTGTGGGTGTATTTTATTTATCAGCAAAAATTTAGAGGGGTGTTAATGTTACTTACACTAGGAATTGCTTTACTTAAAAAGTCACTTCCCGGTATTATTCGCAAACAGGGGGCAGGGGGAGGGAATAAAAATTTAATAATGAGGTGCACATATTGTTAACATTCGACGGGGTGTGTAGGATATATGTGTGGGTGTATTTTATTTATCAGCAAAAATTTAGAGGGGTGTTAATGTTACTTACACTAGGAATTGCTTTACTTAAAAAGTCACTTCCCGGTATTATTCGCAAACAGGGTGGCAGGGGGAAGGAATAAAAATTTAATAATGACGTGCACATATTGTTAACATTCGACGGGGTGTGTAGGATATATGTGTGGGTGTATTTTATTTATCAGCAAAAATTTAGAGGGGTGTTAATGTTACTTACACTAGGAATTGCTTTACTTAAAAAGTCACTTCCCGGTATTATTCGCAAACAGGGTGGCAGGGGGAGGGAATAAAAATTTAATAATGAGGTGCACATATTGTTAACATTCGACGGGGTGTGTAGGATATATGTGTGGGTGTATTTTATTTATCAGCAAAAATTTAGAGGGGTGTTAATGTTACTTACACTAGGAATTGCTTTACTTAAAAAGTCACTTCCCGGTATTATTCGCAAACAGGGTGGCAGGGGGAAGGAATAAAAATTTAATAATGACGTGCACATATTGTTAACATTCGACGGGGTGTGTAGGATATATGTGTGGGTGTATTTTATTTATCAGCAAAAATTTAGAGGGGTGTTAATGTTACTTACACTAGGAATTGCTTTACTTAAAAAGTCACTTCCCGGTATTATTCGCAAACAGGGTGGCAGGGGGAAGGAATAAAAATTTAATAATGACGTGCACATATTGTTAACATTCGACGGGGTGTGTAGGATATATGTGTGGGTGTATTTTATTTATCAGCAAAAATTTAGAGGGGTGTTAATGTTACTTACACTAGGAATTGCTTTACTTAAAAAGTCACTTCCCGGTATTATTCGCAAACAGGGTGGCAGGGGGAAGGAATAAAAATTTAATAATGACGTGCACATATTGTTAACATTCGACGGGGTGTGTAGGATATATGTGTGGGTGTATTTTATTTATCAGCAAAAATTTAGAGGGGTGTTAATGTTACTTACACTAGGAATTGCTTTACTTAAAAAGTCACTTCCCGGTATTATTCGCAAACAGGGTGGCAGGGGGAAGGAATAAAAATTTAATAATGACGTGCACATATTGTTAACATTCGACGGGGTGTGTAGGATATATGTGTGGGTGTATTTTATTTATCAGCAAAAATTTAGAGGGGTGTTAATGTTACTTACACTAGGAATTGCTTTACTTAAAAAGTCACTTCCCGGTATTATTCGCAAACAGGGTGGCAGGGGGAGGGAATAAAAATTTAATAATGAGGTGCACATATTGTTAACATTCGACGGGGTGTGTAGGATATATGTGTGGGTGTATTTTATTTATCAGCAAAAATTTAGAGGGGTGTTAATGTTACTTACACTAGGAATTGCTTTACTTAAAAAGTCACTTCCCGGTATTATTCGCAAACAGGGTGGCAGGGGGAAGGAATAAAAATTTAATAATGACGTGCACATATTGTTAACATTCGACGGGGTGTGTAGGATATATGTGTGGGTGTATTTTATTTATCAGCAAAAATTTAGAGGGGTGTTAATGTTACTTACACTAGGAATTGCTTTACTTAAAAAGTCACTTCCCGGTATTATTCGCAAACAGGGTGGCAGGGGGAGGGAATAAAAATTTAATAATAAGGTGCACATATTGTTAACATTCGACGGGGTGTGTAGGATATATGTGTGGGTGTATTTTATTTATCAGCAAAAATTTAGAGGGGTGTTAATGTTACTTACACTAGGAATTGCTTTACTTAAAAAGTCACTTCCCGGTATTATTCGCAAACAGGGTGGCAGGGGGAAGGAATAAAAATTTAATAATGACGTGCACATATTGTTAACATTCGACGGGGTGTGTAGGATATATGTGTGGGTGTATTTTATTTATCAGCAAAAATTTAGAGGGGTGTTAATGTTACTTACACTAGGAATTGCTTTACTTAAAAAGTCACTTCCCGGTATTATTCGCAAACAGGGTGGCAGGGGGAGGGAATAAAAATTTAATAATGAGGTGCACATATTGTTAACATTCGACGGGGTGTGTAGGATATATGTGTGGGTGTATTTTATTTATCAGCAAAAATTTAGAGGGGTGTTAATGTTACTTACACTAGGAATTGCTTTACTTAAAAAGTCACTTCCCGGTATTATTCGCAAACAGGGTGGCAGGGGGAAGGAATAAAAATTTAATAATGACGTGCACATATTGTTAACATTCGACGGGGTGTGTAGGATATATGTGTGGGTGTATTTTATTTATCAGCAAAAATTTAGAGGGGTGTTAATGTTACTTACACTAGGAATTGCTTTACTTAAAAAGTCACTTCCCGGTATTATTCGCAAACAGGGTGGCAGGGGGAAGGAATAAAAATTTAATAATGACGTGCACATATTGTTAACATTCGACGGGGTGTGTAGGATATATGTGTGGGTGTATTTTATTTATCAGCAAAAATTTAGAGGGGTGTTAATGTTACTTACACTAGGAATTGCTTTACTTAAAAAGTCACTTCCCGGTATTATTCGCAAACAGGGCGGCAGGGGGAGGGAATAAAAATTTTATAATGACGTGCACATATTGTTAACATTCGACGGGGTGTGTAGGATATATGTGTGGGTGTATTTTATTTATCAGCAAAAATTTAGAGGGGTGTTAATGTTACTTACACTAGGAATTGCTTTACTTAAAAAGTCACTTCCCGGTATTATTCGCAAACAGGGGGCAGGGGGAGGGAATAAAAATTTAATAATGAGGTGCACATATTGTTAACATTCGACGGGGTGTGTAGGATATATGTGTGGGTGTATTTTATTTATCAGCAAAAATTTAGAGGGGTGTTAATGTTACTTACACTAGGAATTGCTTTACTTAAAAAGTCACTTCCCGGTATTATTCGCAAACAGGGTGGCAGGGGGAAGGAATAAAAATTTAATAATGACGTGCACATATTGTTAACATTCGACGGGGTGTGTAGGATATATGTGTGGGTGTATTTTATTTATCAGCAAAAATTTAGAGGGGTGTTAATGTTACTTACACTAGGAATTGCTTTACTTAAAAAGTCACTTCCCGGTATTATTCGCAAACAGGGTGGCAGGGGGAGGGAATAAAAATTTAATAATGAGGTGCACATATTGTTAACATTCGACGGGGTGTGTAGGATATATGTGTGGGTGTATTTTATTTATCAGCAAAAATTTAGAGGGGTGTTAATGTTACTTACACTAGGAATTGCTTTACTTAAAAAGTCACTTCCCGGTATTATTCGCAAACAGGGTGGCAGGGGGAGGGAATAAAAATTTAATAATGACGTGCACATATTGTTAACATTCGACGGGGTGTGTAGGATATATGTGTGGGTGTATTTTATTTATCAGCAAAAATTTAGAGGGGTGTTAATGTTACTTACACTAGGAATTGCTTTACTTAAAAAGTCACTTCCCGGTATTATTCGCAAACAGGGTGGCAGGGGGAGGGAATAAAAATTTAATAATGAGGTGCACATATTGTTAACATTCGACGGGGTGTGTAGGATATATGTGTGGGTGTATTTTATTTATCAGCAAAAATTTAGAGGGGTGTTAATGTTACTTACACTAGGAATTGCTTTACTTAAAAAGTCACTTCCCGGTATTATTCGCAAACAGGGTGGCAGGGGGAGGGAATAAAAATTTAATAATGAGGTGCACATATTGTTAACATTCGACGGGGTGTGTAGGATATATGTGTGGGTGTATTTTATTTATCAGCAAAAATTTAGAGGGGTGTTAATGTTACTTACACTAGGAATTGCTTTACTTAAAAAGTCACTTCCCGGTATTATTCGCAAACAGGGTGGCAGGGGGAGGGAATAAAAATTTAATAATGAGGTGCACATATTGTTAACATTCGACGGGGTGTGTAGGATATATGTGTGGGTGTATTTTATTTATCAGCAAAAATTTAGAGGGGTGTTAATGTTACTTACACTAGGAATTGCTTTACTTAAAAAGTCACTTCCCGGTATTATTCGCAAACAGGGTGGCAGGGGGAGGGAATAAAAATTTAATAATGACGTGCACATATTGTTAACATTCGACGGGGTGTGTAGGATATATGTGTGGGTGTATTTTATTTATCAGCAAAAATTTAGAGGGGTGTTAATGTTACTTACACTAGGAATTGCTTTACTTAAAAAGTCACTTCCCGGTATTATTCGCAAACAGGGTGGCAGGGGGAGGGAATAAAAATTTAATAATGAGGTGCACATATTGTTAACATTCGACGGGGTGTGTAGGATATATGTGTGGGTGTATTTTATTTATCAGCAAAAATTTAGAGGGGTGTTAATGTTACTTACACTAGGAATTGCTTTACTTAAAAAGTCACTTCCCGGTATTATTCGCAAACAGGGTGGCAGGGGGAGGGAATAAAAATTTAATAATGACGTGCACATATTGTTAACATTCGACGGGGTGTGTAGGATATATGTGTGGGTGTATTTTATTTATCAGCAAAAATTTAGAGGGGTGTTAATGTTACTTACACTAGGAATTGCTTTACTTAAAAAGTCACTTCCCGGTATTATTCGCAAACAGGGTGGCAGGGGGAGGGAATAAAAATTTAATAATGAGGTGCACATATTGTTAACATTCGACGGGGTGTGTAGGATATATGTGTGGGTGTATTTTATTTATCAGCAAAAATTTAGAGGGGTGTTAATGTTACTTACACTAGGAATTGCTTTACTTAAAAAGTCACTTCCCGGTATTATTCGCAAACAGGGTGGCAGGGGGAAGGAATAAAAATTTAATAATGACGTGCACATATTGTTAACATTCGACGGGGTGTGTAGGATATATGTGTGGGTGTATTTTATTTATCAGCAAAAATTTAGAGGGGTGTTAATGTTACTTACACTAGGAATTGCTTTACTTAAAAAGTCACTTCCCGGTATTATTCGCAAACAGGGTGGCAGGGGGAGGGAATAAAAATTTAATAATGAGGTGCACATATTGTTAACATTCGACGGGGTGTGTAGGATATATGTGTGGGTGTATTTTATTTATCAGCAAAAATTTAGAGGGGTGTTAATGTTACTTACACTAGGAATTGCTTTACTTAAAAAGTCACTTCCCGGTATTATTCGCAAACAGGGTGGCAGGGGGAGGGAATAAAAATTTAATAATGACGTGCACATATTGTTAACATTCGACGGGGTGTGTAGGATATATGTGTGGGTGTATTTTATTTATCAGCAAAAATTTAGAGGGGTGTTAATGTTACTTACACTAGGAATTGCTTTACTTAAAAAGTCACTTCCCGGTATTATTCGCAAACAGGGTGGCAGGGGGAGGGAATAAAAATTTAATAATGAGGTGCACATATTGTTAACATTCGACGGGGTGTGTAGGATATATGTGTGGGTGTATTTTATTTATCAGCAAAAATTTAGAGGGGTGTTAATGTTACTTACACTAGGAATTGCTTTACTTAAAAAGTCACTTCCCGGTATTATTCGCAAACAGGGTGGCAGGGGGAGGGAATAAAAATTTAATAATGACGTGCACATATTGTTAACATTCGACGGGGTGTGTAGGATATATGTGTGGGTGTATTTTATTTATCAGCAAAAATTTAGAGGGGTGTTAATGTTACTTACACTAGGAATTGCTTTACTTAAAAAGTCACTTCCCGGTATTATTCGCAAACAGGGTGGCAGGGGGAGGGAATAAAAATTTAATAATGAGGTGCACATATTGTTAACATTCGACGGGGTGTGTAGGATATATGTGTGGGTGTATTTTATTTATCAGCAAAAATTTAGAGGGGTGTTAATGTTACTTACACTAGGAATTGCTTTACTTAAAAAGTCACTTCCCGGTATTATTCGCAAACAGGGTGGCAGGGGGAAGGAATAAAAATTTAATAATGACGTGCACATATTGTTAACATTCGACGGGGTGTGTAGGATATATGTGTGGGTGTATTTTATTTATCAGCAAAAATTTAGAGGGGTGTTAATGTTACTTACACTAGGAATTGCTTTACTTAAAAAGTCACTTCCCGGTATTATTCGCAAACAGGGTGGCAGGGGGAAGGAATAAAAATTTAATAATGACGTGCACATATTGTTAACATTCGACGGGGTGTGTAGGATATATGTGTGGGTGTATTTTATTTATCAGCAAAAATTTAGAGGGGTGTTAATGTTACTTACACTAGGAATTGCTTTACTTAAAAAGTCACTTCCCGGTATTATTCGCAAACAGGGCGGCAGGGGGAGGGAATAAAAATTTTATAATGACGTGCACATATTGTTAACATTCGACGGGGTGTGTAGGATATATGTGTGGGTGTATTTTATTTATCAGCAAAAATTTAGAGGGGTGTTAATGTTACTTACACTAGGAATTGCTTTACTTAAAAAGTCACTTCCCGGTATTATTCGCAAACAGGGGGCAGGGGGAGGGAATAAAAATTTAATAATGAGGTGCACATATTGTTAACATTCGACGGGGTGTGTAGGATATATGTGTGGGTGTATTTTATTTATCAGCAAAAATTTAGAGGGGTGTTAATGTTACTTACACTAGGAATTGCTTTACTTAAAAAGTCACTTCCCGGTATTATTCGCAAACAGGGTGGCAGGGGGAAGGAATAAAAATTTAATAATGACGTGCACATATTGTTAACATTCGACGGGGTGTGTAGGATATATGTGTGGGTGTATTTTATTTATCAGCAAAAATTTAGAGGGGTGTTAATGTTACTTACACTAGGAATTGCTTTACTTAAAAAGTCACTTCCCGGTATTATTCGCAAACAGGGTGGCAGGGGGAGGGAATAAAAATTTAATAATGAGGTGCACATATTGTTAACATTCGACGGGGTGTGTAGGATATATGTGTGGGTGTATTTTATTTATCAGCAAAAATTTAGAGGGGTGTTAATGTTACTTACACTAGGAATTGCTTTACTTAAAAAGTCACTTCCCGGTATTATTCGCAAACAGGGTGGCAGGGGGAGGGAATAAAAATTTAATAATGACGTGCACATATTGTTAACATTCGACGGGGTGTGTAGGATATATGTGTGGGTGTATTTTATTTATCAGCAAAAATTTAGAGGGGTGTTAATGTTACTTACACTAGGAATTGCTTTACTTAAAAAGTCACTTCCCGGTATTATTCGCAAACAGGGTGGCAGGGGGAGGGAATAAAAATTTAATAATGAGGTGCACATATTGTTAACATTCGACGGGGTGTGTAGGATATATGTGTGGGTGTATTTTATTTATCAGCAAAAATTTAGAGGGGTGTTAATGTTACTTACACTAGGAATTGCTTTACTTAAAAAGTCACTTCCCGGTATTATTCGCAAACAGGGTGGCAGGGGGAGGGAATAAAAATTTAATAATGACGTGCACATATTGTTAACATTCGACGGGGTGTGTAGGATATATGTGTGGGTGTATTTTATTTATCAGCAAAAATTTAGAGGGGTGTTAATGTTACTTACACTAGGAATTGCTTTACTTAAAAAGTCACTTCCCGGTATTATTCGCAAACAGGGTGGCAGGGGGAGGGAATAAAAATTTAATAATGAGGTGCACATATTGTTAACATTCGACGGGGTGTGTAGGATATATGTGTGGGTGTATTTTATTTATCAGCAAAAATTTAGAGGGGTGTTAATGTTACTTACACTAGGAATTGCTTTACTTAAAAAGTCACTTCCCGGTATTATTCGCAAACAGGGTGGCAGGGGGAGGGAATAAAAATTTAATAATGACGTGCACATATTGTTAACATTCGACGGGGTGTGTAGGATATATGTGTGGGTGTATTTTATTTATCAGCAAAAATTTAGAGGGGTGTTAATGTTACTTACACTAGGAATTGCTTTACTTAAAAAGTCACTTCCCGGTATTATTCGCAAACAGGGTGGCAGGGGGAGGGAATAAAAATTTAATAATGAGGTGCACATATTGTTAACATTCGACGGGGTGTGTAGGATATATGTGTGGGTGTATTTTATTTATCAGCAAAAATTTAGAGGGGTGTTAATGTTACTTACACTAGGAATTGCTTTACTTAAAAAGTCACTTCCCGGTATTATTCGCAAACAGGGTGGCAGGGGGAGGGAATAAAAATTTAATAATGAGGTGCACATATTGTTAACATTCGACGGGGTGTGTAGGATATATGTGTGGGTGTATTTTATTTATCAGCAAAAATTTAGAGGGGTGTTAATGTTACTTACACTAGGAATTGCTTTACTTAAAAAGTCACTTCCCGGTATTATTCGCAAACAGGGTGGCAGGGGGAGGGAATAAAAATTTAATAATGAGGTGCACATATTGTTAACATTCGACGGGGTGTGTAGGATATATGTGTGGGTGTATTTTATTTATCAGCAAAAATTTAGAGGGGTGTTAATGTTACTTACACTAGGAATTGCTTTACTTAAAAAGTCACTTCCCGGTATTATTCGCAAACAGGGTGGCAGGGGGAGGGAATAAAAATTTAATAATGAGGTGCACATATTGTTAACATTCGACGGGGTGTGTAGGATATATGTGTGGGTGTATTTTATTTATCAGCAAAAATTTAGAGGGGTGTTAATGTTACTTACACTAGGAATTGCTTTACTTAAAAAGTCACTTCCCGGTATTATTCGCAAACAGGGTGGCAGGGGGAGGGAATAAAAATTTAATAATGAGGTGCACATATTGTTAACATTCGACGGGGTGTGTAGGATATATGTGTGGGTGTATTTTATTTATCAGCAAAAATTTAGAGGGGTGTTAATGTTACTTACACTAGGAATTGCTTTACTTAAAAAGTCACTTCCCGGTATTATTCGCAAACAGGGTGGCAGGGGGAAGGAATAAAAATTTAATAATGACGTGCACATATTGTTAACATTCGACGGGGTGTGTAGGATATATGTGTGGGTGTATTTTATTTATCAGCAAAAATTTAGAGGGGTGTTAATGTTACTTACACTAGGAATTGCTTTACTTAAAAAGTCACTTCCCGGTATTATTCGCAAACAGGGCGGCAGGGGGAGGGAATAAAAATTTAATAATGAGGTGCACATATTGTTAACATTCGACGGGGTGTGTAGGATATATGTGTGGGTGTATTTTATTTATCAGCAAAAATTTAGAGGGGTGTTAATGTTACTTACACTAGGAATTGCTTTACTTAAAAAGTCACTTCCCGGTATTATTCGCAAACAGGGTGGCAGGGGGAGGGAATAAAAATTTAATAATGAGGTGCACATATTGTTAACATTCGACGGGGTGTGTAGGATATATGTGTGGGTGTATTTTATTTATCAGCAAAAATTTAGAGGGGTGTTAATGTTACTTACACTAGGAATTGCTTTACTTAAAAAGTCACTTCCCGGTATTATTCGCAAACAGGGTGGCAGGGGGAGGGAATAAAAATTTAATAATGAGGTGCACATATTGTTAACATTCGACGGGGTGTGTAGGATATATGTGTGGGTGTATTTTATTTATCAGCAAAAATTTAGAGGGGTGTTAATGTTACTTACACTAGGAATTGCTTTACTTAAAAAGTCACTTCCCGGTATTATTCGCAAACAGGGTGGCAGGGGGAAGGAATAAAAATTTAATAATGACGTGCACATATTGTTAACATTCGACGGGGTGTGTAGGATATATGTGTGGGTGTATTTTATTTATCAGCAAAAATTTAGAGGGGTGTTAATGTTACTTACACTAGGAATTGCTTTACTTAAAAAGTCACTTCCCGGTATTATTCGCAAACAGGGTGGCAGGGGGAGGGAATAAAAATTTAATAATGAGGTGCACATATTGTTAACATTCGACGGGGTGTGTAGGATATATGTGTGGGTGTATTTTATTTATCAGCAAAAATTTAGAGGGGTGTTAATGTTACTTACACTAGGAATTGCTTTACTTAAAAAGTCACTTCCCGGTATTATTCGCAAACAGGGTGGCAGGGGGAGGGAATAAAAATTTAATAATGAGGTGCACATATTGTTAACATTCGACGGGGTGTGTAGGATATATGTGTGGGTGTATTTTATTTATCAGCAAAAATTTAGAGGGGTGTTAATGTTACTTACACTAGGAATTGCTTTACTTAAAAAGTCACTTCCCGGTATTATTCGCAAACAGGGTGGCAGGGGGAAGGAATAAAAATTTAATAATGACGTGCACATATTGTTAACATTCGACGGGGTGTGTAGGATATATGTGTGGGTGTATTTTATTTATCAGCAAAAATTTAGAGGGGTGTTAATGTTACTTACACTAGGAATTGCTTTACTTAAAAAGTCACTTCCCGGTATTATTCGCAAACAGGGTGGCAGGGGGAGGGAATAAAAATTTAATAATGAGGTGCACATATTGTTAACATTCGACGGGGTGTGTAGGATATATGTGTGGGTGTATTTTATTTATCAGCAAAAATTTAGAGGGGTGTTAATGTTACTTACACTAGGAATTGCTTTACTTAAAAAGTCACTTCCCGGTATTATTCGCAAACAGGGTGGCAGGGGGAGGGAATAAAAATTTAATAATGAGGTGCACATATTGTTAACATTCGACGGGGTGTGTAGGATATATGTGTGGGTGTATTTTATTTATCAGCAAAAATTTAGAGGGGTGTTAATGTTACTTACACTAGGAATTGCTTTACTTAAAAAGTCACTTCCCGGTATTATTCGCAAACAGGGTGGCAGGGGGAAGGAATAAAAATTTAATAATGACGTGCACATATTGTTAACATTCGACGGGGTGTGTAGGATATATGTGTGGGTGTATTTTATTTATCAGCAAAAATTTAGAGGGGTGTTAATGTTACTTACACTAGGAATTGCTTTACTTAAAAAGTCACTTCCCGGTATTATTCGCAAACAGGGCGGCAGGGGGAGGGAATAAAAATTTAATAATGAGGTGCACATATTGTTAACATTCGACGGGGTGTGTAGGATATATGTGTGGGTGTATTTTATTTATCAGCAAAAATTTAGAGGGGTGTTAATGTTACTTACACTAGGAATTGCTTTACTTAAAAAGTCACTTCCCGGTATTATTCGCAAACAGGGTGGCAGGGGGAGGGAATAAAAATTTAATAATGAGGTGCACATATTGTTAACATTCGACGGGGTGTGTAGGATATATGTGTGGGTGTATTTTATTTATCAGCAAAAATTTAGAGGGGTGTTAATGTTACTTACACTAGGAATTGCTTTACTTAAAAAGTCACTTCCCGGTATTATTCGCAAACAGGGTGGCAGGGGGAGGGAATAAAAATTTAATAATGAGGTGCACATATTGTTAACATTCGACGGGGTGTGTAGGATATATGTGTGGGTGTATTTTATTTATCAGCAAAAATTTAGAGGGGTGTTAATGTTACTTACACTAGGAATTGCTTTACTTAAAAAGTCACTTCCCGGTATTATTCGCAAACAGGGTGGCAGGGGGAAGGAATAAAAATTTAATAATGACGTGCACATATTGTTAACATTCGACGGGGTGTGTAGGATATATGTGTGGGTGTATTTTATTTATCAGCAAAAATTTAGAGGGGTGTTAATGTTACTTACACTAGGAATTGCTTTACTTAAAAAGTCACTTCCCGGTATTATTCGCAAACAGGGTGGCAGGGGGAGGGAATAAAAATTTAATAATGAGGTGCACATATTGTTAACATTCGACGGGGTGTGTAGGATATATGTGTGGGTGTATTTTATTTATCAGCAAAAATTTAGAGGGGTGTTAATGTTACTTACACTAGGAATTGCTTTACTTAAAAAGTCACTTCCCGGTATTATTCGCAAACAGGGTGGCAGGGGGAAGGAATAAAAATTTAATAATGACGTGCACATATTGTTAACATTCGACGGGGTGTGTAGGATATATGTGTGGGTGTATTTTATTCATCAGCAAAAATTTAGAGGGGTGTTAATGTTACTTACACTAGGAATTGCTTTACTTAAAAAGTCACTTCCCGGTATTATTCGCAAACAGGGTGGCAGGGGGAAGGAATAAAAATTTAATAATGACGTGCACATATTGTTAACATTCGACGGGGTGTGTAGGATATATGTGTGGGTGTATTTTATTTATCAGCAAAAATTTAGAGGGGTGTTAATGTTACTTACACTAGGAATTGCTTTACTTAAAAAGTCACTTCCCGGTATTATTCGCAAACAGGGTGGCAGGGGGAGGGAATAAAAATTTAATAATGAGGTGCACATATTGTTAACATTCGACGGGGTGTGTAGGATATATGTGTGGGTGTATTTTATTTATCAGCAAAAATTTAGAGGGGTGTTAATGTTACTTACACTAGGAATTGCTTTACTTAAAAAGTCACTTCCCGGTATTATTCGCAAACAGGGTGGCAGGGGGAAGGAATAAAAATTTAATAATGACGTGCACATATTGTTAACATTCGACGGGGTGTGTAGGATATATGTGTGGGTGTATTTTATTTATCAGCAAAAATTTAGAGGGGTGTTAATGTTACTTACACTAGGAATTGCTTTACTTAAAAAGTCACTTCCCGGTATTATTCGCAAACAGGGTGGCAGGGGGAGGGAATAAAAATTTAATAATGAGGTGCACATATTGTTAACATTCGACGGGGTGTGTAGGATATATGTGTGGGTGTATTTTATTTATCAGCAAAAATTTAGAGGGGTGTTAATGTTACTTACACTAGGAATTGCTTTACTTAAAAAGTCACTTCCCGGTATTATTCGCAAACAGGGTGGCAGGGGGAAGGAATAAAAATTTAATAATGACGTGCACATATTGTTAACATTCGACGGGGTGTGTAGGATATATGTGTGGGTGTATTTTATTTATCAGCAAAAATTTAGAGGGGTGTTAATGTTACTTACACTAGGAATTGCTTTACTTAAAAAGTCACTTCCCGGTATTATTCGCAAACAGGGTGGCAGGGGGAAGGAATAAAAATTTAATAATGACGTGCACATATTGTTAACATTCGACGGGGTGTGTAGGATATATGTGTGGGTGTATTTTATTCATCAGCAAAAATTTAGAGGGGTGTTAATGTTACTTACACTAGGAATTGCTTCACTTAAAAAGTCACTTCCCGGTATTATTCGCAAACAGGGCGGCAGGGGGAGGGAATAAAAATTTTATAATGACGTGCACATATTGTTAACATTCGACGGGGTGTGTAGGATATATGTGTGGGTGTATTTTATTTATCAGCAAAAATTTAGAGGGGTGTTAATGTTACTTACACTAGGAATTGCTTTACTTAAAAAGTCACTTCCCGGTATTATTCGCAAACAGGGGGCAGGGGGAGGGAATAAAAATTTAATAATGAGGTGCACATATTGTTAACATTCGACGGGGTGTGTAGGATATATGTGTGGGTGTATTTTATTTATCAGCAAAAATTTAGAGGGGTGTTAATGTTACTTACACTAGGAATTGCTTCACTTAAAAAGTCACTTCCCGGTATTATTCGCAAACAGGGTGGCAGGGGGAAGGAATAAAAATTTAATAATGACGTGCACATATTGTTAACATTCGACGGGGTGTGTAGGATATATGTGTGGGTGTATTTTATTTATCAGCAAAAATTTAGAGGGGTGTTAATGTTACTTACACTAGGAATTGCTTTACTTAAAAAGTCACTTCCCGGTATTATTCGCAAACAGGGTGGCAGGGGGAGGGAATAAAAATTTAATAATGAGGTGCACATATTGTTAACATTCGACGGGGTGTGTAGGATATATGTGTGGGTGTATTTTATTTATCAGCAAAAATTTAGAGGGGTGTTAATGTTACTTACACTAGGAATTGCTTTACTTAAAAAGTCACTTCCCGGTATTATTCGCAAACAGGGTGGCAGGGGGAGGGAATAAAAATTTAATAATGAGGTGCACATATTGTTAACATTCGACGGGGTGTGTAGGATATATGTGTGGGTGTATTTTATTCATCAGCAAAAATTTAGAGGGGTGTTAATGTTACTTACACTAGGAATTGCTTTACTTAAAAAGTCACTTCCCGGTATTATTCGCAAACAGGGCGGCAGGGGGAGGGAATAAAAATTTTATAATGACGTGCACATATTGTTAACATTCGACGGGGTGTGTAGGATATATGTGTGGGTGTATTTTATTTATCAGCAAAAATTTAGAGGGGTGTTAATGTTACTTACACTAGGAATTGCTTTACTTAAAAAGTCACTTCCCGGTATTATTCGCAAACAGGGTGGCAGGGGGAGGGAATAAAAATTTAATAATGAGGTGCACATATTGTTAACATTCGACGGGGTGTGTAGGATATATGTGTGGGTGTATTTTATTTATCAGCAAAAATTTAGAGGGGTGTTAATGTTACTTACACTAGGAATTGCTTTACTTAAAAAGTCACTTCCCGGTATTATTCGCAAACAGGGTGGCAGGGGGAAGGAATAAAAATTTAATAATGACGTGCACATATTGTTAACATTCGACGGGGTGTGTAGGATATATGTGTGGGTGTATTTTATTTATCAGCAAAAATTTAGAGGGGTGTTAATGTTACTTACACTAGGAATTGCTTTACTTAAAAAGTCACTTCCCGGTATTATTCGCAAACAGGGTGGCAGGGGGAGGGAATAAAAATTTAATAATGAGGTGCACATATTGTTAACATTCGACGGGGTGTGTAGGATATATGTGTGGGTGTATTTTATTTATCAGCAAAAATTTAGAGGGGTGTTAATGTTACTTACACTAGGAATTGCTTTACTTAAAAAGTCACTTCCCGGTATTATTCGCAAACAGGGTGGCAGGGGGAAGGAATAAAAATTTAATAATGACGTGCACATATTGTTAACATTCGACGGGGTGTGTAGGATATATGTGTGGGTGTATTTTATTTATCAGCAAAAATTTAGAGGGGTGTTAATGTTACTTACACTAGGAATTGCTTTACTTAAAAAGTCACTTCCCGGTATTATTCGCAAACAGGGTGGCAGGGGGAGGGAATAAAAATTTAATAATGAGGTGCACATATTGTTAACATTCGACGGGGTGTGTAGGATATATGTGTGGGTGTATTTTATTTATCAGCAAAAATTTAGAGGGGTGTTAATGTTACTTACACTAGGAATTGCTTTACTTAAAAAGTCACTTCCCGGTATTATTCGCAAACAGGGTGGCAGGGGGAAGGAATAAAAATTTAATAATGACGTGCACATATTGTTAACATTCGACGGGGTGTGTAGGATATATGTGTGGGTGTATTTTATTTATCAGCAAAAATTTAGAGGGGTGTTAATGTTACTTACACTAGGAATTGCTTTACTTAAAAAGTCACTTCCCGGTATTATTCGCAAACAGGGCGGCAGGGGGAGGGAATAAAAATTTAATAATGAGGTGCACATATTGTTAACATTCGACGGGGTGTGTAGGATATATGTGTGGGTGTATTTTATTCATCAGCAAAAATTTAGAGGGGTGTTAATGTTACTTACACTAGGAATTGCTTTACTTAAAAAGTCACTTCCCGGTATTATTCGCAAACAGGGCGGCAGGGGGAGGGAATAAAAATTTTATAATGACGTGCACATATTGTTAACATTCGACGGGGTGTGTAGGATATATGTGTGGGTGTATTTTATTTATCAGCAAAAATTTAGAGGGGTGTTAATGTTACTTACACTAGGAATTGCTTTACTTAAAAAGTCACTTCCCGGTATTATTCGCAAACAGGGTGGCAGGGGGAGGGAATAAAAATTTAATAATGAGGTGCACATATTGTTAACATTCGACGGGGTGTGTAGGATATATGTGTGGGTGTATTTTATTTATCAGCAAAAATTTAGAGGGGTGTTAATGTTACTTACACTAGGAATTGCTTTACTTAAAAAGTCACTTCCCGGTATTATTCGCAAACAGGGTGGCAGGGGGAGGGAATAAAAATTTAATAATGAGGTGCACATATTGTTAACATTCGACGGGGTGTGTAGGATATATGTGTGGGTGTATTTTATTTATCAGCAAAAATTTAGAGGGGTGTTAATGTTACCTTACACTAGGAATTGCTTTACTTAAAAAGTCACTTCCCGGTATTATTCGCAAACAGGGTGGCAGGGGGAGGGAATAAAAATTTAATAATGAGGTGCACATATTGTTAACATTCGACGGGGTGTGTAGGATATATGTGTGGGTGTATTTTATTTATCAGCAAAAATTTAGAGGGGTGTTAATGTTACTTACACTAGGAATTGCTTTACTTAAAAAGTCACTTCCCGGTATTATTCGCAAACAGGGTGGCAGGGGGAAGGAATAAAAATTTAATAATGACGTGCACATATTGTTAACATTCGACGGGGTGTGTAGGATATATGTGTGGGTGTATTTTATTTATCAGCAAAAATTTAGAGGGGTGTTAATGTTACCTTACACTAGGAATTGCTTTACTTAAAAAGTCACTTCCCGGTATTATTCGCAAACAGGGTGGCAGGGGGAGGGAATAAAAATTTAATAATGAGGTGCACATATTGTTAACATTCGACGGGGTGTGTAGGATATATGTGTGGGTGTATTTTATTTATCAGCAAAAATTTAGAGGGGTGTTAATGTTACTTACACTAGGAATTGCTTTACTTAAAAAGTCACTTCCCGGTATTATTCGCAAACAGGGTGGCAGGGGGAAGGAATAAAAATTTAATAATGACGTGCACATATTGTTAACATTCGACGGGGTGTGTAGGATATATGTGTGGGTGTATTTTATTTATCAGCAAAAATTTAGAGGGGTGTTAATGTTACCTTACACTAGGAATTGCTTTACTTAAAAAGTCACTTCCCGGTATTATTCGCAAACAGGGTGGCAGGGGGAGGGAATAAAAATTTAATAATGAGGTGCACATATTGTTAACATTCGACGGGGTGTGTAGGATATATGTGTGGGTGTATTTTATTTATCAGCAAAAATTTAGAGGGGTGTTAATGTTACTTACACTAGGAATTGCTTTACTTAAAAAGTCACTTCCCGGTATTATTCGCAAACAGGGTGGCAGGGGGAAGGAATAAAAATTTAATAATGACGTGCACATATTGTTAACATTCGACGGGGTGTGTAGGATATATGTGTGGGTGTATTTTATTTATCAGCAAAAATTTAGAGGGGTGTTAATGTTACCTTACACTAGGAATTGCTTTACTTAAAAAGTCACTTCCCGGTATTATTCGCAAACAGGGTGGCAGGGGGAGGGAATAAAAATTTAATAATGAGGTGCACATATTGTTAACATTCGACGGGGTGTGTAGGATATATGTGTGGGTGTATTTTATTTATCAGCAAAAATTTAGAGGGGTGTTAATGTTACTTACACTAGGAATTGCTTTACTTAAAAAGTCACTTCCCGGTATTATTCGCAAACAGGGTGGCAGGGGGAGGGAATAAAAATTTAATAATGAGGTGCACATATTGTTAACATTCGACGGGGTGTGTAGGATATATGTGTGGGTGTATTTTATTTATCAGCAAAAATTTAGAGGGGTGTTAATGTTACTTACACTAGGAATTGCTTTACTTAAAAAGTCACTTCCCGGTATTATTCGCAAACAGGGTGGCAGGGGGAAGGAATAAAAATTTAATAATGACGTGCACATATTGTTAACATTCGACGGGGTGTGTAGGATATATGTGTGGGTGTATTTTATTTATCAGCAAAAATTTAGAGGGGTGTTAATGTTACCTTACACTAGGAATTGCTTTACTTAAAAAGTCACTTCCCGGTATTATTCGCAAACAGGGTGGCAGGGGGAGGGAATAAAAATTTAATAATGAGGTGCACATATTGTTAACATTCGACGGGGTGTGTAGGATATATGTGTGGGTGTATTTTATTTATCAGCAAAAATTTAGAGGGGTGTTAATGTTACCTTACACTAGGAATTGCTTTACTTAAAAAGTCACTTCCCGGTATTATTCGCAAACAGGGTGGCAGGGGGAGGGAATAAAAATTTAATAATGAGGTGCACATATTGTTAACATTCGACGGGGTGTGTAGGATATATGTGTGGGTGTATTTTATTTATCAGCAAAAATTTAGAGGGGTGTTAATGTTACTTACACTAGGAATTGCTTTACTTAAAAAGTCACTTCCCGGTATTATTCGCAAACAGGGTGGCAGGGGGAAGGAATAAAAATTTAATAATGACGTGCACATATTGTTAACATTCGACGGGGTGTGTAGGATATATGTGTGGGTGTATTTTATTTATCAGCAAAAATTTAGAGGGGTGTTAATGTTACCTTACACTAGGAATTGCTTTACTTAAAAAGTCACTTCCCGGTATTATTCGCAAACAGGGTGGCAGGGGGAGGGAATAAAAATTTAATAATGAGGTGCACATATTGTTAACATTCGACGGGGTGTGTAGGATATATGTGTGGGTGTATTTTATTTATCAGCAAAAATTTAGAGGGGTGTTAATGTTACTTACACTAGGAATTGCTTTACTTAAAAAGTCACTTCCCGGTATTATTCGCAAACAGGGTGGCAGGGGGAAGGAATAAAAATTTAATAATGACGTGCACATATTGTTAACATTCGACGGGGTGTGTAGGATATATGTGTGGGTGTATTTTATTTATCAGCAAAAATTTAGAGGGGTGTTAATGTTACCTTACACTAGGAATTGCTTTACTTAAAAAGTCACTTCCCGGTATTATTCGCAAACAGGGTGGCAGGGGGAGGGAATAAAAATTTAATAATGAGGTGCACATATTGTTAACATTCGACGGGGTGTGTAGGATATATGTGTGGGTGTATTTTATTTATCAGCAAAAATTTAGAGGGGTGTTAATGTTACTTACACTAGGAATTGCTTTACTTAAAAAGTCACTTCCCGGTATTATTCGCAAACAGGGTGGCAGGGGGAGGGAATAAAAATTTAATAATGAGGTGCACATATTGTTAACATTCGACGGGGTGTGTAGGATATATGTGTGGGTGTATTTTATTTATCAGCAAAAATTTAGAGGGGTGTTAATGTTACTTACACTAGGAATTGCTTTACTTAAAAAGTCACTTCCCGGTATTATTCGCAAACAGGGTGGCAGGGGGAGGGAATAAAAATTTAATAATGACGTGCACATATTGTTAACATTCGACGGGGTGTGTAGGATATATGTGTGGGTGTATTTTATTTATCAGCAAAAATTTAGAGGGGTGTTAATGTTACTTACACTAGGAATTGCTTTACTTAAAAAGTCACTTCCCGGTATTATTCGCAAACAGGGTGGCAGGGGGAAGGAATAAAAATTTAATAATGACGTGCACATATTGTTAACATTCGACGGGGTGTGTAGGATATATGTGTGGGTGTATTTTATTTATCAGCAAAAATTTAGAGGGGTGTTAATGTTACTTACACTAGGAATTGCTTTACTTAAAAAGTCACTTCCCGGTATTATTCGCAAACAGGGTGGCAGGGGGAGGGAATAAAAATTTAATAATGACGTGCACATATTGTTAACATTCGACGGGGTGTGTAGGATATATGTGTGGGTGTATTTTATTTATCAGCAAAAATTTAGAGGGGTGTTAATGTTACTTACACTAGGAATTGCTTTACTTAAAAAGTCACTTCCCGGTATTATTCGCAAACAGGGTGGCAGGGGGAAGGAATAAAAATTTAATAATGACGTGCACATATTGTTAACATTCGACGGGGTGTGTAGGATATATGTGTGGGTGTATTTTATTTATCAGCAAAAATTTAGAGGGGTGTTAATGTTACTTACACTAGGAATTGCTTTACTTAAAAAGTCACTTCCCGGTATTATTCGCAAACAGGGTGGCAGGGGGAGGGAATAAAAATTTAATAATGACGTGCACATATTGTTAACATTCGACGGGGTGTGTAGGATATATGTGTGGGTGTATTTTATTTATCAGCAAAAATTTAGAGGGGTGTTAATGTTACTTACACTAGGAATTGCTTTACTTAAAAAGTCACTTCCCGGTATTATTCGCAAACAGGGTGGCAGGGGGAAGGAATAAAAATTTAATAATGACGTGCACATATTGTTAACATTCGACGGGGTGTGTAGGATATATGTGTGGGTGTATTTTATTTATCAGCAAAAATTTAGAGGGGTGTTAATGTTACTTACACTAGGAATTGCTTTACTTAAAAAGTCACTTCCCGGTATTATTCGCAAACAGGGTGGCAGGGGGAGGGAATAAAAATTTAATAATGAGGTGCACATATTGTTAACATTCGACGGGGTGTGTAGGATATATGTGTGGGTGTATTTTATTTATCAGCAAAAATTTAGAGGGGTGTTAATGTTACTTACACTAGGAATTGCTTTACTTAAAAAGTCACTTCCCGGTATTATTCGCAAACAGGGTGGCAGGGGGAGGGAATAAAAATTTAATAATGAGGTGCACATATTGTTAACATTCGACGGGGTGTGTAGGATATATGTGTGGGTGTATTTTATTTATCAGCAAAAATTTAGAGGGGTGTTAATGTTACTTACACTAGGAATTGCTTTACTTAAAAAGTCACTTCCCGGTATTATTCGCAAACAGGGTGGCAGGGGGAAGGAATAAAAATTTAATAATGACGTGCACATATTGTTAACATTCGACGGGGTGTGTAGGATATATGTGTGGGTGTATTTTATTTATCAGCAAAAATTTAGAGGGGTGTTAATGTTACCTTACACTAGGAATTGCTTTACTTAAAAAGTCACTTCCCGGTATTATTCGCAAACAGGGTGGCAGGGGGAGGGAATAAAAATTTAATAATGAGGTGCACATATTGTTAACATTCGACGGGGTGTGTAGGATATATGTGTGGGTGTATTTTATTTATCAGCAAAAATTTAGAGGGGTGTTAATGTTACTTACACTAGGAATTGCTTTACTTAAAAAGTCACTTCCCGGTATTATTCGCAAACAGGGTGGCAGGGGGAGGGAATAAAAATTTAATAATGAGGTGCACATATTGTTAACATTCGACGGGGTGTGTAGGATATATGTGTGGGTGTATTTTATTTATCAGCAAAAATTTAGAGGGGTGTTAATGTTACTTACACTAGGAATTGCTTTACTTAAAAAGTCACTTCCCGGTATTATTCGCAAACAGGGTGGCAGGGGGAAGGAATAAAAATTTAATAATGACGTGCACATATTGTTAACATTCGACGGGGTGTGTAGGATATATGTGTGGGTGTATTTTATTTATCAGCAAAAATTTAGAGGGGTGTTAATGTTACCTTACACTAGGAATTGCTTTACTTAAAAAGTCACTTCCCGGTATTATTCGCAAACAGGGTGGCAGGGGGAGGGAATAAAAATTTAATAATGAGGTGCACATATTGTTAACATTCGACGGGGTGTGTAGGATATATGTGTGGGTGTATTTTATTTATCAGCAAAAATTTAGAGGGGTGTTAATGTTACTTACACTAGGAATTGCTTTACTTAAAAAGTCACTTCCCGGTATTATTCGCAAACAGGGTGGCAGGGGGAAGGAATAAAAATTTAATAATGACGTGCACATATTGTTAACATTCGACGGGGTGTGTAGGATATATGTGTGGGTGTATTTTATTTATCAGCAAAAATTTAGAGGGGTGTTAATGTTACTTACACTAGGAATTGCTTTACTTAAAAAGTCACTTCCCGGTATTATTCGCAAACAGGGTGGCAGGGGGAGGGAATAAAAATTTAATAATGAGGTGCACATATTGTTAACATTCGACGGGGTGTGTAGGATATATGTGTGGGTGTATTTTATTTATCAGCAAAAATTTAGAGGGGTGTTAATGTTACTTACACTAGGAATTGCTTTACTTAAAAAGTCACTTCCCGGTATTATTCGCAAACAGGGTGGCAGGGGGAGGGAATAAAAATTTAATAATGAGGTGCACATATTGTTAACATTCGACGGGGTGTGTAGGATATATGTGTGGGTGTATTTTATTTATCAGCAAAAATTTAGAGGGGTGTTAATGTTACTTACACTAGGAATTGCTTTACTTAAAAAGTCACTTCCCGGTATTATTCGCAAACAGGGTGGCAGGGGGAAGGAATAAAAATTTAATAATGACGTGCACATATTGTTAACATTCGACGGGGTGTGTGAGATATATGTGTGGGTGTATTTTATTCATCAGCAAAAATTTAGAGGGGTGTTAATGTTACTTACACTAGGAATTGCTTCACTTAAAAAGTCACTTCCCGGTATTATTCGCAAACAGGGCGGCAGGGGGAGGGAATAAAAATTTTATAATGACGTGCACATATTGTTAACATTCGACGGGGTGTGTAGGATATATGTGTGGGTGTATTTTATTTATCAGCAAAAATTTAGAGGGGTGTTAATGTTACTTACACTAGGAATTGCTTTACTTAAAAAGTCACTTCCCGGTATTATTCGCAAACAGGGCGGCAGGGGGAGGGAATAAAAATTTAATAATGAGGTGCACATATTGTTAACATTCGACGGGGTGTGTAGGATATATGTGTGGGTGTATTTTATTTATCAGCAAAAATTTAGAGGGGTGTTAATGTTACTTACACTAGGAATTGCTTTACTTAAAAAGTCACTTCCCGGTATTATTCGCAAACAGGGCGGCAGGGGGAGGGAATAAAAATTTAATAATGAGGTGCACATATTGTTAACATTCGACGGGGTGTGTAGGATATATGTGTGGGTGTATTTTATTTATCAGCAAAAATTTAGAGGGGTGTTAAAGTTACTTACACTAGGAATTGCTTTACTTAAAAAGTCACTTCCCGGTATTATTCGCAAACAGGGTGGCAGGGGGAGGGAATAAAAATTTAATAATGACGTGCACATATTGTTAACATTCGACGGGGTGTGTAGGATATATGTGTGGGTGTATTTTATTCATCAGCAAAAATTTAGAGGGGTGTTAATGTTACTTACACTAGGAATTGCTTTACTTAAAAAGTCACTTCCCGGTATTATTCGCAAACAGGGCGGCAGGGGGAGGGAATAAAAATTTAATAATGAGGTGCACATATTGTTAACATTCGACGGGGTGTGTAGGATATATGTGTGGGTGTATTTTATTTATCAGCAAAAATTTAGAGGGGTGTTAAAGTTACTTACACTAGGAATTGCTTTACTTAAAAAGTCACTTCCCGGTATTATTCGCAAACAGGGTGGCAGGGGGAGGGAATAAAAATTTAATAATGATGTGCACATATTGTTAACATTCGACGGGGTGTGTAGGATATATGTGTGGGTGTATTTTATTCATCAGCAAAAATTTAGAGGGGTGTTAATGTTACTTACACTAGGAATTGCTTTACTTAAAAAGTCACTTCCCGGTATTATTCGCAAACAGGGCGGCAGGGGGAGGGAATAAAAATTTAATAATGACGTGCACATATTGTTAACATTCGACGGGGTGTGTAGGATATATGTGTTGTTGTATTTTATTCATCAGCAAAAATTTAGAGGGGTGTTAATGTTACTTACACTAGGAATTGCTTTACTTAAAAAGTCACTTCCCGGTATTATTCGCAAACAGGGCGGCAGGGGGAGGGAATAAAAATTTTATAATGACGTGCACATATTGTTAACATTCGACGGGGTGTGTAGGATATATGTGTGGGTGTATTTTATTCATCAGCAAAAATTTAGAGGGGTGTTAATGTTACTTACACTAGGAATTGCTTTACTTAAAAAGTCACTTCCCGGTATTATTCGCAAACAGGGCGGCAGGGGGAGGGAATAAAAATTTAATAATGAGGTGCACATATTGTTAACATTCGACGGGGTGTGTAGGATATATGTGTGGGTGTATTTTATTTATCAGCAAAAATTTAGAGGGGTGTTAATGTTACTTACACTAGGAATTGCTTTACTTAAAAAGTCACTTCCCGGTATTATTCGCAAACAGGGCGGCAGGGGGAGGGAATAAAAATTTAATAATGAGGTGCACATATTGTTAACATTCGACGGGGTGTGTAGGATATATGTGTGGGTGTATTTTATTTATCAGCAAAAATTTAGAGGGGTGTTAAAGTTACTTACACTAGGAATTGCTTTACTTAAAAAGTCACTTCCCGGTATTATTCGCAAACAGGGTGGCAGGGGGAGGGAATAAAAATTTAATAATGACGTGCACATATTGTTTACATTCGACGGGGTGTGTAGGATATATGTGTGGGTGTATTTTATTTATCAGCAAAAATTTAGAGGGGTGTCAATGTTACTTACACTAGGAATTGCTTTACTTAAAAAGTCACTTCCCGGTATTATTCGCAAACAGGGTGGCAGGGGGAGGGAATAAAAATTTAATAATGACGTGCACATATTGTTAACTTTCGACGGGATGTGTAGGATATATGTGTGGGTGTATTTTATTCATCAGCAAAAATTTAGAGGGATGTTAAAGTTACTTACACTAGGAATTGCTTTACTTAAAAAGTCACTTCCCGGTATTATTCGCAAACAGGGTGGCAGGGGGAGGGAATAAAAATTTAATAATGACGTGCACATATTGTTAACATTCGACGGGGTGTGTAGGATATATGTGTGGGTGTATTTTATTTATCAGCAAAAATTTAGAGGGGTATTAAAGTTACTTACACTAGGAATTGCTTTACTTAAAAAGTCACTTCCCGGTATTATTCGCAAACAGGGTGGCAGGGGGAGGGAATAAAAATTTAATAATGACGTGCACATATTGTTAACATTCGACGGGGTGTGTAGGATATATGTGTGGGTGTATTTTATTCATCAGCAAAAATTTAGAGGGATGTTAAAGTTACTTACACTAGGAATTGCTTTACTTAAAAAGTCACTTCCCGGTATTATTCGCAAACAGGGTGGCAGGGGGAGGGAATAAAAATTTAATAATGACGTGCACATATTGTTAACATTCGACGGGGTGTGTAGGATATATGTGTGGGTGTATTTTATTTATCAGCAAAAATTTAGAGGGGTATTAAAGTTACTTACACTAGGAATTGCTTTACTTAAAAAGTCACTTCCCGGTATTATTCGCAAACAGGGTGGCAGGGGGAGGGAATAAAAATTTAATAATGACGTGCACATATTGTTAACATTCGACGGGGTGTGTAGGATATATGTGTGGGTGTATTTTATTTATCAGCAAAAATTTAGAGGGGTATTAAAGTTACTTACACTAGGAATTGCTTTACTTAAAAAGTCACTTCCCGGTATTATTCGCAAACAGGGTGGCAGGGGGAGGGAATAAAAATTTAATAATGACGTGCACATATTGTTAACATTCGACGGGGTGTGTAGGATATATGTGTGGGTGTATTTTATTTATCAGCAAAAATTTAGAGGGGTATTAAAGTTACTTACACTAGGAATTGCTTTACTTAAAAAGTCACTTCCCGGTATTATTCGCAAACAGGGTGGCAGGGGGAGGGAATAAAAATTTAATAATGACGTGCACATATTGTTAACATTCGACGGGGTGTGTAGGATATATGTGTGGGTGTATTTTATTTATCAGCAAAAATTTAGAGGGGTATTAAAGTTACTTACACTAGGAATTGCTTTACTTAAAAAGTCACTTCCCGGTATTATTCGCAAACAGGGTGGCAGGGGGAGGGAATAAAAATTTAATAATGACGTGCACATATTGTTAACATTCGACGGGGTGTGTAGGATATATGTGTGGGTGTATTTTATTTATCAGCAAAAATTTAGAGGGGTAGTAAAGTTACTTACACTAGGAATTGCTTTACTTAAAAAGTCACTTCCCGGTATTATTCGCAAACAGGGTGGCAGGGGGAGGGAATAAAAATTTAATAATGACGTGCACATATTGTTAACATTCGACGGGGTGTGTAGGATATATGTGTGGGTGTATTTTATTTATCAGCAAAAATTTAGAGGGGTATTAAAGTTACTTACACTAGGAATTGCTTTACTTAAAAAGTCACTTCCCGGTATTATTCGCAAACAGGGTGGCAGGGGGAGGGAATAAAAATTTAATAATGACGTGCACATATTGTTAACATTCGACGGGGTGTGTAGGATATATGTGTGGGTGTATTTTATTCATCAGCAAAAATTTAGAGGGATGTTAAAGTTACTTACACTAGGAATTGCTTTACTTAAAAAGTCACTTCCCGGTATTATTCGCAAACAGGGTGGCAGGGGGAGGGAATAAAAATTTAATAATGACGTGCACATATTGTTAACATTCGACGGGGTGTGTAGGATATATGTGTGGGTGTATTTTATTTATCAGCAAAAATTTAGAGGGGTATTAAAGTTACTTACACTAGGAATTGCTTTACTTAAAAAGTCACTTCCCGGTATTATTCGCAAACAGGGTGGCAGGGGGAGGGAATAAAAATTTAATAATGACGTGCACATATTGTTAACATTCGACGGGGTGTGTAGGATATATGTGTGGGTGTATTTTATTCATCAGCAAAAATTTAGAGGGATGTTAAAGTTACTTACACTAGGAATTGCTTTACTTAAAAAGTCACTTCCCGGTATTATTCGCAAACAGGGTGGCAGGGGGAGGGAATAAAAATTTAATAATGACGTGCACATATTGTTAACATTCGACGGGGTGTGTAGGATATATGTGTGGGTGTATTTTATTTATCAGCAAAAATTTAGAGGGGTATTAAAGTTACTTACACTAGGAATTGCTTTACTTAAAAAGTCACTTCCCGGTATTATTCGCAAACAGGGTGGCAGGGGGAGGGAATAAAAATTTAATAATGACGTGCACATATTGTTAACATTCGACGGGGTGTGTAGGATATATGTGTGGGTGTATTTTATTCATCAGCAAAAATTTAGAGGGATGTTAAAGTTACTTACACTAGGAATTGCTTTACTTAAAAAGTCACTTCCCGGTATTATTCGCAAACAGGGTGGCAGGGGGAGGGAATAAAAATTTAATAATGACGTGCACATATTGTTAACATTCGACGGGGTGTGTAGGATATATGTGTGGGTGTATTTTATTTATCAGCAAAAATTTAGAGGGGTATTAAAGTTACTTACACTAGGAATTGCTTTACTTAAAAAGTCACTTCCCGGTATTATTCGCAAACAGGGTGGCAGGGGGAGGGAATAAAAATTTAATAATGACGTGCACATATTGTTAACATTCGACGGGGTGTGTAGGATATATGTGTGGGTGTATTTTATTTATCAGCAAAAATTTAGAGGGGTATTAAAGTTACTTACACTAGGAATTGCTTTACTTAAAAAGTCACTTCCCGGTATTATTCGCAAACAGGGTGGCAGGGGGAGGGAATAAAAATTTAATAATGACGTGCACATATTGTTAACATTCGACGGGGTGTGTAGGATATATGTGTGGGTGTATTTTATTCATCAGCAAAAATTTAGAGGGATGTTAAAGTTACTTACACTAGGAATTGCTTTACTTAAAAAGTCACTTCCCGGTATTATTCGCAAACAGGGTGGCAGGGGGAGGGAATAAAAATTTAATAATGACGTGCACATATTGTTAACATTCGACGGGGTGTGTAGGATATATGTGTGGGTGTATTTTATTTATCAGCAAAAATTTAGAGGGGTATTAAAGTTACTTACACTAGGAATTGCTTTACTTAAAAAGTCACTTCCCGGTATTATTCGCAAACAGGGTGGCAGGGGGAGGGAATAAAAATTTAATAATGACGTGCACATATTGTTAACATTCGACGGGGTGTGTAGGATATATGTGTGGGTGTATTTTATTCATCAGCAAAAATTTAGAGGGATGTTAAAGTTACTTACACTAGGAATTGCTTTACTTAAAAAGTCACTTCCCGGTATTATTCGCAAACAGGGTGGCAGGGGGAGGGAATAAAAATTTAATAATGACGTGCACATATTGTTAACATTCGACGGGGTGTGTAGGATATATGTGTGGGTGTATTTTATTTATCAGCAAAAATTTAGAGGGGTATTAAAGTTACTTACACTAGGAATTGCTTTACTTAAAAAGTCACTTCCCGGTATTATTCGCAAACAGGGTGGCAGGGGGAGGGAATAAAAATTTAATAATGACGTGCACATATTGTTAACATTCGACGGGGTGTGTAGGATATATGTGTGGGTGTATTTTATTTATCAGCAAAAATTTAGAGGGGTATTAAAGTTACTTACACTAGGAATTGCTTTACTTAAAAAGTCACTTCCCGGTATTATTCGCAAACAGGGTGGCAGGGGGAGGGAATAAAAATTTAATAATGACGTGCACATATTGTTAACATTCGACGGGGTGTGTAGGATATATGTGTGGGTGTATTTTATTTATCAGCAAAAATTTAGAGGGGTATTAAAGTTACTTACACTAGGAATTGCTTTACTTAAAAAGTCACTTCCCGGTATTATTCGCAAACAGGGTGGCAGGGGGAGGGAATAAAAATTTAATAATGACGTGCACATATTGTTAACATTCGACGGGGTGTGTAGGATATATGTGTGGGTGTATTTTATTTATCAGCAAAAATTTAGAGGGGTATTAAAGTTACTTACACTAGGAATTGCTTTACTTAAAAAGTCACTTCCCGGTATTATTCGCAAACAGGGTGGCAGGGGGAGGGAATAAAAATTTAATAATGACGTGCACATATTGTTAACATTCGACGGGGTGTGTAGGATATATGTGTGGGTGTATTTTATTTATCAGCAAAAATTTAGAGGGGTATTAAAGTTACTTACACTAGGAATTGCTTTACTTAAAAAGTCACTTCCCGGTATTATTCGCAAACAGGGTGGCAGGGGGAGGGAATAAAAATTTAATAATGACGTGCACATATTGTTAACATTCGACGGGGTGTGTAGGATATATGTGTGGGTGTATTTTATTCATCAGCAAAAATTTAGAGGGATGTTAAAGTTACTTACACTAGGAATTGCTTTACTTAAAAAGTCACTTCCCGGTATTATTCGCAAACAGGGTGGCAGGGGGAGGGAATAAAAATTTAATAATGACGTGCACATATTGTTAACATTCGACGGGGTGTGTAGGATATATGTGTGGGTGTATTTTATTTATCAGCAAAAATTTAGAGGGGTATTAAAGTTACTTACACTAGGAATTGCTTTACTTAAAAAGTCACTTCCCGGTATTATTCGCAAACAGGGTGGCAGGGGGAGGGAATAAAAATTTAATAATGACGTGCACATATTGTTAACATTCGACGGGGTGTGTAGGATATATGTGTGGGTGTATTTTATTTATCAGCAAAAATTTAGAGGGGTATTAAAGTTACTTACACTAGGAATTGCTTTACTTAAAAAGTCACTTCCCGGTATTATTCGCAAACAGGGTGGCAGGGGGAGGGAATAAAAATTTAATAATGACGTGCACATATTGTTAACATTCGACGGGGTGTGTAGGATATATGTGTGGGTGTATTTTATTTATCAGCAAAAATTTAGAGGGGTATTAAAGTTACTTACACTAGGAATTGCTTTACTTAAAAAGTCACTTCCCGGTATTATTCGCAAACAGGGTGGCAGGGGGAGGGAATAAAAATTTAATAATGACGTGCACATATTGTTAACATTCGACGGGGTGTGTAGGATATATGTGTGGGTGTATTTTATTTATCAGCAAAAATTTAGAGGGGTATTAAAGTTACTTACACTAGGAATTGCTTTACTTAAAAAGTCACTTCCCGGTATTATTCGCAAACAGGGTGGCAGGGGGAGGGAATAAAAATTTAATAATGACGTGCACATATTGTTAACATTCGACGGGGTGTGTAGGATATATGTGTGGGTGTATTTTATTTATCAGCAAAAATTTAGAGGGGTATTAAAGTTACTTACACTAGGAATTGCTTTACTTAAAAAGTCACTTCCCGGTATTATTCGCAAACAGGGTGGCAGGGGGAGGGAATAAAAATTTAATAATGACGTGCACATATTGTTAACATTCGACGGGGTGTGTAGGATATATGTGTGGGTGTATTTTATTCATCAGCAAAAATTTAGAGGGATGTTAAAGTTACTTACACTAGGAATTGCTTTACTTAAAAAGTCACTTCCCGGTATTATTCGCAAACAGGGTGGCAGGGGGAGGGAATAAAAATTTAATAATGACGTGCACATATTGTTAACATTCGACGGGGTGTGTAGGATATATGTGTGGGTGTATTTTATTTATCAGCAAAAATTTAGAGGGGTATTAAAGTTACTTACACTAGGAATTGCTTTACTTAAAAAGTCACTTCCCGGTATTATTCGCAAACAGGGTGGCAGGGGGAGGGAATAAAAATTTAATAATGACGTGCACATATTGTTAACATTCGACGGGGTGTGTAGGATATATGTGTGGGTGTATTTTATTCATCAGCAAAAATTTAGAGGGATGTTAAAGTTACTTACACTAGGAATTGCTTTACTTAAAAAGTCACTTCCCGGTATTATTCGCAAACAGGGTGGCAGGGGGAGGGAATAAAAATTTAATAATGACGTGCACATATTGTTAACATTCGACGGGGTGTGTAGGATATATGTGTGGGTGTATTTTATTTATCAGCAAAAATTTAGAGGGGTATTAAAGTTACTTACACTAGGAATTGCTTTACTTAAAAAGTCACTTCCCGGTATTATTCGCAAACAGGGTGGCAGGGGGAGGGAATAAAAATTTAATAATGACGTGCACATATTGTTAACATTCGACGGGGTGTGTAGGATATATGTGTGGGTGTATTTTATTCATCAGCAAAAATTTAGAGGGATGTTAAAGTTACTTACACTAGGAATTGCTTTACTTAAAAAGTCACTTCCCGGTATTATTCGCAAACAGGGTGGCAGGGGGAGGGAATAAAAATTTAATAATGACGTGCACATATTGTTAACATTCGACGGGGTGTGTAGGATATATGTGTGGGTGTATTTTATTTATCAGCAAAAATTTAGAGGGGTATTAAAGTTACTTACACTAGGAATTGCTTTACTTAAAAAGTCACTTCCCGGTATTATTCGCAAACAGGGTGGCAGGGGGAGGGAATAAAAATTTAATAATGACGTGCACATATTGTTAACATTCGACGGGGTGTGTAGGATATATGTGTGGGTGTATTTTATTTATCAGCAAAAATTTAGAGGGGTATTAAAGTTACTTACACTAGGAATTGCTTTACTTAAAAAGTCACTTCCCGGTATTATTCGCAAACAGGGTGGCAGGGGGAGGGAATAAAAATTTAATAATGACGTGCACATATTGTTAACATTCGACGGGGTGTGTAGGATATATGTGTGGGTGTATTTTATTCATCAGCAAAAATTTAGAGGGATGTTAAAGTTACTTACACTAGGAATTGCTTTACTTAAAAAGTCACTTCCCGGTATTATTCGCAAACAGGGTGGCAGGGGGAGGGAATAAAAATTTAATAATGACGTGCACATATTGTTAACATTCGACGGGGTGTGTAGGATATATGTGTGGGTGTATTTTATTTATCAGCAAAAATTTAGAGGGGTATTAAAGTTACTTACACTAGGAATTGCTTTACTTAAAAAGTCACTTCCCGGTATTATTCGCAAACAGGGTGGCAGGGGGAGGGAATAAAAATTTAATAATGACGTGCACATATTGTTAACATTCGACGGGGTGTGTAGGATATATGTGTGGGTGTATTTTATTTATCAGCAAAAATTTAGAGGGGTATTAAAGTTACTTACACTAGGAATTGCTTTACTTAAAAAGTCACTTCCCGGTATTATTCGCAAACAGGGTGGCAGGGGGAGGGAATAAAAATTTAATAATGACGTGCACATATTGTTAACATTCGACGGGGTGTGTAGGATATATGTGTGGGTGTATTTTATTCATCAGCAAAAATTTAGAGGGATGTTAAAGTTACTTACACTAGGAATTGCTTTACTTAAAAAGTCACTTCCCGGTATTATTCGCAAACAGGGTGGCAGGGGGAGGGAATAAAAATTTAATAATGACGTGCACATATTGTTAACATTCGACGGGGTGTGTAAGATATATGTGTGGGTGTATTTTATTTATCAGCAAAAATTTAGAGGGGTATTAAAGTTACTTACACTAGGAATTGCTTTACTTAAAAAGTCACTTCCCGGTATTATTCGCAAACAGGGTGGCAGGGGGAGGGAATAAAAATTTAATAATGACGTGCACATATTGTTAACATTCGACGGGGTGTGTAGGATATATGTGTGGGTGTATTTTATTTATCAGCAAAAATTTAGAGGGGTATTAAAGTTACTTACACTAGGAATTGCTTTACTTAAAAAGTCACTTCCCGGTATTATTCGCAAACAGGGTGGCAGGGGGAGGGAATAAAAATTTAATAATGACGTGCACATATTGTTAACATTCGACGGGGTGTGTAGGATATATGTGTGGGTGTATTTTATTTATCAGCAAAAATTTAGAGGGGTATTAAAGTTACTTACACTAGGAATTGCTTTACTTAAAAAGTCACTTCCCGGTATTATTCGCAAACAGGGTGGCAGGGGGAGGGAATAAAAATTTAATAATGACGTGCACATATTGTTAACATTCGACGGGGTGTGTAGGATATATGTGTGGGTGTATTTTATTTATCAGCAAAAATTTAGAGGGGTATTAAAGTTACTTACACTAGGAATTGCTTTACTTAAAAAGTCACTTCCCGGTATTATTCGCAAACAGGGTGGCAGGGGGAGGGAATAAAAATTTAATAATGACGTGCACATATTGTTAACATTCGACGGGGTGTGTAGGATATATGTGTGGGTGTATTTTATTCATCAGCAAAAATTTAGAGGGATGTTAAAGTTACTTACACTAGGAATTGCTTTACTTAAAAAGTCACTTCCCGGTATTATTCGCAAACAGGGTGGCAGGGGGAGGGAATAAAAATTTAATAATGACGTGCACATATTGTTAACATTCGACGGGGTGTGTAGGATATATGTGTGGGTGTATTTTATTCATCAGCAAAAATTTAGAGGGATGTTAAAGTTACTTACACTAGGAATTGCTTTACTTAAAAAGTCACTTCCCGGTATTATTCGCAAACAGGGTGGCAGGGGGAGGGAATAAAAATTTAATAATGACGTGCACATATTGTTAACATTCGACGGGGTGTGTAGGATATATGTGTGGGTGTATTTTATTTATCAGCAAAAATTTAGAGGGGTATTAAAGTTACTTACACTAGGAATTGCTTTACTTAAAAAGTCACTTCCCGGTATTATTCGCAAACAGGGTGGCAGGGGGAGGGAATAAAAATTTAATAATGACGTGCACATATTGTTAACATTCGACGGGGTGTGTAGGATATATGTGTGGGTGTATTTTATTCATCAGCAAAAATTTAGAGGGGTATTAAAGTTACTTACACTAGGAATTGCTTTACTTAAAAAGTCACTTCCCGGTATTATTCGCAAACAGGGTGGCAGGGGGAGGGAATAAAAATTTAATAATGACGTGCACATATTGTTAACATTCGACGGGGTGTGTAGGATATATGTGTGGGTGTATTTTATTCATCAGCAAAAATTTAGAGGGATGTTAAAGTTACTTACACTAGGAATTGCTTTACTTAAAAAGTCACTTCCCGGTATTATTCGCAAACAGGGTGGCAGGGGGAGGGAATAAAAATTTAATAATGACGTGCACATATTGTTAACATTCGACGGGGTGTGTAGGATATATGTGTGGGTGTATTTTATTCATCAGCAAAAATTTAGAGGGATGTTAAAGTTACTTACACTAGGAATTGCTTTACTTAAAAAGTCACTTCCCGGTATTATTCGCAAACAGGGTGGCAGGGGGAGGGAATAAAAATTTAATAATGACGTGCACATATTGTTAACATTCGACGGGGTGTGTAGGATATATGTGTGGGTGTATTTTATTTATCAGCAAAAATTTAGAGGGGTATTAAAGTTACTTACACTAGGAATTGCTTTACTTAAAAAGTCACTTCCCGGTATTATTCGCAAACAGGGTGGCAGGGGGAGGGAATAAAAATTTAATAATGACGTGCACATATTGTTAACATTCGACGGGGTGTGTAGGATATATGTGTGGGTGTATTTTATTCATCAGCAAAAATTTAGAGGGATGTTAAAGTTACTTACACTAGGAATTGCTTTACTTAAAAAGTCACTTCCCGGTATTATTCGCAAACAGGGTGGCAGGGGGAGGGAATAAAAATTTAATAATGACGTGCACATATTGTTAACATTCGACGGGGTGTGTAGGATATATGTGTGGGTGTATTTTATTTATCAGCAAAAATTTAGAGGGGTATTAAAGTTACTTACACTAGGAATTGCTTTACTTAAAAAGTCACTTCCCGGTATTATTCGCAAACAGGGTGGCAGGGGGAGGGAATAAAAATTTAATAATGACGTGCACATATTGTTAACATTCGACGGGGTGTGTAGGATATATGTGTGGGTGTATTTTATTTATCAGCAAAAATTTAGAGGGGTATTAAAGTTACTTACACTAGGAATTGCTTTACTTAAAAAGTCACTTCCCGGTATTATTCGCAAACAGGGTGGCAGGGGGAGGGAATAAAAATTTAATAATGACGTGCACATATTGTTAACATTCGACGGGGTGTGTAGGATATATGTGTGGGTGTATTTTATTTATCAGCAAAAATTTAGAGGGGTATTAAAGTTACTTACACTAGGAATTGCTTTACTTAAAAAGTCACTTCCCGGTATTATTCGCAAACAGGGTGGCAGGGGGAGGGAATAAAAATTTAATAATGACGTGCACATATTGTTAACATTCGACGGGGTGTGTAGGATATATGTGTGGGTGTATTTTATTTATCAGCAAAAATTTAGAGGGGTATTAAAGTTACTTACACTAGGAATTGCTTTACTTAAAAAGTCACTTCCCGGTATTATTCGCAAACAGGGTGGCAGGGGGAGGGAATAAAAATTTAATAATGACGTGCACATATTGTTAACATTCGACGGGGTGTGTAGGATATATGTGTGGGTGTATTTTATTTATCAGCAAAAATTTAGAGGGGTATTAAAGTTACTTACACTAGGAATTGCTTTACTTAAAAAGTCACTTCCCGGTATTATTCGCAAACAGGGTGGCAGGGGGAGGGAATAAAAATTTAATAATGACGTGCACATATTGTTAACATTCGACGGGGTGTGTAGGATATATGTGTGGGTGTATTTTATTCATCAGCAAAAATTTAGAGGGATGTTAAAGTTACTTACACTAGGAATTGCTTTACTTAAAAAGTCACTTCCCGGTATTATTCGCAAACAGGGTGGCAGGGGGAGGGAATAAAAATTTAATAATGACGTGCACATATTGTTAACATTCGACGGGGTGTGTAGGATATATGTGTGGGTGTATTTTATTTATCAGCAAAAATTTAGAGGGGTATTAAAGTTACTTACACTAGGAATTGCTTTACTTAAAAAGTCACTTCCCGGTATTATTCGCAAACAGGGTGGCAGGGGGAGGGAATAAAAATTTAATAATGACGTGCACATATTGTTAACATTCGACGGGGTGTGTAGGATATATGTGTGGGTGTATTTTATTTATCAGCAAAAATTTAGAGGGGTATTAAAGTTACTTACACTAGGAATTGCTTTACTTAAAAAGTCACTTCCCGGTATTATTCGCAAACAGGGTGGCAGGGGGAGGGAATAAAAATTTAATAATGACGTGCACATATTGTTAACATTCGACGGGGTGTGTAGGATATATGTGTGGGTGTATTTTATTCATCAGCAAAAATTTAGAGGGATGTTAAAGTTACTTACACTAGGAATTGCTTTACTTAAAAAGTCACTTCCCGGTATTATTCGCAAACAGGGTGGCAGGGGGAGGGAATAAAAATTTAATAATGACGTGCACATATTGTTAACATTCGACGGGGTGTGTAGGATATATGTGTGGGTGTATTTTATTTATCAGCAAAAATTTAGAGGGGTATTAAAGTTACTTACACTAGGAATTGCTTTACTTAAAAAGTCACTTCCCGGTATTATTCGCAAACAGGGTGGCAGGGGGAGGGAATAAAAATTTAATAATGACGTGCACATATTGTTAACATTCGACGGGGTGTGTAGGATATATGTGTGGGTGTATTTTATTCATCAGCAAAAATTTAGAGGGATGTTAAAGTTACTTACACTAGGAATTGCTTTACTTAAAAAGTCACTTCCCGGTATTATTCGCAAACAGGGTGGCAGGGGGAGGGAATAAAAATTTAATAATGACGTGCACATATTGTTAACATTCGACGGGGTGTGTAGGATATATGTGTGGGTGTATTTTATTTATCAGCAAAAATTTAGAGGGGTATTAAAGTTACTTACACTAGGAATTGCTTTACTTAAAAAGTCACTTCCCGGTATTATTCGCAAACAGGGTGGCAGGGGGAGGGAATAAAAATTTAATAATGACGTGCACATATTGTTAACATTCGACGGGGTGTGTAGGATATATGTGTGGGTGTATTTTATTTATCAGCAAAAATTTAGAGGGGTATTAAAGTTACTTACACTAGGAATTGCTTTACTTAAAAAGTCACTTCCCGGTATTATTCGCAAACAGGGTGGCAGGGGGAGGGAATAAAAATTTAATAATGACGTGCACATATTGTTAACATTCGACGGGGTGTGTAGGATATATGTGTGGGTGTATTTTATTTATCAGCAAAAATTTAGAGGGGTATTAAAGTTACTTACACTAGGAATTGCTTTACTTAAAAAGTCACTTCCCGGTATTATTCGCAAACAGGGTGGCAGGGGGAGGGAATAAAAATTTAATAATGACGTGCACATATTGTTAACATTCGACGGGGTGTGTAGGATATATGTGTGGGTGTATTTTATTTATCAGCAAAAATTTAGAGGGGTATTAAAGTTACTTACACTAGGAATTGCTTTACTTAAAAAGTCACTTCCCGGTATTATTCGCAAACAGGGTGGCAGGGGGAGGGAATAAAAATTTAATAATGACGTGCACATATTGTTAACATTCGACGGGGTGTGTAGGATATATGTGTGGGTGTATTTTATTTATCAGCAAAAATTTAGAGGGGTATTAAAGTTACTTACACTAGGAATTGCTTTACTTAAAAAGTCACTTCCCGGTATTATTCGCAAACAGGGTGGCAGGGGGAGGGAATAAAAATTTAATAATGACGTGCACATATTGTTAACATTCGACGGGGTGTGTAGGATATATGTGTGGGTGTATTTTATTCATCAGCAAAAATTTAGAGGGATGTTAAAGTTACTTACACTAGGAATTGCTTTACTTAAAAAGTCACTTCCCGGTATTATTCGCAAACAGGGTGGCAGGGGGAGGGAATAAAAATTTAATAATGACGTGCACATATTGTTAACATTCGACGGGGTGTGTAGGATATATGTGTGGGTGTATTTTATTTATCAGCAAAAATTTAGAGGGGTATTAAAGTTACTTACACTAGGAATTGCTTTACTTAAAAAGTCACTTCCCGGTATTATTCGCAAACAGGGTGGCAGGGGGAGGGAATAAAAATTTAATAATGACGTGCACATATTGTTAACATTCGACGGGGTGTGTAGGATATATGTGTGGGTGTATTTTATTCATCAGCAAAAATTTAGAGGGATGTTAAAGTTACTTACACTAGGAATTGCTTTACTTAAAAAGTCACTTCCCGGTATTATTCGCAAACAGGGTGGCAGGGGGAGGGAATAAAAATTTAATAATGACGTGCACATATTGTTAACATTCGACGGGGTGTGTAGGATATATGTGTGGGTGTATTTTATTTATCAGCAAAAATTTAGAGGGGTATTAAAGTTACTTACACTAGGAATTGCTTTACTTAAAAAGTCACTTCCCGGTATTATTCGCAAACAGGGTGGCAGGGGGAGGGAATAAAAATTTAATAATGACGTGCACATATTGTTAACATTCGACGGGGTGTGTAGGATATATGTGTGGGTGTATTTTATTTATCAGCAAAAATTTAGAGGGGTATTAAAGTTACTTACACTAGGAATTGCTTTACTTAAAAAGTCACTTCCCGGTATTATTCGCAAACAGGGTGGCAGGGGGAGGGAATAAAAATTTAATAATGACGTGCACATATTGTTAACATTCGACGGGGTGTGTAGGATATATGTGTGGGTGTATTTTATTCATCAGCAAAAATTTAGAGGGATGTTAAAGTTACTTACACTAGGAATTGCTTTACTTAAAAAGTCACTTCCCGGTATTATTCGCAAACAGGGTGGCAGGGGGAGGGAATAAAAATTTAATAATGACGTGCACATATTGTTAACATTCGACGGGGTGTGTAGGATATATGTGTGGGTGTATTTTATTTATCAGCAAAAATTTAGAGGGGTATTAAAGTTACTTACACTAGGAATTGCTTTACTTAAAAAGTCACTTCCCGGTATTATTCGCAAACAGGGTGGCAGGGGGAGGGAATAAAAATTTAATAATGACGTGCACATATTGTTAACATTCGACGGGGTGTGTAGGATATATGTGTGGGTGTATTTTATTCATCAGCAAAAATTTAGAGGGATGTTAAAGTTACTTACACTAGGAATTGCTTTACTTAAAAAGTCACTTCCCGGTATTATTCGCAAACAGGGTGGCAGGGGGAGGGAATAAAAATTTAATAATGACGTGCACATATTGTTAACATTCGACGGGGTGTGTAGGATATATGTGTGGGTGTATTTTATTTATCAGCAAAAATTTAGAGGGGTATTAAAGTTACTTACACTAGGAATTGCTATACTTAAAAAGTCACTTCCCGGTATTATTCGCAAACAGGGTGGCAGGGGGAGGGAATAAAAATTTAATAATGACGTGCACATATTGTTAACATTCGACGGGGTGTGTAGGATATATGTGTGGGTGTATTTTATTCATCAGCAAAAATTTAGAGGGATGTTAAAGTTACTTACACTAGGAATTGCTTTACTTAAAAAGTCACTTCCCGGTATTATTCGCAAACAGGGTGGCAGGGGGAGGGAATAAAAATTTAATAATGACGTGCACATATTGTTAACATTCGACGGGGTGTGTAGGATATATGTGTGGGTGTATTTTATTTATCAGCAAAAATTTAGAGGGGTATTAAAGTTACTTACACTAGGAATTGCTTTACTTAAAAAGTCACTTCCCGGTATTATTCGCAAACAGGGTGGCAGGGGGAGGGAATAAAAATTTAATAATGACGTGCACATATTGTTAACATTCGACGGGGTGTGTAGGATATATGTGTGGGTGTATTTTATTTATCAGCAAAAATTTAGAGGGGTATTAAAGTTACTTACACTAGGAATTGCTTTACTTAAAAAGTCACTTCCCGGTATTATTCGCAAACAGGGTGGCAGGGGGAGGGAATAAAAATTTAATAATGACGTGCACATATTGTTAACATTCGACGGGGTGTGTAGGATATATGTGTGGGTGTATTTTATTTATCAGCAAAAATTTAGAGGGGTATTAAAGTTACTTACACTAGGAATTGCTTTACTTAAAAAGTCACTTCCCGGTATTATTCGCAAACAGGGTGGCAGGGGGAGGGAATAAAAATTTAATAATGACGTGCACATATTGTTAACATTCGACGGGGTGTGTAGGATATATGTGTGGGTGTATTTTATTTATCAGCAAAAATTTAGAGGGGTATTAAAGTTACTTACACTAGGAATTGCTTTACTTAAAAAGTCACTTCCCGGTATTATTCGCAAACAGGGTGGCAGGGGGAGGGAATAAAAATTTAATAATGACGTGCACATATTGTTAACATTCGACGGGGTGTGTAGGATATATGTGTGGGTGTATTTTATTTATCAGCAAAAATTTAGAGGGGTATTAAAGTTACTTACACTAGGAATTGCTTTACTTAAAAAGTCACTTCCCGGTATTATTCGCAAACAGGGTGGCAGGGGGAGGGAATAAAAATTTAATAATGACGTGCACATATTGTTAACATTCGACGGGGTGTGTAGGATATATGTGTGGGTGTATTTTATTTATCAGCAAAAATTTAGAGGGGTATTAAAGTTACTTACACTAGGAATTGCTTTACTTAAAAAGTCACTTCCCGGTATTATTCGCAAACAGGGTGGCAGGGGGAGGGAATAAAAATTTAATAATGACGTGCACATATTGTTAACATTCGACGGGGTGTGTAGGATATATGTGTGGGTGTATTTTATTCATCAGCAAAAATTTAGAGGGATGTTAAAGTTACTTACACTAGGAATTGCTTTACTTAAAAAGTCACTTCCCGGTATTATTCGCAAACAGGGTGGCAGGGGGAGGGAATAAAAATTTAATAATGACGTGCACATATTGTTAACATTCGACGGGGTGTGTAGGATATATGTGTGGGTGTATTTTATTTATCAGCAAAAATTTAGAGGGGTATTAAAGTTACTTACACTAGGAATTGCTTTACTTAAAAAGTCACTTCCCGGTATTATTCGCAAACAGGGTGGCAGGGGGAGGGAATAAAAATTTAATAATGACGTGCACATATTGTTAACATTCGACGGGGTGTGTAGGATATATGTGTGGGTGTATTTTATTCATCAGCAAAAATTTAGAGGGATGTTAAAGTTACTTACACTAGGAATTGCTTTACTTAAAAAGTCACTTCCCGGTATTATTCGCAAACAGGGTGGCAGGGGGAGGGAATAAAAATTTAATAATGACGTGCACATATTGTTAACATTCGACGGGGTGTGTAGGATATATGTGTGGGTGTATTTTATTCATCAGCAAAAATTTAGAGGGATGTTAAAGTTACTTACACTAGGAATTGCTTTACTTAAAAAGTCACTTCCCGGTATTATTCGCAAACAGGGTGGCAGGGGGAGGGAATAAAAATTTAATAATGACGTGCACATATTGTTAACATTCGACGGGGTGTGTAGGATATATGTGTGGGTGTATTTTATTTATCAGCAAAAATTTAGAGGGGTATTAAAGTTACTTACACTAGGAATTGCTTTACTTAAAAAGTCACTTCCCGGTATTATTCGCAAACAGGGTGGCAGGGGGAGGGAATAAAAATTTAATAATGACGTGCACATATTGTTAACATTCGACGGGGTGTGTAGGATATATGTGTGGGTGTATTTTATTCATCAGCAAAAATTTAGAGGGATGTTAAAGTTACTTACACTAGGAATTGCTTTACTTAAAAAGTCACTTCCCGGTATTATTCGCAAACAGGGTGGCAGGGGGAGGGAATAAAAATTTAATAATGACGTGCACATATTGTTAACATTCGACGGGGTGTGTAGGATATATGTGTGGGTGTATTTTATTTATCAGCAAAAATTTAGAGGGGTATTAAAGTTACTTACACTAGGAATTGCTTTACTTAAAAAGTCACTTCCCGGTATTATTCGCAAACAGGGTGGCAGGGGGAGGGAATAAAAATTTAATAATGACGTGCACATATTGTTAACATTCGACGGGGTGTGTAGGATATATGTGTGGGTGTATTTTATTTATCAGCAAAAATTTAGAGGGGTATTAAAGTTACTTACACTAGGAATTGCTTTACTTAAAAAGTCACTTCCCGGTATTATTCGCAAACAGGGTGGCAGGGGGAGGGAATAAAAATTTAATAATGACGTGCACATATTGTTAACATTCGACGGGGTGTGTAGGATATATGTGTGGGTGTATTTTATTTATCAGCAAAAATTTAGAGGGGTATTAAAGTTACTTACACTAGGAATTGCTTTACTTAAAAAGTCACTTCCCGGTATTATTCGCAAACAGGGTGGCAGGGGGAGGGAATAAAAATTTAATAATGACGTGCACATATTGTTAACATTCGACGGGGTGTGTAGGATATATGTGTGGGTGTATTTTATTTATCAGCAAAAATTTAGAGGGGTATTAAAGTTACTTACACTAGGAATTGCTTTACTTAAAAAGTCACTTCCCGGTATTATTCGCAAACAGGGTGGCAGGGGGAGGGAATAAAAATTTAATAATGACGTGCACATATTGTTAACATTCGACGGGGTGTGTAGGATATATGTGTGGGTGTATTTTATTTATCAGCAAAAATTTAGAGGGGTATTAAAGTTACTTACACTAGGAATTGCTTTACTTAAAAAGTCACTTCCCGGTATTATTCGCAAACAGGGTGGCAGGGGGAGGGAATAAAAATTTAATAATGACGTGCACATATTGTTAACATTCGACGGGGTGTGTAGGATATATGTGTGGGTGTATTTTATTTATCAGCAAAAATTTAGAGGGGTATTAAAGTTACTTACACTAGGAATTGCTTTACTTAAAAAGTCACTTCCCGGTATTATTCGCAAACAGGGTGGCAGGGGGAGGGAATAAAAATTTAATAATGACGTGCACATATTGTTAACATTCGACGGGGTGTGTAGGATATATGTGTGGGTGTATTTTATTTATCAGCAAAAATTTAGAGGGGTATTAAAGTTACTTACACTAGGAATTGCTTTACTTAAAAAGTCACTTCCCGGTATTATTCGCAAACAGGGTGGCAGGGGGAGGGAATAAAAATTTAATAATGACGTGCACATATTGTTAACATTCGACGGGGTGTGTAGGATATATGTGTGGGTGTATTTTATTTATCAGCAAAAATTTAGAGGGGTATTAAAGTTACTTACACTAGGAATTGCTTTACTTAAAAAGTCACTTCCCGGTATTATTCGCAAACAGGGTGGCAGGGGGAGGGAATAAAAATTTAATAATGACGTGCACATATTGTTAACATTCGACGGGGTGTGTAGGATATATGTGTGGGTGTATTTTATTTATCAGCAAAAATTTAGAGGGGTATTAAAGTTACTTACACTAGGAATTGCTTTACTTAAAAAGTCACTTCCCGGTATTATTCGCAAACAGGGTGGCAGGGGGAGGGAATAAAAATTTAATAATGACGTGCACATATTGTTAACATTCGACGGGGTGTGTAGGATATATGTGTGGGTGTATTTTATTTATCAGCAAAAATTTAGAGGGGTATTAAAGTTACTTACACTAGGAATTGCTTTACTTAAAAAGTCACTTCCCGGTATTATTCGCAAACAGGGTGGCAGGGGGAGGGAATAAAAATTTAATAATGACGTGCACATATTGTTAACATTCGACGGGGTGTGTAGGATATATGTGTGGGTGTATTTTATTTATCAGCAAAAATTTAGAGGGGTATTAAAGTTACTTACACTAGGAATTGCTTTACTTAAAAAGTCACTTCCCGGTATTATTCGCAAACAGGGTGGCAGGGGGAGGGAATAAAAATTTAATAATGACGTGCACATATTGTTAACATTCGACGGGGTGTGTAGGATATATGTGTGGGTGTATTTTATTTATCAGCAAAAATTTAGAGGGGTATTAAAGTTACTTACACTAGGAATTGCTTTACTTAAAAAGTCACTTCCCGGTATTATTCGCAAACAGGGTGGCAGGGGGAGGGAATAAAAATTTAATAATGACGTGCACATATTGTTAACATTCGACGGGGTGTGTAGGATATATGTGTGGGTGTATTTTATTTATCAGCAAAAATTTAGAGGGGTATTAAAGTTACTTACACTAGGAATTGCTTTACTTAAAAAGTCACTTCCCGGTATTATTCGCAAACAGGGTGGCAGGGGGAGGGAATAAAAATTTAATAATGACGTGCACATATTGTTAACATTCGACGGGGTGTGTAGGATATATGTGTGGGTGTATTTTATTTATCAGCAAAAATTTAGAGGGGTATTAAAGTTACTTACACTAGGAATTGCTTTACTTAAAAAGTCACTTCCCGGTATTATTCGCAAACAGGGTGGCAGGGGGAGGGAATAAACATTTAATAATGACGTGCACATATTGTTAACATTCGACGGGGTGTGTAGGATATATGTGTGGGTGTATTTTATTTATCAGCAAAAATTTAGAGGGGTATTAAAGTTACTTACACTAGGAATTGCTTTACTTAAAAAGTCACTTCCCGGTATTATTCGCAAACAGGGTGGCAGGGGGAGGGAATAAAAATTTAATAATGACGTGCACATATTGTTAACATTCGACGGGGTGTGTAGGATATATGTGTGGGTGTATTTTATTTATCAGCAAAAATTTAGAGGGGTATTAAAGTTACTTACACTAGGAATTGCTTTACTTAAAAAGTCACTTCCCGGTATTATTCGCAAACAGGGTGGCAGGGGGAGGGAATAAAAATTTAATAATGACGTGCACATATTGTTAACATTCGACGGGGTGTGTAGGATATATGTGTGGGTGTATTTTATTTATCAGCAAAAATTTAGAGGGGTATTAAAGTTACTTACACTAGGAATTGCTTTACTTAAAAAGTCACTTCCCGGTATTATTCGCAAACAGGGTGGCAGGGGGAGGGAATAAAAATTTAATAATGACGTGCACATATTGTTAACATTCGACGGGGTGTGTAGGATATATGTGTGGGTGTATTTTATTTATCAGCAAAAATTTAGAGGGGTATTAAAGTTACTTACACTAGGAATTGCTTTACTTAAAAAGTCACTTCCCGGTATTATTCGCAAACAGGGTGGCAGGGGGAGGGAATAAAAATTTAATAATGACGTGCACATATTGTTAACATTCGACGGGGTGTGTAGGATATATGTGTGGGTGTATTTTATTTATCAGCAAAAATTTAGAGGGGTATTAAAGTTACTTACACTAGGAATTGCTTTACTTAAAAAGTCACTTCCCGGTATTATTCGCAAACAGGGTGGCAGGGGGAGGGAATAAAAATTTAATAATGACGTGCACATATTGTTAACATTCGACGGGGTGTGTAGGATATATGTGTGGGTGTATTTTATTCATCAGCAAAAATTTAGAGGGATGTTAAAGTTACTTACACTAGGAATTGCTTTACTTAAAAAGTCACTTCCCGGTATTATTCGCAAACAGGGTGGCAGGGGGAAAGAATAAAAATTTAATAATGACGTGCACATATTGTTAACATTCGACGGGGTGTGTAGGATATATGTGTGGGTGTATTTTATTTATCAGCAAAAATTTAGAGGGGTATTAAAGTTACTTACACTAGGAATTGCTTTACTTAAAAAGTCACTTCCCGGTATTATTCGCAAACAGGGTGGCAGGGGGAGGGAATAAAAATTTAATAATGACGTGCACATATTGTTAACATTCGACGGGGTGTGTAGGATATATGTGTGGGTGTATTTTATTTATCAGCAAAAATTTAGAGGGGTATTAAAGTTACTTCCACTAGGAATTGCTTTACTTAAAAAGTCACTTCCCGGTATTATTCGCAAACAGGGTGGCAGGGGGAGGGAATAAAAATTTAATAATGACGTGCACATATTGTTAACATTCGACGGGGTGTGTAGGATATATGTGTGGGTGTATTTTATTTATCAGCAAAGATTTAGAGGGGTATTAAAGTTACTTACACTAGGAATTGCTTTACTTAAAAAGTCACTTCCCGGTATTATTCGCAAACAGGGTGGCAGGGGGAGGGAATAAAAATTTAATAATGACGTGCACATATTGTTAACATTCGACGGGGTGTGTAGGATATATGTGTGGGTGTATTTTATTTATCAGCAAAAATTTAGAGGGGTATTAAAGTTACTTACACTAGGAATTGCTTTACTTAAAAAGTCACTTCCCGGTATTATTCGCAAACAGGGTGGCAGGGGGAGGGAATAAAAATTTAATAATGACGTGCACATATTGTTAACATTCGACGGGGTGTGTAGGATATATGTGTGGGTGTATTTTATTCATCAGCAAAAATTTAGAGGGATGTTAAAGTTACTTACACTAGGAATTGCTTTACTTAAAAAGTCACTTCCCGGTATTATTCGCAAACAGGGTGGCAGGGGGAGGGAATAAAAATTTAATAATGACGTGCACATATTGTTAACATTCGACGGGGTGTGTAGGATATATGTGTGGGTGTATTTTATTTATCAGCAAAAATTTAGAGGGGTATTAAAGTTACTTACACTAGGAATTGCTTTACTTAAAAAGTCACTTCCCGGTATTATTCGCAAACAGGGTGGCAGGGGGAGGGAATAAAAATTTAATAATGACGTGCACATATTGTTAACATTCGACGGGGTGTGTAGGATATATGTGTGGGTGTATTTTATTTATCAGCAAAAATTTAGAGGGGTATTAAAGTTACTTACACTAGGAATTGCTTTACTTAAAAAGTCACTTCCTGGTATTATTCGCAAACAGGGTGGCAGGGGGAGGGAATAAAAATTTAATAATGACGTGCACATATTGTTAACATTCGACGGGGTGTGTAGGATATATGTGTGGGTGTATTTTATTTATCAGCAAAAATTTAGAGGGGTATTAAAGTTACTTACACTAGGAATTGCTTTACTTAAAAAGTCACTTCCCGGTATTATTCGCAAACAGGGTGGCAGGGGGAGGGAATAAAAATTTAATAATGACGTGCACATATTGTTAACATTCGACGGGGTGTGTAGGATATATGTGTGGGTGTATTTTATTTATCAGCAAAAATTTAGAGGGGTATTAAAGTTACTTACACTAGGAATTGCTTTACTTAAAAAGTCACTTCCCGGTATTATTCGCAAACAGGGTGGCAGGGGGAGGGAATAAAAATTTAATAATGACGTGCACATATTGTTAACATTCGACGGGGTGTGTAGAATATATGTGTGGGTGTATTTTATTCATCAGCAAAAATTTAGAGGGATGTTAAAGTTACTTACACTAGGAATTGCTTTACTTAAAAAGTCACTTCCCGGTATTATTCGCAAACAGGGTGCAGGGGGAGGGAATAAAAATTTAATAATGACGTGCACATATTGTTAACATTCGACGGGGTGTGTAGGATATATGTGTGGGTGTATTTTATTTATCAGCAAAAATTTAGAGGGGTATTAAAGTTACTTACACTAGGAATTGCTTTACTTAAAAAGTCACTTCCCGGTATTATTCGCAAACAGGGTGGCAGGGGGAGGGAATAAAAATTTAATAATGACGTGCACATATTGTTAACATTCGACGGGGTGTGTAGGATATATGTGTGGGTGTATTTTATTTATCAGCAAAAATTTAGAGGGGTATTAAAGTTACTTACACTAGGAATTGCTTTACTTAAAAAGTCACTTCCCGGTATTATTCGCAAACAGGGTGGCAGGGGGAGGGAATAAAAATTTAATAATGACGTGCACATATTGTTAACATTCGACGGGGTGTGTAGGATATATGTGTGGGTGTATTTTATTTATCAGCAAAAATTTAGAGGGGTATTAAAGTTACTTACACTAGGAATTGCTTTACTTAAAAAGTCACTTCCCGGTATTATTCGCAAACAGGGTGGCAGGGGGAGGGAATAAAAATTTAATAATGACGTGCACATATTGTTAACATTCGACGGGGTGTGTAGGATATATGTGTGGGTGTATTTTATTTATCAGCAAAAATTTAGAGGGGTATTAAAGTTACTTACACTAGGAATTGCTTTACTTAAAAAGTCACTTCCCGGTATTATTCGCAAACAGGGTGGCAGGGGGAGGGAATAAAAATTTAATAATGACGTGCACATATTGTTAACATTCGACGGGGTGTGTAGGATATATGTGTGGGTGTATTTTATTCATCAGCAAAAATTTAGAGGGATGTTAAAGTTACTTACACTAGGAATTGCTTTACTTAAAAAGTCACTTCCCGGTATTATTCGCAAACAGGGTGGCAGGGGGAGGGAATAAAAATTTAATAATGACGTGCACATATTGTTAACATTCGACGGGGTGTGTAGGATATATGTGTGGGTGTATTTTATTTATCAGCAAAAATTTAGAGGGGTATTAAAGTTACTTACACTAGGAATTGCTTTACTTAAAAAGTCACTTCCCGGTATTATTCGCAAACAGGGTGGCAGGGGGAGGGAATAAAAATTTAATAATGACGTGCACATATTGTTAACATTCGACGGGGTGTGTAGGATATATGTGTGGGTGTATTTTATTTATCAGCAAAAATTTAGAGGGGTATTAAAGTTACTTACACTAGGAATTGCTTTACTTAAAAAGTCACTTCCCGGTATTATTCGCAAACAGGGTGGCAGGGGGAGGGAATAAAAATTTAATAATGACGTGCACATATTGTTAACATTCGACGGGGTGTGTAGGATATATGTGTGGGTGTATTTTATTCATCAGCAAAAATTTAGAGGGATGTTAAAGTTACTTACACTAGGAATTGCTTTACTTAAAAAGTCACTTCCCGGTATTATTCGCAAACAGGGTGGCAGGGGGAGGGAATAAAAATTTAATAATGACGTGCACATATTGTTAACATTCGACGGGGTGTGTAGGATATATGTGTGGGTGTATTTTATTCATCAGCAAAAATTTAGAGGGATGTTAAAGTTACTTACACTAGGAATTGCTTTACTTAAAAAGTCACTTCCCGGTATTATTCGCAAACAGGGTGGCAGGGGGAGGGAATAAAAATTTAATAATGACGTGCACATATTGTTAACATTCGACGGGGTGTGTAGGATATATGTGTGGGTGTATTTTATTCATCAGCAAAAATTTAGAGGGATGTTAAAGTTACTTACACTAGGAATTGCTTTACTTAAAAAGTCACTTCCCGGTATTATTCGCAAACAGGGTGGCAGGGGGAGGGAATAAAAATTTAATAATGACGTGCACATATTGTTAACATTCGACGGGGTGTGTAGGATATATGTGTGGGTGTATTTTATTTATCAGCAAAAATTTAGAGGGGTATTAAAGTTACTTACACTAGGAATTGCTTTACTTAAAAAGTCACTTCCCGGTATTATTCGCAAACAGGGTGGCAGGGGGAGGGAATAAAAATTTAATAATGACGTGCACATATTGTTAACATTCGACGGGGTGTGTAGGATATATGTGTGGGTGTATTTTATTCATCAGCAAAAATTTAGAGGGATGTTAAAGTTACTTACACTAGGAATTGCTTTACTTAAAAAGTCACTTCCCGGTATTATTCGCAAACAGGGTGGCAGGGGGAGGGAATAAAAATTTAATAATGACGTGCACATATTGTTAACATTCGACGGGGTGTGTAGGATATATGTGTGGGTGTATTTTATTCATCAGCAAAAATTTAGAGGGATGTTAAAGTTACTTACACTAGGAATTGCTTTACTTAGAAAGTCACTTCCCGGTATTATTCGCAAACAGGGTGGCAGGGGGAGGGAATAAAAATTTAATAATGACGTGCACATATTGTTAACATTCGACGGGGTGTGTAGGATATATGTGTGGGTGTATTTTATTCATCAGCAAAAATTTAGAGGGATGTTAAAGTTACTTACACTAGGAATTGCTTTACTTAAAAAGTCACTTCCCGGTATTATTCGCAAACAGGGTGGCAGGGGGAGGGAATAAAAATTTAATAATGACGTGCACATATTGTTAACATTCGACGGGGTGTGTAGGATATATGTGTGGGTGTATTTTATTTATCAGCAAAAATTTAGAGGGGTATTAAAGTTACTTACACTAGGAATTGCTTTACAAAAGTCACTTCCCGGTATTATTCGCAAACAGGGTGGCAGGGGGAGGGAATAAAAATTTAATAATGACGTGCACATATTGTTAACATTCGACGGGGTGTGTAGGATATATGTGTGGGTGTATTTTATTTATCAGCAAAAATTTAGAGGGGTATTAAAGTTACTTACACTAGGAATTGCTTTACTTAAAAAGTCACTTCCCGGTATTATTCGCAAACAGGGTGGCAGGGGGAGGGAATAAAAATTTAATAATGACGTGCACATATTGTTAACATTCGACGGGGTGTGTAGGATATATGTGTGGGTGTATTTTATTCATCAGCAAAAATTTAGAGGGATGTTAAAGTTACTTACACTAGGAATTGCTTTACTTAAAAAGTCACTTCCCGGTATTATTCGCAAACAGGGTGGCAGGGGGAGGGAATAAAAATTTAATAATGACGTGCACATATTGTTAACATTCGACGGGGTGTGTAGGATATATGTGTGGGTGTATTTTATTCATCAGCAAAAATTTAGAGGGATGTTAAAGTTACTTACACTAGGAATTGCTTTACTTAAAAAGTCACTTCCCGGTATTATTCGCAAACAGGGTGGCAGGGGGAGGGAATAAAAATTTAATAATGACGTGCACATATTGTTAACATTCGACGGGGTGTGTAGGATATATGTGTGGGTGTATTTTATTCATCAGCAAAAATTTAGAGGGATGTTAAAGTTACTTACACTAGGAATTGCTTTACTTAAAAAGTCACTTCCCGGTATTATTCGCAAACAGGGTGGCAGGGGGAGGGAATAAAAATTTAATAATGACGTGCACATATTGTTAACATTCGACGGGGTGTGTAGGATATATGTGTGGGTGTATTTTATTCATCAGCAAAAATTTAGAGGGATGTTAAAGTTACTTACACTAGGAATTGCTTTACTTAAAAAGTCACTTCCCGGTATTATTCGCAAACAGGGTGGCAGGGGGAGGGAATAAAAATTTAATAATGACGTGCACATATTGTTAACATTCGACGGGGTGTGTAGGATATATGTGTGGGTGTATTTTATCCATCAGCAAAAATTTAGAGGGATGTTAAAGTTACTTACACTAGGAATTGCTTTACTTAAAAAGTCACTTCCCGGTATTATTCGCAAACAGGGTGGCAGGGGGAGGGAATAAAAATTTAATAATGACGTGCACATATTGTTAACATTCGACGGGGTGTGTAGGATATATGTGTGGGTGTATTTTATTTATCAGCAAAAATTTAGAGGGGTATTAAAGTTACTTACACTAGGAATTGCTTTACTTAAAAAGTCACTTCCCGGTATTATTCGCAAACAGGGTGGCAGGGGGAGGGAATAAAAATTTAATAATGACGTGCACATATTGTTAACATTCGACGGGGTGTGTAGGATATATGTGTGGGTGTATTTTATTTATCAGCAAAAATTTAGAGGGGTATTAAAGTTACTTACACTAGGAATTGCTTTACTTAAAAAGTCACTTCCCGGTATTATTCGCAAACAGGGTGGCAGGGGGAGGGAATAAAAATTTAATAATGACGTGCACATATTGTTAACATTCGACGGGGTGTGTAGGATATATGTGTGGGTGTATTTTATTCATCAGCAAAAATTTAGAGGGATGTTAAAGTTACTTACACTAGGAATTGCTTTACTTAAAAAGTCACTTCCCGGTATTATTCGCAAACAGGGTGGCAGGGGGAGGGAATAAAAATTTAATAATGACGTGCACATATTGTTAACATTCGACGGGGTGTGTAGGATATATGTGTGGGTGTATTTTATTCATCAGCAAAAATTTAGAGGGATGTTAAAGTTACTTACACTAGGAATTGCTTTACTTAAAAAGTCACTTCCCGGTATTATTCGCAAACAGGGTGGCAGGGGGAGGGAATAAAAATTTAATAATGACGTGCACATATTGTTAACATTCGACGGGGTGTGTAGGATATATGTGTGGGTGTATTTTATTCATCAGCAAAAATTTAGAGGGATGTTAAAGTTACTTACACTAGGAATTGCTTTACTTAAAAAGTCACTTCCCGGTATTATTCGCAAACAGGGTGGCAGGGGGAGGGAATAAAAATTTAATAATGACGTGCACATATTGTTAACATTCGACGGGGTGTGTAGGATATATGTGTGGGTGTATTTTATTCATCAGCAAAAATTTAGAGGGATGTTAAAGTTACTTACACTAGGAATTGCTTTACTTAAAAAGTCACTTCCCGGTATTATTCGCAAACAGGGTGGCAGGGGGAGGGAATAAAAATTTAATAATGACGTGCACATATTGTTAACATTCGACGGGGTGTGTAGGATATATGTGTGGGTGTATTTTATTCATCAGCAAAAATTTAGAGGGATGTTAAAGTTACTTACACTAGGAATTGCTTTACTTAAAAAGTCACTTCCCGGTATTATTCGCAAACAGGGTGGCAGGGGGAGGGAATAAAAATTTAATAATGACGTGCACATATTGTTAACATTCGACGGGGTGTGTAGGATATATGTGTGGGTGTATTTTATTCATCAGCAAAAATTTAGAGGGATGTTAAAGTTACTTACACTAGGAATTGCTTTACTTAAAAAGTCACTTCCCGGTATTATTCGCAAACAGGGTGGCAGGGGGAGGGAATAAAAATTTAATAATGACGTGCACATATTGTTAACATTCGACGGGGTGTGTAGGATATATGTGTGGGTGTATTTTATTCATCAGCAAAAATTTAGAGGGATGTTAAAGTTACTTACACTAGGAATTGCTTTACTTAAAAAGTCACTTCCCGGTATTATTCGCAAACAGGGTGGCAGGGGGAGGGAATAAAAATTTAATAATGACGTGCACATATTGTTAACATTCGACGGGGTGTGTAGGATATATGTGTGGGTGTATTTTATTCATCAGCAAAAATTTAGAGGGATGTTAAAGTTACTTACACTAGGAATTGCTTTACTTAAAAAGTCACTTCCCGGTATTATTCGCAAACAGGGTGGCAGGGGGAGGGAATAAAAATTTAATAATGACGTGCACATATTGTTAACATTCGACGGGGTGTGTAGGATATATGTGTGGGTGTATTTTATTCATCAGCAAAAATTTAGAGGGATGTTAAAGTTACTTACACTAGGAATTGCTTTACTTAAAAAGTCACTTCCCGGTATTATTCGCAAACAGGGTGGCAGGGGGAGGGAATAAAAATTTAATAATGACGTGCACATATTGTTAACATTCGACGGGGTGTGTAGGATATATGTGTGGGTGTATTTTATTCATCAGCAAAAATTTAGAGGGATGTTAAAGTTACTTACACTAGGAATTGCTTTACTTAAAAAGTCACTTCCCGGTATTATTCGCAAACAGGGTGGCAGGGGGAGGGAATAAAAATTTAATAATGACGTGCACATATTGTTAACATTCGACGGGGTGTGTAGGATATATGTGTGGGTGTATTTTATTCATCAGCAAAAATTTAGAGGGATGTTAAAGTTACTTACACTAGGAATTGCTTTACTTAAAAAGTCACTTCCCGGTATTATTCGCAAACAGGGTGGCAGGGGGAGGGAATAAAAATTTAATAATGACGTGCACATATTGTTAACATTCGACGGGGTGTGTAGGATATATGTGTGGGTGTATTTTATTCATCAGCAAAAATTTAGAGGGATGTTAAAGTTACTTACACTAGGAATTGCTTTACTTAAAAAGTCACTTCCCGGTATTATTCGCAAACAGGGTGGCAGGGGGAGGGAATAAAAATTTAATAATGACGTGCACATATTGTTAACATTCGACGGGGTGTGTAGGATATATGTGTGGGTGTATTTTATTCATCAGCAAAAATTTAGAGGGATGTTAAAGTTACTTACACTAGGAATTGCTTTACTTAAAAAGTCACTTCCCGGTATTATTCGCAAACAGGGTGGCAGGGGGAGGGAATAAAAATTTAATAATGACGTGCACATATTGTTAACATTCGACGGGGTGTGTAGGATATATGTGTGGGTGTATTTTATTCATCAGCAAAAATTTAGAGGGATGTTAAAGTTACTTACACTAGGAATTGCTTTACTTAAAAAGTCACTTCCCGGTATTATTCGCAAACAGGGTGGCAGGGGGAGGGAATAAAAATTTAATAATGACGTGCACATATTGTTAACATTCGACGGGGTGTGTAGGATATATGTGTGGGTGTATTTTATTCATCAGCAAAAATTTAGAGGGATGTTAAAGTTACTTACACTAGGAATTGCTTTACTTAAAAAGTCACTTCCCGGTATTATTCGCAAACAGGGTGGCAGGGGGAGGGAATAAAAATTTAATAATGACGTGCACATATTGTTAACATTCGACGGGGTGTGTAGGATATATGTGTGGGTGTATTTTATTCATCAGCAAAAATTTAGAGGGATGTTAAAGTTACTTACACTAGGAATTGCTTTACTTAAAAAGTCACTTCCCGGTATTATTCGCAAACAGGGTGGCAGGGGGAGGGAATAAAAATTTAATAATGACGTGCACATATTGTTAACATTCGACGGGGTGTGTAGGATATATGTGTGGGTGTATTTTATTCATCAGCAAAAATTTAGAGGGATGTTAAAGTTACTTACACTAGGAATTGCTTTACTTAAAAAGTCACTTCCCGGTATTATTCGCAAACAGGGTGGCAGGGGGAGGGAATAAAAATTTAATAATGACGTGCACATATTGTTAACATTCGACGGGGTGTGTAGGATATATGTGTGGGTGTATTTTATTCATCAGCAAAAATTTAGAGGGATGTTAAAGTTACTTACACTAGGAATTGCTTTACTTAAAAAGTCACTTCCCGGTATTATTCGCAAACAGGGTGGCAGGGGGAGGGAATAAAAATTTAATAATGACGTGCACATATTGTTAACATTCGACGGGGTGTGTAGGATATATGTGTGGGTGTATTTTATTCATCAGCAAAAATTTAGAGGGGTATTAAAGTTACTTACACTAGGAATTGCTTTACTTAAAAAGTCACTTCCCGGTATTATTCGCAAACAGGGTGGCAGGGGGAGGGAATAAAAATTTAATAATGACGTGCACATATTGTTAACATTCGACGGGGTGTGTAGGATATATGTGTGGGTGTATTTTATTTATCAGCAAAAATTTAGAGGGGTATTAAAGTTACTTACACTAGGAATTGCTTTACTTAAAAAGTCACTTCCCGGTATTATTCGCAAACAGGGTGTCAGGGGGAGGGAATAAAAATTTAATAATGACGTGCACATATTGTTAACATTCGACGGGGTGTGTAGGATATATGTGTGGGTGTATTTTATTCATCAGCAAAAATTTAGAGGGATGTTAAAGTTACTTACACTAGGAATTGCTTTACTTAAAAAGTCACTTCCCGGTATTATTCGCAAACAGGGTGGCAGGGGGAGGGAATAAAAATTTAATAATGACGTGCACATATTGTTAACATTCGACGGGGTGTGTAGGATATATGTGTGGGTGTATTTTATTCATCAGCAAAAATTTAGAGGGATGTTAAAGTTACTTACACTAGGAATTGCTTTACTTAAAAAGTCACTTCCCGGTATTATTCGCAAACAGGGTGGCAGGGGGAGGGAATAAAAATTTAATAATGACGTGCACATATTGTTAACATTCGACGGGGTGTGTAGGATATATGTGTGGGTGTATTTTATTCATCAGCAAAAATTTAGAGGGATGTTAAAGTTACTTACACTAGGAATTGCTTTACTTAAAAAGTCACTTCCCGGTATTATTCGCAAACAGGGTGGCAGGGGGAGGGAATAAAAATTTAATAATGACGTGCACATATTGTTAACATTCGACGGGGTGTGTAGGATATATGTGTGGGTGTATTTTATTCATCAGCAAAAATTTAGAGGGATGTTAAAGTTACTTACACTAGGAATTGCTTTACTTAAAAAGTCACTTCCCGGTATTATTCGCAAACAGGGTGGCAGGGGGAGGGAATAAAAATTTAATAATGACGTGCACATATTGTTAACATTCGACGGGGTGTGTAGGATATATGTGTGGGTGTATTTTATTCATCAGCAAAAATTTAGAGGGATGTTAAAGTTACTTACACTAGGAATTGCTTTACTTAAAAAGTCACTTCCCGGTATTATTCGCAAACAGGGTGGCAGGGGGAGGGAATAAAAATTTAATAATGACGTGCACATATTGTTAACATTCGACGGGGTGTGTAGGATATATGTGTGGGTGTATTTTATTTATCAGCAAAAATTTAGAGGGGTATTAAAGTTACTTACACTAGGAATTGCTTTACTTAAAAAGTCACTTCCCGGTATTATTCGCAAACAGGGTGGCAGGGGGAGGGAATAAAAATTTAATAATGACGTGCACATATTGTTAACATTCGACGGGGTGTGTAGGATATATGTGTGGGTGTATTTTATTTATCAGCAAAAATTTAGAGGGGTATTAAAGTTACTTACACTAGGAATTGCTTTACTTAAAAAGTCACTTCCCGGTATTATTCGCAAACAGGGTGGCAGGGGGAGGGAATAAAAATTTAATAATGACGTGCACATATTGTTAACATTCGACGGGGTGTGTAGGATATATGTGTGGGTGTATTTTATTCATCAGCAAAAATTTAGAGGGATGTTAAAGTTACTTACACTAGGAATTGCTCTACTTAAAAAGTCACTTCCCGGTATTATTCGCAAACAGGGTGGCAGGGGGAGGGAATAAAAATTTAATAATGACGTGCACATATTGTTAACATTCGACGGGGTGTGTAGGATATATGTGTGGGTGTATTTTATTTATCAGCAAAAATTTAGAGGGGTATTAAAGTTACTTACACTAGGAATTGCTTTACTTAAAAAGTCACTTCCCGGTATTATTCGCAAACAGGGTGGCAGGGGGAGGGAATAAAAATTTAATAATGACGTGCACATATTGTTAACATTCGACGGGGTGTGTAGGATATATGTGTGGGTGTATTTTATCCATCAGCAAAAATTTAGAGGGATGTTAAAGTTACTTACACTAGGAATTGCTTTACTTAAAAAGTCACTTCCCGGTATTATTCGCAAACAGGGTGGCAGGGGGAGGGAATAAAAATTTAATAATGACGTGCACATATTGTTAACATTCGACGGGGTGTGTAGGATATATGTGTGGGTGTATTTTATTTATCAGCAAAAATTTAGAGGGGTATTAAAGTTACTTACACTAGGAATTGCTTTACTTAAAAAGTCACTTCCCGGTATTATTCGCAAACAGGGTGGCAGGGGGAGGGAATAAAAATTTAATAATGACGTGCACATATTGTTAACATTCGACGGGGTGTGTAGGATATATGTGTGGGTGTATTTTATTCATCAGCAAAAATTTAGAGGGATGTTAAAGTTACTTACACTAGGAATTGCTTTACTTAAAAAGTCACTTCCCGGTATTATTCGCAAACAGGGTGGCAGGGGGAGGGAATAAAAATTTAATAATGACGTGCACATATTGTTAACATTCGACGGGGTGTGTAGGATATATGTGTGGGTGTATTTTATTCATCAGCAAAAATTTAGAGGGATGTTAAAGTTACTTACACTAGGAATTGCTCTACTTAAAAAGTCACTTCCCGGTATTATTCGCAAACAGGGTGGCAGGGGGAGGGAATAAAAATTTAATAATGACGTGCACATATTGTTAACATTCGACGGGGTGTGTAGGATATATGTGTGGGTGTATTTTATTTATCAGCAAAAATTTAGAGGGGTATTAAAGTTACTTACACTAGGAATTGCTTTACTTAAAAAGTCACTTCCCGGTATTATTCGCAAACAGGGTGGCAGGGGGAGGGAATAAAAATTTAATAATGACGTGCACATATTGTTAACATTCGACGGGGTGTGTAGGATATATGTGTGGGTGTATTTTATTCATCAGCAAAAATTTAGAGGGATGTTAAAGTTACTTACACTAGGAATTGCTTTACTTAAAAAGTCACTTCCCGGTATTATTCGCAAACAGGGTGGCAGGGGGAGGGAATAAAAATTTAATAATGACGTGCACATATTGTTAACATTCGACGGGGTGTGTAGGATATATGTGTGGGTGTATTTTATTTATCAGCAAAAATTTAGAGGGGTATTAAAGTTACTTACACTAGGAATTGCTTTACTTAAAAAGTCACTTCCCGGTATTATTCGCAAACAGGGTGGCAGGGGGAGGGAATAAAAATTTAATAATGACGTGCACATATTGTTAACATTCGACGGGGTGTGTAGGATATATGTGTGGGTGTATTTTATTCATCAGCAAAAATTTAGAGGGATGTTAAAGTTACTTACACTAGGAATTGCTTTACTTAAAAAGTCACTTCCCGGTATTATTCGCAAACAGGGTGGCAGGGGGAGGGAATAAAAATTTAATAATGACGTGCACATATTGTTAACATTCGACGGGGTGTGTAGGATATATGTGTGGGTGTATTTTATTTATCAGCAAAAATTTAGAGGGGTATTAAAGTTACTTACACTAGGAATTGCTTTACTTAAAAAGTCACTTCCCGGTATTATTCGCAAACAGGGTGGCAGGGGGAGGGAATAAAAATTTAATAATAACGTGCACATATTGTTAACATTCGACGGGATGTGTAGGATATATGTGTGGGTGTATTTTATTTATCAGCAAAAATTTAGAGGGGTATTAAAGTTACTTACACTAGGAATTGCTTTACTTAAAAAGTCACTTCCCGGTATTATTCGCAAACAGGGTGGCAGGGGGAGGGAATAAAAATTTAATAATAACGTGCACATATTGTTAACATTCGACGGGATGTGTAGGATATATGTGTGGGTGTATTTTATTTATCAGCAAAAATTTAGAGGGGTATTAATGTTACTTACACTAGGAATTGCTTTACTTAAAAAGTCACTTCCCGGTATTATTCGCAAACAGGGTGGCAGGGGGAGGGAATAAAAATTTAATAATGACGTGCACATATTGTTAACATCCGACGGGGTGTGTAGGATATATGTGTGGGTGTATTTTATTCATCAGCAAAAATTTAGAGGGATGTTAAAGTTACTTACACTAGGAATTGCTTTACTTAAAAAGTCACTTCCCGGTATTATTCGCAAACAGGGTGGCAGGGGGAGGGAATAAAAATTTAATAATGACGTGCACATATTGTTAACATCCGACGGGGTGTGTAGGATATATGTGTGGGTGTATTTTATTCATCAGCAAAAATTTAGAGGGATGTTAAAGTTACTTACACTAGGAATTGCTTTACTTAAAAAGTCACTTCCCGGTATTATTCGCAAACAGGGTGGCAGGGGGAGGGAATAAAAATTTAATAATGACGTGCACATATTGTTAACATTCGACGGGGTGTGTAGGATATATGTGTGGGTGTATTTTATTCATCAGCAAAAATTTAGAGGGATGTTAAAGTTACTTACACTAGGAATTGCTTTACTTAAAAAGTCACTTCCCGGTATTATTCGCAAACAGGGTGGCAGGGGGAGGGAATAAAAATTTAATAATGACGTGCACATATTGTTAACATTCGACGGGGTGTGTAGGATATATGTGTGGGTGTATTTTATTCATCAGCAAAAATTTAGAGGGATGTTAAAGTTACTTACACTAGGAATTGCTTTACTTAAAAAGTCACTTCCCGGTATTATTCGCAAACAGGGTGGCAGGGGGAGGGAATAAAAATTTAATAATGACGTGCACATATTGTTAACATTCGACGGGGTGTGTAGGATATATGTGTGGGTGTATTTTATTCATCAGCAAAAATTTAGAGGGATGTTAAAGTTACTTACACTAGGAATTGCTTTACTTAAAAAGTCACTTCCCGGTATTATTCGCAAACAGGGTGGCAGGGGGAGGAAATAAAAATTTAATAATGACGTGCACATATTGTTAACATTCGACGGGGTGTGTAGGATATATGTGTGGGTGTATTTTATTTATCAGCAAAAATTTAGAGGGATGTTAAAGTTACTTACACTAGGAATTGCTTTACTTAAAAAGTCACTTCCCGGTATTATTCGCAAACAGGGTGGCAGGGGGAGGGAATAAAAATTTAATAATGACGTGCACATATTGTTAACATTCGACGGGGTGTGTAGGATATATGTGTGGGTGTATTTTATTCATCAGCAAAAATTTAGAGGGATGTTAAAGTTACTTACACTAGGAATTGCTTTACTTAAAAAGTCACTTCCCGGTATTATTCGCAAACAGGGTGGCAGGGGGAGGGAATAAAAATTTAATAATGACGTGCACATATTGTTAACATTCGACGGGGTGTGTAGGATATATGTGTGGGTGTATTTTATTCATCAGCAAAAATTTAGAGGGATGTTAAAGTTACTTACACTAGGAATTGCTTTACTTAAAAAGTCACTTCCCGGTATTATTCGCAAACAGGGTGGCAGGGGGAGGGAATAAAAATTTAATAATGACGTGCACATATTGTTAACATTCGACGGGGTGTGTAGGATATATGTGTGGGTGTATTTTATTCATCAGCAAAAATTTAGAGGGATGTTAAAGTTACTTACACTAGGAATTGCTTTACTTAAAAAGTCACTTCCCGGTATTATTCGCAAACAGGGTGGCAGGGGGAGGGAATAAAAATTTAATAATGACGTGCACATATTGTTAACATTCGACGGGGTGTGTAGGATATATGTGTGGGTGTATTTTATTCATCAGCAAAAATTTAGAGGGATGTTAAAGTTACTTACACTAGGAATTGCTTTACTTAAAAAGTCACTTCCCGGTATTATTCGCAAACAGGGTGGCAGGGGGAGGGAATAAAAATTTAATAATGACGTGCACATATTGTTAACATTCGACGGGGTGTGTAGGATATATGTGTGGGTGTATTTTATTCATCAGCAAAAATTTAGAGGGATGTTAAAGTTACTTACACTAGGAATTGCTTCACTTAAAAAGTCACTTCCCGGTATTATTCGCAAACAGGGTGGCAGGGGGAGGGAATAAAAATTTAATAATGACGTGCACATATTGTTAACATTCGACGGGGTGTGTAGGATATATGTGTGGGTGTATTTTATTCATCAGCAAAAATTTAGAGGGATGTTAAAGTTACTTACACTAGGAATTGCTTTACTTAAAAAGTCACTTCCCGGTATTATTCGCAAACAGGGTGGCAGGGGGAGGGAATAAAAATTTAATAATGACGTGCACATATTGTTAACATTCGACGGGGTGTGTAGGATATATGTGTGGGTGTATTTTATTCATCAGCAAAAATTTAGAGGGATGTTAAAGTTACTTACACTAGGAATTGCTTTACTTAAAAAGTCACTTCCCGGTATTATTCGCAAACAGGGTGGCAGGGGGAGGGAATAAAAATTTAATAATGACGTGCACATATTGTTAACATTCGACGGGGTGTGTAGGATATATGTGTGGGTGTATTTTATTTATCAGCAAAAATTTAGAGGGATGTTAAAGTTACTTACACTAGGAATTGCTTTACTTAAAAAGTCACTTCCCGGTATTATTCGCAAACAGGGTGGCAGGGGGAGGGAATAAAAATTTAATAATGACGTGCACATATTGTTAACATTCGACGGGGTGTGTAGGATATATGTGTGGGTGTATTTTATTCATCAGCAAAAATTTAGAGGGATGTTAAAGTTACTTACACTAGGAATTGCTTTACTTAAAAAGTCACTTCCCGGTATTATTCGCAAACAGGGTGGCAGGGGGAGGGAATAAAAATTTAATAATGACGTGCACATATTGTTAACATTCGACGGGGTGTGTAGGATATATGTGTGGGTGTATTTTATTTATCAGCAAAAATTTAGAGGGGTATTAAAGTTACTTACACTAGGAATTGCTTTACTTAAAAAGTCACTTCCCGGTATTATTCGCAAACAGGGTGGCAGGGGGAGGGAATAAAAATTTAATAATGACGTGCACATATTGTTAACATTCGACGGGGTGTGTAGGATATATGTGTGGGTGTATTTTATTCATCAGCAAAAATTTAGAGGGATGTTAAAGTTACTTACACTAGGAATTGTTTTACTTAAAAAGTCACTTCCCGGTATTATTCGCAAACAGGGTGGCAGGGGGGGGGAATAAAAATTTAATAATGACGTGCACATATTGTTTACATTCGACGGGGTGTGTAGGATATATGTGTGGGTGTATTTTATTCATCAGCAAAAATTTAGAGGGATGTTAAAGTTACTTACACTAGGAATTGCTTTACTTAAAAAGTCACTTCCCGGTATTATTCGCAAACAGGGTGGCAGGGGGAGGGAATAAAAATTTAATAATGACGTGCACATATTGTTAACATTCGACGGGGTGTGTAGGATATATGTGTGGGTGTATTTTATTCATCAGCAAAAATTTAGAGGGATGGTAAAGTTACTTACACTAGGAATTGCTTTACTTAAAAAGTCACTTCCCGGTATTATTCGCAAACAGGGTGGCAGGGGGAGGGAATAAAAATTTAATAATGACGTGCACATATTGTTAACATTCGACGGGGTGTGTAGGATATATGTGTGGGTGTATTTTATTCATCAGCAAAAATTTAGAGGGATGTTAAAGTTACTTACACTAGGAATTGCTTTACTTAAAAAGTCACTTCCCGGTATTATTCGCAAACAGGGTGGCAGGGGGAGGGAATAAAAATTTAATAATGACGTGCACATATTGTTAACATTCGACGGGGTGTGTAGGATATATGTGTGGGTGTATTTTATTTATCAGCAAAAATTTAGAGGGGTATTAAAGTTACTTACACTAGGAATTGCTTTACTTAAAAAGTCACTTCCCGGTATTATTCGCAAACAGGGTGGCAGGGGGAGGGAATAAAAATTTAATAATGACGTGCACATATTGTTAACATTCGACGGGGTGTGTAGGATATATGTGTGGGTGTATTTTATTCATCAGCAAAAATTTAGAGGGATGTTAAAGTTACTTACACTAGGAATTGCTTTACTTAAAAAGTCACTTCCCGGTATTATTCGCAAACAGGGTGGCAGGGGGAGGGAATAAAAATTTAATAATGACGTGCACATATTGTTAACATTCGACGGGGTGTGTAGGATATATGTGTGGGTGTATTTTATTTATCAGCAAAAATTTAGAGGGGTATTAAAGTTACTTACACTAGGAATTGCTTTACTTAAAAAGTCACTTCCCGGTATTATTCGCAAACAGGGTGGCAGGGGGAGGGAATAAAAATTTAATAATGACGTGCACAAATTGTTAACATTCGACGGGGTGTGTAGGATATATGTGTGGGTGTATTTTATTCATCAGCAAAAATTTAGAGGGATGTTAAAGTTACTTACACTAGGAATTGCTTTACTTAAAAAGTCACTTCCCGGTATTATTCGCAAACAGGGTGGCAGGGGGAGGGAATAAAAATTTAATAATGACGTGCACATATTGTTAACATTCGACGGGGTGTGTAGGATATATGTGTGGGTGTATTTTATTCATCAGCAAAAATTTAGAGGGATGTTAAAGTTACTTACACTAGGAATTGCTTTACTTAAAAAGTCACTTCCCGGTATTATTCGCAAACAGGGTGGCAGGGGGAGGGAATAAAAATTTAATAATGACGTGCACATATTGTTAACATTCGACGGGGTGTGTAGGATATATGTGTGGGTGTATTTTATTTATCAGCAAAAATTTAGAGGGGTATTAAAGTTACTTACACTAGGAATTGCTTTACTTAAAAAGTCACTTCCCGGTATTATTCGCAAACAGGGTGGCAGGGGGAGGGAATAAAAATTTAATAATGACGTGCACATATTGTTAACATTCGACGGGGTGTGTAGGATATATGTGTGGGTGTATTTTATTCATCAGCAAAAATTTAGAGGGATGTTAAAGTTACTTACACTAGGAATTGCTTTACTTAAAAAGTCACTTCCCGGTATTATTCGCAAACAGGGTGGCAGGGGGAGGGAATAAAAATTTAATAATGACGTGCACATATTGTTAACATTCGACGGGGTGTGTAGGATATATGTGTGGGTGTATTTTATTCATCAGCAAAAATTTAGAGGGATGTTAAAGTTACTTACACTAGGAATTGCTTTACTTAAAAAGTCACTTCCCGGTATTATTCGCAAACAGGGTGGCAGGGGGAGGGAATAAAAATTTAATAATGACGTGCACATATTGTTAACATTCGACGGGGTGTGTAGGATATATGTGTGGGTGTATTTTATTTATCAGCAAAAATTTAGAGGGGTGTTAAAGTTACTTACACTAGGAATTGCTTTACTTAAAAAGTCACTTCCCGGTATTATTCGCAAACAGGGTGGCAGGGGGAGGGAATAAAAATTTAATAATGACGTGCACATATTGTTAACATTCGACGGGGTGTGTAGGATATATGTGTGGGTGTATTTTATTCATCAGCAAAAATTTAGAGGGATGTTAAAGTTACTTACACTAGGAATTGCTTTACTTAAAAAGTCACTTCCCGGTATTATTCGCAAACAGGGTGGCAGGGGGAGGGAATAAAAATTTAATAATGACGTGCACATATTGTTAACATTCGACGGGGTGTGTAGGATATATGTGTGGGTGTATTTTATTTATCAGCAAAAATTTAGAGGGGTATTAAAGTTACTTACACTAGGAATTGCTTTACTTAAAAAGTCACTTCCCGGTATTATTCGCAAACAGGGTGGCAGGGGGAGGGAATAAAAATTTAATAATGACGTGCACATATTGTTAACATTCGACGGGGTGTGTAGGATATATGTGTGGGTGTATTTTATTTATCAGCAAAAATTTAGAGGGGTGTTAAAGTTACTTACACTAGGAATTGCTTTACTTAAAAAGTCACTTCCCGGTATTATTCGCAAACAGGGTGGCAGGGGGAGGGAATAAAAATTTAATAATGACGTGCACATATTGTTAACATTCGACGGGGTGTGTAGGATATATGTGTGGGTGTATTTTATTTATCAGCAAAAATTTAGAGGGGTGTTAAAGTTACTTACACTAGGAATTGCTTTACTTAAAAAGTCACTTCCCGGTATTATTCGCAAACAGGGTGGCAGGGGGAGGGAATAAAAATTTAATAATGACGTGCACATATTGTTAACATTCGACGGGGTGTGTAGGATATATGTGTGGGTGTATTTTATTTATCAGCAAAAATTTAGAGGGGTGTTAAAGTTACTTACACTAGGAATTGCTTTACTTAAAAAGTCACTTCCCGGTATTATTCGCAAACAGGGTGGCAGGGGGAGGGAATAAAAATTTAATAATGACGTGCACATATTGTTAACATTCGACGGGGTGTGTAGGATATATGTGTGGGTGTATTTTATTTATCAGCAAAAATTTAGAGGGGTGTTAAAGTTACTTACACTAGGAATTGCTTTACTTAAAAAGTCACTTCCCGGTATTATTCGCAAACAGGGTGGCAGGGGGAGGGAATAAAAATTTAATAATGACGTGCACATATTGTTAACATTCGACGGGGTGTGTAGGATATATGTGTGGGTGTATTTTATTTATCAGCAAAAATTTAGAGGGGTGTTAAAGTTACTTACACTAGGAATTGCTTTACTTAAAAAGTCACTTCCCGGTATTATTCGCAAACAGGGTGGCAGGGGGAGGGAATAAAAATTTAATAATGACGTGCACATATTGTTAACATTCGACGGGGTGTGTAGGATATATGTGTGGGTGTATTTTATTCATCAGCAAAAATTTAGAGGGATGTTAAAGTTACTTACACTAGGAATTGCTTTACTTAAAAAGTCACTTCCCGGTATTATTCGCAAACAGGGTGGCAGGGGGAGGGAATAAAAATTTAATAATGACGTGCACATATTGTTAACATTCGACGGGGTGTGTAGGATATATGTGTGGGTGTATTTTATTTATCAGCAAAAATTTAGAGGGGTGTTAAAGTTACTTACACTAGGAATTGCTTTACTTAAAAAGTCACTTCCCGGTATTATTCGCAAACAGGGTGGCAGGGGGAGGGAATAAAAATTTAATAATGACGTGCACATATTGTTAACATTCGACGGGGTGTGTAGGATATATGTGTGGGTGTATTTTATTTATCAGCAAAAATTTAGAGGGGTGTTAAAGTTACTTACACTAGGAATTGCTTTACTTAAAAAGTCACTTCCCGGTATTATTCGCAAACAGGGTGGCAGGGGGAGGGAATAAAAATTTAATAATGACGTGCACATATTGTTAACATTCGACGGGGTGTGTAGGATATATGTGTGGGTGTATTTTATTTATCAGCAAAAATTTAGAGGGGTATTAAAGTTACTTACACTAGGAATTGCTTTACTTAAAAAGTCACTTCCCGGTATTATTCGCAAACAGGGTGGCAGGGGGAGGGAATAAAAATTTAATAATGACGTGCACATATTGTTAACATTCGACGGGATGTGTAGGATATATGTGTGGGTGTATTTTATTTATCAGCAAAAATTTAGAGGGGTGTTAAAGTTACTTACACTAGGAATTGCTTTACTTAAAAAGTCACTTCCCGGTATTATTCGCAAACAGGGTGGCAGGGGGAGGGAATAAAAATTTAATAATGACGTGCACATATTGTTAACATTCGACGGGGTGTGTAGGATATATGTGTGGGTGTATTTTATTTATCAGCAAAAATTTAGAGGGGTGTTAAAGTTACTTACACTAGGAATTGCTTTACTTAAAAAGTCACTTCCCGGTATTATTCGCAAACAGGGTGGCAGGGGGAGGGAATAAAAATTTAATAATGACGTGCACATATTGTTAACATTCGACGGGGTGTGTAGGATATATGTGTGGGTGTATTTTATTTATCAGCAAAAATTTAGAGGGGTGTTAAAGTTACTTACACTAGGAATTGCTTTACTTAAAAAGTCACTTCCCGGTATTATTCGCAAACAGGGTGGCAGGGGGAGGGAATAAAAATTTAATAATGACGTGCACATATTGTTAACATTCGACGGGGTGTGTAGGATATATGTGTGGGTGTATTTTATTTATCAGCAAAAATTTAGAGGGGTGTTAAAGTTACTTACACTAGGAATTGCTTTACTTAAAAAGTCACTTCCCGGTATTATTCGCAAACAGGGTGGCAGGGGGAGGGAATAAAAATTTAATAATGACGTGCACATATTGTTAACATTCGACGGGGTGTGTAGGATATATGTGTGGGTGTATTTTATTTATCAGCAAAAATTTAGAGGGGTGTTAAAGTTACTTACACTAGGAATTGCTTTACTTAAAAAGTCACTTCCCGGTATTATTCGCAAACAGGGTGGCAGGGGGAGGGAATAAAAATTTAATAATGACGTGCACATATTGTTAACATTCGACGGGGTGTGTAGGATATATGTGTGGGTGTATTTTATTCATCAGCAAAAATTTAGAGGGATGTTAAAGTTACTTACACTAGGAATTGCTTTACTTAAAAAGTCACTTCCCGGTATTATTCGCAAACAGGGTGGCAGGGGGAGGGAATAAAAATTTAATAATGACGTGCACATATTGTTAACATTCGACGGGGTGTGTAGGATATATGTGTGGGTGTATTTTATTTATCAGCAAAAATTTAGAGGGGTGTTAAAGTTACTTACACTAGGAATTGCTTTACTTAAAAAGTCACTTCCCGGTATTATTCGCAAACAGGGTGGCAGGGGGAGGGAATAAAAATTTAATAATGACGTGCACATATTGTTAACATTCGACGGGGTGTGTAGGATATATGTGTGGGTGTATTTTATTTATCAGCAAAAATTTAGAGGGGTGTTAAAGTTACTTACACTAGGAATTGCTTTACTTAAAAAGTCACTTCCCGGTATTATTCGCAAACAGGGTGGCAGGGGGAGGGAATAAAAATTTAATAATGACGTGCACATATTGTTAACATTCGACGGGGTGTGTAGGATATATGTGTGGGTGTATTTTATTTATCAGCAAAAATTTAGAGGGATGTTAAAGTTACTTACACTAGGAATTGCTTTACTTAAAAAGTCACTTCCCGGTATTATTCGCAAACAGGGTGGCAGGGGGAGGGAATAAAAATTTAATAATGACGTGCACATATTGTTAACATTCGACGGGGTGTGTAGGATATATGTGTGGGTGTATTTTATTTATCAGCAAAAATTTAGAGGGGTGTTAAAGTTACTTACACTAGGAATTGCTTTACTTAAAAAGTCACTTCCCGGTATTATTCGCAAACAGGGTGGCAGGGGGAGGGAATAAAAATTTAATAATGACGTGCACATATTGTTAACATTCGACGGGGTGTGTAGGATATATGTGTGGGTGTATTTTATTTATCAGCAAAAATTTAGAGGGGTGTTAAAGTTACTTACACTAGGAATTGCTTTACTTAAAAAGTCACTTCCCGGTATTATTCGCAAACAGGGTGGCAGGGGGAGGGAATAAAAATTTAATAATGACGTGCACATATTGTTAACATTCGACGGGGTGTGTAGGATATATGTGTGGGTGTATTTTATTTATCAGCAAAAATTTAGAGGGGTGTTAAAGTTACTTACACTAGGAATTGCTTTACTTAAAAAGTCACTTCCCGGTATTATTCGCAAACAGGGTGGCAGGGGGAGGGAATAAAAATTTAATAATGACGTGCACATATTGTTAACATTCGACGGGGTGTGTAGGATATATGTGTGGGTGTATTTTATTTATCAGCAAAAATTTAGAGGGGTGTTAAAGTTACTTACACTAGGAATTGCTTTACTTAAAAAGTCACTTCCCGGTATTATTCGCAAACAGGGTGGCAGGGGGAGGGAATAAAAATTTAATAATGACGTGCACATATTGTTAACATTCGACGGGGTGTGTAGGATATATGTGTGGGTGTATTTTATTTATCAGCAAAAATTTAGAGGGGTGTTAAAGTTACTTACACTAGGAATTGCTTTACTTAAAAAGTCACTTCCCGGTATTATTCGCAAACAGGGTGGCAGGGGGAGGGAATAAAAATTTAATAATGACGTGCACATATTGTTAACATTCGACGGGGTGTGTAGGATATATGTGTGGGTGTATTTTATTTATCAGCAAAAATTTAGAGGGATGTTAAAGTTACTTACACTAGGAATTGCTTTACTTAAAAAGTCACTTCCCGGTATTATTCGCAAACAGGGTGGCAGGGGGAGGGAATAAAAATTTAATAATGACGTGCACATATTGTTAACATTCGACGGGGTGTGTAGGATATATGTGTGGGTGTATTTTATTTATCAGCAAAAATTTAGAGGGGTGTTAAAGTTACTTACACTAGGAATTGCTTTACTTAAAAAGTCACTTCCCGGTATTATTCGCAAACAGGGTGGCAGGGGGAGGGAATAAAAATTTAATAATGACGTGCACATATTGTTAACATTCGACGGGGTGTGTAGGATATATGTGTGGGTGTATTTTATTCATCAGCAAAAATTTAGAGGGATGTTAAAGTTACTTACACTAGGAATTGCTTTACTTAAAAAGTCACTTCCCGGTATTATTCGCAAACAGGGTGGCAGGGGGAGGGAATAAAAATTTAATAATGACGTGCACATATTGTTAACATTCGACGGGGTGTGTAGGATATATGTGTGGGTGTATTTTATTTATCAGCAAAAATTTAGAGGGGTATTAAAGTTACTTACACTAGGAATTGCTTTACTTAAAAAGTCACTTCCCGGTATTATTCGCAAACAGGGTGGCAGGGGGAGGGAATAAAAATTTAATAATGACGTGCACATATTGTTAACATTCGACGGGGTGTGTAGGATATATGTGTGGGTGTATTTTATTCATCAGCAAAAATTTAGAGGGATGTTAAAGTTACTTACACTAGGAATTGCTTTACTTAAAAAGTCACTTCCCGGTATTATTCGCAAACAGGGTGGCAGGGGGAGGGAATAAAAATTTAATAATGACGTGCACATATTGTTAACATTCGACGGGGTGTGTATGATATATGTGTGGGTGTATTTTATTTATCAGCAAAAATTTAGAGGGGTGTTAAAGTTACTTACACTAGGAATTGCTTTACTTAAAAAGTCACTTCCCGGTATTATTCGCAAACAGGGTGGCAGGGGGAGGGAATAAAAATTTAATAATGACGTGCACAAATTGTTAACATTCGACGGGGTGTGTAGGATATATGTGTGGGTGTATTTTATTCATCAGCAAAAATTTAGAGGGATGTTAAAGTTACTTACACTAGGAATTGCTTTACTTAAAAAGTCACTTCCCGGTATTATTCGCAAACAGGGTGGCAGGGGGAGGGAATAAAAATTTAATAATGACGTGCACATATTGTTAACATTCGACGGGGTGTGTAGGATATATGTGTGGGTGTATTTTATTCATCAGCAAAAATTTAGAGGGATGTTAAAGTTACTTACACTAGGAATTGCTTTACTTAAAAAGTCACTTCCCGGTATTATTCGCAAACAGGGTGGCAGGGGGAGGGAATAAAAATTTAATAATGACGTGCACATATTGTTAACATTCGACGGGGTGTGTAGGATATATGTGTGGGTGTATTTTATTTATCAGCAAAAATTTAGAGGGGTATTAAAGTTACTTACACTAGGAATTGCTTTACTTAAAAAGTCACTTCCCGGTATTATTCGCAAACAGGGTGGCAGGGGGAGGGAATAAAAATTTAATAATGACGTGCACAAATTGTTAACATTCGACGGGGTGTGTAGGATATATGTGTGGGTGTATTTTATTCATCAGCAAAAATTTAGAGGGATGTTAAAGTTACTTACACTAGGAATTGCTTTACTTAAAAAGTCACTTCCCGGTATTATTCGCAAACAGGGTGGCAGGGGGAGGGAATAAAAATTTAATAATGACGTGCACATATTGTTAACATTCGACGGGGTGTGTAGGATATATGTGTGGGTGTATTTTATTCATCAGCAAAAATTTAGAGGGATGTTAAAGTTACTTACACTAGGAATTGCTTTACTTAAAAAGTCACTTCCCGGTATTATTCGCAAACAGGGTGGCAGGGGGAGGGAATAAAAATTTAATAATGACGTGCACATATTGTTAACATTCGACGGGGTGTGTAGGATATATGTGTGGGTGTATTTTATTTATCAGCAAAAATTTAGAGGGGTATTAAAGTTACTTACACTAGGAATTGCTTTACTTAAAAAGTCACTTCCCGGTATTATTCGCAAACAGGGTGGCAGGGGGAGGGAATAAAAATTTAATAATGACGTGCACATATAGTTAACATTCGACGGGGTGTGTAGGATATATGTGTGGGTGTATTTTATTCATCAGCAAAAATTTAGAGGGATGTTAAAGTTACTTACACTAGGAATTGCTTTACTTAAAAAGTCACTTCCCGGTATTATTCGCAAACAGGGTGGCAGGGGGAGGGAATAAAAATTTAATAATGACGTGCACATATTGTTAACATTCGACGGGGTGTGTATGATATATGTGTGGGTGTATTTTATTTATCAGCAAAAATTTAGAGGGGTGTTAAAGTTACTTACACTAGGAATTGCTTTACTTAAAAAGTCACTTCCCGGTATTATTCGCAAACAGGGTGGCAGGGGGAGGGAATAAAAATTTGATAATGACGTGCACAAATTGTTAACATTCGACGGGGTGTGTAGGATATATGTGTGGGTGTATTTTATTCATCAGCAAAAATTTAGAGGGATGTTAAAGTTACTTACACTAGGAATTGCTTTACTTAAAAAGTCACTTCCCGGTATTATTCGCAAACAGGGTGGCAGGGGGAGGGAATAAAAATTTAATAATGACGTGCACATATTGTTAACATTCGACGGGGTGTGTAGGATATATGTGTGGGTGTATTTTATTCATCAGCAAAAATTTAGAGGGATGTTAAAGTTACTTACACTAGGAATTGCTTTACTTAAAAAGTCACTTCCCGGTATTATTCGCAAACAGGGTGGCAGGGGGAGGGAATAAAAATTTAATAATGACGTGCACATATTGTTAACATTGGACGGGGTGTGTAGGATATATGTGTGGGTGTATTTTATTCATCAGCAAAAATTTAGAGGGATGTTAAAGTTACTTACACTAGGAATTGCTTCACTTAAAAAGTCACTTCCCGGTATTATTCGCAAACAGGGTGGCAGGGGGAGGGAATAAAAATTTAATAATGACGTGCACATATTGTTAACATTCGACGGGGTGTGTAGGATATATGTGTGGGTGTATTTTATTCATCAGCAAAAATTTAGAGGGATGTTAAATTTACTTACACTAGGAATTGCTTTACTTAAAAAGTCACTTCCCGGTATTATTCGCAAACAGGGTGGCAGGGGGAGGGAATAAAAATTTAATAATGACGTGCACATATTGTTAACATTCGACGGGGTGTGTAGGATATATGTGTGGGTGTATTTTATTCATCAGCAAAAATTTAGAGGGATGTTAAAGTTACTTACACTAGGAATTGCTTTACTTAAAAAGTCACTTCCCGGTATTATTCGCAAACAGGGTGGCAGGGGGAGGGAATAAAAATTTAATAATGACGTGCACATATTGTTAACATTCGACGGGGTGTGTAGGATATATGTGTGGGTGTATTTTATTCATCAGCAAAAATTTAGAGGGATGTTAAAGTTACTTACACTAGGAATTGCTTTACTTAAAAAGTCACTTCCCGGTATTATTCGCAAACAGGGTGGCAGGGGGAGGGAATAAAAATTTAATAATGACGTGCACATATTGTTAACATTCGACGGGGTGTGTAGGATATATGTGTGGGTGTATTTTATTCATCAGCAAAAATTTAGAGGGATGTTAAAGTTACTTACACTAGGAATTGTTTTACTTAAAAAGTCACTTCCCGGTATTATTCGCAAACAGGGCGGCAGGGGGAGGGAATAAAAATTTAATAATTACGTGCACATATTGTTAACATTCGACGGGGTGTGTAGGATATATGTGTGGGTGTATTTTATTCATCAGCAAAAATTTAGAGGGATGTTAAAGTTACTTACACTAGGAATTGCTTTACTTAAAAAGTCACTTCCCGGTATTATTCGCAAACAGGGTGGCAGGGGGAGGGAATAAAAATTTAATAATGACGTGCACATATTGTTAACATTCGACGGGGTGTGTAGGATATATGTGTGGGTGTATTTTATTCATCAGCAAAAATTTAGAGGGATGTTAAAGTTACTTACACTAGGAATTGCTTCACTTAAAAAGTCACTTCCCGGTATTATTCGCAAACAGGGCGGCAGGGGGAGGGAATAAAAATTTAATAATTACGTGCACATATTGTTAACATTCGACGGGGTGTGTAGGATATATGTGTGGGTGTATTTTATTCATCAGCAAAAATTTAGAGGGATGTTAAAGTTACTTACACTAGGAATTGCTTTACTTAAAAAGTCACTTCCCGGTATTATTCGCAAACAGGGTGGCAGGGGGAGGGAATAAAAATTTAATAATGACGTGCACATATTGTTAACATTCGACGGGGTGTGTAGGATATATGTGTGGGTGTATTTTATTCATCAGCAAAAATTTAGAGGGATGTTAAAGTTACTTACACTAGGAATTGCTTCACTTAAAAAGTCACTTCCCGGTATTATTCGCAAACAGGGCGGCAGGGGGAGGGAATAAAAATTTAATAATTACGTGCACATATTGTTAACATTCGACGGGGTGTGTAGGATATATGTGTGGGTGTATTTTATTCATCAGCAAAAATTTAGAGGGATGTTAAAGTTACTTACACTAGGAATTGCTTTACTTAAAAAGTCACTTCCCGGTATTATTCGCAAACAGGGTGGCAGGGGGAGGGAATAAAAATTTAATAATGACGTGCACATATTGTTAACATTGGACGGGGTGTGTAGGATATATGTGTGGGTGTATTTTATTCATCAGCAAAAATTTAGAGGGATGTTAAAGTTACTTACACTAGGAATTGCTTCACTTAAAAAGTCACTTCCCGGTATTATTCGCAAACAGGGTGGCAGGGGGAGGGAATAAAAATTTAATAATGACGTGCACATATTGTTAACATTCGACGGGGTGTGTAGGATATATGTGTGGGTGTATTTTATTCATCAGCAAAAATTTAGAGGGATGTTAAAGTTACTTACACTAGGAATTGCTTTACTTAAAAAGTCACTTCCCGGTATTATTCGCAAACAGGGTGGCAGGGGGAGGGAATAAAAATTTAATAATGACGTGCACATATTGTTAACATTCGACGGGGTGTGTAGGATATATGTGTGGGTGTATTTTATTCATCAGCAAAAATTTAGAGGGATGTTAAAGTTACTTACACTAGGAATTGCTTCACTTAAAAAGTCACTTCCCGGTATTATTCGCAAACAGGGCGGCAGGGGGAGGGAATAAAAATTTAATAATTACGTGCACATATTGTTAACATTCGACGGGGTGTGTAGGATATATGTGTGGGTGTATTTTATTCATCAGCAAAAATTTAGAGGGATGTTAAAGTTACTTACACTAGGAATTGCTTTACTTAAAAAGTCACTTCCCGGTATTATTCGCAAACAGGGTGGCAGGGGGAGGGAATAAAAATTTAATAATGACGTGCACATATTGTTAACATTCGACGGGGTGTGTAGGATATATGTGTGGGTGTATTTTATTCATCAGCAAAAATTTAGAGGGATGTTAAAGTTACTTACACTAGGAATTGCTTCACTTAAAAAGTCACTTCCCGGTATTATTCGCAAACAGGGCGGCAGGGGGAGGGAATAAAAATTTAATAATTACGTGCACATATTGTTAACATTCGACGGGGTGTGTAGGATATATGTGTGGGTGTATTTTATTCATCAGCAAAAATTTAGAGGGATGTTAAAGTTACTTACACTAGGAATTGCTTTACTTAAAAAGTCACTTCCCGGTATTATTCGCAAACAGGGTGGCAGGGGGAGGGAATAAAAATTTAATAATGACGTGCACATATTGTTAACATTCGACGGGGTGTGTAGGATATATGTGTGGGTGTATTTTATTCATCAGCAAAAATTTAGAGGGATGTTAAAGTTACTTACACTAGGAATTGCTTCACTTAAAAAGTCACTTCCCGGTATTATTCGCAAACAGGGCGGCAGGGGGAGGGAATAAAAATTTAATAATTACGTGCACATATTGTTAACATTCGACGGGGTGTGTAGGATATATGTGTGGGTGTATTTTATTCATCAGCAAAAATTTAGAGGGATGTTAAAGTTACTTACACTAGGAATTGCTTTACTTAAAAAGTCACTTCCCGGTATTATTCGCAAACAGGGTGGCAGGGGGAGGGAATAAAAATTTAATAATGACGTGCACATATTGTTAACATTCGACGGGGTGTGTAGGATATATGTGTGGGTGTATTTTATTCATCAGCAAAAATTTAGAGGGATGTTAAAGTTACTTACACTAGGAATTGCTTCACTTAAAAAGTCACTTCCCGGTATTATTCGCAAACAGGGCGGCAGGGGGAGGGAATAAAAATTTAATAATTACGTGCACATATTGTTAACATTCGACGGGGTGTGTAGGATATATGTGTGGGTGTATTTTATTCATCAGCAAAAATTTAGAGGGATGTTAAAGTTACTTACACTAGGAATTGCTTTACTTAAAAAGTCACTTCCCGGTATTATTCGCAAACAGGGTGGCAGGGGGAGGGAATAAAAATTTAATAATGACGTGCACATATTGTTAACATTGGACGGGGTGTGTAGGATATATGTGTGGGTGTATTTTATTCATCAGCAAAAATTTAGAGGGATGTTAAAGTTACTTACACTAGGAATTGCTTTACTTAAAAAGTCACTTCCCGGTATTATTCGCAAACAGGGTGGCAGGGGGAGGGAATAAAAATTTAATAATGACGTGCACATATTGTTAACATTCGACGGGGTGTGTAGGATATATGTGTGGGTGTATTTTATTCATCAGCAAAAATTTAGAGGGATGTTAAAGTTACTTACACTAGGAATTGCTTTACTTAAAAAGTCACTTCCCGGTATTATTCGCAAACAGGGTGGCAGGGGGAGGGAATAAAAATTTAATAATGACGTGCACATATTGTTAACATTCGACGGGGTGTGTAGGATATATGTGTGGGTGTATTTTATTCATCAGCAAAAATTTAGAGGGATGTTAAAGTTACTTACACTAGGAATTGCTTTACTTAAAAAGTCACTTCCCGGTATTATTCGCAAACAGGGTGGCAGGGGGAGGGAATAAAAATTTAATAATGACGTGCACATATTGTTAACATTCGACGGGGTGTGTAGGATATATGTGTGGGTGTATTTTATTCATCAGCAAAAATTTAGAGGGATGTTAAAGTTACTTACACTAGGAATTGTTTTACTTAAAAAGTCACTTCCCGGTATTATTCGCAAACAGGGCGGCAGGGGGAGGGAATAAAAATTTAATAATTACGTGCACATATTGTTAACATTCGACGGGGTGTGTAGGATATATGTGTGGGTGTATTTTATTCATCAGCAAAAATTTAGAGGGATGTTAAAGTTACTTACACTAGGAATTGCTTTACTTAAAAAGTCACTTCCCGGTATTATTCGCAAACAGGGTGGCAGGGGGAGGGAATAAAAATTTAATAATGACGTGCACATATTGTTAACATTCGACGGGGTGTGTAGGATATATGTGTGGGTGTATTTTATTCATCAGCAAAAATTTAGAGGGATGTTAAAGTTACTTACACTAGGAATTGCTTCACTTAAAAAGTCACTTCCCGGTATTATTCGCAAACAGGGCGGCAGGGGGAGGGAATAAAAATTTAATAATTACGTGCACATATTGTTAACATTCGACGGGGTGTGTAGGATATATGTGTGGGTGTATTTTATTCATCAGCAAAAATTTAGAGGGATGTTAAAGTTACTTACACTAGGAATTGCTTTACTTAAAAAGTCACTTCCCGGTATTATTCGCAAACAGGGTGGCAGGGGGAGGGAATAAAAATTTAATAATGACGTGCACATATTGTTAACATTCGACGGGGTGTGTAGGATATATGTGTGGGTGTATTTTATTCATCAGCAAAAATTTAGAGGGATGTTAAAGTTACTTACACTAGGAATTGCTTCACTTAAAAAGTCACTTCCCGGTATTATTCGCAAACAGGGCGGCAGGGGGAGGGAATAAAAATTTAATAATTACGTGCACATATTGTTAACATTCGACGGGGTGTGTAGGATATATGTGTGGGTGTATTTTATTCATCAGCAAAAATTTAGAGGGATGTTAAAGTTACTTACACTAGGAATTGCTTTACTTAAAAAGTCACTTCCCGGTATTATTCGCAAACAGGGTGGCAGGGGGAGGGAATAAAAATTTAATAATGACGTGCACATATTGTTAACATTCGACGGGGTGTGTAGGATATATGTGTGGGTGTATTTTATTCATCAGCAAAAATTTAGAGGGATGTTAAAGTTACTTACACTAGGAATTGCTTCACTTAAAAAGTCACTTCCCGGTATTATTCGCAAACAGGGCGGCAGGGGGAGGGAATAAAAATTTAATAATTACGTGCACATATTGTTAACATTCGACGGGGTGTGTAGGATATATGTGTGGGTGTATTTTATTCATCAGCAAAAATTTAGAGGGATGTTAAAGTTACTTACACTAGGAATTGCTTTACTTAAAAAGTCACTTCCCGGTATTATTCGCAAACAGGGTGGCAGGGGGAGGGAATAAAAATTTAATAATGACGTGCACATATTGTTAACATTCGACGGGGTGTGTAGGATATATGTGTGGGTGTATTTTATTCATCAGCAAAAATTTAGAGGGATGTTAAAGTTACTTACACTAGGAATTGCTTCACTTAAAAAGTCACTTCCCGGTATTATTCGCAAACAGGGCGGCAGGGGGAGGGAATAAAAATTTAATAATTACGTGCACATATTGTTAACATTCGACGGGGTGTGTAGGATATATGTGTGGGTGTATTTTATTCATCAGCAAAAATTTAGAGGGATGTTAAAGTTACTTACACTAGGAATTGCTTTACTTAAAAAGTCACTTCCCGGTATTATTCGCAAACAGGGTGGCAGGGGGAGGGAATAAAAATTTAATAATGACGTGCACATATTGTTAACATTGGACGGGGTGTGTAGGATATATGTGTGGGTGTATTTTATTCATCAGCAAAAATTTAGAGGGATGTTAAAGTTACTTACACTAGGAATTGCTTTACTTAAAAAGTCACTTCCCGGTATTATTCGCAAACAGGGTGGCAGGGGGAGGGAATAAAAATTTAATAATGACGTGCACATATTGTTAACATTCGACGGGGTGTGTAGGATATATGTGTGGGTGTATTTTATTCATCAGCAAAAATTTAGAGGGATGTTAAAGTTACTTACACTAGGAATTGCTTTACTTAAAAAGTCACTTCCCGGTATTATTCGCAAACAGGGTGGCAGGGGGAGGGAATAAAAATTTAATAATGACGTGCACATATTGTTAACATTCGACGGGGTGTGTAGGATATATGTGTGGGTGTATTTTATTCATCAGCAAAAATTTAGAGGGATGTTAAAGTTACTTACACTAGGAATTGTTTTACTTAAAAAGTCACTTCCCGGTATTATTCGCAAACAGGGTGGCAGGGGGGGGGAATAAAAATTTAATAATGACGTGCACATATTGTTAACATTCGACGGGGTGTGTAGGATATATGTGTGGGTGTATTTTATTCATCAGCAAAAATTTAGAGGGATGTTAAAGTTACTTACACTAGGAATTGCTTTACTTAAAAAGTCACTTCCCGGTATTATTCGCAAACAGGGTGGCAGGGGGAGGGAATAAAAATTTAATAATGACGTGCACATATTGTTAACATTCGACGGGGTGTGTAGGATATATGTGTGGGTGTATTTTATTTATCAGCAAAAATTTAGAGGGATGTTAAAGTTACTTACACTAGGAATTGCTTTACTTAAAAAGTCACTTCCCGGTATTATTCGCAAACAGGGTGGCAGGGGGAGGGAATAAAAATTTAATAATGACGTGCACATATTGTTAACATTCGACGGGGTGTGTAGGATATATGTGTGGGTGTATTTTATTCATCAGCAAAAATTTAGAGGGATGTTAAAGTTACACTAGGAATTGCTTTACTTAAAAAGTCACTTCCCGGTATTATTCGCAAACAGGGTGGCAGGGGGAGGGAATAAAAATTTAATAATGACGTGCACAAATTGTTAACATTCGACGGGGTGTGTAGGATATATGTGTGGGTGTATTTTATTCATCAGCAAAAATTTAGAGGGATGTTAAAGTTACTTACACTAGGAATTGCTTTACTTAAAAAGTCACTTCCCGGTATTATTCGCAAACAGGGTGGCAGGGGGAGGGAATAAAAATTTAATAATGACGTGCACATATTGTTAACATTCGACGGGGTGTGTAGGATATATGTGTGGGTGTATTTTATTCATCAGCAAAAATTTAGAGGGATGTTAAAGTTACTTACACTAGGAATTGCTTTACTTAAAAAGTCACTTCCCGGTATTATTCGCAAACAGGGTGGCAGGGGGAGGGAATAAAAATTTAATAATGACGTGCACAAATTGTTAACATTCGACGGGGTGTGTAGGATATATGTGTGGGTGTATTTTATTCATCAGCAAAAATTTAGAGGGATGTTAAAGTTACTTACACTAGGAATTGCTTTACTTAAAAAGTCACTTCCCGGTATTATTCGCAAACAGGGTGGCAGGGGGAGGGAATAAAAATTTAATAATGACGTGCACATATTGTTAACATTCGACGGGGTGTGTAGGATATATGTGTGGGTGTATTTTATTCATCAGCAAAAATTTAGAGGGATGTTAAAGTTACTTACACTAGGAATTGCTTTACTTAAAAAGTCACTTCCCGGTATTATTCGCAAACAGGGTGGCAGGGGGAGGGAATAAAAATTTAATAATGACGTGCACATATTGTTAACATTCGACGGGGTGTGTAGGATATATGTGTGGGTGTATTTTATTCATCAGCAAAAATTTAGAGGGATGTTAAAGTTACTTACACTAGGAATTGTTTTACTTAAAAAGTCACTTCCCGGTATTATTCGCAAACAGGGTGGCAGGGGGGGGGAATAAAAATTTAATAATGACGTGCACATATTGTTAACATTCGACGGGGTGTGTAGGATATATGTGTGGGTGTATTTTATTCATCAGCAAAAATTTAGAGGGATGTTAAAGTTACTTACACTAGGAATTGTTTTACTTAAAAAGTCACTTCCCGGTATTATTCGCAAACAGGGTGGCAGGGGGGGGGAATAAAAATTTAATAATGACGTGCACATATTGTTAACATTCGACGGGGTGTGTAGGATATATGTGTGGGTGTATTTTATTCATCAGCAAAAATTTAGAGGGATGTTAAAGTTACTTACACTAGGAATTGCTTTACTTAAAAAGTCACTTCCCGGTATTATTCGCAAACAGGGTGGCAGGGGGAGGGAATAAAAATTTAATAATGACGTGCACATATTGTTAACATTCGACGGGGTGTGTAGGATATATGTGTGGGTGTATTTTATTTATCAGCAAAAATTTAGAGGGATGTTAAAGTTACTTACACTAGGAATTGCTTTACTTAAAAAGTCACTTCCCGGTATTATTCGCAAACAGGGTGGCAGGGGGAGGGAATAAAAATTTAATAATGACGTGCACATATTGTTAACATTCGACGGGGTGTGTAGGATATATGTGTGGGTGTATTTTATTCATCAGCAAAAATTTAGAGGGATGTTAAAGTTACTTACACTAGGAATTGCTTTACTTAAAAAGTCACTTCCCGGTATTATTCGCAAACAGGGTGGCAGGGGGAGGGAATAAAAATTTAATAATGACGTGCACATATTGTTAACATTCGACGGGGTGTGTATGATATATGTGTGGGTGTATTTTATTTATCAGCAAAAATTTAGAGGGGTGTTAAAGTTACTTACACTAGGAATTGCTTTACTTAAAAAGTCACTTCCCGGTATTATTCGCAAACAGGGTGGCAGGGGGAGGGAATAAAAATTTAATAATGACGTGCACAAATTGTTAACATTCGACGGGGTGTGTAGGATATATGTGTGGGTGTATTTTATTCATCAGCAAAAATTTAGAGGGATGTTAAAGTTACTTACACTAGGAATTGCTTTACTTAAAAAGTCACTTCCCGGTATTATTCGCAAACAGGGTGGCAGGGGGAGGGAATAAAAATTTAATAATGACGTGCACATATTGTTAACATTCGACGGGGTGTGTAGGATATATGTGTGGGTGTATTTTATTCATCAGCAAAAATTTAGAGGGATGTTAAAGTTACTTACACTAGGAATTGCTTTACTTAAAAAGTCACTTCCCGGTATTATTCGCAAACAGGGTGGCAGGGGGAGGGAATAAAAATTTAATAATGACGTGCACATATTGTTAACATTGGACGGGGTGTGTATGATATATGTGTGGGTGTATTTTATTTATCAGCAAAAATTTAGAGGGGTGTTAAAGTTACTTACACTAGGAATTGCTTTACTTAAAAAGTCACTTCCCGGTATTATTCGCAAACAGGGTGGCAGGGGGAGGGAATAAAAATTTAATAATGACGTGCACATATTGTTAACATTCGACGGGGTGTGTATGATATATGTGTGGGTGTATTTTATTTATCAGCAAAAATTTAGAGGGATGTTAAAGTTACTTACACTAGGAATTGCTTTACTTAAAAAGTCACTTCCCGGTATTATTCGCAAACAGGGTGGCAGGGGGAGGGAATAAAAATTTAATAATGACGTGCACATATTGTTAACATTCGACGGGGTGTGTAGGATATATGTGTGGGTGTATTTTTTTCATCAGCAAAAATTTAGAGGGATGTTAAAGTTACTTACACTAGGAATTGCTTTACTTAAAAAGTCACTTCCCGGTATTATTCGCAAACAGGGTGGCAGGGGGAGGGAATAAAAATTTAATAATGACGTGCACATATTGTTAACATTGGACGGGGTGTGTATGATATATGTGTGGGTGTATTTTATTTATCAGCAAAAATTTAGAGGGGTGTTAAAGTTACTTACACTAGGAATTGCTTTACTTAAAAAGTCACTTCCCGGTATTATTCGCAAACAGGGTGGCAGGGGGAGGGAATAAAAATTTAATAATGACGTGCACATATTGTTAACATTCGACGGGGTGTGTATGATATATGTGTGGGTGTATTTTATTTATCAGCAAAAATTTAGAGGGATGTTAAAGTTACTTACACTAGGAATTGCTTTACTTAAAAAGTCACTTCCCGGTATTATTCGCAAACAGGGTGGCAGGGGGAGGGAATAAAAATTTAATAATGACGTGCACATATTGTTAACATTCGACGGGGTGTGTAGGATATATGTGTGGGTGTATTTTTTTCATCAGCAAAAATTTAGAGGGATGTTAAAGTTACTTACACTAGGAATTGCTTTACTTAAAAAGTCACTTCCCGGTATTATTCGCAAACAGGGTGGCAGGGGGAGGGAATAAAAATTTAATAATGACGTGCACATATTGTTAACATTCGACGGGGTGTGTATGATATATGTGTGGGTGTATTTTATTTATCAGCAAAAATTTAGAGGGGTGTTAAAGTTACTTACACTAGGAATTGCTTTACTTAAAAAGTCACTTCCCGGTATTATTCGCAAACAGGGTGGCAGGGGGAGGGAATAAAAATTTAATAATGACGTGCACAAATTGTTAACATTCGACGGGGTGTGTAGGATATATGTGTGGGTGTATTTTATTCATCAGCAAAAATTTAGAGGGATGTTAAAGTTACTTACACTAGGAATTGCTTTACTTAAAAAGTCACTTCCCGGTATTATTCGCAAACAGGGTGGCAGGGGGAGGGAATAAAAATTTAATAATGACGTGCACATATTGTTAACATTGGACGGGGTGTGTAGGATATATGTGTGGGTGTATTTTATTCATCAGCAAAAATTTAGAGGGATGTTAAAGTTACTTACACTAGGAATTGCTTCACTTAAAAAGTCACTTCCCGGTATTATTCGCAAACAGGGTGGCAGGGGGAGGGAATAAAAATTTAATAATGACGTGCACATATTGTTAACATTCGACGGGGTGTGTAGGATATATGTGTGGGTGTATTTTATTTATCAGCAAAAATTTAGAGGGGTTTTAAAGTTACTTACACTAGGAATTGCTTTACTTAAAAAGTCACTTCCCGGTATTATTCGCAAACAGGGTGGCAGGGGGAGGGAGTAAAAATTTAATAATGACGTGCACATATTGTTAACATTCGACGGGGTGTGTAGGATATATGTGTGGGTGTATTTTATTCATCAGCAAAAATTTAGAGGGATGTTAAAGTTACTTACACTAGGAATTGCTTTACTTAAAAAGTCACTTCCCGGTATTATTCGCAAACAGGGTGGCAGGGGGAGGGAATAAAAATTTAATAATGACGTGCACATATTGTTAACATTCGACGGGGTGTGTAGGATATATGTGTGGGTGTATTTTATTCATCAGCAAAAATTTGGAGGGATGTTAAAGTTACTTACACTAGGAATTGCTTTACTTAAAAAGTCACTTCCCGGTATTATTCGCAAACAGGGTGGCAGGGGGAGGGAATAAAAATTTAATAATGACGTGCACATATTGTTAACATTCGACGGGGTGTGTAGGATATATGTGTGGGTGTATTTTATTTATCAGCAAAAATTTAGAGGGGTGTTAAAGTTACTTACACTAGGAATTGCTTTACTTAAAAAGTCACTTCCCGGTATTATTCGCAAACAGGGTGGCAGGGGGAGGGAATAAAAATTTAATAATGACGTGCACATATTGTTAACATTCGACGGGGTGTGTAGGATATATGTGTGGGTGTATTTTATTCATCAGCAAAAATTTAGAGGGATGTTAAAGTTACTTACACTAGGAATTGCTTTACTTAAAAAGTCACTTCCCGGTATCATTCGCAAACAGGGAGGCAGGGGGAGGGAATAAAAATTTAATAATGACGTGCACATATTGTTAACATTCGACGGGGTGTGTAGGATATATGTGTGGGTGTATTTTATTTATCAGCAAAAATTTAGAGGGGTGTTAAAGTTACTTACACTAGGAATTGCTTTACTTAAAAAGTCACTTCCCGGTATTATTCGCAAACAGGGTGGCAGGGGGAGGGAATAAAAATTTAATAATGACGTGCACATATTGTTAACATTCGACGGGGTGTGTAGGATATATGTGTGGGTGTATTTTATTCATCAGCAAAAATTTAGAGGGATGTTAAAGTTATTTACACTAGGAATTGCTTTACTTAAAAAGTCACTTCCCGGTATTATTCGCAAACAGGGTGGCAGGGGGAGGGAATAAAAATTTAATAATGACGTGCACATATTGTTAACATTGGACGGGGTGTGTAGGATATATGTGTGGGTGTATTTTATTCATCAGCAAAAATTTAGAGGGATGTTAAAGTTACTTACACTAGGAATTGCTTTACTTAAAAAGTCACTTCCCGGTATTATTCGCAAACAGGGTGGGAGGGGGAGGTAATCAAAATTCAATAATGACGTGCACATATTGTTAACATTCGACGGGGTGTGTAGGATATATGTGTGGGTGTATTTTATTCATCAGCAAAAATTTAGAGGGATGTTAAAGTTACTTACACTAGGAATTGCTTTACTTAAAAAGTCACTTCCCGGTATTATTCGCAAACAGGGTGGCAGGGGGAGGGAATAAAAATTTAATAATGACGTGCACATATTGTTAACATTCGACGGGGTGTGTAGGATATATGTGTGGGTGTATTTTATTCATCAGCAAAAATTTAGAGGGATGTTAAAGTTACTTACACTAGGAATTGCTTTACTTAAAAAGTCACTTCCCGGTATTATTCGCAAACAGGGAGGCAGGGGGAGGGAATAAAAATTTAATAATGACGTGCACATATTGTTAACATTCGACGGGGTGTGTAGGATATATGTGTGGGTGTATTTTATTTATCAGCAAAAATTTAGAGGGGTGTTAAAGTTACTTACACTAGGAATTGCTTTACTTAAAAAGTCACTTCCCGGTATTATTCGCAAACAGGGTGGCAGGGGGAGGGAATAAAAATTTAATAATGACGTGCACATATTGTTAACATTCGACGGGGTGTGTAGGATATATGTGTGGGTGTATTTTATTCATCAGCAAAAATTTAGAGGGATGTTAAAGTTACTTACACTAGGAATTGCTTTACTTAAAAAGTCACTTCCCGGTATTATTCGCAAACAGGGTGGCAGGGGGAGGGAATAAAAATTTAATAATGACGTGCACATATTGTTAACATTCGACGGGGTGTGTAGGATATATGTGTGGGTGTATTTTATTCATCAGCAAAAATTTAGAGGGGTGTTAAAGTTACTTACACTAGGAATTGCTTTACTTAAAAAGTCACTTCCCGGTATTATTCGCAAACAGGGTGGCAGGGGGAGGGAATAAAAATTTAATAATGACGTGCACATATTGTTAACATTCGACGGGGTGTGTAGGATATATGTGTGGGTGTATTCTATTTATCAGCAAAAATTTAGAGGGGTGTTAAAGTTACTTACACTAGGAATTGCTTTACTTAAAAAGTCACTTCCCGGTATTATTCGCAAACAGGGTGGCAGGGGGAGGGAATGAAAATTTAATAATGACGTGCACATATTGTTAACATTCGACGGGGTGTGTAGGATATATGTGTGGGTGTATTTTATTTATCAGCAAAAATTTAGAGGGGTTGTAAAGTTATTTACATCGGAAATTGCAGTTATTATTTACAAAACGAGAGAAGCTATAGAAATTTAATAATTTAATAAAATAATGAGAAATTAATTGTGGAATTCCAAATTTGTGTAATAAAAATAAAGATACATGTGGTGCCATTTATTTGAAGAGTACCATAAAAATCAAAAGCTCCCTTTCGTACCATCTATTCGTAGAATGTCAAATTTAATTAAAGTAGAAAACCGATAAAAAATTATAGCTATTTTTTAGTAGGTTGGTACTTCACACTAATTAAAATACTTTTAAAAAACTTTAAATGTGACCAAAGTATCTCTAAACCATCATTTATGATCTTAAAATTAATTAAAATTGCATGTAAACACTTACGTTTTCCGCGCGTAGGTAATACTGGGAGTCCGCCATGTTAGATTTCACTTATAAAAAGTCAAATTAAATAAATTATCACTAGTAGTCATTGATAGTCTAATTATTCACTTTCCAAATAAACACAATAAAAAATTTCACAATTTTCTCCCAAGAAATATTCGATCATACAGCCTCGGAGCAAAACTTCGTGCGTGGTTCCACCTTGACGTTCAAAACACGAATGCGATTAGAAAAAGTTAAGAAATGATGCTAAAAAAGCTCGCCCACCAGGATGCGCCACCGTCGAAATTAATTACAAAAAATTCAAAATCAATAAATGATACATCAATTAGATGCAGAATTTAACAAGGATTCCGAAAATGTTAATCTTAATTTTCTTAATTGCATATTAGCCGAGATATCCCCAAAACAAAATTTGACATTTCGTTTTAGGAAAATTTTGCCCAAACTCTGTCTGGGCTTATTAAATGATAAAACTATGATGTTTTTAGCTTAAACTAATTTGCATATGCTCTAAAAGCCCCTACTAAACATATTTTTGACAAATTAAGCCCCTTTCCGCGGTCGTATGAGAATATTGATTTCCAATAACAGTTATTGATTTCTTATTGATCAAGCATTTAAAACTATTGCAAATCATATAAAATCGAATCAAATGAACTATTATTGACTCTATTAATCTTAATATAATCCATTTCTATGGTTTTCAACCTTAATTTCATAACTGTCAACTGTGACAGAATCTTGTTCCAGTACAGCTTGTAAGGCTTTCAGGGCACCTGTTTTTTATAAAAAGTTAATGCGCAAGTCTGTCCGGTTAATTTGATACCAAAACATTGGGGCTAAGTCATTTATTTTATTCAGGGACTATATTAGCCAAACAGTCAAAAGCAGCTCGTGCACATTTTGGTTCAGCATAGTTTTTATGTAAAAGAATATGTTATTTAAGCATTAGAATAACGTTGTATAGGTCCCTCCGATTAAAATAATGCAAAAACATTGCCAATAGATCAATTATTTAAGCCAGCAAATCCATTTTACAAAGTGGTGCTTACAGGTTCCGATTTGCTGGTGCAGGCAGCTGCTGCTTTATTACACAACGCGTTGATTACATTTAAATATGCTTTGATTCAGCTTTTATGCAACTAATGTAGCTTATTTCTATGCGATTTTATAATTTTTAGATATTACACTCGATTTTTTCAGACAATATTATCATTTAGTCATGCCGGAGCTTCTTCTGGAAAACTAATTCCGGTTTGAAAAGCACTGGAGGTAGGTTTTCGACCTTGGATTGTAGAAAAATGCTTCCAAAGCAGCTTTCGGAATCAGTAAAATACATTTTCCAAGATAAAAATGAGTTTTTCAATTAATTAATTAATTACAGGCATAAAAAACTGCTTCAAGGGGTGCAATTATTCCTCCAGCACCAGGAACTCTTCACTGGATCAACCAACAACAGGTATAGTGTTCTGAGCTCATTTTGCCACCTCGAGATTATCGGATTAAGAGGTATTAGACCCATTGGAATAACTAAAAATAACTTTGGATCAATTAAAAATTATTAATAAGAATGTTCTGGCACCTAGGTCGTCCAGAAACATGTTTGAGTGTTCTCAGTCTTCTTGTAGCGTTCTAAAAAATCCTGAAGAGCTTTAATATTTCCCGAAGCGTTTTGCAATGCTCTGGCACATCCTGAAATATTATAAAACGTTCTAATACATTTTGGAGCGTTCTGAAAATCCTGGAGATTTCTAAAACTTCTTGAAAGGTTCAGAAATATCCTGGAGCGTTCTAAGTTATCTTGGAGTGCTTCAAAATATCCTTGAGCATTTAAAAATACTTTGACACATTTTGAAACATTCTAAAGCGTTTTAATTCATTATGAAGCGTTGTGAAGGTTCTAAAACACCCTGAAGTGCCATGAAACATTTTGGAGCATTTTAAAGAACTCTGAATCATTCTGGAGCATTCTCAAACATTTTAAGACATCCTGGAGCATTCTGCAGTTTCCTGGAGTATTCTAGAATAATCGAAAGCGTTTTTAGGCATTCTGGAGTCTTTTACAAGTTCCTGCAACATTTTTCAAACATTCGGGTGCTTTCAGAAACATTCTAAAATGTTGGAAAAATTCTGAAGTATTTAAAAAGCTTCTGGAAAATTCTTGAACATTTTGGGAGTTTTCTGATACATCCTGGAGCGTTATAAGACTTCCTGGAGCGTCCTGAAATATTATAAACCGTTTTAAAACATTCAGGAACGTTCTTAAATACTTTGAAGGCGTTATAATACATCTTAGAGCGATCTAAACTACCTTTAGGGTTCAAAAACAGCCTGGTGCGTTCCTAGTCATCTTGGAGCGTTCTTTGACACTCAGAAGCGTTTTGAAATGTCTTAAAGCGTTTTATAATACTTTGGCTTATACTTAAACATTCTAAAGCGTTTTAATTCATTATGAAGCGTTGTGAAGGTTCTAAAATACCCTGAAGCGCCATGAAACATTTTGGAGCATTTCAAATAATTCTGAATCATTCTGGAGCGTTCTACAATTTCCTGGAGTGTTCTGGAACAACCTGAAGCGTTTTTAGTCATTCTGGAGTCTTTTGCAACTTCCTGCAGCATTTTAAAAATATTCTGGCGCTTTCATAAACATTCTGAACTATTTGAAAACCTTCTGGAAAATTCTTGAACATCTTGGGAGTGTTCTGAGACTTCCTGGCGCGTTCTAAGACTTCCTGGAGCGTCCTGAAATATTATGAATCGTTTTAAAACATTCAGGAACGTTCTTAAATATTTTGAAGGCGTTATAAGACATTTTAGAGCAATCTAAAACAACCTGGAGTGTTCAAAAACAGCCTGGAGTGTACCTAGTCATCTTGGAGCGTTTTAGGTATACTTTAAGGTAGAGAGAGACACTAATGTTGAATGCTGGTCTCTTTCCAGCAGCCCTTTTCATCCTTCAAAAAGGTAATAGGGTGCAGTTCAGTTTAGCTCCGCCTAGAGGAAGAACAACGGGAAATTTAAGTCATATAAATTGGGATAATTTTTTTGCGCAGAGATAACGAATAAAATAATTTATTTTATTTACAGTTGTGACGTCACATATGGTGCTGAGTGAACAGCGATGCTATTTACTGAGTTCTCTAAAACACCTTGAAGCGCCATAAAACGTTTTGAATCGTCCTGAAACATTCTGGAGTTTTCTTAAACATTTTGGGAGTGTTTTAAAACTTCATAGAGTGGTCAAAAGCATCCTGGAGCTTTCTGAAATATTTTGGAGCGTTTTGAAACATCGTGGGGCGCCCTGAAACATTCTGGAATGTTCTTAAAACATTTTAGAGCCCTAAAGCATTTTAGAGCTTATTGAAACATTTTGGAGCGTTCTTGCACATTTTGGAAGAGTTTCAAAATATCTTGGAGCGTTCTAAAATTTGTCAAAAAATCCTGAAGCATTCTGAGACGTCCTAAAACTTTCTGGAACGTTCTTAAATATTTCGGAAGTGCTCCAAGATATCCTGAAGCATTCTAAAGCTTCCTGAAGAATTAAAAACATCCTAGAGCAATCTAAGACATCTTGGAGTATTCTCAAATTTTTTAGAGCGTCCTAAGATATTTTAGAGCGGATTAAGACATTCTGGAGCGTTCTTAAACATTTTGGGAGTGTTCGAAGATATCTTGGAGCGTTATAAAGGTTCCAAAATATCCTGGAGGATTTTTAATCATCTTGGAGCGCTCGAAGCCATTCAGGAGCGTTTTAAAATATCTAAAAGCGTTTTAAAATACTCACTCTGGCATGAATAGAAACATTCTAAAGCGTTTTGATTCATTATGAAGCATTGTGAAGGTTCTAAAACACCCTGAAGCGCCATGAAACATTATGGAGCTTTTAAAACAATTCTGAATCTTTCTAAAGCGTATTAAAACATTCTGTAGCGTTCTCAATCATTTTGTTAGCGTTTTAAATATTTTGCTAACGTTCTAAGATTTCCTGGAATGTTCTAAGACAACCTGAAGCGTTTTACAGCTTTATGGAATGTTCAAAAACGTCCTGGAGCATTCCAAGTAATCTTGGAGCAATTTAAGACAACCTGGAGCGTTTGAAACAAGATGAGATTAAATTTATATTTGAAAAAAATACAATCACGATTTTTATTTGAAAAAAAAACGCTCCATGTTTAAGAACGCTTCAGAATGTTTTAATACGCTCCAGAATGTTCCAGAATGATTTAGAATTATTTGAAACGCTGTAAAATGTGTCATGGCGCTTTACGATGTTTTAGAATGTTCGCGGACGTTTCACAACGCTTCATGATTAATTAAAACATTTTAGAATGTTTTAGTATGTGCCAGAGTATTTTAAAACGCTTTAAGATATTTTAAAACGCTCTAAAGCGTCTAAGAATCTTTCAGGATGACTTAGAACGCTCCAGGCATTTTTTGAATACTCCAAGTAGTTTTAAATCGCTCTAGATGTCTTAGAACGCCTTCAAAATATTTAAGAACGTTGCTGAATGTTTTAAAACGGTTCATAATATTTCAACACGCTCCAGGAAGTCTTAAAACGCTCCCAAAATATTCAAGAATTCTCCAGAAGGTTTTTAAATACTTCAGAATGTTTCAGAAAGCGCCAGAATATTTTAAAATGCTGCAGGAAGTTACAAAAGACTTCAGAATACCTAAAAACGCTCCAGGTTGTACCAGAATACTTCAGGAAACTGTACAACGCTTCAGGATGTCTTAAAATGTTTGAGAACGCTTCAGAATGTTTTAATACGCTCCAGAATGTTTCAGAATGATTCAGAATTATTTGAAATGCTTTAAAATGTTTCATGGCGCTTCATGATGTTTTAGAACGTTCGCGGACGTTTCACAACGCTTCATAATGAATTAAAACATTTAAGAATGTATCTTCAAACGCTTTTAAATATTTTAAAACGCTCTAGAGTGTCTAAGAACCTTCCAAGATAACTTATTAGAACGCTCCAGGCAGTTTTAGATCGCTCCAGGTTGTCTTAGAGCACCCTCAAATTATTAAAGAATGCTCCTGAATATTCTAAGATACTTCACAATATTTTATTGCTCTAGGATATTTCAGAATGCTCAAAAAAAAATATTTAAGAACACTCTGAGAAGTTTCAGAATGCTGCAGGATTTTTCGAACCCTCCAGAAAGTCTTAAAACGCTCCAGAATGTCTTAGAGCGCTGCCAAAATGTTTAAAAACGCTCCAGAATGTATTAAAGCGCTCCGGAATGTTTTAAAACACTCGAAATTGCTTCAGGATGCTCCAAAAATGTTTAAAAATGCTCCAGGATGTTTCAGAACGCCCCAAAATGTTTTAATATGCTCCAGAATGTCTACGAGCGCTGCCAAAATGTCTAAAAACGCTCCAGAATGTACTAAAACGCTCAGGAATGTTTTAAAACACTTGAACTTGTTTTAGAACGCTCCAAAAGTATTTAGAAACGATCCAGAATGTTTTAATATGCTCCAGAATACTTCAGGATAATTCGGAATGATTCGAAACGCTCCAAAATGTTTCATGACGCTTTAGAATGTCTCAGAGCGTTCCAGAATGTTTCAGAACTCTTCAGAAATCATAAAAACGCTTCAGAATGTTTCAGGAAATATCAGATAATTTTGAAACGATTTAGAATACTCTCAAACGCTCCAAGATGTCTTAGAATGTTCCAAGGTGACTAAAAACGATCCGGGATGTTTTTGAACACTCCAAGAAGTTTAAGCACGCTTTAGGATGTTTTATATCGTTCCAGGATGTTTAAGAACGCTTCAGAATGTATTAAAACGCTCTAGAATATTTCAGGAACCGACAGAGTATTTTAAAACGCTTTAGAATATTTTAAAACGCTCCAGGATATCTTTGAATACTCCCAAAATGTTTAAAAACGCTCCAAAATGCCTTAATCCGCTCTAAAATATTTCAGGACGCTCTAAAAAATTTTAAGAACATTCCAAGATGTTTTGAACTCTTCAGGATATCCCTTCCAAAATGTTTAAGAACGTTTCAGAAAGTTTTAGGATGCTCCAGGATGTTTTTGAAAATTCTAGGAGATTTTAGAACGTTCCAAGACATTTTATAACTCTTCCAAAATGTTCAAGAACGCTCCAGAATGTTTTAATAGTTTTAATAGGCTCTAAAATACTTTAGGGCGTTTCAGGATGTTTCAAAACGCTGTAAAAAAAATTAAGAACGTTCCAGAATGTTTCTGGGCTCCCCACGTTGTTTTAGAACGCTCCAAGATATTTCAGAACGCTCTAGGATATTTTTGAAAAGTGTAGGAAGTTTTTTGACGCTCCAGGATATCTTCGAACACTCCCAAAATGTTTAAGAACGCTCCAGAAAATATTAATTCGCTCTAAAATATCTTACGACGACCCAGGATGTTTCAGGATACTTTAAAAAAATTTAAGAACACTTCAAGTTGTTCCAGATTGCTCTAGGATGTTTTAAAATGTTCAGGAAGTTTTAGAATGCTTCAGAATATCTTGGAGCACTTCCAAAATGTTTAAGAACGTCCCAGAAAGTTTTAGGACGCCTCAGGATGTTTCTGAATGCTTCAGAATGTTTTTGAAAACACCAGGAAATTTTAGAACGCTCCGAGATATTTTGAAACTCTTGCAAAATGTCCAAAATGTTTAAATAGGCTCTAAAATAGTTCAGGGCGTCCCAGGATGTTTCAGAACGCTCTAAATTTTTTTAAGAATGTTCCAGAATATTTCAGGGCTCCCCACGATGTTTTAGAACGCTCCAAGATATGTTAGAACGCTCCAAAATATGTCAGAACTCTCCAGGATATCTTTGAAAAGTCTAGGAAGCTTTTTAACGCTCCAGGATATCTTCGAACACTCCCAAAATGTTCAAGAACGCTCCAGAATTTATTAATCCGCTCTAAAATGTTTTGAGATGCCACAGGACGCTCTAAAAAAATTTTAGAGCACTTCAAGTTGTTCCAGATGCTTCCAGAATATTTCAAACTTTCCAGGAAGCTTTAGTATGCTCCAGGATATCTTGGAGCATTTCCAAAATGTTTAAGAATGTTCCAGAAATTTTTAGGACGCCTCAGGATGTTTCAGAATACTTCAGGATGTTTTTGAAAACTCCAGGAAATTTCAGAAAGCTCCAAGATATTTTAAAACTCTTCCAAAATATTCAAGAACACTCCAGAATGTTTTAATAGGCTCTAAGATGCTTTAGGGAGTCTCAGGATGTTTCAGAACGCTCTAAATTTTTTTAAGAACGTTCTAGAATGTTTCAGAACGCTCCAGGATATTTTTGAACAGTCCAGGAAGTTTTATAACGCTCAAGGATATCTTCGAACACTCCCAAAATGTTTAAGAACGCTCCAGAATGTATTAATTTGTCCTAAAATGTTTTACGACGCCCCTCAAAAAAATTAAGAACACTTCAAGTTGTTCCAGATTGCTCCAGGATGTTTTGAACTTTTCAGGAAGCTTTAGTATGCTCCAGGACATCTTGGAGCACTTCCAAAATGTTTAAGAACGTTCCAGAAAGTTTTAGGACACCTCAGAATGTTTTTGGAAACTTCAGGATATTTTAGAACGCTCCAAGATATTTTAAAACTCTTGCGAAATGTTCAAGAACGTTCCAGAATGTTTTAATAGGCTCTAAAATGCTTTAGGGCGTCCCAGGGTGCTTCAGAACACCCTAAAAATTTTTAAGAACATTCCAGAATGTTTCAAGGCTTCCCACGATGTTTCAGAATGCTCCCAAAATGTTTAAGAAAGCTCCAGAATGTTTCAGGACGATTCAGAATAATTTCAATGTTTCATGGCGTTTCAAGATGTTTTAAAACTCAATAAATAGCATCGCTGTTCATTCAGCACCACATGTGACGTCACAACTGTAAATAAAATAAATTATTACATTCATAACTGCGCTAAAAAAAATATCCTAATTTATATGATTTAAACTTCCCGTTGTTCCTCCTCTAGGCGGAGCTAAACTGAGCTGTACCCTATTACCCTTTTGAAGGGTAAAAAGGGCTGTTAGAAAGAGACCTGCATTCAACATTAGTGTCTCTCTCTCCCTTAAAGCGAACCTAAAACCAAGCAACAGTTTTTTGTTCAAAAGATGCAGTTTTTAATTTTACACAAAAAGTTTCCAACACTTTATGCTCAAAAATTAATAGTTTCAAAGATTTTGGCCATTAAAATATGTTCCATTATATTGCAAGCACCCTGAATAAATTTTTCAAGCCAATTGGCTTACTTCGATAGTCTTTTGTTCCTGTCATCTTTCATTTGTTTTTAGCATCTTTCATTTGTCTTACAATTGGGTTGCCCGATAGAATTATTACGTAGCAGCTTGCTTCGATAGTCTTTTGTTTCTGCCATTCTTTACCTACTACCTTCATTCTGAGAAGGCGTGATTTATTTGTATGTAACATTTTGATGTCATCACTTGATAGTCATTTGTTTCAAAGCAGATAGTTACTCGTTTTACTGCATTCTATTGTAATTTATTGTAGATGTATAATCAATAAATATTCCTGAAAATAAAACTTCAAATAAAAAATGTCTCTTTGTAAAGGTTAAGCTAAAGCTAACTTACTTCCGTTTCTTCGTTGGTTTGAAATAACACTTTTGACGCCTTGTAACGTTTAATTGATTACATTTTGAATACTGCACATGTATTTTATTATTATTATAAAAATTAATTGCTATTTTAGTTGCCAGTATAAAAAAATTTTGGTTAATTTATTAGTTCAACACTGTTTGAATAGATGGCAGCATCTAATATATTTTTTAATTCATAACATAAAAACAATTATTTCCCCATTTTTAATAATGTAAATTTGGCCATAAATGATTTCTTTTGGTCCATAAGCATATTTTTATTATTATAAAAATTAAATTAAATTTTGAAACGTCATTGTTGCCAGCTGCTCCACATGACATTTCAAAGCTATGTGGTGCCATCTGTGTAACGAAATGTAAACTAATTACTGGACTTTAATTATGACAGTTTACAGTAGTGAAAACTCAAAAATGAGTACGACAACCGAAAAAAAGTTTCAAGTAAGCTCACATTATTTTTAAAAAATAAATGGGGTACTTCATTTACATTTTTTTGATTAGTAGTCTGGTTACGCCAGAAATCGTTTTTCGACAAATTATCGATTTCCAAGTGAACAAGGGCACTAATCAAAAAAAGGCACATGAAGTACCCCAACTAATTTTCAAAAATAGTATGACTTTACTCCAAACTATTTTTTGGTTGTCGTACTCGTTTTCGAGTTATTGGTACCTCTACTTTTATAGGTTATGTACTAATTACTCGAAAATGAATACAAGAAGCGAAAAAAAGTTTCAAGTAAAGTCATATTATTTTTGGAAAATAAGTGAGGTACTTCAAGTAAAATTTTTTGATTAAAGCCCTTATTTAAGAGAAAATCATAAATTTACAAAAGTACTAATAACTTCAATATTAAAAGTCACAGAAAAAAACTTTTGGATTAGTTGTATTTATTTTTAATTTATTACTCTATAAAAAATACAAGACTTCAAAGTGTGATAAATTATTATTTCAATTTTCAACCCTCTACGCTATCAGGGCTGGAAGATAGAGGGTTGAAACTGGCACTACGTAAACTTGCATCAGCCTTCAATTTATCACTCTTCGATTATTAGTTTATAAGACACAAGGCTTTAAAATGTAATTAATTATTATTTAAATATACAACCCTTAATGCTACCAGGGTTGAAACTAGTTTTAGATGAATGGCACTACGTGAGCTTGCACCATCTTCCAATTAATCATTCTTTAATTATTATTTGATGAGATATAAGACTTTAGAGTATGACAAACTGTTATTTCAATATTCAACCCTCTATGCTACTAGGGTTGAAAGCGAAAGGGTTGAAACTGGTTTTATATAAATGGCATAACATGAGCTTTGTATCAAGGTTTTGTTTGTTATTTCATGATAATTATTCCTGGAGATACAAGCTATGAAATTAAGACAGATTTTGGTTGCTTTATTCAACCCTCTGTACCATTTATGTTGAAAGATGAATGTTGAAACTTGAATGGTACTACATAAGTTTTCTATCAACGTTTGGTCCATCATGTCACAATTATTATTTCAGGAAGTATGGGATTTGAAAGTGCCCTAATATTTGATTGACTCTGTACCATCGGGGTTGAATAATAAAGGGTTGGAACTGATTTCACAGTAAATGGTATTATGTAAGCTTTCTATCAACCTCTAGTTCAGTATTCTACAAAAATCATTACAGAAGATACAAGGTTTAAAAGTGCGAGAGATTCTTGTTGCATCATTCAACTTTCCATACCAGCAAGGTTGAAAGATGAAAGGTTGAAACTGGTTTTGTATGAGTGGCACTACATAAGCTTTGTATCAAAGTTGTGTTTGTTATTACATGATTATTATTCTAGGGAACACACGCTATGAAATTAAGACAGATTTCAGTTACTTTATTCAACCCTCTGTACCATTCATGTTGAAAGATGAAGGTTGAAACTGGATTCATAATTAATTGTACTACATAAGCTTTTTATCAATGTTTGGTTCATCATGCCACGATTATTATTTTAATACGTATTGGTTTTGAAAGTACCCTAATATTTGGTTGATTTTGTACCATCGGGGTTGAAGAATTAAGGATCGAAACAGATTTACAGTGAATGGTACTCTGTAAACCTCCTTTCAACCTCTAGTTCAATATTCTACAAAAAATATTTTAGAAGATACATGCTTTAAATTCAGAGGAATGATTGTTGCATCATTCAATCTTCCATACCAACAGGGTTGAAAGATGGTAGTTTAAAACTGGTTTTGTATGAGTGGCACTACATAGGCTTTGTATCACAGTCTTATTTGTTATTCCATGATTATTATTCCAGGGGACACAAGCTATGAAACTGAGAGTGATTTTTTTTGCTTTATTCAACCCTCCGTACCATTAATGTTGAAAGATGAATGTTGAAACTGGTTTGATGATGAATTGTACTTACTAAATAAGCTTTCATTCAACGTTTGGTCCGTCATCTCACGATTATTATTTAAGAGCTATTGGATTTGAAAGAGCAATAATTTTTGATTGATTCTGTACCATCGGGGTTGGAAAATAAAGGGTTGAAACTGATTAACAGAAAATGGTATTATGTGAGCTTCCTATCAACTTTTAGTTTATCATTCTGCAAGAATTATTTTAGAAGATACAAGCTTTAAAATTACGAGAAATAATTATTGCTTCATTAAATCTTCCATGCCAGCAGGGTTGAAAGATGAAAAGATGAAACCGGTTTTATATAAGTGGTACTACATAAGCTTTATATCAAAGTTTTGTTTGTTATTTCATGATTATTATTCCAGGATATACAAGCTAAGAAATTGAGACAGATTTTGGCTGCCTCATTCAACCCTCTGTACCTTTCATGTTGAAAGATGAAGGTTGAAACTGGATCTATAATAAATTTTATTATATAAGTTTTTTATCAACTTTTGGTTCATCATGCCACGATTATTATTTTAATAGAGATTGGATTTAAAAATACCCTAATATTTGTTTGATTCTGTACCATCGGGGCTGAAAGATAAATGGTATTATGTAAGCTTCCTATCAACCTGTGGTACAATATTGTGCAAAAATTATTTCAGAAGATACAAGCTTTAAAATTGCAAGAATATCTTGTTGCATCATTTAACCTTCCATACCAGTAGGGTTGAAAGATGAAAGGTTGTAACTGGTTTTGTATGAGTGGGATTACATAGGTTTTGTATCACAGTTTTATTTGTTATTACATGATAATTATTCCGTAGGACATAAGCTATAAAAGTAAGACTTATTTTTGTTGCTTTATTCAACCGTCTGTACCATTCATGTTGAAAGATGAAGGTTGAAACTGGATTTATAATGGATTGTACTACATATACTTGCTATCAACATTTGATTTATCATGCCATTATTTTAGGAGGTTCCCTAATATTTGGTTGATTCTGTACCATTGGGGTTGAAAAATGAAGGGTTGGTACTGATTCACAGTAAATGGTATTTTGTAAGCCTTCTATCAACCTATAGCTCATTATTCTACAAAAATTATTTCAAACTATAAAAACTTTGAAAGTACGAGAGATTCTTGTTGCATCATTAATTCCTGCATACCAGCAAGGTTGAAAAATGAAAGGTTGAAACTGGTTTTGTATAAGTGGCACTACATAAGCTTTGTATTAAAGTTATGTTTGCTATTCCATGGATGTTATTCTAGGGGACACAAGCTATGAGATTCAGACAGATTTTGGTTGCTTTATTCAACCCTCTGTACCATTTATGTTGAAAGATGAAGGTTGAAACTGGATTAATGATAAATGATATTATATAACCTCTCAATAAACGTTTGGCCCATCATGCTACGATTATTATTTCAGGAGGAATTGAATTTGAAAATGCGACAATTTTTGGTTGATTCTGTGCCAACGGGATTGAAGAATAAAGGGTTGAAACTGATTTACAGTGAATGGTATTATGTAAGCCTTTCGTCAACCTCTAGTTCAATATTCTACAAAAACTATTTCAGAATATACAAGCTGTAAAAATGGGAGAGATTTTTGTTGCACCATTCAGCCTTCCATACCAGCAGGGTAGAAAGATGAAAGGTTGAAACTGTATGAGTGGCACTACATAAGCTTTGTATTAAAGTTATGTTTGTTATTACATGAATGTTATTCTAGGGAACACAAGCTATGAAATTGAAACAAATTTTGGTTGATTTATTCAACTCTCTGTACAATTTGTGTTGAAAGATGAAGGTTGGAACTGGTTTTATGATTAATGGTACTACATATCCTTTCAATCAAAGTTTGGTCCATCATGACAAGATTATCATTTCATGAGGAATTGGATTTGAGATATTTGATTGATTCTGTACCATCGGGGTTGAAGAATAGAGGGTTGAAACTGATTTCACAGTAAATGGTATTATGTAGACTTTCTATCAACTTCTAGTTCAATATTTTATAATAATTATTTCAGAAGATACAAGCTTTGAAAGTGCGATAGATTCTTATTGCATCATTCAATCATCCATACCAGCAGGGTTAAAAGATGAAAGGTTGAAACTGGTTTTTTATGAGTGGCACTACATGAGTTTTGTTAATTATTCCGTGGTTATAGTTCCAGGGGACACAAGTTATAAAATTAAGAAAAAATTTGGTTGTTTATTCAACCCCCGATACTATTCAAAGTTAAAAGATGAAAGTTGAAGCTGGCTTTATAATAAATAGTACTACATAACCTTTCAATCAACATTTGATCCATCATACAACGATAATTATTTAAGGAGATATTGAATTTGAAAGTACCCTAATATTTAGTTGATTCTGTACCATCGGGGTTGAATAATTGAGGGTTGAAACTGATTTACAGTAAATGGTATTATGTAAACCTTCTTTCAACCTCTAGTTCAATATTCTACAAAAATTATTTCAGAAGATACATGCTTTAAAAGTCAGAGAAATGATTGTTGCATCATTCAATCTCTCATACCAGCAGAGTTGAAAGATGAAAGGTTGAAACTGGTTTTGTATGAGTGGCAGTATCAAAGCTTTGTTTGTCATTCCGTGATTGTTATTCTAGGGGCACAGGCTATGAAATTGAGACAAATTCTGGTTGTACCATTCTGGCTGAAAGATAAGTGTTGAAACTGAATCAATAATAAATGGTATTACATAACCTTACAATCAACGTTTGTCCATCATGCCGCAATTATTATTTCGGGAGTTATTGAATTTGAAAGTGCGATAATTTTTGGTTGATTCTGTACCATCGGGGTTGAAAGATAAATGGTTGAAACTGATATATAGTAAATGGTATTATGTAAGCTTCCTATCAACCTCTGGTTGAATATTCGTCAAAAATTATTTCAGAAGATACAAGCTTTAAAACTGCGAGAGATTCTTGTTGCATCATTCAACCTCCCATACCAGCAGGGTTGAAAGATGAAAGGTTGAAACTGGTTTTGTATGAGTGGCACTACATAAGCTCTGTATCAACGTTTGGTTTATCATTCCACGATTTTTATCATAGGAGATACGAGCAATGAAACTGAGACTGATTTTTGTTTCTTATTCAGCCCTCCGTACCATTTTAGTTGAATATTTAATTTATGACTAAACCGGTGGTTCAAATATTTTGAAACTTTGTTTGGGTATTAAGGGGGAGTGAGGGTATTGGTATAATATCTATTAAATAATGATCGTCATTTGTTCGTGAGTTATGGAAACCGAAACAGGATTGTTCTGAAGTGATACAAATATTAAATTTACAGCTGAACTAATAGTCCAATAATAACAAAATTTTGGATGGGTACTGAAAGGGTATTAAAGTATCTGTATAATGAATATAAAGTAACAGTCATTATTTGTTTATGAGTTAAGAAGACCGGAACTTTAATATATAATTTAAATATTGTATCAGGTGATTTTTTTTTGTTTTTAAGTGAAATAGTGGTCCAAATATATTGAAATTGTGCGTAAATATGAAAAAGAGTTCAAGTACTCATAAAATATATATTTACATTTCGTTATCCTTCCAGTTCACTTGTTTACTATTTAATTAAGTTATAATTCTGGAAAGGAACATAAATTGAAAAAAACAATAAGTCTCTTTTGTTATTCAATCATAATCAGAAAATATACAGAAAAATAATTATTAAATAAACCACGCAAGTTGCCTGAATTAAATTCATGTCGATAAGACCCCGATTACCTATTCGAATATTGCATTCATTAAAGAAAACGAATTTATTTTATTTCATATACGTCATAAAGTACTTGAGTGTGTCCAAATTTTATTAAACAAAACAAATATGAAAACAATTCAAAAGTCCAACAATTTTTCTTTTGTTCAAAATAAATTTAATAATAATCGGACCGTATATATAAGTCAGAATGATTATTAAAAAACTGCAGATATGGCAAGCAAATATATTGGTTTGTGCTTTGTAATTCTTTTTAATCTTTGGAAATGCGTAAGTACTTTTTTAATAATGCTATTTATTTAACAAGTCATTGAGAATCAAAGAATGGACAAAATAATTCGATTTTATCTATTGCATAGCCGCCGCGTAATTCAGACGCGTGACCGCCTCCGCAGAGGCTCAATTTCGCATGACATCACAAACTTCTTCAAATAAAAAATATTCTTTGATTCTTAAGCTATCACGTGATATATCTTATTTTTTTTATATATAAGATAGTTTTTTGTTTATCACGCTTCCAGTACAGCAGCAAATTTAAAGACACAATTTGTTAATTATGCGAATTATATTTTCCAGAATGGTCGTGAGCTTGATGATCCTTTCCCTAAGAACGAAATACAAGAGCTTGAGCCTCATGAATTTCAAATTGAGTAAATAAATATATTATTTCAATTTATTAATGATATTTTTCAACACTTTCTTAAAAGTCTTGATTAATAATGAAAACATAACAAAGAAGTTGATTATAGCTTATTCACGTTAGGAATAGTCCACATAATACCTGTTCTGAAAACTAGATGAAATTTTCCATCCTTTGGTCACTTTATTGCCTCTCTACGATTAAAATTGATCGAATTACAGCCTTTCAAAGTATCCCCATTTTCGACCCCTCGAAACTAGCAACACTTTTCAGTTTTTTCTCTAATAACTTTTGAATGGTACCTTGTACCAAAAACTAGTTTCAACAAAATTTGTAGAACTTTCAATTCCCTATAAACAAGTTTTTTTAGGTCAAGTTATAAGGGAAATACTGGAACAATGAATTTCCAAAAATTGGTTTTTCTCTTCAAGTCTAGCCAAATAAGTCAAAAGGACTTAATTCTAATTGAGTCTAATATTTTTTTCTGAAAACTAGTCGAAATTCCTCACATTTTGGTCGTTTTGACTTTTACCCTTAGCCAAAATTGATCGAGCTGCAGCGCTGAATCATTTGAGTGAAGCAGCATTCCCTATCAGTTTTTTGGTAATAACTTTTGAGCTTGAGCTTATATCAAAAAATAGTTCAAATAATTATTATAGGACTATCAATTACCTACAATTTGGTTCTCTAAACAACTTTGATAAAATAAAATTAGCTTAGTTACGAGGGAAAAACTAACTGAAATGCTACCTTTTTCGAATTATTGAGAAATGAGGGGGTTTCAGGAATTGTAATTTGGATAATTTTGGTCGTAAAAAGATGCAAAATGATCAAATAACAATAAAATTAACCTAACTGTCCCAAAAATAATAAAATTCTCAGAGATATCCTTAAAAATTATTTTCTTTTCGTTGGAGCTCATTAATATATCCTTCATAGCTCAGCCAATTTCAATCGCAGAAAATTTTCATAGTGATTAAATTGTAGGGAATTAGAAGCCCTACAATTTTTATTTGAATCATTTTTTGATACAAGGTATCGTTTAATAGTTGTTAGTGGAAAACTATCTGAAAAATACTGCTTTCCTAAAAGGGTTGACAGATTGGGCTGTAATTCGACCAATTTTGATTGTGAAGAGGTGCCAAAGCAACCAAACGATAGGGAATTCAATCTAGTTTTCGGGTAAGAATACTGAAGCTGTCCAAAATTAAATTTGATCATCCATAACACTTGTTCAAGTCAAAATGAACATTTAACATTGTTTTTCTCAAAGGGCTGAAAGATAGGGCTGTAATTCGGCCAATTTTGGTTGTTAAGGGGTGCCAAAGAAACCAAATGATAGGAAATTCGATCTAGATTCTAGGAAAAAATATTGACCATCTGGCACACTTGGTCTCTAGAACCATATGCCATAATGAACATTTAATATTGTATTTCTGAGAGGGTGACCAGATCGGGCTGTAATTCGATCAATTTTGATCGTAAAGGGGTGTTAAAGCAACCATACGATTGGGAATTTGATCTAGTTGCCAGAAAAAAATATTTTGGTTGTCCAAAATTGAATTTGATCATGCGGAACACTCATTTATGTCAAAATATTTTTTTCCTAAGGAGGTTGATACATAGGGCTGTAATTTGACCAATTTTGGTTGTAAATGGGTGCCAAAGTGACCAAATTATAGGGAATTTGATGTAGTCTTCAGAAAAAAATACTAAGGTTGTTCAAATTCTTTTTTAATCATTCGGAACACTTATTTATGTCAAAATGGACATTTTATATAGTTTGCCTGAGAAGGGTTGACAGATAGGGCTGTAATTCGGCCAATGTTGGTTGCAAAGGTGTGCCGAAGCAACCAAACGATAGGAAATTTGATCTAGATTCTAAAAAAAAATAGTGATCATCCGGTACACTTTTTTCTTGGAGCATATGCCATAATAGACATTTGATATTAGCAGATAGGGCTGTAATTCGGTTAATTTTGATCGTAAAGGGGTGCCAAAACAACCAAACGGTAGGAAATTTGATCTAGATTCCAGAACAGAATACTGATCATCCGGCACACTTTTTTCTTGAACCGTATGCCACAATAAACATTTGATATTGCTTTTCTAGGAGAGTTAACACATAGGGCTGTTATTCGGTTAATTTTGATCGTAAAGGGGTGCCAAAGCAACCAAACGATAGAAAATTTGATCTTGTGTCCAGAAAAAAATACGAAGATTGTCCAAAATTGGATTGAGCATCCAGAACATCAGTTTATGTCAAAATTGCTATTTGATATTGTTTTTCTTAGGGACTTGATAGATAGGGCTGTAATTTGGCCAATATTGATTGTAATGGGAGGCCAAAGTAACTAAAGTTGCCAGAAAAAAATATTAAGGTTGTCCAAAATTGAATTTGATCATCCGGAACACTTGCTCTTGTCATAATGAACATTGAATATTGTTTTTCCGAATGGATAAACAGATAGGGCTGTAATTTGGTCAATTTTGATTGTAAAGGGGTGCTGGAGCAACCAGACAATGAAAAAATACATCTAGATTCCAGAAAAAGATACTGACCATTCGGCACATTTGGTTTCTTGAAGCATATGCCATAATTAACATTTAATATTTTTTCCTTGTGAGGGCTAGCAGATAGGACTGTAATTCGACTAATTTTAGTTGTAAAGTGGTGCCAAGGCAACCAAATGATAGGAAATTTGATCTAAATTCCAGAAAAAAATATTGACCATCGGGCACACTTGCTCTCTAGAACCATATGCCATAATGAGCATTTAATATTGTTTCTCTGAGAGGGTGACCAGATCGGGCTGTAATTCAATCAATTTTGATCGTAAAGGGGTGTCAAAGCAACCGAACAATAGGGAATTTGATCTAGTTGCCAGAAAAAAATATTTTGGTTGTCCAAAATTGAATTTGATCATGCGGAACACTTATTTATGTCAAAATATTTTTTTCCTGAGGAGGTTGATACATAGGGCTGTAATTTGACCAATTTTGGTTGTAAATGGGTGCCAAAGTGACCAAATTATAGGGAATTTGATGTAGTCTTTAGAAAAAAATACTAAGGTTGTCCAAATTTTTTTTTAATCATTCGGAACACTTATTTATGTCAAAATGAACATTTTATATAGTTTGCCTGAGAAGGGTTGACAGATAGAACTGTAATTCGGCCAACGTTGGTTGCAAAGGTGTGCCAAAGCAACCAAACGATAGGAAATTTGATCTAGACTCTAGATAAAATAAGTGATCATCCGGTACACTTTTTTCTTGGGCTATATGCCATAATAGACATTTGATATTAGCAGATAGGGCTGTAATTCGGTCAATTTTGATCGTAAAAGGGTGCCAAAACAACCAAACGATAGGAAATTTGATCTAGTTTCCAGAAAAAAATACTAAGGTTGGCCAAAATTAGATTGAACCATCCAGAATACTAGTTTATGTCAAAATTAACATTTAATGTTGTTTTCTTGAGGGAGTTGGCAGATGGGGCTGTAATTTGGCCAATATTGGTTGTTATGGGGAGCCAAAGCAACCAAACGATAGGCAATTTAATCTAGTTGCCAGAAAAAAATATTAAGGTTGTTCAAAATTAAATTTGATCATGCGAAACACTTGCTTATTTCAAAGTGAACATTTAATATTGTTTTTCTTAGGCGGTTAACAGATAGGGCTGTAATTCGGCCAATTTTGGTTGCAAAGGTGTGCTAAAACAACCAAACGATAGGAAATTTGATCTAGATTCCAAAACAGAATACTGATCATCCAGCACACTTTTTTCTTGATCTATATGCCATAATTACCATTTGAAGTTGCTTCCCTAAAAGAGTTAGCAGATAGGGCTGTAATTTGGTCAATTTTAATCATAAAGAGGTGCCAAAGCAACCAAACGATAGGAAATTTGATCTAGTTGCCAGAAGAAAGTACTAGGAATGTCCAAAATCGAGTTTGATCCTCCGGAACACTTGTTTTTGTCATAATGAACATTGGATATTGTTTTCCTAAAGGGATTGACAGATAGGGCTGCTATTTGGACAATTTTGGTTGTAAAGGGAAGCCAACGATAGAAAATTCAATTTAAATTCCAAAAAAAAATACTGACCATCCGGTACACTATTTTCTTGAACCATATGCCATAATGAACATATAATATTGTTTCCTTGTGAGGGCTAGCAGTTAGGACTGTAATTCGACTAATTTTAGTTGTAAAGTGGTGCCAAAGCAACTAAATGATAGGAAATTTGATCTAAATTCTAGAAAAAAATATTGACCAGCTGGCACACTTGGTCTCTAGAACCATATGCCATAATGAACATTTAATATTCAAATGATAGGGAATTTGATCTAGTTGCGAGAAAAAAATATTTTGGTTGTCCAAAATTGAATTTGATCATGCGGAACACTTATTTATGTCAAAATATTTTTTTCCTGAGGAGGTTGATACATAGGGCTGTAATTTGACCAATTTTTGTTGTAAATGGGTGCCAAAGTGACCAAATTATAGGAAATTTGATGTAGTCTTCAGAAAAAAATACTAAGGCTGTCCAAATTTTTTTTTAATCATTCGGAACACTAATTTTTTTCAAAATTAACATTTTATATAGTTTGCCTGAGAAGGGTTGACAGATAGGGCTGTAATTCGGCCAATGTTGGTTGTAAAGGTGTGCCAAAGCAACCAAACGATAGGAAATTTGATCTAGACTCTAGATAAAATAAGTGATCATCCGGTACACTTTTTTCTTGGGCCATATGCCATAATAGACATTTGATATTAGCAGATAGGGCTGTAATTCGGTCAATTTTGATCGTAAAAGGGTGCCAAAACAACCAAACGATAGGAAATTTGATCTAGTTTCCAGAAAAAAATACTAAGGTTGGCCAAAATTAGATTGAACCATCCAGAATACTAGTTTATGTCAAAATTAACATTTAATGTTGTTTTCTTGAGGGAGTTGACAGATAGGGCTTTAATTTGGCCAATATTGGTTGTAATGGGGAGCCAAAGTAACTAAAGTTGCCAGCAAAGAATATTAAGGTTGTCCAAAATTGAATTTGATCATTCGGAACACTTGCTCTTGTCATAATGAACATTGAATATTGTTTTTCCGAATGGATAAACAGATAGGGCTGTAATTTGGTCAATTTTGGTTGTAAAGGGGTGCTGGAGCAACCAGACAATAAAAAAATACATCTAGATTCCAGAAAAAGATACTGACCATTCGGCACATTTGGTTTCTTGAAGCATATGCCATAATGAACATTTAATATTGTTTCCTTGTGAGGGCTAGCAGATAGGACTGTAATTCGACTAATTGTAGTTGTGAAGTGGTGCCAAAGCAACCAAATGATAGGAAATTTGATCTAGATTCTAGAAAAAAATACTAAGGTTGTCCAAAATTTAATACAATTATCCGGAACATTTATTTATGTCAAAATGAACATTTAATATTGTTTTCCTGGGGGGTTGATAGATAGGGCTGTAATTTGGTCAATTCCGGTTGTAAAGGGGTGCCAAAGCAACCAAACCACAGGAAATTTGATCTAGATTCCAGAAAAAAATATGAAGGTTGTCCAAAATTGAATTTGATTATCTGAAATAATTGTAATGTTACTATATTGTGGTCTATTTTTGATGTGAATGAACTATGAGTTAATTCAACTATTTTATTGATTATTTTTCTGCAGCAAATCAACCAAACTATTTGTTGTACCAGTTTTGATACCACCAAAGTATGGGAATGCCCAAGGGTGCTGCCAAAATGGGGAACAAAATGATTCACCTGTTAGGAGACAAAGGTATGAAAGAAAATTCAACAACCAACACGTTTTTCTGTTGCTTGTATGATTTTTTATTCTTGCAGGACAATAGGGAATATGAAAAGTAGAAAACATATAATCTACTCCCCTACAATCAAAAATAATCGTAGAAAATCGTTTGATAACTACAGGAGATCCCTTCCAGAGCCTCCTAAAGAGGCTAATATCTCACAAACTGTCCTGAAGGATCTAGAAGCTTTTATTGTTAATTTAAAGAACGATAAATTGATCGATGTAACTCCAGAGCTATACACTTTTGTTCTGACCTACAAAAATCTACCAGAATTGATTTCCAAAATAATTAAAGTGGATGAAGTACCGGAAAATAAAATAAATACAGATGTTATCATGTTCTTTTTTGATCTCATGACGAAGAACATCACAGATGAAAACGAACCACTTTTGAAGAAGAGTGTGAGGAAAGCTTTAAGATTGCAGAGCCTTCGAAAACAAAATGTGGAATTTGTTACTACAGGGGTGATAGAGTGGGCACAACATAATCATTATTTCGAATTTCACCGACAAGTGGCAAGAGTGTTGGTATCTTTCATTTTTGGTATAGCTCATTACCAGTATTTCGATATATCAATAAACCAATTGGATATCATTTTAAATATGCCTCATTTAGCCAATTTTATTCATTTTATGTTGACCTCATATGGAATTCCTTCAATTTTAACCCCAGAAGAAATAGTCCTCCTCTTGGAGTTAATGAGAAGTTATAAATATAATATGCCCTTGAGGGATGTTCCCTTACCAGTTATTCAGTTCGTCATGAACTTACAAAGGGGTGAAGGCTTAGCTTTCTACCTGCTCAGTCAATTGCAGCAAAGTGGACAAGATATGACCCAAATTTTATTGCATTATATGTACAACAATCCTGGACAAGCTCTTCCACCAAACATTATAAATTGGATACACAGTTTCCCAGGAGGAGATAGGTTATTGGCTGAAATATTGATCCCAGGACAGATTACTTGCTTTAGAGATCAATTTGGGCGGGATATTTGTCATAAATTGCCTGGAAATGGCCCACCAAAGTTACCTTGGCCCCAAAGACCCACGACGACTGAACCACCAATTATTTCAATAAAACCAGTCCCTAATGAGGAAATCGAATTACATAAAATAATCGAAATTTTAATAAACAACCGGCAATTACCTGCTTTAAGCTACGATATTATTAAATACATCACAAAAAACCCTGATTTTGGAAAATTGGTCGAACAAATATTCCTAGAATTCAATATATCAAAAAAATCAATAAATCCAGACGACATAACATCGATACTTGAAATATTATCATTTAAAGATAATGCAGTCCCTATTGATTCAATTTCTGCAAGGGTTCTTAAAATATTGGTCAATTTGGAATACACCCCGAGGCTTGAATATTTGTTACGAACTATTTTTAATTCAATATTAACATCTAATACTGACCTCCTGTTGTTACTGAAGGACCTAATTAAGAGTTTAGAAGGACCTATACCCACAGTTTTGCTTCAAGTGATAAGAGAACTACCACAAGGTGAACAAATACTCGAATCTATCCTCAACCCTGAATTAGTATCTTGCAAACATAATACAGCCGACAAAACCATAACCTGCATTGATTTATCCATCGAATTTGAACTAGAAAACTTAATAACAGACCTAACAAACAACCAACTAGACACATTACCACGAAATGTAATAGAATTCATCGAAAACCAACCAAATTTACTCGAGTACATAACAACAATATTCGATAAATACAAAATATCCAGAAATAAAATAGACCCCGAAACAATCCTCACCATACTAAAAATAATCGCTGATATAAACAACAAGACCTCAAAAACCCCAATATCAAATGAAATGCTAGATATAGCAAGCAAATTAGAAGGAACTGCAGCACAAGATTTTGTCAATTATGTTTTTAATTGGACAAAAAACAACACCAAAAAAGACATAAAGCAAATAATCCTTCAAATAATGTTCCAGGCAAATACTGAAAAAGTCCCAGCCAATATTTTAAGCTGGTTAATAACCACTGAAGAAGGCCAAATAATACTTGAGGAGCTATCAAAACCCGGAAAAATAAATTGCGAAACGTCAGTATACAGTGGACTATTATGCACAAAGACACCCGAATCAAGAATACCAGGTAATGCCCCTGAAAAGATCAAAATTGAATTGGAAGAAATCATCAGAGCTATTATTGAAGATAACAAATTGGACCCCTTGCCACCAGGAATACTCGATTTAATAATAACACAGCCCAAAGAAGTAGTCGAAACAATAATAGAAACCATATTTGAAATCAAAGGTTATCCCCAAATTAAAATCAACCCCGAATTAGTATATCAAATACTGGAATTACTAATGAATATAGAAAAGGGTGAACAAATCCTAAAAATAGACCCATCAGTCATCGAAATAATTTTAAAACTAGAGGGAGCCCAAAAAATAAGCCAAATCGTTTTGGATTGGATCCAACGAAATAAAAGTCAAGATATGCTTGGGTTATTTCTTGAAGTTGTTAAAAATAACGGAGGAACTAAAATACCTCAAAATTTGTATGTATGGCTCCTAAATTTGCCCAACGGAGAACAAATCATCAAATATCTACAAATGCCTGGGGAAATAACCTGTGAACGGTATGGCAATCAAGTCAAATGTACCAAAAGAGTTGTTCATAGTATACAGTAAATAACACTGTACCATTTGCATACAAAAAATGTATTTGCTTCTCAATAAAGTATTTTATTATCTCATGAAGAACAATGTGGCATACATACAAAAGTATGCTTTGGATAGCCAAGTCCTTTCCTCTTTTTTTTTTGGCTTGAAGCTCTTTTTTTGCAGTTGTCTTCATTTTTTTTTCTGGTTCCTTGGCCCACCTTCTTTATGATCTTCTTTTGGCACCCACTAATTTCTTCCTATTTGTATTCTTGCTGTATTGTCCTACCAAATTTGCCCCATCTATCAATTTATCAATATATTGAAGAAACAATATCCTTTCTTTTTTTTGACCCACTTTTTCTTTGCCTTTAGTTCTGCTGGCACCCACTTACAAATCTCTGTTGTATGGCCTAACTATTTTAATCTTTGACTTCCTACAAATCCTAACATATCTGTTAAATATATTGAAAAACGATGCCCTTCTTTCTTTTTGTTCTGGTTCACAGTTATCTTCATTTGGTTTCAATTTATACTGTCTCTGGTTGCCAATTGCTAGTTCCTTGGCCCAACTTCTGCATGATCTTACAAATTCTTGTTGTATGGCCCAACCATTTTATACTTTGGCTCCTCCCCAACTATTATCTGTTGAATACAGCTCTTCTTTTTTCCTGGTTCACTGTTATTTTTATTTAGTTCCAATTTCCATTATCTTGTTTTGTAGTTGCTGCTTCCTTGGCCCAATTTTTTCATGATCTTCTTTTTGGTCTTGTTTCTGCTGGCGCCCACTTACAAATTCTTGTTGTATGGCCCAAACAATTTATACTTTGATTTCCCTCAAATCCTCATACGTTTGCTCCATCTATTATTTGTGAGATACATTGAGAAAACAGTGTCCTTTCTTCTTTTTCTTCTGGTTCTCAAGTATCTTAACTTGGTTTCAATTTGTATTATTTCTAGTTCTTAACTACAACTTCGCTGGCCCATTTTTTTCATGATCTTTTATTTGGTTTTGTTTCTGCTGACACCTACTTATACTTTTTTGTTCTATGGCTCAACCATTACACAATTTAACTCTTCACAAGTCTCAATACATTTGCCCCATTAATTATTATTTACTCAGTATAGTAAAAAAACGATGCACTTCTTTCTTTTTCTTTTGGTTTATAGTTATTTACATTTGGCTCCAATTTCTATTGTCGCTGTTTCCAATTGCTACTTCCTTGGTCCATTTTCTTTATGATCTTCTTCTTGGTTTTGTTTTTGCTGGCACCCACTTACAAATTTTTGTTGTATGGCTCAACCATTTCAAAATTTAACTACTCACAAGGCTCAATATATCTGCCCCTTCAATTATTTGTTCAATACGTACGAAAAAATGATGCCCTTTCTTCTTTTTCTTTTGGTTTACGGTTATTTTCATTTGGTTCCAATTTCTATTGTCTCTAGAATTTGATTGCTACTTTCTTAGCCCGCCTTCGGCATGATCTTCTTTTTGGTCTTGTTTCTGCTGGCACCCACGTACAAATTCTTGTCGTATGGCCCAAGTATTTCATACTTTGACTCCCCACAAATCCTAATATGATTGCCCTATCTATTATTTGTTAGGTTCTTCGAAGAAACGTTGCCCTTTCTTCTCTTTCTCCTGGTTCTTAGGTATCCTAATTTGGTTTCAATTTGTACTGTCTCTACTTTTCAATTACAATTTTGTTGGCCCACCTTCTTCATGATCTTCCTTTGGTTTTGTTTCTGCTAGCACCCAGTTACCAATTCTTGTTGTATGGCCTAATTATTCTATATTTGACTTTTCATGAACCTCAATATTTCTGCTTCATTTATTATTTGTTAGATATATTGAAGAAACAATGCTCTTCCTTCTTTTTTTTCTGGTTCACAATTAGCTTCATCTGGTTTCAATTTGTATTGTCGCTGGTTTTTAGTTTCTACTCCCTTGGCTTACCTTCTTCATGTCCTTTTTGTTATTGCTGGCACCCACGTACAAATTTTTGTTGTATGGCCCAATCATTTCATCATTTAACTCCCCACAAATCTCAATATATTTGACCCAGTACATTGAAAAAACGTTGCCCTTTCTTTTTTTTTCCTGATTTACAGTTATTTTAATTTGGTTTCAATTTTCACTCTCGCTGGTTCCCAATCACTTCTTCCTTGATCCATTTTCTTCATAATCTCCTTGGTTTTGTTTCTGTTGGCATCTACTCACAAATTTTTGTTGTATGACCCAACAGTTTTATACTTCCCTACAAATGCTAATATATCTGCCTCATCTATTATTTATTTAATGCGTTAGAAAAACGATGACCTCTCTTCTTTTTCCTTATGTTTACAGTTATTTTAATTTGGTTTCAATTTCTATAATCTTTGGTTTCCAATTGCAACTTCGTTGGACCATTCTCTTTATAACCTTCTTTTTTTTTCTTTCCTGTTGGCACCCACTCACAAATTTTTGTTATATAGCCCAACCATTTTACAATTTAACCCCTTACAAATCTCAATATGTCTGCCTTCTCAATAATTTGCTCTATACATTAAAAATAACGATGCCCTCTCTTCTTTTTCTTTTGGCCTACAGTTATCTTCCTTTGATTTCAATTTTTATTGTCTCTGGTTTCCAATTGCTTCTTTCTTGGCCCATCATTTTCATAACATTCATTTTGCTTTTGTTTTTGCTGGCAGCCACTTAAAATTTTTTTCTGTATGGCCCAACTTTTTTATACTTCTCCAAAAACCCTAATGTATCTGCCCCATCTATTAATTATTTAATACGTTGAAAAAACGATGACTTTTCTCCTTTTTTCTTATGTTTACAGTTATTCCAATTTGGTTTCAATTTCTATTGTCTTTCGTTTCCAATTGCAACTTCGTTGGACCATTTTCTTTATAACCTTCTTTTTGTTTTTTTTCTGCTGGCACCTACTCACAAGTTTTTGTTATATGGCCCAACCATTTTACAATTTAACCTCTCACAGAACTAAACATGTCTGCCCCTTCAATTATTTGTTCTATACATTAGAAAAAACAATGCCCTTTCTTCTTTTTTTTTTGGTTTACAGTATTTTACTTTGGTTTCAATTTCTATTGTCTCTGGTTTCTCATCGCTACTTTTTTGGCCAATTTTTTCATAACATTTTTTTTGGTTTTGTCTCTGTTAGCACCCACTTATGAATTCTTGTTGTATGGCCCAACCTTTTTATATTGCCCCACAAATCTTGGATATCTGCCTCATCTACATCTATTATTTATTCAATACGTTGAAAAAACGATGACCTTTCTTCTTTTTTTTTCAGGTTCACAGTTATTTTAATAAGGTTGCAATTTCTACGGTTTCTGGCTTTTAATTGCTACTTCATTTGCTCATCTTTTTTATGATCTTCTTCTTGGTTTTGTTTCAGCTGGTACTCAATTTCGAACTTTTGTTGTAAGCCCAAAGTTTTTATCTTTGACTCTCCACAAGTCTCAATATATCTGCCCCATTTATTATTTGTTCATTAAATAAGAAAAAAATTATGCTTTTTCTTTTTTTTCTTCTGGTTTACAGTTATTTTCATTTGATGCCAATTCCTATTGTCCCTGGTTTCTAATTGCTACTTTGCTAGCTCATTTTTGGCATGATCTTCATTTGGTTTTGTTTCCGCTGGCACCCACTTACAAATTTTTGTTGTATGGCCCAACCATTTTAGCAACTATTTGATCAATACATGAAAAAAAGAATGTCCTTTCTTCTTTTTGTTTTGGTCTACAGTTATTTGCGTTTGGTTCCTATTACTATTGTCTCTGGTTTTTGATTTCCCACCTTCTTCATGATCTTTCTTTTGGTTTTGTTTCTGCTGGCAAAATACGATGCCCTTTCTTCTTTCTCTTCTGGTTCACAGTTATTTTCATTTGGTTCCCATTGCTATTGCTTCTGGTCTTCAGTTGCTACTTTCTTCCGCATGACCTTCTTTTTGGCTTTATTTCTGGTGCCACTCACTCACAAATTTTTGTTGTACGGCCCAACCATTTTATATTTGATAGCATTATTCTCTTTCTTCAGGCTTACAGTTATCATAATGTAATTTCAATTTGTATTATCTCTGATTTTCAATCACTAGTTCGTTGGCCCACCTTATACATGATCTTCTTTTTGGTTTTCTTTCTGGTGCCACTCACTCAGAAATTCTTGTTGTATGGCCCAACCATTTCATACTTGGACACCTAACCAACCCTACCATATTTGCCTTATATATTATTTGTTCAATACATGAATAGAATGACGGCTTTTCTTTTTTTTATTCTGGTTCACTCCTTTTTTGTTTTGGTCTTGTTCTTGTTGGTACCCACTTACCAATTTCTTTCTGTCTTTTTTTTAGCTCCTTACAATCTTTCTTTTATGAGCCCTATCTATTATTCAATCCTCCTTTTTTCTTCTGGTTCCTAGCTTTTGATATCTTCCAATGCTCTCTTCATTTGGCCTCATCAATAAATGCTGTTCTAGTTCCCAATTGTCAATTCCTCGGCCCATTTTTTCTTCTTTTGGTTTTGTTCCTACTGGTACCCATTCACTAATTTTTCCTGCTTGCATTCTTGCAGTATGACTCAACCATGTTATCATGTGACCTCTCACAAGCCTTATCTATTATTCGTTAAATATATTGAAGAAACGATGCTCTCCTTTTTTTCTGGTTCTTAGTTCTTCATATGTTCCAAAGCTGTCTTTATTTGGTTTCATATTTTTTTCTGGCTTTCAATTGCCAATTCTTTGGGCAACCTTCTTCATGGTCTCTTTTTGCTTGTTCCTATTGGTACTTTTCTGCTCCATGATCTCTCCTTTGGTCTCATCTCTAATGGTACCAATTTGTCTCTTCTTGTATTATTAATAATTAAATATATTGAATTGATGATGCCCTCTCTTCTTTTTTTCTGATAATTAGTCAACTTCAATGGCCATGTTTCTGTATAGTCTTCTTTTGGTCTTGTCCCTGTTGGCACCTCTGCTTGCAATCTTGTAATTAGGCCCAACCATTTTTCTCTTTGACTCTTTATAAATCTGTCTCATCTATTATCCGTTCAATACATTGAAGAAGCATTTTCTTTCTTTTTTTTTCTTTTGGCTCACAGTTATTTATGAGTTATGTTCACTTGACAGCTGCCTCCTGTTGGTTTTATCCTCTAGTACCCGCTGTTGTCTGCTACTTCTTTGGCCCACCTTCTTCATGATCTCTCTTTTGGCCTTGTTTCTGCTGGTACCATACTGCTCCATGATCTTTTTTCTGGTCCCAATCCTACTGGTACTAATTTCTGTCTTCTTGTATTATTATTAATCAAATACATTAAAATAATGATGCTCTTTCTTCTTTTTTTCTGGTACTTAGTCAATTTCAATGACCAACTTTCTTTTTGGTCTCCATTTGGTCTTGTTGCTGTTGGCACCCACTTATATATTTCTTTCTGCTTGCAATCTTGCTGTTTGACCCAACCATTTTTTTATTTGACCTTATATAAATCTGCCCAATCTTTTTTTTTTTTTTCTTAGTCGCTACCAATGTGTCCTTCCTCTAGTTTCCTGTTAGCTGCTTATTCTTTGGCCCACCTTCTTCACTATCTTCCTTTTGGTACCATTTCTGTTAGAAACTTCTCCCTTTTTACCTGTTCCATAATTGTCTTCATTTGGCTCTAACTTTTTTAGATAATCTGCTGCATTCTTGGTTCAATTTTTTATGGTTCTCCTTTTTTTCTTCTTTTTTCTTTTTTCTTCTGGCCCACAGTCCTTAATTGGCTCTATTTGCTCTACAACTGTCTCAATTTGATTTTATATTATGGTACACACTGCCAATGTCTTCCCGCTTCTTTTTTCAGATTATTTGTTACTTTTTTGGTCCACTTTCTTCATGATCTTCCTTTTGGTACCATTTCTGTTAGAAACTTCTTTCTTTTTACCTACTCTATTATTTATCAAACATAATTCATAATTTAAACGACGAGTTGATAAGATCTTGTTGAAAAATGAGTTATTATGTGATTATATCCAAATAATCGATTACCTTATTAAGTATTAGGTGCAGTTTTATTAAGTGGAATAATTGATCAAGAACCTGAAGTGTTTCAAACAATAAATCGGATTCATAAAAAACCGAAACAAATTTAATTACTGCATATTAAATTCAAATTTTCAGAATGATATGCACATTGAGTGCAGTCCAAAAAATTAAATTGCGCATGAAATTGCACACTCCGTACGGCGGTACGCGTCTTATTATGAATTAGCGCGCCAACCCATTTTTAACCGTAGAAGTAATTGTTTAACAAGTAATTTTATAAAAAAAAAATAACTTTTTGGAAACAAAAGATGTTATTCTAGAAAATAATACCATTTTTTGATTTATTGGAGCATTTATAATGACTTAAATTTGTTTTTCAAAAATGACATACGTTTCGGTTTATTAGTTTGTACGTATGATCCACGCTGGGGCTTACAAATCTAAACCGATTTTCTTGATTTTTTTTTAGTCGATTGAACAACTATTCAAATAAGTCTCTATTGATTTTTGTAAAGATTGGTTGGATATTAATTTCTTTATGAATTTATTTATGCAAAATTACTTACGCCTTCATTTACAAGTTTGTACGTATGGACCTACGTTAAAGGTCACAAATTTTAATTGATTTATGTAATTTGACTTTTTTTCAATTAAACAACTGTTCGTATAGGATCCTATTGATTTTTGTGATGATTTGCTTATTGGTAAAATTTTTATAAGCAATTATTTCTTGCATGGTTATTATTGATGTAAATCCATGACATAACTACAAAAATGCATTTTTTGGATGAATTAGTATCTAATTTGAAAATCTGGTACTATAATGAACCATTTATAAGCTCAATTTATCAAATAAATTCTTCTTTGAGTCATTTCCGTAGGATTGAAGTTTCCATGTATCCAATAAATGTTTCAGAGAATAAAAAAATTATATTGCTTAAAATTCTGATAGATTGCTATGTTGAAAACGTAAATTGCTCTTAAATCTTAATTGTGGTAATCGATTGCTATATATACGGTTGATTGTCTTAAAAATTGCAGTTTAAGTAAACATGGAGGTGGAAGTTTGGTTTAAATGCTTAGTGCTATTAAATTTGATGAATTTTGTAAGTTACATTGTTTTGGAAATGAATTGACTGAAATTTCAGACAGTTATTGAGTTTTTGTACACAAAATAAACCTCAAAAAAATGTTTTTACATTAATATATTTTTAATTTTCAATGTGTTTTTGAATGATTTCTCTCAAATTATTCAGTGCTTACTCTACCCTAATGAACAATGCCGATTGCAATACCATCCTACAAGCCCTGCATGTCGTTTTTCCAAAAATTTAATGCGAAGATTATATCCAAGGTAAGATTATTTCAATTAATTTATTTAAAAGTGGATTAATAAGGACAAAAATACATTAAAAAACTTTTTTTATTCAAATTTAAGAGGGCGTAGTCCTTGAATAATGATCAGAGATAAGTATGAAAACATAATTTTCATGCTGCCCCTAAAATTCGTACCAAATTTCAACCCCCAATATCTTAAATAATGTTTTGAAACTCGTTTTATTCTCTTGAAATAAATAATTAATTCTTTGCTGAGCCAGTGATTCAAAAAATTTAAAACTTCAAGTACTGACTGAAAAAGGATGTACAATTAAAATATCGAAGAAAAAATTGCACCCCATTTTTTTTTTACACAATTATAGTGTTCAAACTCGAAATCACAATGCTGTTATTCTTATTTGTTCCCTTGAAGTAAATAATTAATTTTTGACTATACCAGTGGTTCAAAAAATTTGAAACTCTAACTGCTGACTAAAAAAGGATGTTAAATTTAAATACTAAAGAAAAAATTGCGCCCCTATTTTTTTTACACAATTATCCAGTTCGAAACTTAAAATAATCCTGTCTGCTCTTTTGAGATAAATAATTAATTTTTGACTGAACCAGCAGTGCAAAACAATTGAAATCCTATATACTGACTAAGGAAGAATTTATAAGTCTCATATACTTAGAACAAAATGACATTTTAGTATTTTCAGCACAATTACAGTGTTTAAATAATCTTACTAGTTTCCTTGAAATGAATAATTAATTTCTGACTAAACTATTGACTCCTGGAACAAAAAATTGTGAGTACTGACTGAAAAAGGATGTATAATTGAAATACTAAAAACAAAATGGCGCTTTCATTTTTCTCCCCACAATTATTTAGTTTGAAATGCAGAATAATCCTAGCTGCTCCCTTGAGATAAAAAAATAATTACTGACTAAACCAGCAGTTCAAAAAATTTGATACTGTATATACTGACTGACGAAAGATGAACAATTAAAATACTGAAGACAAAATGGCGCTTACTTTTTTTTTTAAACAGTTATTAAGCTCGAAATTTATAACGATTCTATCTGCCTCCTTGAGATAAATACAAGGTCAGGAATTATACAATGTGCTTAAATCTATAAGCTACGAGCTTGGATAGACCCACAAATAAATACTGAACCCTAAATAATACCCCAGTAATTTTTTTTCCCTAATTTTCAGCTGAACATACATTTTAATTCCAAATTGTATTGTGATCAAGGTAATGATTTGTTTTGATAAGAAACAAAAGAAAAATTCTGCTCAAATAATTATCAGAGTGTTTCCAATTGTTTGACTATATAATATGTTTCATAATTGATATAGATTATCTTCTATAATTTTCTAAACATGACAATAATGCTTAGAACTTGAGATCATAATAGGTACAATAATCCTATCAGTTCCTTTGAGATAAATAATTAATTTTTGACTGAACCAGCGGTTCAAAAAATTTGAAACTTTGAGTATCAACTGAAAAAGGATGATAAATTACAATACTGGAGACTGTATGCCAGTTTATTTTTTCATACAATTATAGTGCCCAAAACTCAAAATCACAATAAGTACAATAATCCTATCTGCTCCTTTGATATAAATAATTAATTTTTGACTGAACCAGCGGTTCAAAAAATTTGAAACTTTGATTAGCAACTGAGGAAGGATGCTTATTTGAAATACTGGAGACAAAATGGCGTCTTGATTTTTTTTCATACAATAATGTTCATAACTCGAGATCATAATAATTCCATGTGTTCCATTAATATTAAGAATTAATTATTGACTGAACCGGCTGTTCAAAAAACTTGAAACTTTCAGTATCGATTGAGGAAGGATGTAAAATATAAATGCTGGAGACAAAATGGCGTCTGCATTTTTTTCACATGATAATAATGCTCAAAACATGAGATTACAATAGGTACAATAATTCTATCAGTTCCTTTGAGATTAATAATTGATTTTTGACTGAACCAGCGGTTGAAAAAATTTAGAACTTTAAGTATCGACTGAGGAAGGATGCAAAATTGAAATTCTAAAGACAATATGGCGTCCTAACTTTTTTTGCATACGATAATGTTCAAAACTCGAGGTCATAATTATTTCATTTATTCCTTTGATATTAAAATTAAATATTGACTGAACCAGCCAGTCAAGAAATTTGAAACTTCAAGTATGGACTAAAGAAGGATGTTAAATTTAAATGCGGGAGACAAAATGGCGTCTGAATTTTTTTTCACATGATAATAATGTTCGAAACGTGAGATCCCAATAAGTACAATAATCCTATCAGCTCCTTTGAGATGAATAATTAATTTTTGACTGAACCAGCGGTCCAATAAATTCAGAACTTTAATTATCGACTGGAGAAGGATGCAAAATTAAATGCTGGAGACAATATGGCGTTCTAACTTTTTTTGCATACAATAATATTCAAAACTTGAAATCATGATTATTCCATCTGTTCGTTTGATATTAAAAATTGATTATTGACTCAACCGGCCGTTCAAAAAATTTGAAACTTCAAGTATCGACTGAGAAAAGATGTAAAATTTAAATACTGTAGAGAAAATGGCGTCTAATTTTTTTTTCAAATGATAATAATGTTCGAAACGTGAGATCTCAATAAGTACAATAACTCTATCAGTTCCGTTGAGATTAATAATTAATTTTTGACTGAACCAGCGGTTCAAAAAATTTGAAGCCTTGAGTAGCAACTGAGGAAGGATGCAACATTAATATGCTGGAGACAAAATGGCGTCTCAAGTTTTTTCCATACAATAATGTTAAAGGCTCAAGTTCATAATTATTTCCTCTGTTACTTTGAAGTGAAAAATGAATTAATGACTGAACCAGCGGCTCAAAAAATTTGAAACTTCAGGTATCTACTGAGAAAGGATGTAAAATTTAAATGCTGGAGACAAAATGGCGTCTGAATTTTTTTACATGATAATAATGTTCGAAACGTTAGATCCTAATAAGTACAATAAACCTATCAGTTCTTTTGAGATTAATAATCAATTTTTGACTGAACCAGCGGTTCAAAAAATTTGAAACTTCTAGTATCGACTGAGAAATGATGTTAAATTCGAATACTGGAGACAAAATGAGGTCTGCTTTTTTTCACAAAATAATAATGCTCAAAACATGAGACCACAATAGGTACAATAATCCTATCAGTTCCTTTGATATAAATAATTAATTTTTGATTGAACCAGCGCCACAAAAAAATTTGAAACTTCAAGTATCGACTGAAAAAGGATGCAAAATTGAAATGTTGCAGACAAAATGGCGTCTTGAATTTTATTTCAAACAATAATATTGAAAACTCGAAATCATGATAATTCCATCCGTTCGTTTGATATTAAAAATTAATTATTGACTGAACCGACGGTTCAAAAAAATTGAAACTTCAAGTACCGACTGAAAAAAGATGTGAAATTTAAATGCTGTAGACAAAATGGCATCTAAATCTTTTTTCACATGATTATAATGTTCGAAACGTGAGATCCCAATAAGTACAGTAATCCTATCAGTTCCTTTGAGATTAATAATTAATTTTTGACTGGACCAAAGGTTCAAAAATTTTAAACTTTGAGTATCAACTTAGAAAGGATGTAAAATTAAAATGCTGGAGACAAAATGGCGCCTTGAATTTTTTTTATACAATAATATTCAAAACTCGATATCATGATTATTCCATCTGTTCGTTTGATAATAAAAATTAAATATTTACCGAACCGGCAGTTCAATAAATTTAAAACTTCAAGTATCTACTGAGAAAGGATGTAAAACTTGAATACTGGAGACAAAGTGGGGTCTGCATTCATTTGCACATAATAATAATGTTGGAAATGTGAGATCACAATAGGTACAGTTCCCTTGAGTCTAATAATTAATTTTTGACTGAACTAGCGGTTTAAAACATTTGAAACTTTGAATATCAACTGAGGAAGCATGCAAAATCAAGATGCTGGAGACAAAATGCCGTCTTGAATTTTTTTTATGCAATAATATTTAAAACTCGAAATCACGATTATTCCATCTGTTCGTTTGATATTAAATATTAATTATTGACTGAACCGGCAGTTCGAAAAATTTGAAACTTCAAGTATCTACTGAGAAAGGATGTAAAATTTGAATACTGGAGACAAAATGGTGTCTGCATTGTTTTGCACATAATAATAATGTTCGAAATGTGAGATCACAATAGGTACAGTTCCTTTAAGACTAATAATTAATTTTTGACTGAACTAGCGGTTCAAAAAATTTGAAACTTCGAATATCAAATGAGAAAGGAAGCAAAATTAAAATGCTGCAGACAAAATGGTGTCTTAAATTTTTTTTCATACAATGATATTCAAAACTCGAAATCACGATTATTCCATCTGTTCGTTTGATATTAAAAATTAATTATTGACTGAACCAGAAGTTCAAAAAATTTGAAACTTCAGGCATCCACTGAGAAAGGATATAAAATTTGAAAGCTAGGGACAAAATGCTGTCTGCATTTTTTTGCTCATAATAAAAATGTTCGAAATGTCAGATCACAATAGGTACAGTTCCTTTGAGTTTAATAATTAATTTTTGACTGAACTAGCGGTTCAAAAAATTTGAAACTTTGAATATTGACTGAAGAAGCATGCAAAATTAAAATGCTGGAGGCAAAATGGTGTCTTGAATTTTTTTTTCATACATTAATATTCAAAACTCGAAATCATGATTATTCCATCTGTTCGTTTGAAATTAAAAATTAACTATTGACTGAACCGGCAGTTCAAAAAATTTGAAACATCAAGCATCTACTAAGAAAGTATGTAAAATTTGAATGCAGGAAACAAAATTATGTTTGTATTTTTACATGATAATAATGTTCAAAATATGAAATCACAATAGATACAATAGTCCTATCAGTTCCTTTGAGATTGATAATTAATTTTTGACTGAACCGGCAGTTCAAAAAATTTGAAAATTTGAATATCAACTAAGGAAGGATGCTTAATCAAAATACTGGAGACAAAATGGCGTCTTGAATTTGTTTTCATACAATAATATTCAAAACTCGAAATCATGATTAATACATCTGTTCGTTTGATATTAAAAATTGATTATTGACTGAACCGGCCGTTCAAAAAATTTGAAACTTTGAGTATCGACTGAGAAAAGATGTTAAAATTAAATGCTGTAGACAAAATGACGTCTGAATTTTTTTTTCACATGATTATAATGTTCGAAACGTGAGATCCCAATAAGTACAGTAATCCTATCAGTTCCTTTGAGATTAGTAATTAATTTTTGACTGAACCAGCGGTTCAAAAAATTTGAAACTTTGAATATCAATTGAGCAAGGATGCAAAATTAAAATGCTGGAGACAAAACGGCATCTTGCATTTTTTTTCATATAATAATATTCAAAACTCGAAATCATGATTATTCCATCTGTTCGTTTGATAATAAAAATTAATTATTAACTGAACCGACGGTTCAAAAAATTTGAAACTTCAAGTATCTACTGAGAAAAGATGTAAAATTTGAATGCTGGAAACAGAATGGTGTCTGCATTTTTTTGCACATAATAATAATGTTCGAAATGTGAGATCACAATAGGTACAGTTCCTTTGAGACTAATAATTAATTTTTGACTGAACTAGCGGTTCAAAAAATTTGAAACTTTGAATATCAACTGAGAAAGCATGCAAAATCAAGATGTTGGAGACAAAATGCCGTCTTGAATTTTTTTTATGCAATAATATTTAAAACTCGAAATCATGATTATTCCAACTGTTCGTTTGATATTAAAAATTAATTATTGACTGAACCGGCGGTTCAAAAAACTTGAAACTTCAAGTATCGACTGAGGAAAGATGCAAAATTGAAATGCTGGAGACAAAATGGCGTCTTGAGTTTTTTTTTCATACAATAATATTAAAAACTCGATATCATGATTATTCTATCTGTTCGTTTGATATTAAAAATTATATAATGACTAAACTGGCAGCTCAAAAAATTTGAAACTGCCAGTATCTACTGAGAAAGGATGTGAAATTTGAATACTGGAGACAAAATGGCGTCTGCATTCTTTTGCACATAATAATAATGTTGGAAACGTGAGATCACAATAGGTACAGTTCCTTTGAGACTAATAATTAATTTTTGACTGAACTAGCGGTTCAAAAAATTTGAAACTTTGAATATCGACTGAGGAAGCATGCAAAATTAAGATGCTGGAGACAAAATGGCGTCTTGAATTTTTTTTCATACAATAATATTCAAAACTCGAAATCATGATTATTCCCTCTGTTCGTTTGATATTAGAAATTAATTATTGACTGAATCGGCAGTTCACTAAATATAAAACTTCAAGTATCTACTGAGAAAGGATGTGAAACTTGAATGCTGGAGACAAAATGGCGTCTGCTTTTTTTTGCACATAATAATAATGTTCGAAACGTGAGATCACAATAGGTACAGTTCCTTTAAGATTAATAATTAATTTTTGACTGAACTAGCGATTCAAAAAATTCGAAACTTTAAATATCGACTGATGAAGCATGCAAAATTAAGATGTTGGAGACAAAATGGCGTTTTGATTTTTCTTCCATACAATAATATTCAAAATTTGAAATCATGATTGTTCCATCTGTTCGTTTGATATTAGAAATTAATTATTGACTTAACTAGCAGTTCAAAAAATTTGAAACTTCAAGTACCGACTGAGGAAAGATGAAATATCAGAATACTGAAGACAAAATAAATTCTGCATTTTCTTCACATGATAATAATAATGCTCAAAATTCGAGATCACAATAATGTTCCTTTGAGACAAATAACCAATTTTTGGCTGAACCAGCGGTTCAAAAAATTGGAAACTTTGAATATCGACTGGAGAAGGATGCAAAATTAAAATATTGGGGAGAAAATGTTGTTTCCATCTCTCTTTCATATAATAATAATGTTCAAAACTTGAGATCACTATTAATATAATATAATAATCTTATATGTTCATTCAAAATAGATATTTATTTCCTGACTAAATCAGTGGCTCAAAAAATTTCAAACTTCATATGCTCAGCATGTGGGAGTAATAAAATATTGAAACCATGATGGCATCCCGGTTTTTCTCAACACAATTAGAGTGTTTAAATCTATGATCTTGTTTGTTTATCTGTTAGCTTAAGTGATAATAATAATAATTTTCAGGTCTGCATTTTCCGGGGGTATTTGTCCAAACCGACCAGAACCAAAGACCGTAATAAATTTTTATTTAATTATCATTATTTGAATTTATTTTCAATGATGTTCCAGAGGGGTCCAACATATTCAAAGATGTTTCTAGAGGCAAAAAAATGTCCACCTTGGAGATCTTGTCCCGAAAATTTTGTGGGACTACGAAGGTATGCTCTGTTTTGATTAAAAAGCTTCTTATTATTGCTGGAAATATTTTTTAGGGCTAATGTGATTGGTTCGAACTCAGAGAGCAGCACAGATAACAGAATCAATCAAAATCTCAATACTAATATTAATTTGAATACGATACCATTACTTCAACAAATATCGCCTGAAATTTTGACTGAGCTTTATAATTTCATCAAATCTGTGTTTAGGAAACAATTAATCAGTTTATCTCCGGCTTTAAAAACCTTTATTGCAACTTACCCCCAGTTACCAACAGTAATCAAATATATTTTTGAGCATTACGACCTTAGAAATGATGAATTAATGCCTGAATATATAATCAGCCTTTTAAATATTCTTAAGTCCAGAAAAATGGTTTTAAACGATCGAAAATTTGGTCAAATTATTCCAAGGGGGTATATTATTGATTGGGTACACCAAAATGATTATTTGGTTGTACCACAAAACATCCAGCGTGTAATAATGAATTTTATGTACGGAATTATTAATCATCGATTAGTGGATGTATCTATTGATGATTTGCATTTAATTTTAAGCTACCCTGATTTGGAAATGTTCCTGCAAGGGGTACTTAATAGTTTTAATATTCAGGAGGTTCAAAATGCCCAGCAAATAATCGCCCTTTTAGAAATTATAAGAGATATAAAATTGCACCGAACAATTCAGGAAGTTCCAGTGCCAATAATTTCGGTAATAACTAGTTTAAACGGGGCTTTAGATTTGAGTAACCATATTTTGGATATTGTGCAACAATCTGAGCCCAATAAAATATTGGATATTCTTTTGGAAGTCATGAAAATTAGGGGCAGAGTTCCTGACAACTTACGAGCTTGGATTTTGACTTTACCTGATGGGGCGCAAATCTTGGAATTTTTGGCTAAACCAGGGGTGATAATTTGTGATACTGACTTGGAGGGGGTGTATGTATGTACTAAAAACATACCCCAAGTTAAAATATTATCTCAATTTGAATTGGAGCTTAGAAATTTCATCTTAAACTTAAGCAACCACAAATTGGTTTCAAGTCCGGGTTTAATCCAATATATTTTGAAATATTCGATCAGTCGGCAGTTTATTATAAGCATTTACGAAAAATATAACATCCCTGCATTAGAATTCACCCCGGATCATGTATTTTTGCTGTTAGATTTATTAAAAAAGAATTGGTTAAATAAAACTGTTCAAGATATTCCTGCAGACTTATTGCCGCTATTATTAACCCTCCAAGAAACAAATCAAAGTGTGGAATTAATTTTTTACATATTTAACTCAATCTTACAGATGCCTCAAATAGATATTTTCCAAATATTACGTCAATTTTCAGTTAATAATACTGTCCCTCACATTTTACTGCCTTGGATCATGTCTTTACCTAAAAGTCAACTAATAATTCAATATTTAATCCACCCTGATCAAGTAATATGCAAACAAAACCCTGTTAATAAATCTATTGTGTGTTCTGTAGGGGAACAAGACTTGAAAATCGAAATAAAGTCATTTATCGATGGATTAAGGCAATTTAAACTAAATGAGGTATCACATGACTTAATTGAGGCTATAAAAAATCCTGCTGACTTTTTGGAATTAGTACAAGATATATTTGGGGAATACCAAATTCCCTACACCGATATTGATCCAAATACAGTTGTCCTTTTCCTGCAAACCATCAAAGATGCAAAATTAAATAATCCCATAAAATATGCCCCCTTTAAAGTACTGGGGATGTTATTACAAATGGCAGAAACTAAACAAACTCGAGACATGATTAATTTTATATTAAATTCAATGTTACATGACCCTAAAGTAGATATGTTGCTCATTTTACGAGTCCTCAACGAATCTGGGCGGGAAATACCTGTAACATTATTGTACTGGATTTTGTCGCTTCCTGCAGGACCCCAAATCATTCAGCACCTGCAAAACCCTGAAAAAGTTGCTTGTAAGCAAATAAAAGACACTATTACTTGCGAGGACTTAATGGGCGATATTAAAAACGAACTAAAAGTATTTATAAATAATTTGATCCACAATAAACTCATCGAACTATCCGTCAAGTTTTTAAGGTTCATTGAAACAAATTCCTTACAAAAAATACAAGCAATTATTGAATTGGTCCTTGAAGATTACCCACAAGTCAAAATTGATCCAAAAAAAGTTTTATTATTATTGAAAATTATGAGGGATGAACAAATGGGTGTGCCAGTCCTGGAAGCTCCTTTATGGCTTGTAAATTTCTTAACAAACTTGGAAAGATCTGAAACAGGAAAGAATATCCTGTATTATATATTAAATTCAATGATAAAGAACCCCCAAATGGATATATTACAAATAATACAAACTATTATTAAAAATAAAGGCAACAAGATACCACAAATCCTTTTGGAATGGATTTCGAGCCAGCCCAATGGTCAACAAATAATTTATTATTTGGAACATCCAGATCAGGTGGAATGCTTCCAGGAGATGGGCCAAAACGTCATTATTTGTAAAAATTCCTCTGATAATGTAAAAACTCAACTAAAAGTTTTTATTGAGGGTGTTATTCAAAATAAATACATTGAGCTAACTCCTGCAGTAATAGAATTAATTTTAAAACAGCAGGAATTGGAAAAACTTGTTCAACTTATTTACCAAGAAAATGGTATATCTAAAACAGTCCCCCCTGAAAGGATAATCGAATTATTGACCATAATACGGCACATAAACCAAGGGACACCTCTACCAGAAGTGTCTCCAAGCTTAATTAAACTATTAATAAAATTACAAGGGGCCCAAAATATTACTTACCACATATTAGACTCGATGAAACAACAACACCAAATTAATTTATTGAACCACTTGCAACAAATAGTTGTTCATAACCGGCATACCATTCCGGAAACGCTCAATAACTGGCTTTTGCTTCAACCTAATAGTCAACAAATAATTGTGTATCTGTTGCATCCAGATCAGATGAAATGCTTTCAGCAGGAAGGTACAAATGAAATTATTTGCCTAAAGTCAGTTGACACTGTCAAAAACAGCCTGAAAGTTTTTATTGAGGGTGTTATTCATAATAAATACATTGAGCTTACTCCTGAAGTTCTACAATTTATTACAAAACAGCAGGAATTGCAGAAACTTGTCCAACTTATCTACCAAGAAAATGGTATACCTAAAACAGTCCCCTCTGAAAGGATAGTTGAATTATTGACCATAATAAGGTACATAAACCAAGGGACACCTCTACCAGAAGTGTCTACAAGTTTAATTAAACTGTTAATAAAATTACAAGGGGCCCAAAATATTACTTACCACATATTAGACTCGATGAAACAACAACACCAAATTAATTTATTGAACCAATTGCAACAAATAGTTGTTCATAACCGGCATACCATTCCGGAAACCCTCAATAACTGGCTGTTGCTTCAACCTAATAGTCAACAAATAATTGTGTACCTATTGCATCCGGATCAGATGAAATGCTTTCAGCAGGAAGATACAAATGAAATTGTTTGCCTAAAGTCAGTTGACAATGTGAAAAACAATCTAAAAGATTTTATTGAGGGTGTTATTCATAATAAATACATTGAGCTAAGTCCCGAAGTTCTAGAATTTATTACAAAACAGCAGGAATTGCAAAAGCTTGTCCTACTTATTTACCAAGAAAATGGTATACCTAAAACAGTCCCCCCTGATGAGATAATCAAATTATTGGTCATAATAAGGCACATAAACAAAGGAACACTTCTACCAGAAGTACCTTCAAGCTTAATTGAACTATTAATAAAATTACAGGGTGCCCAAAATATTACTTACCACATATTAGAATCGATGAAACAACAACACTCAATTGATTTTTTGGATTATGTACGACAAATAATTATTCATAACGGGAATACCATTCCGGGAACGCTCAATACATGGCTTCTACTGCAACCTAAAGGCCAACAAATTGTTAAATATTTATTAAATCCTGCAGAAATGTATTGTTCCCAATTAAATAATGGTAGGATTGATTGTATTGATACTTTATTACAAGCTAAATCCGAAATAAATATTTTTATTCAAGGATTATTAACAGGAGCTTTACCCGAAGTATCTAGCAATTTGGTTTCTTTTATTTCTTATTATCCTGATTTAGAAGTATTATTAAAAAATATTTTTAAGGATAATGGTTTTAAACAGGATAAAATTAATGTCAAAACAGTCCTGACAATCTTAAATTTACTTAAAGACAACAAAACACATCGATTTCCAATCAATATACCTACAGATGTAATAACCCTAATCCTCCAGTTGGAAGGGGGGGCTGAATTAAGTAAATTCGTCCTGAATTGGGTGCAAAGCACCTCAAGTCTAGACCCAATACAGTTAATATTGTTTATTATGAAAGATAATGCCGGAAAAATACCGGAAAATGTTTTAAAATGGGTGGAAAAGTTACCCAACTCCAAAAAAATATTGGAGTTTATTAAATCACCCGGAAAAATTGTTTGTGAGGGTGGGAAAGGGAAAATAGTGTGCAATAAGCAATTAAAGGCTGATATTTTGATAAACCTACCCTTAAATATAACAATTGAGTTGGAGGAGTACATCAAGGGGGTTGAAAATAATATTTATGGGGAAATATCGCAAAATTTGTTGTATTTTATTGTTAAACACCCTGCTGTGGAATTGCACAAAATAATTGAACTAATATTGGAAAAAAACACTAATATTACTACAATAAGCCTAAAAAAAATCGAAACTATCCTCAATATAATCAAACACATGAAAACCAACACCCCAATGAAAAACATCCCCCAATCTGTTATTAAAATGATAATTAAATCATCAGGGAGCCAAATAATGATTAATTATGTTTTAAATTGGGCCCGACAACAACACCCCGATATTTTATCGTATTTACTAAAAATTCTTCGAGGGTTAAAAGAAATTCCTGCTAATTTGCGCGACTGGATTGTTACTTTACCTAATGGCAGAGGGTTGTTGGTATATTTATCAAAACCGGGTAGGATTCAATGTAAAAAACATAAATGCATCAAAATATTCCCTTCGGACGATTCAGGATCCGTACCACAAAATATTAAGCGGGAATTACAAAAAATCATATTGGGGTTGGTTCAGAATAAGCTGGAAGCTTTATCGCCAGCTTTTCAGGAGTTTTTAATTAAACATTCAATAATTGGGCTGCGCCCAATTATTGAATTGATTTTGAGGGAGCAAAATATTACCAAAATTGATGCACACACAATAAACCAACTCCTGCAAGTAATTAAAGGTCAAAAAATGGGCAAACCCTCATTACACCCGTCCAAATTGATTATTAATCTAATTATTAATTTAAAAGGGGGGTACGGTTTGAGTGAATATGTTTTAAAGGGGCTGCAACAAACCCAACCAGACTTAATATCATTTTTGTTGGGAATCATTAAAAATAACACTAAAATCCCTTCAAATCTTGAAAAATGGGTCAAAACGTTACCAAATGGGCCCCAAATACTTGAATATTTAAAAATGCCTGGAAATATTAAATGTGATAGGCAAATGTTTTGTAGTAAAACTGTACTAACATTAAAAATACCCCCCAATATTCAACAGGAGCTCCTGACTTTCATAATCGATTTAACGCACGAAAAATTGGACAATATGTCAGCTGATTTATTGAATTTTATTAAAAACCACCCCCACTCTGAAATTCAAAGCATTATTGAACATATTTTTATTAGTAATTATATTTCACAAACTGTTGTCACCCCTGAAAGGGCCACCAAGATTTTAATAATTTTAAAGGATAAAAAAATGAATAAACCTCTGAAAAACACCCCCAGGTCAATAATTGATCTATTGATCAAATTATTAAGGGGTCCTGATATGGGAAAATATATTTTTGAATGGATTAAAAACTATGGGATGATGGAGCTGATGCAAATATTTTTAGAAGCCTTTTATGAAATTGATAGCGTTGAAATTCCTGCAAATTTTCGGGAATGGGTAATAAAATTACCTGGGGGTGCAGGGATATTGAATTATTTGACGTCCCCTGGTAAAATTCAGTGCATATTTTTATCGGAAAACAAAAAAACTTGTAAAAAAGAAGTCCAGTCGAATTCAACGAAAAACTCCCCAAAAAATATCATAAACGAAATAAATATGTTTATAAATCATTTTCAGGACAATGAATTGATTGAACCCTCGCAGGAATTGCTAAATTTTATTGGGGAACACCCCATAGCCCAACTGCAATACATAATAGAACAAATATTCGAAAATAATAATATTGTGCAAGTAAATGTAACCCCTTTTCAAGTGGCAGCCCTCCTGCTGATAATCAGGAATAAGGAGACCAAAACACCCCTAACCCAAATCCCAAAATCAGTGTTAACCCTTGTAATGACCCTAAAAAACGCTTCAGAACTAAATAATTACATTCTCAACTGGATTAAAGAAAATTTGGATGTGGATATGTTGCAGTTGTTTTTAGGTATTATTAAGGATTATAAATTAGGGGACATACCCCCAAATCTTCGGGAATGGATCCTCAAACAAGATAATGGACGAGAAATACTCTTGTATCTTTTGCAGAAAGATACAGTTGACTGTAAACAACCATCCAGAAGGAAAATAATTTGCCAGAAATATATTAACATTGAAGAACCAAAAGATGTACCAAAAACCGTCATAACTGACCTAGAAAAATTTATTTTCCACATAACCGAAAATAAATATCGAAACCCATCTGCCGCTTTATTAGAATTCTTCCAAAAAACCTCTAAAAAAAAATTAGAACAAGCAATCGAATATATTTTCGAATTAAACGACATACCTCAATCTGAAATCAACACGGACAAAATTACAACCCTCCTATACATAATACAAAACCAAAAAGCTAATAAAATAGTTGACAACATCCCAAACTACATTTCCAATTTAATTTTGAGGCTAGAAGGTGCTCAAGATTTGAGTACCTACGTCCTAAATTGGGTAACACAGTCCCAAAAAGTAGATATGTTGCAATTATTTTTGGAGGCTGTAAAAGACAACGGGGGCACTGTCATCCCCCTCAATTTACGCCAATGGTTGTTATCCTTGAGCCAAGGTCAAAAAATCATCCAGTATTTGGAATTACCTGGGCAAATTGATTGTGAAAGACTCGGTGATAAACTCAAATGTGTCAAATTGGTCTATGAGAACCAACTGAATAAGGAAACTATTAATAATATCCTCAGAAGGAATAAGAACCTGAATTTGAACCAAAATACTAATAATAATTCGAATTAAAGAATGCTGGGGGTAAAATATTATTCAAAATATTAAATGAATATTTTTTATATATTTTTTTGAGTGTCTATCATATTTAGAAAAATAAATACAGTTACATCAATTTAAGAATCCTTATTTCACCCCTTTATTATCATACAACACTTCAACATATCAAAATTGATTCATAAATGTTTTGACAACTATTTCCACAGTGTTAAAGCTATTTTAATCGAGTATGGATAGTCAGGCAGTTCGGTTTTGGGAGTAGTGCATTCATGAGCTCCAGAAACTTTAAACTGAAAGCTTCAGGACTGAAATTTCATCAAGTGACAGCTAATTCTTCCCTACCTCAATAAAAATGAAGCCAGACTCTTCAATTGGCTTAAAATATTTGTCAGATCAACTTGAAATGATTTGCGGAATGTCTGGCAGCTTGGATTGAAAGACTGAGCTATCATGAGGTCCTGAAGCTGTTAAAAGACAGTTTCAAGACTGAAATTTAATTAAATGACAGCTAATACTTCTCTTCTTGGATAAAAATGGAACCAGACTCTTAAATTGGTTTTAAATATTAGTCAGATCAACTTGAAATGATTTTTGGAATGTCTGGCAGTCTGGCTTGAAAGCTTGAGCTTTCATGAGCTCCTGAAGCTGTCAACAGACAGTTTCAGCACTGAAATTCAATAAAATGATAGCTAATACCTCTTAGCTTAAATAAAAATTGAGCAAGACTCTTCAATTGGTTTTAAATATTTGTTAAATCAACTTGAAATGATTTTTGAACTATCTGGTGGCTTGGATTGAAAGAATGAGCTTTCAAGAACTCCTGAAGCTGTTGATAGACAGCTTTAGGACTGAAATTTCGTTTAATGAAAGCTGATACTCTTTTATTCAAATAGAAATGAAGCCAAACGTTCCATTCGATTGTAAATGCTTTCAGGCAAGCTTAAAATAATCTTCGTATTGTCTGGAAGCTCAGCTTTAGGCAGTTAGACCTTATTGACCTCCTGAAACTGATATTAGACAGCTTTAGAACTGAAATTCTTTTAAATAGAAGCTGAAATCCTTTTAATTAAATAGCAATGAAGCTAGACGTTTTAGATGATTGTAAATGCTTCCAGACAAGCTTAAACTGGTTTTCGTAATATCTGGAGGTTCAGCTTTGAGAAGTTGGGTCTCTAGTAGTTCCTGAAGCTGTAATTAAGCAGCTTCAGAGCTTAAATATCGTCTTATAGAAGCTGAAACTCTTCTAATCAAATAGGAATGAAGCCATACGTTTTAGTTGATTGTAAATGCTTCCAGACACGTTCAAAATGGTTTTCGTAGTGCCTGGAAGCTCAGCTTTGGACAGTTAGGTCTTATTTAGCTCCTGAAACTGTAATTAGACAGTTTTAGAACTGAAATCTCATCTAATAAAAGCTGGAACCCTTTTAATTAAATAGAAATGAAGCTAGATGTTTTGGTTGATTATAAATAATTCTATGCAAGCTAGGAATGGTTTTCGTGGTCTCTGGAAGTTCAGCTTTGGACAGTTGGGCCTCTAGTAGCTCCTTAAGCTGTTAACAAACAACTTTTGGACTGAAATTGTTTTTAGTGGAAGCTGAAACGCTTTCATTCAAATAGAAATGAAGCCATACGTTTCAGTCCATTTTAAATGCTTCCAGACAAGCTTAAAATGATTTTCGTAGCATCTGGAAGCTCAACTTTGTGAAGTTAGGCCTTATTAAGCTCCTGAGACTATAATTAGACAACTTTATAACTAAAATTTCATTTAATGAAGCTGAAACCCTTTTAATTAAATAGAAATGAAGTCAGACGCTTTGGTTGATTGTAAATTCTTCCAGGCAAGCTTAGAATTGTTTTCGTAGTGTCTGAAAATTCAGCTTTCGGGAGTTGGGCCGCTAGTAGCTTCTGAAGCTATAATTAGATAGCTTTAGAACTAAAATTTCATTTAATAGAAGCTGAAACTCTTTTAATTGAATAGAAATGAAGCTAGACGTTTTGGTTGATTGTAAATGCTTTCAGGCAAGCTTAGAATGGTTTTCGTAGTGTCTGGTAGTTGAGCTTTGGGAAGTTGGGCCTCTAGTAGCTCCTGAAGCTGTTAACAAACAGCTTCAGGACTGACATTTCATTTAATGAAAGCTGATACGCTTTTAATCGAATAGAAATAAAGCCAGACGTTTTGGTTGATTGTAAATGCTTCCAGGCAAGCTTAGAATGATTTTCGTAGTGTCTGGAAGATGTGCTATGGGAAATTGGGCCTTCATGAACTCCTGAAGATGTAATTAGACAGCTTTAGAACTAAAATTCCATTTAATGTAGCTGAAACCCTTTTAATCAAATAGAAATGAATCCAGACGTTCTGGTTGATTGTGAATGCTTCCAGGCAAGCTTAGAATAATTTTCGTAGTGTCTGGAAGCTCAGCTTTGCAGCCTTGAGCCTCTAGTAGCTTTTGAAGCTGTTAACAAACAGCTTTAGGACTGAAATTCAATTTAGTGAAAGCTGATACGCTTTTAATCAAATAGAAATGAAGCCAGACGTTTTGGTTGATAGTAAATGCTTCCAGACAAGCTTAAAATGGTTCTCGTAGTGTCTGGAAGCTCAGCTTCAAGCAGTTAGGCCTTATTGAGCTCCTGATACTCGTATTAGACAGCTTTAGAACTAAAATTTCATTCAATAGAAGCTGAAACTTTCTTAATCAAATAGAAATTGTTTTCGCAATGTCTGGAAGCTCAGTTTTGGGGAGTTGGGCCTCTAGTAGCTCCTGAAGCTGTTAACAAACAGCTTTAGGACTGAAATTTTATTTAATGAAAGCTGATACGCTTTAACTCAAATAAAAATGAAGCCAGACGTTTCAGTCGATTGTAAATGCTTCCAGACAAGCTTAAAATGATTTTCATAGCATCTGGAAGCTCAGCTTTAAGCATATAGGCCGTTTTGAGCTTCTAAAACTGTTATTTGACAGCTTATAACTAAAATTTCATTTAATAGAAGCTGAAACACTTTTAATTAAATAGAAATGCAGCCCAACGTTTCAATCGATTTTAAATGCCTCCAGACAAGCTTAAAATGGTTTTCGTAATGTCTGGAAGCTCAGCTTTGTGCAGTTAGGCCTTATTGAGCTCCTGAAACTATAATTAGACAGTTTTAGAACTAAAATTATTTCATTTGATAGAAGCTGAAACCCTTTTAATTGAATAGAAATGAAGCTAGACGTTTTGGTTGATTGTAAATAATTCCATGCAAGCTATGAATTGTTTTTCTGGTGTCTAGAATTTTAGCTTTGGAGAGTTGGGCCTTCAGTAGCTCCTGAAGCTGTCGAAAACAGCTTTAGGACTGAAATTTCGTTTAATGAAAGCTGATACGCTTTTATTTGAATAGAAATGAAGCCAAACGTTTCAGTCGATTTTAAATGCTTCCAGGCAAGCTTAGAGTGGTTTTCGTAGTGTCTGGAAGTTCAGCTTTGGGGAGTTGGGCCTCTAGTAGCTCATGAAGCTGTTAACAAAAAGCTTCAGGACTGAAATTCTATTTAATGAAAGCTAATACGCTTTCAATAAAAAAGAAATGAAGTCAGACGTTTCAGTCGATAGTAAATGCTTCTGAACAAGCTTAAAATGATTTGGATACTAAGCTTTGGGAAGTTGGGCCTTTATAGACTCATGAAGCTGAAATTGGACAGCTTTAGAACTAAAATTTTATTCAATAGAAGCTGAAACCCTTTTAGACAAATAAAAATGAAGCCAGACGTTTTGGTTGATTGTAAATGCTTCCAGACAAGCTTAAAATGATTTTCATAGTGTCTGGAAGCTCAGTTTTAAGCATATAGGCCGTTTTGAGCTTTTAAAACTGTAATTAGACAGCTTATAACTAAAATTTTATTTAATAGAAGCTGAAACACTTTTAATTAAATAGAAATGAAGCCAGACGTTTTGGTTGATTGTAAATGCTACTAGACAAGCTTAGATTGGTTTTCGTAGTTTCTGGAAGCTCAGCTTTTGGCAGTTAGGCCTTATTGAGCTCCTGAAACTGTGATTAGACATCTTTAGAACTGAATTTTTTTTAATAGAAGCTGAAACCCTTTTAATCATATAGAAGTGAAGCTAGACGTTTTGGTTAATTGTAAATAATTCCATGCAAGCTTAAAATGGTTTCCGTAGTTTCTGGAAGTTCAGCTTTGGGGAGTTGGGCCTCTAGTAGCTCCTGAAGCTGTTAACAAACAGCTTTAGGACTGAAATATTATTTAATGAAAGCTGAGACACCTTTATTCAAATAGAAATGAAGCCAGACGTTTTAGTCGATTGTAAATGCTCCAGACAAGCTTAGAATGGTTTTCGTAGTGTCTGGAAGTTCAGCTTTGGGGAGTTAGACCTTATTGAGCTCCTGAAACTGTAATTAGACAGCTTCAGAACTAAAGTTCCATTTAATGAAGCTGAAACCCCTTTAATTGAATAGAAATGAAGTCAGACGTTTTGGTTGATTGTAAATGCTTCCAGGCAAGCTTAGAATGGTTTTAGTAATGTCTGGAAGTTCATTTTTGGGGAGTTGGGCCTCTAATAGCTCCTAAAGCTGTTAACAAACAACTTTAGGACTGGAATTTTATTTAATGAAAGCTGATACGCTTTTATTCAAATAGAAATGGAGCCAGACGTTCCAGTCAATTGTAAATGCTTCCAGACAAACTTAAAATGGTTTTCGTAATGTCTGGAATCTCAGCTTTGGACACTTAGGCCTTATTGAGCTCCTGAAACTGTAATAAGACAGCTTCAAAACTGAAATTTTATTCAATAGAAGCTGAAACCTTTTTAATTAGATAGAAATGAAGCCAGACGTTTTAGTCGATTGTAATTGCTTCCAGACAAGCTTAAAATAGTTTTCGTAATGTCTGGAAGTACAGCTTTGGGGAGTTAGGCCTCTAGTAGCTCCTGAAGCTGTAATTAGACAGCTTTAGAACTAAAACTTCATCAAACAAAAGCTTATACCCTTTTACCCAGATAGGAATGAAGCTAAACATTTCAGTTTGTTGGAAATGTTTTCAGACCAACTTAAAATGATTTTCAGAATGACTGACAGCTTTCATGAGCTCCTAAAGTTGTTAACAGACAACTTAGGGACTGAAATTCCATTAAGGTTGAGCTGTTACCCTTTTACTCGTATAAAAATCAAGCTGGACGTTTCAGTTGATTGAAAATGCTTCAAGACCAATTTAAAATGATTTTCGAAATGTCTAGCAGCTTTCATAAGCTTCTGAAGCTGTTAACAGGCAACTTTAGAGCTGAAATTTCATTTAATAAGGGCTGACACCCTTTTACTGAAATAGAAATGAATCCAGACCACTTAATTGAGTGGAAACGCTTTCAGAAAAACTCGAAATGATTTTCGAAAGTTCTGGTTGTCTGGTTTAAATGGCTGAGCTTTCATAAGCTGCTAAAGTTGTTAGGTGATAGTTTTAGGACTGGAATTTCAATTCAATAAAATTTAAACTAAGTCAAACACTTGAGTTGATTATGGAAGTCAATTAGACCAGCTTAGATTGATTTTCAAAATTGCTGGAGACTTGACGAGCTTTCATGAGCTTCTGAAGCTGTAAATAGACAGCTTTAGGACTAAACTTTCAAGAAATAAAAGCTCATACTCTTCTGCTCAATTCTTAATCAAGTCAGGCGCATTTAGTTGATTGTAAAAGTTAATCAGACAAGCTTAAAATGATTCCAAAAATTGCTAGAAGCTTGATAAGCTCTGTCTGTCTACAGCTGAAATTCCATCAAATAAAAGCTGATACAATCCTATTTAAATTGAAATGAAGTCAGACAGTTTAATTGATTGTGAAAGTTAATCAGACAAGCGTAAAATTACTCTTCGATTCGCTGGAAGCACTTCGAGCTTCCATAAGCTCCTGAAGATGTGAATAGACAGCGTAGGACTGAAATTTTATTGAATAAAAGCTGATTCTACTTTACTCAAATAGGAATGCAGTAGGGCTATTTAGTTGATTGTAGATTCGATCAGACAAGCTGAAAATGATTTTTAAGATTGCTGGAAGCTCGACGAGCTTTTATGAGCTACTGAAACAGTAAACAGGCAGCTTTAGGACTAAATATTTACTAAATAAGAGCTAATATACTTTTAGACGAAGTGAAATCAAGTCAGATGCTTTAGTTGATTGTGAAAATCAATCAGATTAGCTTAAAATGAAGTCAGACACTTCAGTTGATGGTTGAAGTCGACTAAAACAGCATAAAATGATTTGAAAAATGTTGGAGGCTCGACGAGCTTTTATTGAGCTTCTGAAGCTGTGAACAGACAGATTTAGGACTGAAATTTCATCAAATACAAGCTGATACGCTTTAACTCAAATTCAAATAAAATCAGAGGCTTTAGATGATTGGGAAAGGCAACTAAACAGCTAAAAATGATTTTTAAAATTGCTGGAAGCTCGACAAGCTTCCATAAGCTCCTGAAGTCATTAAAAGACAGCTTAAATATGATTTGATAGGTTACCACTCAAATTGAAATTGAGTCAGATGTCTCTAAATAACAAGAAGTCAATTGGCCCAGCTTAGAACTATTTTCAAAATAGCTGAAAGCTTGACGAGCTTTTATAGGCTTCTGAAGCTGTAAACAAACAGTTTTTCATTAAATAAAAGTCGGACGCGTTAATTGATCGTGGAAGTCAATCGGATCAGCTTAAAACAATTTTTAAGATTGCTGGAAGCTCGACGAGCTTTCATAAGCTGCTGAAGCTACAAATATAAAGTTTTAGGGCTGATATTTCATTAAATAAAAGCTAATTTTTCTTAACTCAAATTGAAATGAAGTCAGACGCTTTTATTGTTTGGAAAAGTCAATCAAACCAACTTAAACTAATAATCTAAATAGCTGGAAGCTTGATAAGCTTCGTGAGCTTTTGGAGCTGTCAACAGACAAATCTGGAACTTTAATACTCTTTTACTTGAATTGAAATGAAGTTTGACGCTTTAGTTGAATGTGGAAGTCAATTAGGTCAGCTTAAAATGATTTTTGAAATTGCTGGAAGCTCAACAAGCTTTCATAAGCTCTTAAAGCTGAGAACAGATAGGCAAAGTCATATTTACACCCTTTATTACAGGTAAAATAATTTTTTATTTCGCCAGAAAGTAAAACAGAAATCAGGACAGTCTTTTTTTGAAAAAATTTACAGTGGCTTCGTTTATACAAGTTAGAAAGTAAATGGAATGGAATTTAACAGATAATAGATTGAAGTTTATATGTACAAAATTTTAGGATGATTGCATCAAAAACAAACCCTTGGTAAAGCTTTAAATTTCAATGCTGTATGAAGCGCGTCGGCCGAGTAATATAGCAGGGATATTACCACATATCGGTAACAATATCTCGTGAATTATCAGTTGAAAAAATTTGAAATTTTGGGTACTGATAGAAGAAGGTTTGTAACTTGAATGATCAAAGTTACAATAATATTGAACTATAAATGGGCTATTAATTGATAGATCATAAAATTGCCTCAAGATTTTGTTGCCTCCATATAAAAAAATTATTATCTATCAAACCAGCTGTTGAAAAAAAATTCAAATCATGAAAACTGATAGAGGAAGATCGAAAGCTCATTTGAGTAAGATGATATCAATTTCGTACGATAAATCTACCCGCATTAATTTCGAGAACTTATGGAAGTGATGCCGGGCTGCCAGATCTACTTAGCTTTGATTTAAATAGTAATAAATTATTATTCGCTATGATTTTCACATTTGTTTTGATATTTGCACCTTTACATATTTTTAATCAAACATGTTATCATCTAGAGACAAAGTGCAGTGTCTGAGATGATACGCTGAATCCAAATTGACCTTGTGATTGAATTAATTCAATGATTCTAATTCCAGCTACGTCATATGGTATTTTAGCGACCTATTTGTCAGTATGTAATATTTCCTGTTACTATTAAGTGTACAGCAGGATTTTAGTGATGTTATTTTTCAGAAAAAACAAGTAACAAATGATTTATAATAGTTTTCCAATAGTTATCAATTTTATTTCTAATCGTGTTTTGTTGGATCTTTGGGAATTATAAGTCATGATATGTTTTTATCATAACAGATTTTTTTCCTAAATTCATGGTCATAGATTAAACGCTTCAAAATCTTCATTTTCGAATCTTTAAGTACAACTGCATAACGTTTCGTCTAATCTTTCCGTTAAAATAAATAAGTGGCAAAATAAATATAAATAAAATCGTTTTCTTGAGATGAAACCAAAATTGGGCTATTCTCAAATAAAAAATTGAGTAAAAAGTGTGATCAAGATGTTGTCCATCATTTTTTAAATATCTGTGATAAAAATTCGACCAGAAATGTCTTTCAAAGAAATATTTGCTATTACTGCAGAGGAAAAATTGGAAATTAGGAAGTTTTACGATAAAAATGAAGAGGACATTTCAATTATGACCAAATCCTTGAAGAAATGGGTTCAAACACAGCCCCAACTACCCCAAAACCAAGGTAAGAGTATATTCAATTGTTCTCTCGAAATAAATTAATTTTTGACTTAACCAGAGATTCAAAGAATTTGAAACTGTGAATGATGACTGAAAAAGGATGCAGAATCAGCTAACTGAAGACAAAATTACGTTTTAGTCCTTTATTACACAATTATAGTGTTCAAACTTCAAATCACAATATGTAAAATAATCGTATCTGCTCCCTTCAGATAAATAATCTATTTTTGACTGAACCAGTGATTCTAAAAACTTCAAACTAAGAATATTGACTCAAAAAGGATGCAGAGTAAAAAAACTGAAGACAAAATATCATTTATGTTTTGCATTACTAAATTATAGTTTCCAAACTCGAGGTCACAGTAGGTAGAATAATTGTATCTACTTCCTTTAGATTATTAATTATTTTTTTACTGAATTAATGATAAAAAAAAGCTGAAACTGTGAGTGTTGACTGAAAAATGACGCAAAATAGAAATACTGAAGACAAAATGACGATAAACTCCTTTATCACAAAATTATAATGTACAAAATGTAATTTCTGTTCCCTTTAGATGAATAATTTATTTTTTACTGAACTAGCTGTTCAAAAAATTTGAAACCAGGAGTGTTGACTGAAAAAGGATCTAAAATAAAAATACTGAAAAAAAATTGACGTTTCAGTTCTCTACAACACAATTATAGTGTTTAAACAACACTCCTATTTGCTCCGTTTAGATAAATAATTAATTTAATTAATAACCAGCTATTCGAAAAATTTGAAAGTATGAGTATTGACTAAAAAAAGACCTATAATAAAAATACCAGAGACAAATTGACATTTCAGTACTCCACAACACAATTATAGTGTTCAAACTCGAAGTCACAATAGGTACAATACTCCTATTTGCTCCCTTTAGATAAATAATTAATTTTTGACTGAACCAGCGATTCAAAAAATTTGAAATTATAAGTGTTGACTAAAAAAGAATGCAACATAAAGAAACTGAGGACAAAATTACGGTAAATTCCTTTATTACAAAATTATAGTGTACAAGATGTACAATAATTCTATCTGCTCCCTTCAAGTAAATAATTTATTTTTGACTGAACCAGCGATTTAAAAAATTTGAAATTATGAGTGTTGACTGAAAAAGAATCTATTATAAAAAAACCTGAAGACAAATTGACGTTTCAGTTCTCCACAACACATTTATAGTGTTCAAACTTGAAGTCACAGTGGGTACAACACTTCTATTTGCTCCCTTTAAATAAATAATTAATTTTTGACTAAACCAGCAATTCAAGAAATTTGAAACTGTGACTGTTGATTGAGGAAGGATGCAAAATGAGAATACTGAATAAAAAATGAAGATAAATCTTCTTATTACAAAATTATAGTGTACAATAAATTCAATAATCCTATCTATTCTCTTTAGATGAATAATTTATTTTTGAATGAACCAGTAATTCAAAAAATTCGAAATTATGAGTTGACTAAAAGAGGACGTTAAATAAAAATACTGGAGACAAATTGACGATTCAGTTCTCCACAACACATTTATAGTGTTCAAACTTGAAGTCACAGTAGGTACAACACTTCTATTTGCTCCCTTTAAATAAATAATCAATTTTTGACTGAACCAGCAATTCAAGAAATTTGAAACTGGGACTGTTGACTGAGCAAGGATGCAAAATGAGAATACTGAATAAAAAATGATGATAAATCTTCTTATTACAAAATTATAGTGTACAATAGATTTAATAATCCTATCTATTCTCTTTAGATGAATAATTTATTTTTGACCGAACTAGTAATACAAAAAATTTGAAATTATGAGTGTTGACTAGAAAAGGACGTAAAATAAAAATACTGGAGACAAATTGACGATTCAGTTCTCTACAACACAATTATAGTGTTAAAACTCGAGGTCACAATATTCTTATTTGCTACCTTCAAATAAATAATTATTTTTTGACTGAACCAGCAGTTCAAAAATTTCAAAAATCATGATTGTTGACTGAAGAAGGACGCAAAATGAAAATACTGAGGACATAATCACGATACATTTTTTTATTACAACATTATAGTGTACAAAACGTATAATAATCCTATCTGTTCCCTTCAGATAAATAATTTATTTTTGACTGAACCAGTAATTCAAAAAACTTGAAATTATAAGTTTTGACTGAAAAAGGACCTATAATAAAAATACCGAAGACAAATTGACATTTCAGTACTCTACAACACAATTATAGTGTTTAAACTCGAAGTCACAATAGGTACAATACTCCTATTTGCTCCCTTCAGATAAATAATTGAATTTTGGCAGAACCAGCAACCCAAAAAATTTGAATTTATGAATGTTGACTGAAAAAGAGCGCAATATGAAAATACTGAAGACAAAATAACGATAAATTTTTTTATTTCAAAATTATAGTGTACGAATTATACAATAATCCTATCTGTTCTCTTCAGATACATAATTTATTTTTGACTGAGCCACTGATTCAAAAAATTTTATATTATGAATTTTGACTGAAAAAGGACTTATAATAAAAATACAGAAGACAAATTGACGATTCAGTTCTCCACAACACAATTATAGTGTTAAAACTTGAAGTTACAATAGGTACAACACTACTATTTGCTCCCTTTAGATAAATAATTAATTTTTAACTGAACCAGCGATTCAAAAAATTTCAAACTGTGACGGTTGACTGACAAAAGATGCAAAATAAGAATACTGAGGACAAATTGACGATAAATTTCTTCATTACAAAATTATAGTGTACAAAATGTACGATAATCCTATCTGCTCCCTTCAGATATATAATTTATTTCTGACTGAGCCAGTGATTCAAAAAATTTGAAATTATGAATTTTGACTGAAAAAGGACTTATAATGAGAATACAGAAGACAAATTGACGATTCAGTTCTCCACAACACAATTATAGTGTTCAAACTTGAAGTCACAATAGGTACAATACTCCTATTTGCTTCCTTTAGTTGAATAAATAATTAATTTTTAACTGAACCAGCGATTCAAAAAATTTGAAATTATGACTGTTGCCTGAAAAAGGACGTAAAATTGAAACACTGAAAACAAAACAACGATAAATTCCTTTATTTCAAAATTATAGTGTACGAAATGTACAATAATCCTGTCTGTTCCCTTTAGATGAATAATTTATTTTTGACTGAACCAGTAATTCAAAAAATTTGAAATTATGATTTTTGCCTGGAAAAGGGCCTATAATAAAAATACTGAAGACAAATTGACGATTTAGTTCTCCAGAACACAATTATAGTGTTAAAATTCGAGGTCACAATAGATACAATATTCCTATTTGCTTCCTTCAGATGAATATTCAATTTTTGACTGAACCAGCAATCCATGAAACTTGAAATTGTAAGTGTTGACTGAAAAAGGATGCAAAATAAAAAAACTAAGGACAAAATGGCGGTAAATTCCTTCATTACACAATTATAGTGTACAAGATGTACAATAATTCTATCTGCTCCCTTCAAGTAAATAATTTATTTTTGACTGAACCAGCTATTCAAAAAATTTAAAATTATGAGTGTTGACTGAAAAAGGACCTATAATAGAAATACTGAAGACAAATTGAAGATTCAGTACTCTACAACATAATAATAGTGTTAAAACTCGAGGTCACAATACTCTTATTTGTTACCTTCAGATAAATGATTAATTTTTGACTGAACCAGCAGCTACAAAATTAAAAAATTATTAGTGTTGACTGAAAATAGACGCAAAATAAAAATACTGAAGACAAAATCACGATAAATTCCTTTATTACAAAATTATAGTGTACAAAATGTACAATAATCCTATCTGTTCCCTTTAGATGAATAATTAACTTTTGACTGAACCATCGATTCAAAAAATTTGAAATTATGAATGTTGACTGAAAAAAAGTCTATAATAAAAATACTGAAGACAAATTGACGATTCAGTTCTCCAAAACACAATTATAGTGTTAAAACTCGAAATTACAATAGGTACAATACTTCTATTTGCTCCCTTCAGATAAATAATTAATTTTTGACTAAACCAGCTATTCAAAAAAATTGAAATTATAAATGTTGACTGAAAAAGGATGCAAAATGAAAATACAGGTCACAAAATGACAATTAATTACTTAATTCCAAAATTATAGTGTACAAAAGGTATAATAATTCGATCTGCTCCCTTCAGATAAATCATTTATTTTTGACTGAGCCAGTGATTCAAAAAATTTGAAATTAGGAACGTTGACTGAAAAAAGATGTAGAATAAAATTACTGAGGACAAATTGACGATTCAGTTCCCTTCAACACAATTATAGTGTTAAAACTCGAGGTCACAATAGGTACAATACTCCTAGCTGATCCCTTTAGATAAATAATTAGTTTTTGACTGAACCAGCGAATCAAAAATTTTGAAACAAAGACTGTTGACTTGAGAAAGATGCCAAATGAAAATAAAAAAGACAAAATGTCGATAAATTTCTTTATTACTAAATTATAGTGTACAAAAAGTCCTATCTATTCCCTTTAGATGAATAATTTATTTTTGACTGATCCAGCGATTCAAAAATTTGAAATTATGTGTGTTGACTGAGGAAGGATACAAAATAAAAATACTGTAGACAAAATGACAATAAATTTCTTCTTTTCAAAATTATACTGTACAAAAGGTATAACAATCCTATCTGTTCCCTTTATATAAATAATTTATTTTTGACTGAACCAGTGATTCAAAAAATTTTAAATAATGAGCGTTGACTAAAAAAAGACGTAAAATAAAAATAATGGAGACAAACTGACGATTCAGTTTCCCACAACACAATTATAGTGTTTAAACTCGAGGTCACAATAGGTACAACACTCCTATTTGCTCCCTTCAGATAAATAATTAATTTTTGACTGAACCAGGTATTCAAAAAATTTGAAATTATGAGTGTTGACTGAAAAAAGATCTATAATAAAATTCATGAAAACAAATTGATGATCCAGTCCTCCACAACACAATTATAGTGTTCAAACTCGAAGTCACAGTAGGTACAATGCTCCTATTTGTTTCCTTCAGATGAATAAATTATTTTTGACTGGACCAGGAACTCAAAAAATTTGAAATGTTAAGTGTTGATTGAAAAAGGATGCAAAATAAAAATACTGAAGACAAAATGCCAATAGATTTCTTTATTTCAAAATTATAGTGTACAAAATGTACAATAATCCTATCTGTTCCCTTTATATAAATAATTTATTTTTGACTGAACCAGCAATTCAAAAAAACTGAAATTATGAGTGTTGACTGAAAAAAGATATATAATAAGAATCCCAAAGTCAAATTGACGATTCTGTTCTTTACAACACAATTACAGTGTTAAAACTCGAAGTCACATAGGTGCAATACTCCTATTTGCTCACTTCAGATAAATAATCAATTTTTGACTGAACCTGCGATTCAAAAAATTTGTCACTGTAAGTACTGACTGACAGAAGATGTACAACTAGAATACTGAAGACATAATGGCATTTCCATTTTTTTCCACACAATTATTGAGTTTGAAATTCAAAATAATCCTATCTGTTCTGTTGATATAAATAATTGATTTTTGACTGAACCAGCAGTTCAAAAAATTTAAATTAGGAGTGTTGAGTGAGAAATGATGCAGAATAAAAACAATGGAAACAAAATGATGTTTTTGTAATTATAGTGCTCAAACTCGAAACTACAATTGGAACAATAGCCAAATATGTTCCCTTCAGATAAATAAATAATTTTTGACTGAACCGACGGTTCAAAAAATTTGAAATTTTGCATGTTGATTAAAAAAGGATGCAGAATAATAATACCAACGACAAAATGACGTTTCAGTTGTTTATTGCACAATTATAGTGTTCAAACTCAATTCTAGCAGTTCCCTTCAGATAAATAAATAATTTTTGACTGTACCAGTGATTCAAAAAATTCCAAATTTTGTGTGTAGACTAAAAAAAGATGCAGAATCAGAATATTGAAGACCAATTGATCGATTAGTTTTTATTACACAATAATAATGTCAAGATTCACAATAGGTACAATAATCCTATCTGCTCCCTTCAAATAAATAATAAATTCGTGACTAAACCAGCAGTTCGAAAAATTTGAAACTTCGCATGTGAGTTAAAGAAGCTTGTGGAATTATTTATTAGGCATGCTAGGCACGTGCCTAGGTCCTTAATTTTGGCAGTTTCCCAAGCATTTTATATATTCGCAACAATTCAAAATATCTTAATACGGCACTGCTTTTAATTACCCAGAACTAACAAAAACTGATAATTTTAATCTTGCAGAAGAATATTTCCTGGAAATGATGCTAAAATTAAACAAATTTAATGAAGAAAAAACGCAGAAGAAAATTGACATGTATTACGCAATGAGAAATATCGTCCCTGAATTTTATGAGCACCGGAGTCCTGTCTGTGATAATATGACCAAATTTATGGACACACTGTAAGTAGTATTTCTTGGGAATTCTTTGTTTATACAATTGTAATCTAATCTATTGAAGATTAATTCATGTAGACTTAAATAAATATAAACAGAAAAAATTTGACCTTTTTTGTCAGTTTTTTCACTTGTCATTGTTGTTTCCTTGTTTATCAGTTTGTTGACTAAAATTACAAAAAAATTCAACAAATTTTTTGCACTGTAATTATTTTTTGTATGTTTTTTTTTCTAATCTACAATACATTATAATTTAATTGTTTTTCAGGTTATGTTTACCACTAAATTAGTGTGCCTAAATAAAAATTTCTTTCACAGAATGATTGTACCACTACCCCAATTAACATCCTCCCTAGAAAGGATATACTTGGTCAGATTCCTGGACAGCTATCCTGCAAACTTTGATCTTGTACAAAATGCTCGATATCTCCTCGCCATTTTTGATATCAGGCTCAAATATGACTGTGCTATTGGGGAAAGATATATTTACGACTTGTCAGGATTAAGGTTAGGTCATGTCCTTAAAGTTAATCCTGTGGTGGTCAAAAAAATATATACTGTAATGGAGGTAAATATATCAAAAATCGTTCATTGAATATTAATTTTAAATTAATTTTTCTTCCAGAAAGCCTATTCTGATCGAATAAAAGGCATCCATTTTATTAATATGCCTATGATAGGCACTGCATTGATGAGCCTAGCCAAATTAATTCTCAGTGAGAAACTTTCCAACAGAGTAAGTAAATTTTGGGATTAAAAAGTGTCTGAAGCTTGTTATATATTTAGTACGCCTCTTGTGTAGGTGAGAAAGTTTTCGAGCGAGATATTAGCAAACAAGATTGTTTATATTCAACTCCTTCAAAGTCCAAATATTAATTTTAACTATTTTATGAGCCTAAAAAGCCCTAAGACTCAAAAAATCTTGATGTATGTATACATAAGCCTATCTGTTGATCCCACGACTGAACCGCTGAACCGATTTGGATCAAAACTCAACTCAAGGAGTTATTGTATGTCATTTTATCAATTTTTGTGAAATTGACCTGTTTTATCAGTCTAAAAGCCCTAAAAGTCTTGATAGTCCCAATGTGTGTTTATACGTGCCTATCCGTTGATCCAACGCCTGAACCGCTGAACCGATTTGGTTCAAAAATCATATTTACGAGCAATAATATATCAAATAATGAAACCTTTTTTCATTTTTACAAAATTTTGGAAATTAGAGCAGTTATATCCGTCTAAATATTTTAGAATTCAAACTAATCATGAAAAATATATATGTGTGAGTGTGTTGATCCCATGCCTGAACTGTTAAACCGATTTGGCTCAAAATTAGTATCTTGGAGCCTTAAAATAATTTACAAGGATTCTTCTTACAATTTTTTCAAAATTTGTGAGAAGAAAACTGTTTTGACAGTCTAAAACCGTGAGGTTCAGAATATTCGTAATATGTGTATCTCGCTTGATTCCACGTCTGAATCGCTGAACCGATTAAGCTCAAAATCAGTATCTGGAAGTCTTAGGATATTTTTCGCAGATATTTTCTACTATTTTTACAAAATTCAACTGTTTTAATAGTCTGAAACCCTAAAATTTAAAATATGGGTAATATGTGTTTTTGGGTTAATGCCACGCCTGAAACACTGAACCGATTGAGCTCAAAATCAGTACCTAGAAGCCTTAAAATATTTTTCAAGGGTAATTTTCATCATTCGTTCAGAATTTATTGAATTAAAGCTGTTTTAACAGTCTAAAACCGTGAGACTCAAAATATTCCTTATATTTGTCTATTAGTTGATTCCACACCTGAATTGCTGAACTGATTGAGCTCAAAATTGATAACAAGGAGCCTTAAAATATTTTCCAACAGCAATTTTTATCATTTGCTCAAAATTTAATGAACTAAAGCTGTTTTAACAGTCTAAAACCGTAATTTAGTCGATTAGTTGATCCCACGCCTGAATTGCTGAACCGATTGAGTTCAAAATCAGCATTTGGGAGCCTTAAAATATCCTTAAAGTATAATTCATTTTATTTACCCGAAATCCAGAAGACTAAAGCTGTCTTTTTATTGTACAACCGTGGGATCAAAAATATTCATAATATGTATCTCTCGCTTGATCTCACGCTTGAATCACTGAACCAATTATGCTCAATGTTAACATCTAAAGACCTTAAGATATAATTCAAGGATGATTGTAACTCTTTTTTCAAAATTTGGAAAATTAAGATTGTTTGAGCAGTCTAAGCCGCAAGGCTCAAAATATTTGTAATATGTGTCTCTCGGTTGATCCCACTCCTTAATTGCTGAACCGATTCAGCTCAAAACTAATATCTAGGAGCCTTGAAATACTCTTCATGGACATATTTTATTATTTTTGAAAAAATCAGGAAATTAAAGCCGTTTTAACAGTCTCAAACCATAAGACTCAAAATATTCGTTATATTTGTCTCTCGGTTGATCCCACGCCTGAATCGCTGAGCCGATTGAGCTCAAAATTAGTATCTAGGAGACTTAGGATATTTTTCAAAGATATTCTCTACTATTTTTATAAAGTTCAAGAAATTTGGGCTGCTTTGACGGTCTGAAACCGTAATATTCAAGATATTTGTAATATGTGTCCCTCGGTTGATCCCTCGCCTAAATTGCTGAACCGATTGAACTCAAAATCAGTATCTAGGAGCCTTGAAATATTTTCCAGACATATTTTCTACTATTTTTCTGAAATTTAGAGAATTTAATCAGTTTTGGCAGTTTGAAACCATAAGATTTAAAATATTTGTAATATGTGTTTCTGGGTTGATCCCAAGCCTGAATTGCTGAACCGATTAAACTCCAAATCAGTATCTAGGAGCCATAGGATATTTTTTAAAGATATTTTTCCACTATTTTTACACAATTCAAGAAATTACTGCTGTTTCAACAGTCTGAAACCATGAGATTTAAAATATTTGTAATATGTGTCTCTCGGTTGATCCCACTCCCAAATTGCTGAACCGATTAAGCTCAAAATCAGTATTTGGAGCCTTATGATATTTTTCAAAGATATTTTTCACTTTTTTCACTAAATTCAAGAAATTAGGCCTGTTTTTACAGTCTGAAACCATAATATTTGTAATTATGAGTTTCTGGGTTGTTCCCACGCCTGAATTGCTGAACCTATTGCCTCAAAATTAGCACTCAAGAGACTCAAAAACTTTTTCTAGGACATTGTCTATTATTTGTTTAAAGCTTATTGGATTGAAGCTGTGTCAACAGTCTAAAACCGTAAGATTCAAAATATTCGTTATATTTGTCTATTTGTTGATCCCACGCTTGAACCGCTGAACCGATTAAGCTCAAAATCAGTACTCAGGAACTTTAAAATAGTTTTTAAGCGTACTATCCATAATTTTTTCAAAATTTAGGAAATTAAAGCTATTTGAACAGTGTCAAACCATAAGACTCAAAATATTTGTGATATGTGTATCTCGGTTGATACCACGCCTGAATTACTGAACCAATTGGACTCAAAATTAGTATCTAGGGCCTTCGGATATTTTTTAAAGATACTTTCCATTATTTTTACAAAGTTCAAGAAATTAGAGCTGTTTTAACAGTCTGAAACCATAAGACTCAGAATATTTGTAATATGTGTCTCTCGGTTGATCCTACTCCTGAATTTTTAAACCGATTCAGCTCAAAACTAATATCTAGGAGCCTTGAAATACTCTTCATGGACACATTTTATTATTCTTAAAAAATTCAAGAAATTAAAGCTGTTTCAACAGTCTCAAATCATAGAACTCAAAATATTCGTTATATTTGTCTATAAGTTGATTCCACGCTTGAATTGCTGAACCGATTGCTTCAAAATTAGTACCCAAGTGCCTTAAAGTATTTTCCAATGGCATTGTCTATTATTTGTTCAAAATTTATTGAATTAAAGCTGTATCAACAATCTAAAAACGTAAGACTCAAACTATTCGTCACATTTATCTATTAGTTGATCCCACGCTTGAATCGCTGAACCGACTGAGCTCAAAATCAGTACTTAGAAGCCTTAAAATACTTTCCAAGCATATTATTTATAATTGTTTGAAAATTTAGGAGATTAAAGATATTTGAACAGTCTCAAATCATGAGACTCAAAATATCTGTAATATGTGTATCTCGGTTGATCCCACGCCTGAATTGCTGAACCGATTGAACTCAAAATCAGTATCTAGGAGCCTTAGGATATTTTTCAAAGATTTTTTTTACTATTTCTCCTAAATTCAGGAAATTTAAGCTATTTTAGCAGTCTGAAACCATAAAATTTAAAATATTTATAATATGTGTTTCTTAGTTGATCCCACGCCTGAAATGTTGAACCTATTCAGCTCAAAACTAATATCTAGGAGCCTTGAAATACCTTTCGCGGATACTTTGTATTATTTTTAAGAAATTCGGGAAATTAAAGCTCTTTTAACAGTCTCAAACCATAAGACACAAAATATTTGTGATATGTGTATCTCGGTTGATCCCACGCCTGAATTCCTGAACCGATTGAGCTCAAAATCAGTATCTAGGAGCCTTACAATATTTTTTAAAGATATTTTTTACAATTTTTCTAAAATTAAGGAAATTCAAGCTGCTTTTGCTGTCTGAAACTGTAAGATTTAAAATATTTGTAATAAGTGTTTTTGGGCTGATCCCAAGCCTGAAATGTTGAACCGATTTTGCTCTAGGAGCCTTAAAATACTTTTTAAGGACAATTTTTATTATTTTTCGAAAATTCAGGTAATTAAAGCTGTTTGAACAGTCTCAAACCATAAGACTCAAAATATTTGTAATATGTTTATCTCGGTTGATCCCACGCCTGAATTGCTGAACCGATTGAGCTCAAAATTAGTATTTAGGAGACCTATGATATTTTCCAAGAGCAATTTATATTACTTGTTCAAAATTTATCGAATTAAATCAGTTTTAACAGTCTAAAACCGTAAGACTCATAATATTCGCTATGTTTGTCTATTAGTTAATCCCACGCCTGGACCACCAAACCTATTGTGCTCAAAATTAGTATTTAGGAGCACTAAAATATTTTTCAAGGACAGTATCTATTATTTTTTGAAAATTCAGGAGAATCAAGCTGTTTCAACAGTCTCAAACCATAAGCCTCAAAATATTCGTTATATTTGTCTATTAGTTGATCCTATGCCTCAATTTCTGAACCGATTAAGTTAAAAATTAGTACTTAGGAGCTTCAAGAACAATTATTAGTGTTCTTCCAAAAAAAATTAATATTAAAGCTGTTTTCAGTCGGAAGACTTAAAGTATTCGTAATATGTGTTTCTCGGTTGATCTCACGCTCGAATCGCTGAACCGATTTAGCTCAAAAGTCATATATAAAAGCTTCAGGTCATTTCCCGAGACTAATTGCTTTTAATTTTTAAAAATTCAGAGTTGGAGCTGTTTTACCAATCCGAATATCCTTGAAAATCAAAATTGTGTTTGTATGTCTGCATCTGTTGATCCCACGTTTGAGCCACTGAACCGATTTGATCCAAATGTCATATTTAGGAGCTATGAGATATTTCCCAGAAATATTTTGTTCAAGTTTCTTTAAATTATGGAAATTGTAGCTGCTTCATCAATCTGAAAGCCTCAAAAATTCAAATAAACCTAATGTGTGTGTATGTAACTGTCAGTTGATCTCACAGCTGAACCGCTGAGTTGATTTGGCTCAAAATTCATACATAGGGGCTTTAAGATGTTGTTTAACGAAGAATTGTCAAATATCTTGAAAATTGGGGATTTTTAATTAGTTTGAGAACCCTAAAATTTGAGATTCCTGATATTATGTATATTTGATAGTCCTTTGATCCCACGCCTGAACCGCTGAATCAATTTGGCTCAAAATTTATTTTTAGGAGCTTCAAGACTTCCTTGAAGAATAATTTGTTCCAATTTTTAAATATCTTACAGACAAAAGCTGTTTTATCACTTTTAAGGGCCTAAAATTTAAAAACCTTGATATGTATGCATATTTCAGGGGTCTTTGATCCCACGTCAGAAGCTCCCACAAAATTTATTTGTGGGAGCTTCAAGACATTGTTCAAGGATAATTTGTCTCATTTTTCTTATGACATGAAAATTAAACCTGTTTAAGCAGTCTGAAGACTCTTAACTTTGAGAATCTTGATATGTATGTACGTTTGGGAGTCTTTTGATCCTACACCTGAACCGCTGGATCAATTTGGCTCAAAGTCCGAATCTAGAGGTCTTTAGACATTTTCTGGAGGTATTTGTTCTAGTTAACCAGAATTGAATGTTTGGAACTGTGTAATAAGTCTGGAAAGCTCAAAAATCAAATGAATCTTTATGTGTTCGTATGTCTGCATGTTTGTTGATCCCACGCTTGAATAGCTGAGCTGATTTAGCTCAAAACTCATATATAGTAGCTTCAAGATATATTCTATATGATGTTTGTGCTATTTTGCAAAAATTTAGTGGATTAAAAAATGTTGACTATATTTTATGAAATGAGGGACATTTGGAAAACAAACCTGTCTCTTGTACCTTTGGCAGGCCCTAGAAAGGCGAAAAAAAATGGTGCATCATGTTGTGCCATTAAATTACGATCTTTAAGGTCTGAAGAATTTGATTCATAAAAAAAAATGGAAATTTCATGGAATCCGATATCTTTTTCACCTTGGCAATAAATTGATTACCTGAAGCGTAAAGTATAACATATTAAAACTTTAATAGCAGGTTATTAAATGTTATAATCTTATTGTTCGATAATGTGGAACGAGCAACAACCAAATATGAAATATTGAACCTGTAAGTGCCATAAAATGGTATTTAAATACATAGAAAACATATATTACTCGTACTTTTAGATTTTAATAGACGTATATCGATATGTGATCCTTTGTTCTAATTTTTATTCAATAAAAAATCGTTAGGCTCACAATGACCTAACAAAAAACTGAACCAATCGTTTTGCAAGAGAAAAAAGTCCTGTTTTCTTATTTCATGAATGGTGTATCATTCCCAGAACTTCATAAATATATTTTTTTGTTCAAGGTTCATTCCCACAGAACTCTCGACTCGTTGACTGAAGTAATACCGCCGAAATTATTGCCATCTGATTATAATGGTTCCCAAGAGTCCTCAGAAGAAATATATGGTGAGAATAAATTTTAAACCATTTGCAGAAACAACAGAAGCAAAGATCCGTGAATAAAGGGAACAGGACGATTGTTAGTCCTTTTCGTGCCTTTAATATTGTTTTTTTTTTCAAATATTGAAGTTGTTGTTTAGTCCTTGAATGCAAGAGGCCCTAATCAAACGATTTAACGTGAAAAATTTTTTTTTCCAAACAATAATATCTTCAATGGGAGCTTTTTTTCATAAAGATCAAGTTTGGAGCACAAGCCTATTTAACAACTAAAATATTTTTTTTTTGGGTAGAAACTTGGAGGATATCCTTAAGGAAGTCCGCAGAATGGATCAATGAAATAGGAAACCAAAAAACAAATGAAGATCTACGGATACAGACTGAAGAAAGTAGCTCTCTATTTTCCGGGCTGTTCAACATATTTAAAAGATAATTTATTTAAAATTTATAGGTGTACTGAACTGCAAATGATATTTAAGGATATTTTGTACTATAACTGTAGGATTAATAAACATATTGATAGTAATTTTGTGGTTCAATTAATTAATACAGATATTTAAATACACTAACGTTTGTGAAATGGTGGCCAAATTTGGTTGAGATGTAACCAGCGATTCAGGAGCCTTTCAGGAAGCTTAGGCACGTGCCTACTATGCCTAATGGATAATGTGGAATTGGTTAGCATCCACACTTCCAATTTTTTTGGATTAGTAGCCTAGTCATAAAATTATGAGGCATTTACTGAGGCTCATTGTATCAATTGTGAGTTTAAGTTTTAAACACTCTAATTATATTGAAAAAAAATATATGTATATTTTTTTTTACCAAATTTTATTATTTTGACATCCTTTCTCAATCAGGATCCAAAGTTTGAAATTTTTTGAACCGCTAACTTTGTCAGGAATCAATTATTTATCTGAAGGAAACAGATAGGGTTATTATGCGTCGTGTTTGGACACTATAATTGGAGAATACAAAACTTTGTCTTCGGTATTTTAATTTTGCATCCCTTCTTAGTCGACACTCACAATTTAAAATTTTTAGAATCTCTGGTTCAGCCAAAAATTAATTAATTATCTGCAGGGGGCAGATGAGATTATTTCACGTTTTCAACACTATAACAGTGTAACTGAGAACTAAAACTAAATTTTGTTTGTGGTATTTGGATTATGTATCAATTTTCAGTCATTACTAATAATTTAAAAATGTTTGAATCGTTGGTTCAGTCAAAAATTAATTACTTATTCAAAGGGAGCAAATAGGATTATTTTATCTATTGTGATTTCACGTTTAGACACTATAATTGCGTTATTAATAACTAAAACGTAATTTTACCTTCAATATTTCAATAATGTATCCTTTTTCAGTCATCATTCATAATTTCAATTTTTTTTAATTGCTGGTTCAGTCTTAAATTAATTACTCATCTGAAGGGAACAAATGGGAGTGTTGTACCTATTGTAATGTTAGATTTGAGCACTACAGCAGTAGAAGAAAAATTTCAAAGTCATTTTTTCTTCAGTATTTTTATTTAACATCCTTCCTCAGTCGATATTCACAGTTTCAAATTTTTTGAATCGCTGGTTCAGTCAAAAACTAATTATGTATCTGAAGAGAGCGAATGAGAGTATTTTACCTATTTTAATCTCGCGTTTAAACACTATAATTGCAAAACGAAGAATTTTAACCTAATTTTCTCTTCGGTATTTCAATTTAACACCTTTTTTCAGTCAACACTTATACTTTCAAGTTTTTTGAGCAGCTGGTTCAGTCAAAAAATAATTATTTGTCTGAAGGGAACATATGTGCCTGTTTTGACTTCGAGTTTGTGCATTATAATTGCTAAATTAGAACCTGGAATGTAATTTTGTATTCAGTATTTTTATTCTGCATCCTTTCTCAGTCAACATTCATATTTTCAAATTTTTTGAATCGCTGGTTTAGTCAAAAATTAATTATGTATCTGAAGAGAGCGAGTGGGAGTATTTGACCTATTTTAATCTCGCGTTTAAACACTATAATTGCAAAACGAAGGATTTTAATGTAATTTTCTCTTCGGTATTCCAATTTAACATCCTTTCTCAGTCAAAACTTATTCTTTCAAATTTTTTAAGCGGCTGGATTAGTCAAAAAATAATAATTTGTATGAAGGGGGCATATGTGCCTAATGTGACTTCGAATTTGTACACTATAATTGCTAAATTAGAACCTGGAATGTAATTTTGTACTCAGTATTTCTACTCTGCATCCTTTCTCAGTCAACATTCATAGTTTCAAATTTTTTAATTTGCTGGTTCAGTCAAAAACTAATTATGTATCTGAAGAGAGCGAATGAGAGTAGTATACCTATTTTAATCTCGCGTTTGAACACTATAATTGCAAAACGAAAAACTTTAACGTAATTTTCTCTTCGGTATTTCAATTGAACACCCTCTCTCAGTCAAAACTTATCCTTTAAAATTTTTCAAGAGGCTGGTTCAGTCAAAAAATAATTATTTGTATGAAGGAAACATATGTGCCTGTTGTGACTTCGAATTTGTACACTATAATTGCTAAATTAGAACCTGGAATTTGATTTTGTACTCAGTATTTTTATTCTGCATCCTTTCTCAGTCATCATTCATATTTTCTAATTTTTTGAATCGCTGGTTCAGTCAAAAACTAATTATGTACCTGAAGAGAGCGAATGAGAGTATTTTACCTATTTTAATCTCGCGGTTAGACACTATAATTGCAAAACGAAGAATTTTAACGTAGTTTTCTCTTTGGTATTCCAATTAAACACTCTCTCTCAGTCAAAACTTATCCTTTCAAATTTTTCAAGTTGCTGGTTCAGTCAAAAAATAATTATTTGTATGAAGGGAACATATGTGCCCGTTGTGACTTCAAATTTGTACACTTTAATTGCTAAATTAGAACCTGGAATGTAATTTTGTATTCAGTATATTCATTCTGCATCCTTTCTCAGTCAACATCCATATTTTCAAATTTTTTGAATCGCTGGTTCAGTCAGAAACTAATTATGTATCTGAAGAGAGCGAATGAGAATATTTTACCTATTTTAATCTCGCGGTTAGACACTATAATTGCAAAACGAAGAATTTTAACGTAGTTTTCTCTTTGGTATTCCAATTAAACACCCTCTCTCAGTCAAAACTCATCCTTTCAAATTTTTCAAGTTGTTGGTTCAGTCAAAAAATAATTATTTGTATGAATAAAACATATGTGCCCGTTGTGACTTCGAATTTGTACACTTTAATTGCTAAATTAGAACCTGGAATGTAATTTTGTATTCAGTATTTTTATTCTGCATCCTTTCTCAGTCAACATCCATATTTTCAAATTTTTTGAATCGCTGGTTCAGTCAAAAACTAATTATGTATCTGAAGAGAACGAATGAGAGTATTTTACCTATTTTAATCTCGCGGTTAGACACTATAATTGCAAAACGAAGAATTTTAACGCAGTTTTCTCTTTGGTATTCCAATTAAACACCCTCTCTCAGTCAAAACTTATCCTTTCAAATTTTTTAAGCGGCTGGTTCAGTCGTAAATAATTATTTGTATAAAGGGAACATATGTGCCTGTTGTGACTTAAAATTTGAACACTATAATTGCTAAATTAGAACCTGGATTGTGATTTTGTATTCAGTATTTATATTCTGCATCCTTTATCAGTCAACATTCATATTTTCAAACTTTTTGAATCGCTGATTCAGTCAAAAACTAAATATGTATTTGAAGAGAGCGAATGAGAGTATTTTACCTATTTTAATATGGCGTTTAAACACTATAATTGCAGAACGAAAGATTTTAACGTAATTTTTTCTTCGGTATTTGAATTAAACATCCTTTTTCAGTCAAAACTAATCCCTTTAAATTTTTTAAGCATCTGGTTCAGTCAAAAAATAATTATTTGTCTGAAGGGAACATATGTGCCTGTTCTGACTTCGAGTTTGTGCATTATAATTGCTAAATGAGAACCTGGAACGTAATTTTGTATTTAGTATTTTTATTCTTAGTCAACATTTATATTTTCAAATTCTTTGAATCGCTGGTTCAGTCATAAATTAATTATGTATCTGAAGAGAGCGAGTGGGAGTATTTGACCTATTTTTATCTGGCGTTTAAACACTATAATTGCAAAACGAAAAATTTTAACGTATTTTTTTCTTCGATATCTCAGTTTAACACCCTCTCTCAGTTAAAACTTATCCTTTCAAATTTTTCAAGCGGCTGGTTCAGTCAAAAAATAATTATTTGTATGAAGGGAGCATATGTGCCTAATGTGACTTCAAAATTTGTACACTATAATTGCTAAATTAGTCCCTCGAATGTAATTTTGTATTCAGTATTTTTATTCTGCATCCTTTCTCAGTCAACATTCATAGTTTCAAATCTTTTGAATCGCTGGTTCAGTCAAAAACTAATTATGTATCTGAAGAGAGCGAGTGGGAGTATTTGATCTATTTTAATCTCGCGTTGAAACACTATAATTGCAGAACGAAAAATTTTAACGTATTTTTTTCTTCGATATTTCAGTTTAACACCCTCTCTCAGTTAAAACTTATCCTTTCAAATTTTTCAAGCGGCTGGTTCAGTCAAAAAATAATTATTCGTATGGAGGGAACATATGTGCCTGTTGTGACTTCGAATTTGTACACTATAATTGCTGAATTAGAACCTGGGATGTAATTTGGATTCAGTATTTTCATTCTGCATCCTTTCTCAGTTAACATTCATAGTTTCAAATTTTTTGAATCGCTGGTTCAGTCAAAAACTAGTTATGTATCTAAAGAGAGCGAGTGGGAGTATTTGACCTATTTTAATCTTGCGTTTAAACATTATAATAGCAAAACGAAAGATTTTAACGTAATTTTTTCTTCGGTATTCCAATTAAACATCCTCTCTCAGTCAAAACTTATCCTTTCAAATTTTTCAAGAGGCTGGTTCAGTCAAAAAATAATTATTTGTATGAAGGAAATATATGTGCCTGTTGTGACTTCGAATTTGTACACTATAATTGCTAAATTAGAACCTGGAATGTGATTTTGTACTCAGTATTTTTATTCTGCATCCTTTCTCAGTCAACATTCATATTTTCTAATTTTTTGAATCGCTGGTTCAGTCAAAAACTAACTATGTATCTGAAGAGAGCGAATGAGAGTATTCTACCTATTTTAATCTGGTGTTTAAACACTATAATTGCAAAACGAAAAACTTCAACGTAATTTTCTCTTCGGTATTTTCATTTAACATCCTTTCTCAGTCAAAACTTATCCTTTCAAATTTTTTAAGCGGCTGGTTCAGTTAAAAAATAATTATTTGTATGAAGGGAACATATGTGCCTGTTGAGACTTTGAATTTGTACTTGTACACTATAATTGCTAAATTAGAACCTGGAATGTAATTTTGTATTCAGTATTTTTATTCCGCATCCTTTCTTAGTCAACATTCTTATTTTCTAATTTTTTGAATCGCTGGTTCAGTCAAAAACTAATTATGTATCTGAAAAGAGCAAATAGGAATATTTTGCCTATTATAATCTCGCGATTGAACACTATAATTGCAAAACGAAGAATTTTAACGTGATTTTCCCTTCGGTATTTTAATTTAACATCCTTTTTCAGTCAACACTTATACTTTTGAATTTATTAAGCGGCTGGTTCAGTCAAAAAATAATTATTTGTATGAAGGGAACATATGTGCCTGTTGTGACTTCGAGTTTTTACACTATAATTGCTAAATTAGAACCTGAAGTGTAATTTTGTATTCAGTATTCTCATTCTGCATCCTTCTTTAGTCAACATCCACAGTTTCAAATGTTTTAAATTGCTGGTTCAGTCAAAAACTAATTATGTTTCTGAAGAGAGCGAATGAGAGTATTCCACCTATTGTAATCTCACGTTTAAACACTATAATTGCAAAACGAAAAACTTCAACGTAATTTTCTCTTCGATATTTTAATTTAACATCCTTTCTCAGTCAAAACTTATCCTTTCAAATTTTTTAAGCAGCTGGTTCAGTTAAAAAATAATTATTTGTATGAAGGGAACATATGTGCCTGTTGAGACTTTGAATTTGTACACTATAATTGCTAAATTAGAACCTGGAATGTAATTTTGTATTCAGTATTTTTATTCTGCATCCTTTCTTAGTCAACATTCCTATTTTCAAATTTTTTGAATTGCTGGTTCAGTCAAAAACTAATTATGTATCTGAAAAGAGCAAATAGGAATATTTTACCTATTATAATCTCGCGATTGAACACTATAATTGCAAAACGAAGAATTTTAACGTGATTTTCTCTTCGGTATTTTAATTTAACATCCTTTTTGAGTCAACACTTATACTTTTGAATTTATTAAGCGGCTGGTTCAGTCAAAAAATAATTATTTGTATGAAAGGAACATATGTGCCTGTTGTGACTTCGAGTTTGTACACTATAATTGCTAAATTAGAACCTGAAGTGTAATTTTGTATTCAGTATTCTCATTCTGCATCCTTCTTTAGTCAACATCCACAGTTTCAAATGTTTTAAATTGCTGGTTCAGTCAAAAACTAATTATGTTTCTGAAGAGAGCGAATGAGAGTATTCCACCTATTGTAATCTCACGTTTAAACACTATAATTGCAAAACGAAAAACTTTAACGTAATTTTTTCTTCGGTATTTCAATTTAACATCCTTTCTTAGTCAAGACTTATCCTTTCAAATTTTTTAAGCGGCTGGTTCAGTCAAAAAATAATTATTTGTATGAAGGGAACATATGTGCCTGTTGTGACTTCGAGTTTGTACACTATAATTGCTAAATTAGAACATGGAATGTAATTTTGTATTCAGTATTTTCATTCTGGATCCTTCCTCAGTCAAAATTCACAGTATCAAATTTTTTGAATCGCTGGTTCAGTCAAAAAATGATTATGTATCTGAAGAGAGCAAATGGGAATATTTTACCCATTGTAATCTCGCGTTTGAACACTATGATTGTAAAATAATAAATTTCAACGTAATTTTCTCTTCGGTATTCCAATTCAACATCCTTTCTCAGTCAAAACTTATCCTTTCAAATTTTTTAAGCGGCTGGTTCAGTCAAAAAATAATTATTTGTATGAAGGGAACATATGTGCCTGTTGTGACTTCGAATTTGTACACTATAATTGCTAAATCAGAACCTGAAATGTAATTTTGTATTCAGTTTTTTTATTCTGGATCCCTTTTCAGTCAAAATTTACAGTATCAAATTTTTTGAATCGCTGGTTCAGTCAAAAAATAATTATGTATCTGAAGAGAGCAAATGGGAATATTTTACCCATTGTAATCTAGCGTTTGAACACTATAATTGCAAAATAAAAAACTTTAACACAATTTTCTCTTCGGTATTCCAATTTAACATCCTTTCTCAGTCAAAACTTATCCTTTCAAATTTTTTAAGCATCTGGGTCAAAAAGTTATCATTTGTTCGAAGGGAGCATAAAGCATTAATGTGCCTATTGCAATTTCAAGTTTGGACACTATAATTGTGTAAAAGTAAGTTGAAATGTCATTATGTCTTCAGTATTTGTATCCTGTATCTTTTTTCAGTCAACACTCGAAATTTAAATTCTTTCGAATAGCTGGTTCAGTAAAAAAAATGCTACCTATTGTAAAAATAATAAAAATTCATGTGCAGAAAGACCGTAAAAAATTGTTTAGCACAGCAGCATTTAATGATTTTGCAAAAAACTAAGATTATTTTCAGGTTCGTGTTTATCAAGACATGCTTTAGATATATAATTAATGACATTATTTTTATAATTGTGTTTCGCTCATCATGTTGTTTATAGTCGGAATTTTTTATTGGGTACTCAAGGTTCCGCCGAGATGTTTTTATGTCAGTTTAAATTCAGTAACAAAATATTCAGTAGCCTAAACCAGCAATTCAAAAAATTTGAAAATATTTATGCTGATTAAGGAAGAATGTAGAATCAAAATATTCAACACAAAATGATGTTTCAGTTATTCATGGCACAATTATAGTGTCCAAACTCAAAATTACGATAGGTACAATAAATCTTTCTGTTGCTTTGACATAAATAATTAATTCCTGACTAGACCAGTGATTCAAAAAATTTGAAACTTTGTGTGCTCATTAAGGAAGGATGTAGGTACAATAATATATTAATGACAAAATGATGTACCATTTTTTTTCAACATGAATGGAGTGCCAAATGTTAGACCTACAATCCAATCTATTCCCTCGAAATGGTTCATCATTTTTTGACCAAACATGTAACACAAAAAAAATTGAATTGTGGATGTTAACCAGACTCAAAATTACTGTTGTATCAACGACCTGTTAGCCTTCAAGATATGTTGATGACTTCAGACGTTCAGTCCGAATTCTAGTGTTGTTGAGTACAGTGTGCAGTGCAATAAAATGGTGTCAACGATCAATTTGGTGTCTTCCGTTTTAGTATTGATAGGAACAACAATAATCGTGAGGATATACCTTTATTTTAAAGACAGTTTCAATTATTTCAAACGAAAAAACATCCCCTACTTCCAACCTTCTTTTTTTGTTGGAAATGCCAACAAATCTTTTGGTGACAACTTTGGGATAGAAATAGCCAAATTCCATAAGAAATTCAAGGAATTAAATGTTGATTATGGTGGGATTTACATGATAACTAAACCACTTTTCATTGCCCTGAATCCTGCTATTATTAAACACATCCTTACTAAGGATTTCAATGTATTTTATTCGCGAGGGGTTTATCACAATGAAGAAAAGGAGTTTATAACTGCTCATTTGTTTGCTTTGGCTGGGACCCCTTGGAAAAAATTGAGGTCCAATGTAAGCCCCGCATTTTCAAGCAGTAAACTGAAAGGAATTGTTGATACTATGTTGCTGAAATGTGGAAGATTGGAGGAGAAACTTGATGAATTATCAGAAACAAGGACTGCTTTTGATGTTAAAGAATTGTCGGCTAAAATAATGACCGATATTGTGTGTACTACCGTTTTTGGAATTGAAAACGATAGTGTTTTTGATGTTAACAACGAGTTTTACAAACATGGTAGAGGATTTTTCAAGAATAATTTTGTACACAGCCTTAAAATGATATTGGCTTTATCATGGCCTCAATTATTCGAAAAACTGAACATAAATTTAACCAAAAAAGAATTCGCAGATTTTTTTATCAAAAATATTACAGAAGTTGTGAATTACAGAGAGAATAATTCAATTCATCGACCAGACTTCATGGAAATACTAATAAAACTGAAAAACAAAATAAATATCGATGATGACAGCACAAAAAACGATACTATAGAAGGAATAACTTTACAGCAATTGATTGCTCAATGTTTTGTTTATTTTCTTGCTGGTTTGGACACGTCATCATCAGCTGTGACCTTTTGTGTTTTTGAACTGGCTCAAGATTTGAGTTTGCAGGACAAATTACGCGAGGAAATCCGTACCAATATGGAAAAACACGGCGGCAAATTGAATTATGAGGGAATCATGGAAATGAAACTATTAGACAAAATTCTGAATGGTGAGATATCAATAATTATTTTTTTTTGTTTTAAGACTAAATTTAGGCATAATAGGCACGTGCCTAGACATTTCCTGGCTTCAGCAACCCCAAATACTTAACAGCAATCAAAATTTATATCTAGGGGCTTAAATATATTTAAATCCGGTACTGGTGCTGACTAAGGGGGGGTATAAAAATAATATATTGAAGATTTACTGACTTTTCAACTATCCTTCGTACAATTATAGTGTTCAAACTAAAAATAACAATACTGTGTACCCAATATGTTCCTGCGAAACAACTGCCCAAATTTTTGACTGAACCAGCACTGCAAAAAATTTAACAATGTAAATACCGACTGACGAAAGATGTAAAATCAAAATACTGAAGTCTGAATGACATCTGTATTTTTTTTTACAGAATTATAGGGCCCAAAACTTGAAATCATACATGAAATAATGCCATCCGCTCCCTTGCGATAAATAATTAATTCCTGACTGAACCAGCAGTTCCAAAAACTTGAAATTTTGTACGTTGACTGACAAAGCATACATATATTGAAAACTAAAGTCAAAATGACGTCACACAATTACAGTGTTCAAAACTGACTCACAATATTTACAACCAGTTCCCTCGAAATGATTCAATATTTTTTGACTAGACACAAAAAAAAATGAGACATATTATCCATTAGGCACGTGCCTACAACCCTTAAAAATACAATAGATGCAATAATACAATGTGTTCCCATGCGATAAATAATTAATTCCTGACTGAATCAGCGGTCAAAAATATTTGAAGTTTTGTACACCAATTGAGGAAAGATAATTAAAGTTTGTTAAGAATTTAATATTTTGCATATTTCACTCTTATATAAAAAAAAAAAAATTCGAAAATATTCCCAGGTGTACAGGTAAAAATTTCCAAACAGGCGAGGCAATCAGTACAAGGCGTAGCACACGGATTCCGAGTCATTTGCAGGCAAGCACATCAATAAAACGATAGACAATAAATTAATATAGCGTTCAGTCCAAATTTGGTCAAAATCCGTTCAGTAGTTCCCAATTTATACTGCCTCAAAGTTTCCCAACTCAAAACCGTTTAAAAACACATAAAATCAAGTGGTTCTTTCAAAAATAATAAATTTCCCCTTGCTAACTTGGATCTTTTGTTGTTTAAATGATCCAATTAGATAATTGGTCTAATTAATTTGAACATCTGCTTGACTAACTCATAGACGTAGTCAAATTGAGCATAAAAAGGAGCTTTTTAAATACAGCAAGCTGTTTGTTACTGTATCTTCTCAATTAATAAAGATAATTAAAATCTGTAAAAAGTTCTGAGTTCTCCATAATTTGAACTAATGTAATAAGAAAATGCATTGATATATCTCTTGGAGTACATATTTCACAAGCTAATTAATATTTTATTGATTCACGTGGGCCGAGCATGACATTTGTATCTATATCTTCTAAAGAAAAAAAGATAATTGAAATCTGTAAAAACAATTATATTTATAAAGATTTCATCAAACATAATAAGACGTTCTACTTCAATATTCCGGAAAAAACATATTTCTCAGCCTGATATTTCAAAATAGTCCTGGTATAGCGAGTAGCTCATATCTCCTAAAATAGTACTAGTAGAATAATAATCTGAACGTTAGAAGACAGCCAATTTAGTGCCATTTATTATAAAATTAGTTTTAGCCCTCTATTTTTCAACCCTATCAGCGTAAGGGGCTGAATAATGCAACGAAAATTAGTCACAATTTCGAAGCTCATATCTCTTGAAATAATGATTGCAAAATAATTCATCTGAAGTTAATTAAAGGTTCATGCATTGCCCTTTATCATAAAACCAAGTTTCAACCTTTCAGCTTGCAACCCTAGCAAGAAGGGAGTTAATAGTGCAACAAAAACCTGTCACACTTTGATAGCTAATATCTTCTAAGCTAATGATCGTAGAATAATGAACTTAACGCTGATATTCAGCAAATTGAGTACCATTTATTATGAAATTACCTTTACTTCTCTATTCTTCAACAGTAGTGGCGTAGGGGGCTAAACGTCGTAATATTTCAACCCCTAAATACAGCAGTATGAAAAACAAGACAAATATTTCATAAATCACTAAATATTAAATTCATTTGCCATTTTTCCCCACAAAATATCATGCAACAATATATTTCAAACTGAATAAACTTTTTTTCAACAAGAAATATTGTCAATTGATATAAATATAGTGAAAAAACTATTACTCCTCGACAAAAATTTTACATAAAGTCACACATATTGCTTAATTTCTAAAATATTAGACCTAAATACCCTAAAATTTGTATATTTTATGATAAAATATATCAAGAAGAATCGATTCTGGTAATTTTTGTTGTTATAAACATCATACTTTCAATTTTATAACGAATTTTGTGGTAGCGCGTAAGGACGCTACGATCGCACGCTATATAGCTAGAGTATCGGACGGAGGAGAGAATAACCGAATCAGTTGAACTGTTTGACTCTGTATCTCCTAAACTAATTGAGATAATTGAATTCTGCGAAAAGTATCGTATTCTGCACGATTCATTCTGATGTAATAAAAGCTATTATTGAAATATCTAGAAAAATACAAATATCATAGCCTGATAAATAACTGGAATACCAAGCAGCTCATATTTCCCAAAATAATACTAGCAGAATAATTAGCTGAACATTAGAAGACAGCCAATTCAGTGCCATTCATTATAAAATCAGTTTTAGCCCTCCATTTTTCAACCCTAGCAGTGTGAGGGGCTGAATAATGCAACGAAAATCAGTCACAATGTCGAAGCTCATATCTCTTAAAATAATAATTACAAAATAAATCATCTGATGTTTATTAAAGGTTCATGCATTGCCCTTTATTATAAAACCAAGTTTCAATCTTTCAGCTTGCAACCCTAGCAAGAAGGGTGTTATTGGTGCAACAAAAACCTGCCACACTTTGATAGCTAATATCTTCTTAAATAATGATCGTAGAATAATAAACTAAACGCTGATAGTCAGCAAATTTAGTACCATTTATTATAAAATTACCTTTACTTCTTTATTCCTCAACAGTAGTGGTGTAGGGGTTAAACGTCGCAATATTTCAACCCCTAAATACAGCAGCATAAAAAACAAGACAAATATTTGATAAATCACTAAATATTAAATTCATTTGCCATTTTTCTCCACCAAATATCATGCAACAATATATTTCAAACTGAATAAACTTTTTTTCAACAAGAAATACTGTCAATTGATATAAATATAGTGAGAAAACTATTACTCTTCGACAAAAATTTGACTTAAAGTCATATATATTGCTTAATTTCTAAAATATCAGACCTAAATACCCTAAAATTTGTATATTTTATGATAAAACATATCAAGAAGAATCGATTCTGGTAATTTTTGTTGTTATAAACATCATTCTTTCAATTTTATAACGAATTTTGTGGTAGCGCGTAAGGATGCTACGATCGCACGCTGTATAGCTAGAGTTTCGGACGGAGGAGAGAATAACCGAATCAGTTAAACTGTTTGACTCTGTATCTCCTAAGATAATTAAGATAATTGAATTCTGTAAAAAGTATCGTATTTTGCATGATTCATTCTGATGTTATAAGAGCTATTATTGAAATATCTATAAAAATACAAATATCATAGCCTGATAAATAACTGGAATACCAAGCAGCTCACATCTCCCAAAATAATACTAGCAGAATAATTAGCCAAATGTTGGAAGACAGCCAATTCAGTGCCATTTATTATAAAATCAGTTTTAGCCCTCAATTTTTCAACCCTAGCAGTGTAAGGGGCTGAATAATGCAACGAAAATTAGTCACAATTTCGAAGCTTATATCTCTTGAAATAATAATTGCGAAATAATTCATCTGAAGTTAATTAAAGGTTCATGCATTGCCCTTTATCATTAAACCAAGTTTCAACCTTTCAGCTTGCAACCCTAGCAATAAAGAGCTACGGTGCAACAAAAACCTTTCACACTTTGATAGCTGATATCTTTTAAACTAATGATCGTAGAATAATAAACTAAACGCTGATAGTCAGCAAATTGAGTACCATTTATTATATAATTACCTTCACTTCTCTATTCTTCAACAGTAGTGGCGTAGGAGGATAAACGTCGCAATATTTCAACCCCTAAATACAGCAGCATAAAAACCAAAACAAATTTTTGATAAATCACTGAATATTAAATTTATTTGCAACAATTTTCTACCAAATTGATCCAAATTTCATGATATTATATATTTACTACTAAATGAACCTTTTTTCAACAAGAAATATTGTCAATTGATGAAAATATAGTGAGTAAACTATTACTCCACGACAAAAATTATACTTAAAGTCACACATATTGCTCAATTCCTAAAATATGAGACCTAATTATCCTAAAGTTTGTATATTTTATGATAAAATATATCAAGAAGAATCGATTCTGGTAATTTTTGTTATTATTTACATGATACTTCCAATTTTATATTGAATTTTATGATAGCGTGTAAGGACGCTACAATCGCACGCTGTATTGCTAGAATAACGGACGGAGGAGAGAATAACCCAATCAGTTAAACTGTTTGACTCTGTATCTCCTAAACTAATTGAGATAATTGAATTCTGTAAAAAGTATCGTATTCTGCATGATTCATTCTAATGTAATAAGAGTTAGCATTGAAATATCTCAAAAAATACAGATACTATAGCCTGATAAATAACATTTAGAGTTGTCAAATAGGCACATTAGGCACGTGCCCAGGGGCTGTCGCCCTCAGGGATTACCCAAGCATTCAATATATTCTCACCAAGTGAACCTAAAGGGCCCCAATTCGGTACTTAATCTAATGTATGGTCTTTTTTTTTTCAGAGACTCTAAGAAAATATCCTTCTGCTCTTGTCCTAAACAGGATAGCCGCTGAAGATTATAAAATACCGGATACTGATTGTATTATTGATAAAGGAACAGCTGTGGTTATATCCGTCCTTGCATTGCACATGGATCCTGAATATTACCCCAATCCTGAAAAATTTGATCCAGAAAGGTTCTCAGAAGAGGAAATTGCTAAAAGACCCCCTTATACGTACTTACCATTTGGGGAAGGACCAAAACATTGTATAGGTAAGCAAATACTTGTTATGCAAACCTTGGCGCGTTAAATATGAAGTGCAAGGCGTTAAATTAGTGTGATTTGTTTGAATATTGAATTAGGAGTCATTTACTGCATGTTTTTTTGTTACAGGTTACAGATTTGGTCTTCTGCAATCAAAAATTGGCATAATACATATGATCAAAAATTTTGAGTTGGTTTTAGATCCCAGTGTGAAGCTGCCTTTAGAATTACGATCAGAAATGATCGTCATCAGCACGACTACACCAATTTTAGTTAACGTTAAAAAACTGAAATAATATATCATACAAAATAATTAGATATAACAGAATAAGATTCTTCTGAATGTATTGTATGTTTTTGAGATGAAAAGATTGTATTGAACAGCATTCAATCAATAAAAAAGCCAATAAATTTGTTGCCCTGGTGTGAGAATAACATGTTTTTTACAAATTTGATTTATCTTGTTCCGTTCAGAAGATACAGCAACAAACATTGTGCTACTGCAATAGTCGATTTTACAAGATATGCTGATAAAACTCTAAATCGCGTTACATTCAAGTATGCAGATCACAATATTTCTCACACATTTTTAATATCTCAATTGAGTCGAAAGATACAGCAACAAACTCTAAATGTTATTTATCAGGCTATAATATTTGTATTTTTTGATATATTTCAATAATATTTCTTATTACATCAGAATGAATCGTGCAGAATACAATACTTTCTATAGAATTTAATTATCTCATTACGTTTAGGAGATACAGAGTCAAACAGTTTGTGCCTTGATGCGGTTATTCTCTCCTCCGTCCGTTACTCAAGCAATACACCGCGCGATCGTAGCGTCCTTACGCGCTACCACATAATTCCTTATAAAATTAAAAGTATAATGTTTATAACAACAAAAATTACCAGAATCGATTCTTCTTGATATATTTTATCATAAAATATACAAATTTTAGGGTATTTAGGTCTAATATTTTAGAAATTAAGCAATATGTGTGACTTTAAGTCAAATTTTTGTCGAGGAGTAATAGTTTTTTCACTATATTTATATCAATTGACAATATTTCTTGTTGAAAACAAGTTTATCCAGTTTGAAATATATTGTTGCATGATATTTGGTAGAAAAAAATTGCAAATGAATTTAATATTTAGTGATTTATCAAATATTTGTCTTGTTTTTTATGCTGCTGTATTCAGGGGTTGAAAGATTGCGACGTTTAGCCCCCTACACCACTACTGTTGAAGAATAGAGAAGTGAAGGTAATTTTATAATAAATGGCTCTAAATTTGCTGACTATCAGCGTTTAATTTATTATTCTACGATCATTGCTTCAGAAGATATTAGCTATCAAAGTGTGACAAGTTTTTGTTGCACCATTAGCTCCCTTCTTGCTAGGATTGCAAGCTGAAAGGTTGAAACTTGGTTTTATGATGAAGGGCAATGCATGAACCGTTAATTAACATCGAATGGATTATTTTACAATTATTATTTTAAGAGATATGAGCTTCGAAATTGTGACTAATTTTCGTTGCATTATTCAGCCCCTTACACCGCTAGGGTTGGAAAATGGGGGTCAAACACTGATTTCATAATAAGTGGCACTAAATTGGCTGTCTTCTATCGTTTAGCTAATTAATCTGCTAGTATTATTTTGGGAGATAACTTAGTATTTCAGTACTATTTTGAAATATCAGGATGTATGTATTTTTCAGAATATTGAAGTGAAACTTCGTATAACATTAGGTCAAATCATTAAGAATATAATTGTTCTTACAGACCTAAATCATCTTTTCTCGTTTAGAAGATATAGATACAAACGTCATGTCCTGCACAAGTGAATCACTAAAATATTAATTACTTTGTAAAATATGTACTTCAGAAGATATATCAATGAATTTTTCTATTACATTAGTTCAAATCATGAAAAATTCAAAACTTTTTACAGATTTTAATTATCTTTATTATTTCAGAAGATACAGTAACAAACAGCTTGCTGTATTTAAAAAGCCCCATTTTATGTTCAATTTGACTACGTCTATGAGTTAGCCTAGCAGATGCTCAAATCAATTAGACCAATTAGAAGAGGGGTCTTTTCTCATCTAATTGGATTAATTTAACAACAAAAAATCCAAGTTAGCTTGGGGGAATTGATGACTTTTTAATGAACCACTTGATTTTATGTGTTTTTAAACGGTTTTGAGTTGGGAAACTTTGAGGCGGTATAAATCGGGAACTACTGTACGGATTTTGATCAAATTTGGACTGAACGCTTTATTCGTTTATTGTCTATAGTTTTATTAATGTGCTTGCCTGCAATTTATTCTTAAATTGTGTGCTACGTCTTGTACTTATTGCCTCGCCTGTTTGGAAATTTCAGCCTGTGATTCCTATACACATCGGAATATTTCCAGATTTTTTTTTTTTGTATATGAGTGAAGTATGTAAAATATCAAATTTCTTACAAATTTAAATTATCTTGTTTTGTTCAGAAGATACAGCAACAAATAGTAGGCTACTACAGTAGTCTACTTTTACAATATTACCGAGTTTTGAAGTTTCATCCCTCATCAAGGCATTTTTTGATACATTTAAATGAAACTCAACATGGTATTATACCAAAGTATGCAAATCACATTTTTTTTTATAAATTCAGATTATCGTGATTGATTCGGAAGATACAGCTACGTATTTTATGTGTCATTTGTTGGGCTGTAGCTTACGTATTTTTGAGGATACTTTAATAAAACTTCTTATTACATTAGATTTAACTATGCAAAATACAATACTTCTTACAAATTTTGATTATCTTGATTGGTTCAGGAGATACAGAATCAAACAATGTGCTAATGCACGAATTTATTTTAAACTTTGTATGTTATTTGTCAGGCTGTAGTATACGTATTACTGCGAATATTTTCAACAAACTTCTTTCAACATCAGATAAAATCATGCAGAATACGATATTTTTCACAGATTCTAATTATCTCAATTCGTTTGAAATATACAGATGAAAACAGTGTGCTACTGCACGAATAGATTTTTGAATTATTGCCTCGTTTGTTTGGCTTAACTTCATAAATAAAATGTGAATCATGAGAGCTTCTATTTGAATTTCAATTACAGATTCAGATTTTAGAGGGTCGAATTAAGGGGTTGACAGGTGTAACACAATTTTTTATTTTTTTTATTCATCTAAAAAACGTGGACTAAATCTTGGTGTGTTTTTATGAAGCGAAACAAAACTGTTCTCTCTTATTTCTTTTAAATTTCGTATACTGCCTCTGTGAAGCTATATTTTTCGATAAATCTAATGAAATCAATTATAAAAAAATATTTAGGGGACGAATCATCCCCTCAAACGATTAAAGGACACATATCTCAAAAACTATTAAAAAAATTGAATTTATTCATTCATATTCTGATTGTATGAATCTTATTTCATACGAAAACATACTTTTCATCCCTTGAAGTTTCCAATTTGAGGGTTAAATGAATTATTAAATATGTCAAGAAATTGGATCAAAAACGCCAAATAAAATGCGAATTATGCAAGAACTAGAGCCCCTATTCAAATTTAGAATGCAGATTCGGATTCTAGAGAGTTTAATTAAGGGGTTGACTTATGTGACACAATTTTTTAATGTTTATTATTCATTTAAAAAACGAGGACTACAGCCTTGGTGTTTTTTTAAGCGAAACAGGGCTTTTCTGTCAGATTTTGTTCAAATTTTGTATACAGCCTCTCTAAATATCTATTATTTGATAAATGTAGTGAAATCAATTCAAAAAAATATTTAAGGGATGAAACACCCCCTCAAATTATTAATGGACACATATTTCGAAAACCGTTGATAAATTTGAGCTTATTCTTTCTTATTCTGATTGTACGGATCTTAATCTATACAAAAATATACTTTTCATCCCTCAAAGCAATCAATTAGAGGGTTAATTGAATTAATAAGTATGTCAAGAAATTGGCTCAAAAACGCCAAATAAAATGCAAATTTTGCAAGAAATAGAGCCCCTATTTAAATTTAAATTTCAGATTCGGGTTCTAGAGAGTTGAATTATGGGGTTGACATGTGTGATACAATTTTTTAATCCATATTATTGATTTAAAAAACGTTGACTACAGCCTTGGTGTTTTTTTAAGCGAAATAGGGCTTTTCCATCAGAGTTTGTTCAAATTCTGTATACAGTCTTTCTAAGGTTCTTTTCTTCGATAAATTTAATGAAATCAATTCTAAAAAATTATTTAGGGGATGAAACACCCCGTCAAATTATTAAAGGACACATATTTCGGACACAATTGAAAAATTTGAATTTATTCATTCTTTTTCTGATTGTATGGATCTTATTCCATACAAAAATATACTTTTCATCCCTTAAACCTTCCAATTAGAGGGTTGAATTAATTAATATATATGTCAAGAAATTGGCTCAAAAACGCCAAATGAATTGTAGATTATGCAAGAATTAGAGCTCCTATTTGAATTTAAATTGCAGATTCAGGTTTCAGAGAGTTGAATTATGGGGTTGACAGGTATAACACAATTTTTTAGTTTTCAATATTTATATAAAAAACGTGGAATACAGCTTTAGTGCTTTTTTCAAGCGAAACAGGGCTTTTCTCTCTGATTTCTTCAAAATTTTGTATACAGCCTCTAAAAGATTCAATTTTTTGATAAATCAAGTAGAATCAATTCAAAAAGAGTATTTAAGGGATGAAACATCCCTTCAAATTATTAAAGGACACATATTTCAAAAACTATTGATAAATTTGGATTTTATCATTCACATTCTGATATATTTTTCATCCCTTAAAGCGCTCAATTAGAGGGTTAATTGAATTAATAAATATGTCAAGAAATTGATTCAAAAGCGCCAAATAAAATGCGAATTTTGCAAGAACTAGAGCTCCTATTCGAATATAAATTGCAGATTCGAGTTCTAGAGAGGTAAATTATGGGGTTGACATGTGTGATACAATTTTTCAATTCCTATTATTTATTTAAAAAACATTGACTACAGCCTTGGGGTTTTTTTTAAGCGAAACAGGGCTTTCCCATCTGATTTCTCTCAAGCTTTGTATGTAGCCTCTCTAGGGCTTTATTGTCCGACAACTGAAGCGTAATCGATTTAAAAAAATATTTAAGGGATGAAACATCCCCTCAAACTATTAAAGGACACATATTTCAAATACTATTGACAAATTCGAATCCATTCATTCTTATTCTGATTGAATGGACCTTGTTCTATACAAAAATATAATTTTCATCCCTTAAAACTTCCAATTAGAGGGTTAAATAAATTAATAAATATATCAAGAAATTGGCTCAAAAACGCTAAACGAAATGCGAATTTTGCAAGAACTAGAGCTCCTATCTGAATTTATATTGCAGATTCGGGTTCTAGAGAGTTGAATTATGGGGTTGACATGTGTGATACGATTTTTTAATTTTTATTATTGATTTAAAAAACGTTGACTACAGCCTTGGTGTTTTTTTGAGGCGAAATATGGCGTTTCTATCAGATTTTGTTCAAATTTTATATACAGCCTCTCTAAGGTTCTATTCTTCGATAAATCTAATGAAATCGTTTCTAAAAAATTATTTAAGGGGTGAAACACCCCCTCAAATTATTAAAGGACACATATTCTGAAAACCATTAATAAATTTGAACTTATTCATTCATATTCTGATTGTACGGATCTAAATCTATACGAAAATATACTTTTCATCTCTCAAAGTGTTCAATTAGAGGGTTAATTAAATTAATAAGTATGTTAATGAATTGGCTCGAAAACGCCAAATAAAATGCGACTTTTGCAAGAACTAGAGTTCCTATTCGAATTTAAATTGCAGATTCGGGTTCTAGAGGCTCGAATTAAGGGGATGACATGCGTAGCACAATCTTTTAATTTTTATTATTCATTTCAAAAACGTTGACTACAACCTTGTTGTTTTTTTCAAGCGAAACAAGGCTTTTCCTTTAGATTTTGTAAAAATTTTGTAAACAGCCTCTCTAAGGATTTATTATTTGATAAATGGAGTGAAATCAATTTTAAAATTTTTTTTAAGGGATGAAACACCCCTTCAAATTATTAAGGAACACATTTCTCGAAAACCGTTGATAAATTTGAGTTTATTCATTCATATTCTGATAGTACGGATCTTAATCTATACGAAAATATTCTTTGCATCCCTTAGAGCGTTCAATTAGAGGATCAATTAAATTAATAAGTATGTTGAGAAATTGGCTCATAAACACCAAATAAAATGCAGATTTTGCAAGAACTAGAGCCTCTATTTGAATTTAGATTGCAGATTCGGATTCTAGAGGGCCGAATTAAAGGGGTGACATGCGTAACACAATCATTTAATCTTTATTATTCATTTCAAAAATGTTGACTACAGCCTTGGTGTTTTTTTGTAACGAAACAAAGCTTTTCCATCAGATTTTGTCCAAACTTTGTACACTTCCTCTCTCAGGACCTATCATTTGATAAATAAAGTGAAATCAATTTTAAAAGGATATTTAAGGGATGAAACATCCCCTCCAATTATTAAAGGACACATATTTTGAAAACCGTTGATAAATTTGAGTTTATTCATTCATATTCTGATAGTACGGATCTTAGTCTATACGAAAATATTCTTTGCATCCCTTAAAGCGTTCAATTAGAGGGTTAATTAAATTAATAAGTATGTTGAGAAATTGGTTCAAAAACACCAAATGAAATGCAGATTTTGCAAGAACTAGAGCCTCTATTTAAATTTAGATTGCAGATTCGGATTCTAGAGGGTCGAATTAAAGGGATCACATGCGTACCACAATCATTTAATTTTTATTATTCATTTCAAAAACGTTGACTACAGCCTTGGTGTTTTTTTGTAACGAAACAAAGCTTTTCTATCAGATTTTGTTCAAATTTTGTATAAAGCCTCTCAAAGATTCTATTATTTGATAAATCAAGAGAAATCAATTCCAAAAAAATATTTAAGGGATGAAACATCCCTTCAAATTATTAAAGGACACATATTTCGGAAACTATTAATAAATTTGGATTTAGTTACTCATATTCTGATTGTATGGACTTTGGTCTATACGAAAATATACTTTTCATCCCTTAAAGTTTCCAATTAGAGGGTTAAATAAATTAATAAATATGTCGAGAAATTGGCTCAAAAACGCCAAATAAAATGCAGATTATGCAAGAATTGGAGCTCCTATTCAAATTTAATTTGCAGATTCGGATTCTAGAGGGTTGAATTAAGGGGTTGACGTAAAACATTTTTTTTTAGGTTCAAAATATAGAATTTCAAGCCAAATTCAAAATAGTTAGGATCGAAAATGACTAAAAATTTTATCAAGGTCACCCCTTCAGATTCACCCTCATAAAATTTTGTATACTTATAGTCAATTAGATAGTAATAGATTATAGTAATTGCCAATTGTGTATCTGTAATATTTTCTGAGAAAAAAATATTTAAATTTCATCAATTTTCAGAGCTTATATATTTTCAGTTATTTATAGGGGTATAAAATTAGTATTTGTTGTTCAATTGTTTTGAAATTTGGAGCACGTATAAAAAATTTTACGATTGATCGATTAGTGTTATTGACGATCAGATATCTTTAATACTTTTTGAGATAATATGGGAGACATGGAAAAGCAGAGGTTCTTTTTGAACGCAATTTTCTGAGTAATTTGAGAATATATTAAAAATTGGTTAAAATTTTTGAAATTAGTAATATGCAAAGATAATAGGAAATGTTCATCACAATTTTGATGCTGATGACGTCAATTATGCAGCTAGTTTAAAAATTAATAATTTTTTTTGAGGATCCGACTGCACTCTAATGTTATCTGGTTTTTTACCACGACTTGTCGGCCACTCAAAAAGTTGATGGCCTTCAATCTATGTTTGTGACCTGTTGACTATTTATAAACATCAGTTCAACTTTTAATCTTGCATTGGGCGGACTGTTTTGTGAAAATTTCTCAAATGACGTCATTAAGTTTGTTTTCATCCTTTCTGATATTAGTTGGAACAATTATCCTGGTAATATATTATTATTTCAAGCACAGTTTTGGATACTTCAAAAGAAAAAATATTCCTTATTTTGAGCCATCATTTCCTGCAGGAAATGTCGACAAATCATTCGGTGACAACTTTGGGATTGAAATAGCAAAATTTCATAATGAATTTCGAAAGATTGGGGCAGATTATGGTGGGATTTACATGATAACCCAACCAATATTACTGATCCTGAATCCTGATTTAATGAAAAACATCCTTACTAAGGACTTTAATAGTTTTTACTCTCGTGGAATGTACTACAGTGAGGAAAAGGAGTTTATTACAGCTCATATGTTCGCCTTGTCTGGGGCTCCTTGGAAGAAATTAAGGACGAAAGTTAGTCCTGCTTTTTCCAGTAGTAAGCTGAAAAACATCGTCGGTACTATGCTGGAAAAATCCAAGGCTCTGGAAAAGAAACTCGAAGAATTGGCGACTTCTTCAGCTGCTTTTGATGTCAAGGATTTGTCAGGACGAATGATGTCTGATATTGTGTGCACAACAATATTTGGAATCGAAAATAATAGCCTAAACGATCCTGATAACCAATTTTATAAACAAGGCCGAAGTTTTTTCAAAAATAGTTTCATCCAGAGCCTAAAAATGATTGTGGCAGTAACCTGGCCCAAATTATTCGAAAAACTAAACGTAAAATTAACCGCCAAGGACATAGCAGATTTTTTCATCAAAAGTATTACAGAAGTCGTGGAATACAGAGAGAAGAACTCAATCCACCGACCAGACTTCATGGAAATATTAATCAAACTAAAAAACAATATAAACATCGATGATGAAAACACCAAAACGGAAACTGTTGAAGGAATTACTTTACAACAATTAATTTCTCAGTGTTTTCTTTATTTTTTGGCTGGCTTAGATACGTCATCTTCAGCTGTAACATTCTGCATCCTAGAGTTGGCCCTTAACCTGAAATTGCAAAATGAAGTGAGGAAGGAAATACATGATACCATGAGAAAACATGGAGGAAAATTGAATTATGAAGGGCTGACAGAAATGAAACTACTTGACAAGGTCCTTAATGGTAAGTTTTAAACCTCATTCAATCCTCAATCAATCATCCAAAAAAATAATCTTTTCAATAATTACTGAAAAATACATTGCTTCATTTGATTTGAATTATTGAATATTTAGAAACAATTGAAAGTTTGCATGAATAATTGCATGATATAAAAGTATCCACAACACTAAAATTGATTGTCAATCAACATTTGTTCATGAAATATCAACTAATGAACTGGAACTAGTAATCTCGATATCAGTTGAATTGAATAATCAAATATTCAGTCAACCAAATGCTCAAAATAATTAAAATTTTGTGTGAATGATAGGAAGATATGTAGGTACTTACAGTATCAATATTAATTTACGATCAATTTTAGTTCATGAGTTATCAACTGATAACTCGTACCTTCCAAAATAGACTTTAAGTTACATTGCTTTGCATAAAATAAATAACTGAATAATTACTAAGCCAGTAAATACAAATGGTTGAAACTTGGTATAAATAATAAAAAGGTATGTAGGTACTTTCACTATCAATATTGATTCACAATCAAATTTAGTTCATAAGTTATCAACTGATGAACTTGACCGTCCTAAAGAGACTTTGAGTCGCATTGCCTTGCACAAAATGAATTACTGTGTAATTTCTAAATTAATAATCCAAAATGATTGAAATTTTGCGTAAATAATGAAAAGGTATGTAAGTACTTATAGTATCAATATTGATTTTTGATCAATTTTTGTTCATGAGTTATCAACTGATGAACCGAATCTTCCAAAAGAGACTTTGGGTCGCACTGCTTTGCACAAAATGAAGTACTGTGTAATTTCTAAATTGGTGATCCAAAATGATTGAAACTTTGCAGAAATAATGAGAAGGTATGTAGGTACTTGTACTAACAATATTAATTTTCGATCAATTTTAGTTAATGAGTTATCAACTGATTAATCAAACCTTCCAAAATAGACTTCAGGCTACATTGCTTTGCATGAAATGAATAACTGAATAATTACTAAGCCAGTAATTACAAATGGTTGAAACTTGATAGAAATAATGAAAAGGTATGTAGGCACTACCAGTATCAATATTGATTTTTGATCAATTTTTATTCATGAGTTATCAATTGATGAACCGAACGTTCAAAAATGGTGTTTGAATTACATTGCTTTGCATAAAATCAATTACTGTATTATTACTACACTAGTAATTACAAACAGTTGAAACTTAGTATGATTAATAACAAGGTATGTAGGTACTCACAGTATCAATATTGATTCTCGGTCAATTTTTGTTCATGAGTTATCAACTGATCAACCGAACCTTCCAAAATAGACTTTAAGCTACATTGCTTTGCATGAAATGAATAACCAAATGATTACTAAACCTGTGATCACAAATGATTCAAACTAGGTGTAAATAATAAGAAGGTATGTGAGTACTTATAGTATCAATATTGATTCCCGATCAATTATTGATCATGAGTTATCAACTGATGAACTGAAACTTTCAAAAGAGATTTTGGGTCGCATTGCTTTACACAAAATTAGTAGCCCAAAATGATTGAAACTTTGCGTGAATAATAAGAAGGTATGTAGGTACTTGTACTGTCAATATATATTCACGACCAATTTAGTTCATGAGTTATCAACTGATCAATCTAACCTTCCGAAATAGGGTTTAGGCTACATTGATTTGCATAAAATGAATAACTAGATAATTACTGAACCAGTGATCACAAATAATTGAAACTTGGTATGAATAATAAAAAGGTATGTAAGTACTCACAGTATCAATATTGATTTTTGATCAATTTTTCTTCATGAGTTATCAATTGATGAACTGAGCCTTCCAAAAAAGACTTGGGTCGCATTGCTTTGCACAAAATAAATTACTGTGTCATTTCTAAATTAATAATTCAAAATGATTGAAACTTTTCGAAAATAAAAAAAAGGTATGTAGGTACTTGTTCTTTCAATATTGATCTACGATCAATTTTAGTTCATGAGTTACCAACTGATCAATCAAACCTTCCAAAATAGACTTTATGTTACATTGCTTTGCATGAAATGAATTATTAAATATTTACTAAATTAATAATACCAAATAGTTATAACTTGGCGTAAATAATAAGAAGGTATGTAAGTACTTGTACCATTAGTATCAATTTACAATCAATTCTAGTTCATGAGCTATCAACTAATGAAACGAACCTTCCAAAATAGACTTTAGGTTACATTGCTTCGCATGAAATGAATTACTGTGTTACTCCTGAACTGGTAATTTTAAATAGAACTTAGCGTAAATAATAGAAAAGTATATAGGTACTTGTACTACTAATATTGATTTACGATCAATGTTTGATCATGAGTTATCAACTGATGATCTAAATCTTCCAAAAGATACTTTGGGTCGCATTGCTTTGCACAAAATGAATTATTGTTTCATTCCTAAATTAGTGATCCAAAATGATTGAAACTTTGCGTAAAGAATCAGCAGGTATGTAGGTACTTACAGTATTGATATTAACTCTTAATCAATTTCTGTTCATGAGTTATCAACTGATCAATTAAACCTTCCAAAATAGACTTTAGGCTACATTGCTTTGTATAAAATGAATAACTTAATAATTACTGAACCAGTAATTACAAATGGTTGAAACTTCATGTGAATAATAAGAAGTTATGTAGGTACTCACAGTATAAATATCGATTTTCGATCGATTTTTGTTAATGAGTCATCAACTGATTAACTGAACCTTCTAAAAAGGCTTTGGATCGCATTGCTCCGCACAAAATGAATTACTGTTTAATTTTCAAATTAGTAATCGCAAATAGTTGAAACTCTGAATAAATAATAAGAAGGTATGTAGGTACTTGTACCATCAATATTGATTTACGATCAATATTTGATCATGAGTTATAAACTAATGAACTGAACCTTCCAAAAGAGCCATTGGGTCGCATTGCTTTGCACAAAATGAATCACGTAATAATTTCTAAACCAGTATTCACAAATAAATGAAACTTTTAGTAAATAATAAGAAGATATAAGAAGATATGAAGGTACTTGTACAACTTATATTGATTCACGATCAATATTTGATCATGAGTTATCGATTGATAAACTGAATCTTCCAAAAGAGACTTTGGGATGCATTGCTTTGCAAAAAATGAATTATTGTGTCATTTCTTAATTAGTAATCCAGAATGATTGAAGCTTTGCGTAAATAATAAGAATGTATGTAGATTCTTGTACTATCAATATTGTTTTACGATCAATATTTGATCAATTGATGAACTGAATCTTCCAAAAAAGACTTTGGGTCGCATTGCTCTGCACAAAATGAATTATTGTGTCAGTTCTAAATCAGTAATCCAAAATGATTGAAACTCTGCATGAATAATAGGAAGGTCTGTAGGTACTTGTACTATCAATATTGATTCACAATCAATTCTAGTTCATGAATTATCAACTGATCAATCAAACCTTCCAAAATAGAGTTTAGCCTACATTGCTTTGCATGAAATGTATAACTAGATAATTACTGAACCAGTAATCACAAATGATTGAAACTTGGTATAAGTAATAAGAAGGTATATAAGTACTCACAGTATCAATATGAATTTACATTGTTTCGCATAAATCAATATTTGATCATGTGTTATCAACTGATGAACTAAACCTCCCAAAAGAGACTTTGGGTCGCATTGCTTTGCACAAAATGAATTACTGTATAATTTCTAAATTAGTTTTCCAAAATGATTGAGACTTTGTGTAAATATTAAGACGGTATGTGAGTACTTGTACAATCAATATTGATTTACGATGAATTTTAGTTCATGAGTTATCAACTGATCAATCAAACCTTCCAAAATAGACTTGAAGTTAAATTGCTTTGCATGAAATGAATTATTGAATAATTACTAAATCAATAATAACTAATAGTTGAAACTTTGTGCAAATAATAAGAAGGTATGTAGGTATTTGTACAATCAATATTGATTCACGATCAATTTTTGTTCATGAGTTATCAGCTGATGAACTTAACCGTTCAGAAGAGACTATGAGCTACATTGATTTGCATGAAATTAATTAGTGTCTAATTCCTAAGTCAGTGATAACAAATGGTTGAGACTTGGCATAAATAATAATAAGATACACAGATATTCGAAGTATCAATATCAACTATCAATCAGTATTTGTTTATAAGTTATCAATTTTTGAACTGAACCTTCCAAAAGAGATTATAAATTATATTGCGTGGCATGAAATGAACTACTGATTAATTTATAAACCAGTGGTTACAAATGGTTGAAATTTTGCATAAGTAATAAAAAAGTATGTAGGTATTTGAAGAGGGGATATTGATTTTTGATCGTCATTTTTTCATCAGTTATTAACATAAACTTTATTCATATATTTTATGGGTCCATTCAAAACAAATTTACAAATTCAATTTTGTGTGAGCAATAAGAAGGATCAAAGCTTATAATTTAATTCTTTTCAGAGACCCTCAGGAAATATCCTTCCGTCCTGGTCCTTAATCGGACGGCTACTGAAGACTACAAGGTCCCAAATACTGACTGTGTTATTGACAAAGGAACATCTGTGGTTATATCAGTTCTAGCTATGCATAACGATCCAAAATATTACCCCAATCCAGAAAAGTTTGATCCTGAAAGATTTTCAGAGGAAGAAGTCGCTAAACGACATCCTTATACGTATTTGCCTTTCGGGGAAGGACCAAAACATTGCATAGGTGAAATATTGAGCAATAATAATCTTCTTTAACAATTCTTGACGAAAAATTAATTACAGGGTACAGATTTGGCCTCCTTCAATCCAAAGTTGGGATAATTCACATGATCAAGAATTTCGAGATGGTTTTGGATGCTAGTGTAAAAGTACCCTTAGAATTGACGTCAGAATTACTCACCATTGGCACTAAAGAGCCAATTTTACTAACAGCAAAAAAGTTGGACCACCATTTGTTATAAACAATCTTTATTTCATAAAAATATATAAAATTAGAAAAATTATTTGATATCACATAAAAGGGCCACTCCTCGAAGGACCCAATGATCAGGATGTTTCAAGGTCGTTATCCATAAAGGTGTAATGAAGGTCAAGTCGGTACGATTTGGTTTTTTATAAACTGGACACTGAAAACACAATTAAATAATAATTATTAATATTTTATTAATGACAGGTCATTTGATGACTACTTGTTTTACAATAACAATAATTTTGACCTTGACCGAACTACAAGGTCACTTGTATTGCAATGATGTATTTATAGATTAATAAAAAACTGTTTTTCTCACAAGGAATGCCAAAACGTGAAAGTGAACGATTAGAATGTTGATAATTTATTTTTGACTGAACCAGTGATTCAAAAAATTTTAAATTTTGAGTACCGACTAAGAAAGCAAGCCAAATTGGCAAAATTAAAACAAAATGATGTCTTTGTTTGTTTTAACACAATTATAGTGTTCAAACTGAAATCATAATCCCATTTATTTCATTGAAATGGATTATCAATTTATGACTAAATCAGTGAGTCAAAAAAATTTAAATTTTAGGGTCTGACTCAGAGAAGATGTTAAATTTGAATACTGAACACAAAATGATGTTTTTGTTTCATATCATACAGTTATAGTGTCCAAAACTCGAAGTCACATAAATATAAAAAATCCCACCTGTTCTCTTGGCATGAATTATTAATTCCTGACTAAACCGGTGATTAAAAAAATTTGAAATTTCAAGTGCTGATTAGGGGAGGATATAGAAACAATATATCAGAAACAAAATGATGTTTTAGTTTATATTAACACAATTATAATGTTATGAATCCTATTTGTTCCCTTGAAATAAATAATTATTTTTTGGACGAACCAGCGGCTCAAAAAATTTAGGACTGTGAGTGCTAATTCAAAAAGGATGTGAAATTAAAATATAGTATACTAGGCACGTGCCTAGGCCCCCTGATTTCAATAGCACCTATCTTTTATGGTTAATTGAATTTATTCCAACCAGCTCAGGAGTCTGGCCGAATTTTGTGCCTAGGGGCTTGCATTGGCCTCAATTTGGCACTAGTGCCAACTGAAGGAAGACATAGGAATAATATACTGAGAACAAAATGACGTTTCAGTTTATATTTACACAATTATAATATTATGGATCCTATCTGTTCCCTTGAAATGAATAATTATTTTTTAAATTTAATTATTTCCAGCGGCTCAAGAAATTTGGGACTATGAGTGCTAACTGAAAAAGGATGTGAAAATGAAAAATAGTACACTAGGCACGTGCCTAGGCCCCCTGATTTCAAGAGCATCTGTCTTATATGGTTAATTGATTTTATTCCAACCAGCTCAAAAGTCTGGTCGAATTTTGTGCCTAGGAGCTTGAATGGGTCTCAATTTAGTACTAGTGCCAATTAAAGGAAGATATAGAAATAATATACGAGAAACAAAATGACGTTTTAGTTCATATTTACACAATTATAATGTTATGAATCCTATCTGTTCCCTTGAAATAAATAATTATTTTTTTAGCGACCCAGCGACTCAAAAAATTTAGGACTATGAGTGCCGATTTGGAAAGGATGTAGGATTAGAATACGACACACTAGGCACGTGTCCAGGCCTCCTGATTCTGAGAGCACCTGTTTTTGTTGGTTTTTTAAATTTATTCCAACCAGCTCAGGAGTATAGTCGAATTTTGTGCCTAGGGGCTTACATGGGCCTCAATTTGTCACTAGTGCCTACTAAAATAATTTAAGACTATGGGTGCTGATAAAGAATGGACGTGGGATTAAAATACGGCACACTAGGCACGTGCCTTGGGGCCTCCTGATTCTAGAAGCACCTGATTTTGATGGTTAATTGAATTTATTTTAACCAGCTCAGAAGTCTGATCGAATTTAGTGCCTAGGGGCTCAGATGGGCCTAAATTTGGAACTAGTGCTAACTGAAAGAAGGTGCAGGAATAATATACAAGAAACAGAACAACGATTTAGTTTATATTCACACAATTATATTGCTATGAATCCTAGCAAATCACTTGAAATAAAAAATCAATTTTCAGACGAGCCAACAGTTCAAAAAATTTGAGACTATAAGTGCTAATCAAGAAATGATGTAAGACTGTCATACAGCACACTACGCTCGTGCCTAGGTTTTTCTTATTTTAGGAGCACCTGATTTTGATGTTTAATTGAATCTATTTTCAGCTTAGGAGTCTGGTCAAATTTTGTGCCTAGGGGCTGAAATGGGTCTCATTTGGGCACTAGTGCCAACTAAGGCAGAATATAGGAATAATTTACCGGAAACAGAATGACGTTTCAGTCTATATTTACACAATTATAATGTTATAAATCCTATTTGTTCTCTTGAAATTAATAATTATTTTTTGAATGAACCAACAATTCAAAGAAATTGGGACTACCAGTTCTGATTGATGAAGGATGTAGGAATAGAATACGGCACACTAGGCACGTGCCCAGGCTCTCTGATTTCAAGAGCATGGGTCTTCTATGGTTAATTGAATTTATTTCAACCAACTCAGGAGTCTGGTTGAATTTTGTGCCTAGAGGCTTGCATTGGCCTCAATTTGGCACTAGTACAAACTAGCGGAAGATATAGGGATGACAAATGGGAAACAAAATGACTTTTCAGTTTTTATTCACACAAATATAATGTTATGAATCCCAGCAGTTCACTTGAAATAAAAAATCAATTTTTGGACGGACCAACGGTTCAAAAAATTTGGGACTATTAGGGCTGATTGAGAAAGGATGTAGAATTAGAATATGGTACACTAGGCACGTGCCTAGGCCCTTCGATTTCAAGAGTACCTGACTTTGATGGTTAATTGAATTTATTCTAACTAGCTCAGGAGTCTGGTCGCATTTTGTGCCTAGGGTCTGAATGGGCCTCCATTAGGCACTAGTGCCAACTTAAGGAAGACATACGAATAATATACAAGAAAGAAAATGATGTTTCAGTTTATATTCACACAATTATGATGCTATGAATCTTAGCAGTTCACTTGAAATGAAAAAACAGTTTTTGGATAAACCAACGGTTTAAAAAATTTTGGGCTATAAGTGCTAATTCAGAAAAGATGAAGGATTAGAATAATGCACACTAGGCACGTGCCTGGGTCCCCTGATTTCAAGAGCGTCTTTTTTTTATGATTAATTGAATTTATTCCAATCAGCTTAGGAGTCTGGTTGAATTTAGTGCCTAGGGGCGTAAATGAGCCTCAATAAGGCACTAGTGCCAACTAAAGTAGAATATACGAATAATATACCGGAAACAAAATGATTTTTCAGTCTATATTCACACAATTATAATGCTATGAATCCCAGCAGTCCACTTGAAATAGAAAAATAAATTTTGGACGAACCAACCATTCAAAAAATTTAGGATTATAAGTGCCAATTAAGCAAATATGTAGGATTAAATACGGCACACAAGGCACGTGCCTAGGCTTCTTGATTCCAAAAGCATCTGTCTTTTATAGTTAAGTGAATTTATTCCAAACAGCTCAGGAGTCTGGTCAAATTTTGGGCCTAGGGGCTCAAATTGGCCTTAAATTGACAGTAGTGCCAGTTAAAGAAAAAAATAAGAATAATTATCCAAGAACAAAATGATGTTATAGTTTTTATTCACGCAATTATAATGCTATGAATCCTAACAGTTCATTTGAAATAAAAAATCAATTTTAGGACCAACCAACAGTTCAAAAAATTTGGGACTATAAGTGCCGATTGAGAAAGGATGTAGGACCAAAATACAACACACTAGGCACATGCCTAGGTACGCTGATTTCAAGAGCATCTGTATTTTATGGGTAATTTAAATTATTCCAACCAACACAGGAGTCTGGTCGAATTTTGGGCCTAGGGGCTTACATGGGCCTCAATTTGGCACTAGTGTCAACTGAGGTAGGATATAGGAGTTATATACTGGAGAAAAAACGACGTTTCAGTTTACATTCACGCAATTATTATTGCTACGAATCCTAGCAAATCACTTGAAATAAAAAATAAATTTTTGGACAAATCTACACATCATAAAATTTGGGACTATGAGTGCTGATTTGGAAAGGATGTAAGATCAAAATGCGGCACACTAAGTTTGTGCCCAGGCTTCCTGATACCAAGACCATCTGTCATTTATGGTCAATTGAATTTATTTCAATCAGCTTAGACGTCTGGTCAAATTTTGTGCCTAAGGGCGTACAAGGGCCTAAATTTGGCACTAGTGCCAACTAAAGGAAGATATAGGATTAATATACCGGGAACAAAATGACGATTCAGTATATATTTACAAAATTATAATGTTATGAATCCCAGCAGTTCTCTTGAAATAAAAAAATATTTTTTGGGCGAACCAACAGATCAAAGAATTTGGGACTATGGATGCTGATCAAGAAAGGATATTGGACCAGAATAAGGCACACTAGTCACGTGCCTAGGGCCTTCAGATTTCAGGAACACCTGATTTTGACGATCAATTAAATTTATTTCAACCAGCTTAGGAGTCTGGTCCAATTTTGTGCCTAGGGGCTGGATTGGGCCTAAATTTGGCATTAGTACTAACTAAAGCAGGATATAGGAATTAAATACTGGAGACAAAATGACGTTTCAGTTCATATTCACACAGTTATGATGCTATGAATCCCAGCATTTCACTTTAATTTAAAATTAATTTTTTGACGAACCAATGGTTCAAAAAATTTAGGACTATGAGTGCCGATTGGAAGAGGTTGTAGAACTAAAATACGGCACACTAGGCACGTGCCAAGGGCCTTCTGATGTCAGGAAAACCTGACTTTGATGGTTAATTGAATCTATTTCAACCAGCTCAGATGTCTGGTCGAATTTAGTGCCTAGGGGCTGGAATGGGCCAAAATTTGGCACTAGTGCCAACTGAAGGAAGAAATAGAAATAATATACCTGGAAAAGAATGGTGCTCCAATTTATATTCACATAATCACAATACTATGAATTCCAGCAGTTCCCTTAATATAAAAAATCAATTTTTGGACGAACAAACAGTGCAAAAAAATTTGGAACTATAAGTGCTAATTGAGAAAGGATGTTGGACCAAAATACGATACACCAGGCACGTGCCTAAGGCTTACTGATCTAAGGAGCACCTGATTTTGATGGGTTATTGAATTTATCCCAATCAGCTCAAGAGTCTGGTCGAATTTTGTGCCTAGGGGCTTGCATGGACCTCAATTTGGCACCAGTGCCAACTAAAGGGAAACATAGGAATGATATATTATAAGCAAAATGATGTTTCGGTTCATATTCACACAATTATAATGCTATGAATCCCAGCAGTTCACTTGAAACAAAAAATAAATTTTTGGACGAACCAACAGTTCAAAAAAATTGGGACTATGAGTGCTGATTGAGAAAGGATGTATGAATAAAATACGGCACACTAGGCACATGCCTATGTCCGCTGATTTCAAGACCATCTGTTTTTTATGGTTAATTGAATGTATTCCAATCAGCTCAGGAGTCCGGTCAAATTTTGGGCCTAGGAACTTATATGGGCCTCAATTAGGTACAAGTGCCAACTAAGGTAGGATATAGAAATAATATACCGGAAACAAAATGATGTTTCAGTCTATATTCACACAATTATAATGCTATGAATCCCAGCAGTTCACTTGAAATAGAAGAATAAATTTTGGACGAACCAACCATTCAAAAAATTTGGGACTATAAGTGCCAACTAAGCAAGGACGTAGAATCAAATACGGCATACAAGGCACGTACCTAGGCCTCTTGATTCCAAAAGCATCTGTCTTTTATAGTTAAATGAATTTATTCCAAACAGCTCAGGAGTTTGATCGAATTTTGGGCCTAGGGGCTCGAATAAGCCTCAATTTGACAGTAGTGCCAATTAAAGGGAGAGATAGGAATAATTATTCAAAAACAAAATGATGTTTCAATTTTTATTCACCCAATTATAATGCTATGAATCCTAACAGTTCACTTGAAATAAAAAATTAATTTTAGGACGAACCAACAGTTCAAAAAAATTGAGACTATAGGTGCTGATTAAGAAAGGAGATAGGACTAAAATAAGGCACACAAGTCACGTGCCTAGGGCCTTCTGATTCCAGGAACACTTGATTTTGATTGTTAATTGAATTTATTCCAACCAGCTTAGGAGTCTGGTCGAATTTTGTGCCTAGGGGCTTGCATTGGCGTTATTTTAGCACTAATGCCAATTAGAAGAAAAAATAGGAATAATATACCAAAAAAAAAAAATGATGTTTCAGTTTTTATTCACACAATTATAATGCTATGAATCCCAGCAGTTCACTTGGAATAAAAAATTAATTTTTGGCCGAACCAACAGTTCAAAAAATTTGGGACTATGAGTGCTGATTAAGATAAGATGTAGGACTAAATACGGCACACCAGGCACGTGCATAGGACTATCTGATGCCAGGAACACCTGATTTTGATGGTTAATTGAATTTGTTTTTACCAGCTTAGGAGCCTGGTCGAATTTAGTGCCTAGGGGCTGAAATGGGCCAATATTTGGCACTGGTGCCAACTAAGGTAGGATTCAGGAGTAAAATACCGAAAACAGAATGACATTTCAGTTCATATTTACACAATTATGTTCCCTTGAAATAAATAATTATTTATTGGTCAAAGCAGCGGTTAAAAAATTTGAAATTCTTTGTGCTGATTCAAGGGGAATGTAGAATTGGAATAAGGCACATTAGGCATATGCCTAGGCCTCAATGAATTCAGGGGTATTTGATTTTTGCAGTATAATTTTAAATACTTTCATCATTCAGGAGCCGCATCAAATATTATGCCTAGGGGCCCTAAATTGTTCAAATATTAATTCTTCAATAAATTTATTTATTACTTAATTATTTTCACATCAATTCTAAATTACGACAGTTATATTTAGTTTTCTTCAACTCCATCAACTTTGTTTCAATTTCAATGTTTCTTATTTGCAGTTCTCTCATTCTAATTTGCTTCTCAATGGCGTAACATTCCTGTTTGAGGCCCAATTCCTTTTTTTTCATTTCTAACTCAAGCTGCAGGACTTCTATTTCCAATTTATGTTTTTCGTTTGAATGAGCTACGTTTTGCAAATGGAGATAACTATCATTTTGGAGGGAGTTTTTTGTTGTGTCTGTTGCAGCCTAAAAGTTAATTTTTAATGGGGATTATTTATGGAATTATGTTGTTTTACCGGTTGGGTATTATCAAGAATTATTGGTGAGGTATTGTGACATGGGTTGATCACTTTGTCTGAATTGGCTTCGGGTTTTTCCGGATCCGGCTTGATATTTATCACACAATTCTTTAAATTGAAAATGGGTTTATTAAACAAGGTTTTGTTGTTATAATGATATACGTACACTTCCGGCAGACTTATTTTCCTTGTAATTTTTATAAAAAATATACAACTCTAACTGTTTTCTTTGAAATCTGTTGGTTATCTTATTGAATTCTTGAGTTATTGACATCCAAATTTTATGCTGAATGTTGTCAAATTTCAACAAATTATTATTTTGTTGATAATTATTTATTAACATCAAAAGTAAGTCCTTTTCGTATTCACTTAGTAAAGTATGCACTGGATTTTCAACTGATGGATATTTCTTCACTCTAGCTTTGTGATTATCGTAAAATATCTTCAATTGCTTCCCATCTCTTGCTTCATAAGCGTATTCATTGAATAATTTAGCTATGTTTTCCCATGCGTCATTTTTTGCTTTACAAGACTCTGCATCTGTTTTTTTATTGTCAATTATGTCTTTATAATCCTGAACTATTATTAATAACAATTCTTTTTCTTCTTCAGCGAAATTTTTGCTTCGTTTGCGTTTTCTATCGCCTTTAGAATCCATTATTAATTGTCAAAATTAATATAATATCAATTTTATTTATTTGCTGTTAGTAAACATAACGCAATTGTCTTGATTAATGTTTTTTTGATTGCAATCAAACTATCTTGATTCCTTATTTAGATTAAATAATAAAATTTAATCAAAACGTCATTCACACAGCTATTGTTCATGTATTTGACGGATATTAACTTAATTTGCATTGTAACTAATCAAAAGGCCCTGTATTCAACCCTAAAGCATTTTCAATATAAATAGACTGTAATAATATTTTTTTAAATCAAAAATGACGTACTGTCACGAAATTGAGGTTAGTTCAATCATTTATTTGAGTTTTTAAAGTGTGACAGGTTTTTGTTGCAATATTCAACCCCTACACCAGCAGGGTTTTAAAATAAAATAATTTAACAATAAATGGTATTACATAAGCTCTTAATCAGCATTTGGTTCATTATTTTTCGATTATTATTCCAGGAAATATGAGCTATCGAAGTGTGACAGATTTTCGTTGCAGTTTTCAGCCCCCTACTCTAACAGGATCAAAAAATAAAGGGTTCAAAATGGTTTTGTGATAAATCGTACAAAATTTTCTCCTAATAAGCGTTAAGTTTATTATTTTACAATTATTATTTCAGGAAATATGAGCTGTCAAATTGTGATACTTTGTCGTTGTACTATTCAACCCCTCACACCCTTAAGGCTATAAAATAGCAAGTAAGGACTTATTTATTGCTAATTAAACTACATGAGCTCTCAATCGAAGTTTGGTTCATTAATTTATTATTATTATTTTAGAAAATATGAGCTATCAAAGCGTGACAGATTTTCGTTGCAATTTTCAGCCCTTCACACCAACAAAATAAAAAAATTAAGGGTTGAGAATGATTTTGTGATAAATGGTACTATATTTGTTCCTAATTAGCATTTAGTTAATTATTCTACAGTTATCATTTCCGGAGATATGTGCTATCAAAGTGTGGCATATTTTTGCTGTACTGTTTAACCCCTCACACCCTTAGGGTTGAAAATGGAAATTCCAGACTGATTCAGTGTCAATTAAACTAAATGAGCTCTCAAACATCGTTTAGTTCATTATTTTATTATTTTTATTGCAGAAGATATGAGCTATTAAAGTGTGACAGATTTTCGTTGCAAATTTCAGCCCCCTACACCAAAAAAATTGAAAATTAAGGGTTCAAAATGATTTTGTGATGAATGGTACTACATTTGCTCCTGATCAGCGTTTGAATCATTATTTTACCAATATTATTTCAGAAGATATGAATTTTTAAAGTATGATAGAGTTTTACTATACCATTCAACCTCCCACACCCGTAGATTTGTAAGATGAAAAGTTAAGACTGATTTAATAATAATAACATTATATAAGCTTGCTATCAGCGTTTAGTTCATTATTTTAATATTATTATTTTTATAGTAAATATGAGCTTTCAAATCGCGGCAGGTTCAACCCCCTACAAAATCAAGGTTGAAAGATAAAGGGTGAATACTGATTTCATAATAAATAGTACTGAGTAAACTTATCATCAACATTTAGTTCATTATTCTACTAATATTATTTCAGAAGATATGAGTTTCCAAAATGGGGCAGATTTTCGTTGTACCATTTAACCCCTCATACTCGTATGGTTGAAAAATGAAATCTTGAAGCTGATTTAATATTTGTAACACTTCAAAAGCTTGCTATCAGCGTTTAGTTCATTATTTTACTATTATTATTTTTTCAGTACAAATAAGCTTTCAACTCGCGATAGATTCAACCCCCTACAAAATCAATGTTGAAAGATATAGAATGAATATAGATTTCATAATAAATGGTACTGAATAAGCTTATTATCAACATTTAGTTCATTATTCTACCAATGTAATTTCAGAAGATATTAGCTGCAGAATGTGGCCAATTTTTGTTGTACCATTTAACCCCTTATACTCGTATGGTTGAAAAATGAAAGCTTGAAGCTGATTTAATATTTGTAATACTTCAAAAGCTTGCTATTAGCGTTTAGTTCATATTTTACTATTATTATTTTTTCAGTAGATATGAGCTTTCAACTCGCCTCAGATTCAACTCTCTACAAAATCTAGGTTGAAAGATGAAGGGTGAATACTGATTTCATAATGAATGGTACTAAATAAGTTTCTCATGAACATTTAGTTCATTATTCTACTAATGTTATTTCAAAAGATATGAGCTTCCAAAATATGACAAATTTTTGTCGTACCATTTAACCCCTCATATTCGTATGGTTGAAAGATGAAATGTTGAAGCTGATTTGATATTAGTAACATTACATAAGCTTGCTATCAGAGTTTAGTTCATTATTTTACTGTGATTATTTTTTCAGTAGATATGAGCTTTCAATTCGTGGCAGATTCAACCCCCTACAAATTCAAGGTTGAAAGATAAAGAGTAAATAATGATTTCATTATGAATGGTACTGAATAAACTTCTTATAAACATTTAGTTCATTATTGTACTAATGTTATTTCAGAAGATATTAACTGCCAAAATGTGGTAAATTTTTGTTGTGCCATTTAACCCCTTATACTGGTATGGTTGAAACATAAAGAGCTGAAGCTTATTTATAGTTTAGATCATTATTCTACCAATATTATTTCAGAAGATATGAATTTTTAAAGTTTGACCTGATTTTTACTGTGCCATTCAACCCCTTATGCATGTAGGGCTAAAATATGGAATGGTCAAGTTGATTGAATATATTATCAATTATTCTGCGCTCAAATCATTATTCTACTAATATTATTTCAGAAGATATGAGTTTTCAAAGTGTACAAGATTTTAGGTACACCTTTCGACCTCCCCCACTGGCAGAGTTGAAAACCAGAGCTCGAAAGTAGTTTTATAATAAATGGTACCACATATGCTTCCTATCAGCAACTACCCAATCATTCTTTAATGATTTATTAGAGGATGCAGATAAGATCTTACAATATGTCACCTAGTTAGTTTATTGGGCTACCATATCTAAGCTACAAATGGTATAGGGTTTAAAGTGGTTTTATTATGAATGGCACTACATATTCTTTTTATTACGGATTAATTTATAATTCTATAAAAATATTTCAGGGGATACAGACAGGAATGTCGCCAATTCATTTATTAGGCTACAATTTAGAAGTGACGAATGGTATAGGGTTGAAAATTGTTCTGTAATAAATGACACTACTCATGCTTCCTACAATAATTAATTCAGAAGATATGAGCTTTCAAATTATGGCAGATTTTGGTTGCACCGTACGACCTTCTCACTGACAAGGCTGAAAAATTAGGCCCTGAAAGTGGTTTTATAATAAATGGTACCACATATGCTCCAATCAGCAATTAATCACTCTTTGATTATGTATTAGAGGATGCAGATAAGATCTAACAAAATGTTACCTAGCTAGTTTATTGGGCTACCATATCTAAGTTACCAATGGTATAGGGTTGAAAATGGTATTAGAGTAAATGGCACTACATATGCTTTCTACGATTGATTAATTCATAATTCTATGATAATAATATAGGGAATACAGATAGGATATTACGGAATGTCATTTATTAGGCTACCATTTCAAAGTGACAAATGATATAGGGTTGAAAATGATTTCAGAGTAAATGGCATTACATATGCTTTCTATTACCTATTAATTTATAATTCAATGATTATATTTTAGGGGATACAGACAGGAATGTCACCTATTTCATTTATTAGGCTACCATTTTGAAGCGACAAACGGTGTAGGATTGAAAATGGTTTTGTGATAAATAACACTACTTAAGCTTCCTACAAACGTTTGATTTATTATCCTACAATAATTATTTCAGAAGATATGAGCTTTCAAATTGTGGCAGATTTTGGTTGTACCGTTTGTCTCCCCCACTGATAGCGTTGAAAAATTAGGCCTCTAAAATGGTTTTATAATAAATGGTACCACATATGCCTCCTATCAGAAATTACTTAATCATTCTTTGATGACATATTAGAGGATGCAGATGATATCTTACAAAATATCACCTAGTTAGTTTATTGGGCTACCAAATCTAAGTTACAAATAGTATGGGGTTAAGAATGGTTTTACAGTAAATGGCACTACATAAGCTTCTAATTTTCTATCAATTTGTAATTCCATAATAATAATTTAGAGGATATAGACAGGAATGTCGCCAATTCATTTATTAGGCTACCATTTCGAAGTGACGAATGGTATAGGGTTGAAAATTGTTTTGTAATAAATGACACTACTCAAGTTTCCTACGGACGTTTGATTTATCATCCCACAATAATTAATTCAGAAGATATGAGCTTTCAAATTATGGCAGATTTTGGTTGCACCGTACGACCTTCTCACTGACAGGGTTCAAAAACTAGGCCCTGAAAGTGGTTTAATAATAAATGGTACCACATATGCTCCTATCAGTAATTACTTAATCACTCTTTGATGATATATTAGAGGATGCAGATAAGAACTAACAAAATGTTATCTAGTTAGTTTATTGGGCTACCATATCTAACTTACAAACGGTATAGGGTTGAAAATAGTATTAGAGTAAATGGCACTATATATGCTTTCTATGATTGATTAATTCATAATTCTATGATAATATTATAGGGAATACAGATTGGATATTACGGAATGTCATTTATTAGGCTATCATTTCAAAGTGACAAATGATATAGGGTTGAAAATGATTTTAGAGTAAATGGCACTACATATGCTTTTTACTATCTATTAATTCATAATTCTTATTTTATAGGATACAGACAGAAATGTTGCCTTTTTCATTTATTAGGCTACCATTTCGAAGTGACAAATGGCATGGGGTTGATAATGGTTTTGTAATAAATGATACCACATATGTTTCTATCAGCAATTACTTAATCATTCTTTGATGATATATTAGAGGATGCAGATAAGAACTTATAAAATGTCACCTAGTTAGTTTATTGGGCTACCATATCTAAGTTACAAATGGTACAGGGTTAAAAATGGTTTCATAATAAATGGCACTACGAAATTTTTTTGCGAGCGTTTGGTTTATTTTTGTACGATTGTTTTTTTAGCACATATTAATTTTCAAAGTGTACCAGATTTTAGTTGCACCATTTGGTCCCCTGCACCAGCAGAGTTGAAAGATGAAAGGTTGAAACTGATCTTATAATAAATTAAAATACATAAGATTTCAACGTCTGATTGGTCCATCATTCGTGATTATTATTTCAAGGTATACAGACAGGATCGCCTAATTCATTTTTAGGCTACTATTCTCTAGGATTTGAATGGTATGGCCGGCTATTTATATTATGATAAATGGCACTATTTAAGCTTGCTTTAAGCGTTTGGTTCATTTTTTTGTGGTTATTATTTCAGGAGATGAGCTTCCAAACTTCCAAGTGAAGACAAATTTTCATTGCAACATTTAACCCCGCAGACCAGCAGGGTTGAAACATAAAAAATTCAAACTGGTTTTGTAACAAATGGCACTGTATATGCTTTCAATTGGCATTTTGTTCTTTATTCAATGATTATTATTTTGGGAGATATAAGCTTTCAAAGTGTGACATACATGACAGTTGTTCATTTCACCCCTTAAATCGCCAAGGGCGTAATTTTTTTTACCTGGTAAAGTTTAGGATCCTTTGGATCGACCGAGTTGATGGCATAAACATGTACAACAGGCATAACTGTATACAAAACTTTATTGGTCGATTCACATAGCCTCATATTTCGTTTGTCCCATCCGGCACCATCCAAATATAGGCCATAAACATACACCCCTTCCTGAAGGACAAAACGGGGTAAAGCGCATAAAATTTATTATTATTGGATAAAATACCGGCGGGGGGGATCTTGTATCTTCTCTCATTAATTTAGTGACATCATTGTGTAAAGATACTTGATCCAGGGCCCAACCTTTGTGTGCTCGGGCTACTTCTTGTTTCATTGCAGTCAAAAAGCCTTAAAAATTTAAATCAGGATTATTTATTCATCCCTTAAGTCATGTTCGTTATAAATAACCTTGTGGATTGAAGAAACCTGTCATCCAAAAACATACAGGCCTTTTTTCAAAGCACCAACTCCTGAACTGTGCATTACGTCCCAACAATTCGGTAAACCAGAATCCAAGGGTGCTGGATGCCCAAGAGTCTCGTAACCATAAACTTGGTACACGAGCATCGTAAATATTATCTAAAGCATCCCTTAATGCCTAAACAAATTTAAATTTGAGGAAGTTTTCGACAAAAGTCCATTATTGTACCTCATTCATTATAATGATTCCATCAATAGCTAAGAGGAGGTCTTTCAATGTTGCGCGGACCAATTTGATGACTTTCTGCATACGATCGATTTCCTGGCGGAGGAAGATCGTCATTGAGCTCAAAATACCCATTTTTATCAATCTACAATCCGTAAAATACAAGCATAAGTCATAAACGAATAAATAAATATTTTGGAGCGCCCAAGAATCGATTCTTGGAGCAAAACGATCGCATGTGGTACACAAATGCCCAAACACTGAACCACCCTTGGTGAATCGATTGAAAGGAAGCAAAAATAGGACCAACAAGCTTATGACAGCAATACAAATCCGAGTATATGCTATGCAGAACTGTGAAATCGATTCGATGCCAAATTTGGCACAGAGATAGGTGCTTGTCCACCAGGATGGTACACTGACACATAAGTGTCAAAATAGTATATTGCTCCTAGTAAATCGACATGAACTCGGCAAAAATGGAGCCAACAAGGTTTTGATCACTTGGTACTTGAAGCAAAATCGATCACATTTGGCACAGAAAAAGTGCTCTTCCCCAAGATGGTACACTGGCTAAAATAATCGACCAAATAGGGACAACAAAGTTATAACCATAGTTTCTTGAGCTTTGTTTGGTATTAAGCTGGCAAAGGACAAAATGACTATAGAATCGATTCGATGCCAATTTAGAGAAAAAACGATCGCATCTGGTACAGCAAGGGGAACTCTTCCGCCAGGATGGCTCATCGGCTCACAAGTGCCAAAGCAATGGATCAGTCTTGACGAATTGAGCAGAATAAGGCCAAAATAGGGCCAACAAGGTGATAACTTGGTCAATGCCAATTTGCAATGAATAAGTGTCAAAACAATAGACCATTTCTTTTGAATCGACTTGCAGAAGGCAAGAATAGGCCCAACAAAATTATGACCACAGTCTTTGAGATTTGCTTGATGCTATCTAAAAAGAAGCGTCCATAACGCAGAGCTACGGAATCGATTCGATATCATTTTCAAGCAAAAACGACCACACTTGGCAAAGAAAAAGGTGCTTTTCTATCAGGACGGTACCCAGCCAAAACAATGGACCACTTCTGACGAATCGATCTGAAGAAGGCCAAAATAGGGCCAATAAGGCAATGACTACATTTGTTTGGGATTCGTTTTGTATTAAACTGCAAAACGACTACAGGCGTTCATAACGCAGAGCTACGAAATCGATTCGATGCCAATTTGAAGCGAAAACGACTGCGTTTGGCACAGAAGAAGGTGCACCGGCACACAAATGCCAGAACAATGGACCACTCCTGACGAACCGACCTGAAAAAGGCCAAAATAAGGCCAACAAGGTTAACACCACAGTTTTTTGAGCTCTGTTTGATACTAAACTGGCAAAGGGGGGAGTAACCACAAGGGTTTATAGCGTAGAGCTGTGGAATCGATTCAATACCAATTTAAATTAAAAACAACCGCATTTGTCGCAATAAAAGGTTTTTTAGCCAGGATGGTACAACGGATCGATCTGAAAAAGATCAAAATAGGGCCAACAAGGTTATGACCAAATTTTTCTTAGGTGCGTTTGGTATTAAACTGCAAAAAAAATACGGGCGTTCATAACGCAGAGGTACGGAATCGATTCGATGCCAATTTGAAGAGAGAACGACCGCATTTGGCACAAATTAAGGTGCTTTCCTACCAGGACGGTACACCGTCCAAAACAATGGATCACCCCTGGCAAATCAATCTGAAGAAGGTCAAAATAGGGCCAACAAGATTATGACCACGTTTTTTTGGGATTCGTTTGGTATTAAACTGCAAAACGACTACAGGCGTTCATAACGCAAAGCTACGGAATCGATTTGATGCCATTTTGATGCAAAAACGACCGCATTTGGCACAGAAAATATACTTTCTTACCAGGACAGTACACTAGCTAGAATTAATGAACCACTCCTGACGAATCGATCTGAAAAAGGCTGATATAAGGTCAACAAGGTTGTGACCACATTTTTTTGAGATTTGTTTGGTATCAAACTGCCAAACGATTACGGGCGTTCATAATGCAGAGCCACGTCATCGATTTGATGCCAATTTGAAGCGAAAACGATTGCATTTGGGATAGAAAAAGGTGTCCTTCTACCAGGACGGTACACAATAGGGCCAACAAGGTTATAGCAACAGTTTTTTGAGCTTCGTTTGGTACTAAGCTGGCAAAGGATGAAACAACTACAAGCGTTCATGATGCAGAGCGGCGGAATCGATTCAATGCCAATTTAAATTGAAAACGACCGCATTTAGCGCAGAAAAAGGTGTTTTTCTGCCAGAATGGTACACCGGTCAAGACACAAAATAGGGCCAACAAGGTTATGACCACATTCTTTTGAGATTCGTTTAGTATTAAACTGCAGAACGACCACAGGCGCTTATACCGCAGAGCTACGGAATCGATTCGATGTCAGTTTGAAGAGAAAACGACCACATTTGGCACAAACAAAGATGCTTTCCTACCAGAACGGTACTCTGGCCAAAACAATGAGCCACCCCTGGCAAATCAATCTGAAGAAGGTCAAAATAGGGCCAACAAGATTATGACCACGTTTTTTTGGGATTCGTTTGGTATTAAACTGCAAAACGACTACAGGCGTTCATAACGCAAAGCTACGGAATCGATTCGATGCCAATTTGGAGTGAAAATGATCGCATTTGGCACAGAGAGAGGTACTTTTTTATCAGGACTGTATATTGGCCAAGACAATGGACCACTTCTGGCGAATTGATCTGAAAAAGGTCAAAATAGGGCCAACAAGGCTATTACCAAATTGTTTTGGAATTTGTTTGGTATTAAACTGCGAAATCGATTCAATGCCAATTTGAAATTGAAATGATCGCATTTGGCACAAAAAAAGGACTGTATATTGGCCAAAACAATGATCCACTCCTGGCGGATAGATCTGAAGAAGTCCAGCAAGGTTATGCCCCATTTTTCTAGGATTCATTTGGTATTAACGCAGATCTACGGAATCGATTTGATGCCAGTTTGAAGTGAAAACGACTGCATTTGGCACAGGCAAAAGTGATTACCTACCTAACAGGATGGTACACCGGTTGAAACAATGGACTACTCGTGGCGAATCGATCTAAACACGGTCAAAATAGGGCCAACAAGTTTATGACCACATTTTTTCTTGGATTCGTTTGATACTTATCTGGAAAAGTTCAAATCGGATACAAGCATTTATAACGCAGAGCTATGAAATCGATTCGATGCCAATTCGAAGCAAAAACGACCGCATTTGGCACAATGAACCACTCCCGGCCATTCAACCAGAAGGAAAGGTTACAAACATAGTTGCTTAGGATTTAGTCAGTACTCATCAAGTAATGGGCCAAAATAATTATTGACATTTATTGTGCAGAGCTGTGAAATTGATTTAATACCAATTTGGAACAAAAAAGACCGCATCTGGCAAGGAAAATGTGCTTTTTTGCCAGGGCGGTACACCAGCACACAAGTGCTAGTGGACCATTCCTGGCGAATCGATCAAAATAGGGCCAATAAAGTTACGACCAGAGTTTTTTGGGATTTGTCCTGTACTCACCTCATAAAGGACAAATAATTACGGGTGTATACTAGGCAGAGCTGTAGAATCGATTTGATGCCAATTTGAAGCAAAAACGATCGCATTTGGCACAGAAAAAGTGCTTTTCCCCAAGATGGTACACCAATCAAAACAATGTACCACTAAATAGGAGCAACAAGGTCATGATCACAGTATTTTGAACTTTGTTTGGTACTTAGCTAGCAAAGGACAGAATGACTACAGGCGCTTTTAACGCAGACTCATAGAATCGATCCAATGCCAATTTGGAGCGAAAACGATTGCATCTGGTACAGAAAAAGTACTTTTCTGCCAAAGAAATGAAATATTCCTAGCGAATCGATCGAAAAAATGCCAAAACTGTATAATCGATTCGATGCCAATTTGTAGCAAAAACGATCACATTTGGCACAGAAAAAGATATTTTTGCCCAGTATGGTACACCGGCCAAAACACTGGACCACTTCTGGCGAATCGACCAAATAGGGACAACAAGGTTATGACCACAGTTTGTTTGGTACTGAGCTGGCCAAGGGCAAAATGACTACTCGTGCTTTCAAAGCAGACTTATAGAATCGATTCAATGCCAATTTGAAGCGAAAACGACCGCATTTGGCCAAAGAGAGACGTTTTTTCGCCAGGATGGTAGAAGTGCCAAGACAATGAGGCCCTTTAGGCAAATTAACCAGAGAATGGCCAACACAACTATTGGCACTTATCACACAGAGCTGTAGAATCGATTTGGTAACAATTTGGAGCAGAAACGACCGCATTTGGCACAAGAAATGTGCTTTTTTGCCAGGGCGGTACGCCGGCACACAACTGCCAAAATAGTGAACCATTCCTGATGAATCGATCGGAAGATGGCCAAAATAGGGCCAACAAGGTGACGACCACAGTATTTTGGTATTCGTCCTCTGTAATTTCCTTAAAAAGGGCAAAATATTTACAGGTGAATACCATGCAGAACTGTAGAATCGATTCGATGCCAATTTGAAGCAAAAACGATCATATTTGGCACAGAAAAAAGGTTTTTGCACAGTATGGTACACCGTCCAAAACAATATACTACTTCTGGCGAATTGACCAAATAGGGAAAAGGTTGTGACCAAAGTTTTTTTTGGATTTTAGTTTGGTACTAAGTTGGCAAAAGGCAAAATGACTACTGGCGCTTTTAACGCAGACCTATAGAATTGATTCGATACCAATTTGAAGCGAAAACGTCCGCATTCGGTACAGAAAAGGTACTGAATAAGGCCAAAACAACTATTGGCACTTGTTGGGCAGAGCTGTGGAATCGATTTGGTGCCAATTTGGAGTAAAAACGATCGCAGCTGGCATGGGCAATATGGTTTTTGCCAAGATGGTACACCGGCACACAAGTGGCTAATCGAGCGAAAATAGGCCAAAATAGGGCCAACAAGGCTACGACCACATTTTTTGGTATTCGTTCAGTACTTTTCTGAAAAAGGGCAAAATAATTATTGGTGTATACTAGGCAAAACTGTAGAATCGATTCGATATCGATTTTAGGCGGAAACGACCGCAATGTATGGTTTTAGGGTAATGGAAGTGAAAAAATTGGTAGTATTCTTGCCTGTCTCTGACTTCAAAGGGATCAAAATCTGGTGGCATTTTGTCCAACATTTCCCTCGTTTGTCTAGCTACTGAGGCCTCCCTAGTTTCGCCTCCTCCGGCAGACGATTCCTTCGGCTGTATACTCAACATTGTATTCAACATTTCAGTAGTTGTGTTGCTCTGATAAGTGATATCAGCATTGGGGTGTAAACCATAAGCTTGTGGGGGATCAATGGCAGCCATTGTCTCGATTTCATTCAAATAATCTTGAATGTATTTGTATCGCATTATTTTGTATCCTTTGTGGAACTGAAAATCATGTTCGAACATTTGTTCGCAGAACCATACTTTGGCAAAGGTGTTAAGGAGGCGTTTGTCGTAGTCGTCGGTTACTCGGCCGCCATATTGGACTTCCCCCAGCATATATCTGTACAAAAATACCAAAATAGATCATGAAATTTTATTGTTTTGGTTTTTACCTGATGGTAACCCAGCTACAACCCTTATCCTTATCAAGCTCCTCCAAATGGTTCTGCATGAACATGCAGCTAGCTAGCCAATCAGCTGAATTAAATTCGTACGGTATATTCCACCCCAGAGGGCCAAATTTGCGCCTTTCTTGCACCACAGTGTGCAGAAATGAAACTGCATAAACCAAAGGCAAATATTGCCAAGAATCTGAGTAATCCAAGAAGTCTTGGTTCATTGATGTATAGGTCCTTTTTAGTCCTGCCCGAATACCTACCATAAAAAAAAAATTATTGGGTTTATACATCAAATGGTTTGTTTGTATACCAGCTGGTGGTTCGTTGGTATATTTGATGCAAAGCTGCAATAAAGATATGGGAAACTCAGGGTGGACTTCAGTAGTTAACCATAACCGGAAGTCAGGGTGGACTGCTGCCATTTTATCCACATCTATCATGAGAGTAAGGACTTCTTGCATGTAATCAAGACCCAAATGGCAGTTTTGAAGCAAGGCCCAGAATCCCTACGAGCCGAAATAATAAGTACCAACCTTAAATTTGAATACCATTCGTAACTTACTTCATCCATGGCTTGAACAAGCAATTTCCTCGCATGTACTTCCTGTCCCTGCCCCATACTCATAGGTTTACAACTGGTCTCCATTTTTTTGGCCAATGCTTCAATTTGAGTAGTGGGATCACTACCCATGCTCAAAAAACAAACCAGTGGAGAGGTTGCTCTAGATTCTTCATGTAACACTTCCATATTCAGAATGACAGGCTCTACATATTTTGGGCCCAAGGAATTTGATATATACCTAATTATCAAAACAACAATTAAGGTGAAGTCATCTTCGATAGGTAAACTTAGCAACCATACTTGCGAGATTGGGATAAAGTACGATCCGGGCACCAAGCTCGCACTATTAAAAGCTTCCGGAAAACATCGATTTTGTCGTAACCATCAGGGAAGGTCATTTCTTCAGGAGCATCTGAATCGAACCACCGCTTCCAGCCTTTATCGTTGTTTTCCACCTAATAAACATTCCCAATACCCATCAACCAATAAATACATTCATTTATACAAGGGTGAATCACTGAGCCCACGGAAAGGAGGAATCGATTTTGGAAGATCAACAAGTGGCATGGACTTTTCAAGGAAGGCAAAGAGTCGATTGAAGACAATGTTTGCTGAGGCAGGTCGTTATTACCACCCCCTTGGATGATCGATTCTGAATAGGACTTCTGTAATTCACAGGGACAAGGTTCACAATTGGCATAAACTCTTCAAGTGTCGCTTAAAAAGCAGGTGCCACTTGTAGATCTTGTTTTTGTGAGCTAGAATCGATCGAGGTTGGAGGTAATGGTATTCACAAGCCGCTTCAAGGAGGATCTTCCAATTGGCATGGGCTCTTCGAGCAAAAAGAGACAATTCTCGCTAAGGCAACAAGTTGATGCCATTCCCTTGTATGATCGATTCTGAATAGGACTTTTGTAGTTCACAGGAACAAAATTTTTAATTGGTATAAACTCTTCAAGCGTTGCTTGAAGATCCGGTGCCGCATATGAATCTTGTCCCAGTGAGCAAGAATCGATCGAGGTTGAAAGTAGTGGTATTCACAAGCCGCTGCGAGGAAGATCTTCCAATTGGCATTGACTCTTCGAGCAATAAGAGACAATTCTCGCTGAGGCAACCAGTTGATGCCACTTTCTCAGATGATTGATTCTGGACAGGACTTCTGTAGTTCACAGGAACAAGGTTCACAATTGGCATAAACTTTTCAAGCGTTGCTTGGAGAGTTGGTTCACAAGACAATTCAAGGAATATCTTCCAAATGGCATAGACTCTTTGAGCAATCAGAGACAATTTTCGCTGAGGTAACCACTTCCTTGAATAATCGATTCTAAATAAGACTTCTCTAGTTCACAGGGAAAAGGTTCAAAAATGACATAAACTCTTCAAGCGTTGCTTGGAGAGTTGGTGCCACTCGCAGATATTGTTCTTGTGAGCTAGAATCGATCGAGACTAGAGGTAATGATATTCAAACAGAATGAAAGAATCGATTCCGAAATATCAACAGGAAAAGCATCAAATCAACAAATGGTATGGACTCTTCAAGCAAAACAGAGTCGACTGAAGACAATTGGCCGTATTCTGTAACACCATTATTAACTTATTATCGATCGATAAGATTTTTGACAATTGGAAACAATTGTAACACGCGAATATTCAGAATTTTTGTCAGTGCTACCTACGTTCACTGGCTGAAATATATAATGATCCATAAAAATTTATCGATTGAGTTACAGAATAGCCCCAAATGTTTGCTGAAGCTAGTCGTTATTACCACACCCCTGGATAATCGATTCTGAATTGAATCTTTGTAATTCACACTACACTGCACTCTTTGAGCAATCAGAGACAATTTTTGCTGAGACAACTAGTTGATGTCATTCCCTTGGATGATCGATTTTGAATAGGACTTCTGTAGTTCACAGAGGCAAGGTTCACAGTTAGCATAAACTCTTCAAGCGCTGCTTGGAGAGTAAGTGCCACTTGTAGATCTTGTACCTGTGAGCTAGAATCGATCAAGGTTAAAGGTGATGGTATTCGCAAGCCGCTTCGAGAAAGCTCTTCCAATTGGCATAGACTCTTAGAGCAATAAGAGACAATTTTCGCCTAGGTAACCAGTTCATGCCGCTCCCTTGGATGATCGATTCTAAATAGGACTTCCGTAGATCACTGGGACAGAGTTGACAAGCGTTGCTTGGAGAGTTGGTGGAAGATCTTCTTCGAAGCGGCTTGTACCTTCAACCTTGATCGATTTTGGCTCACGGGGAAAAGATCCACAAATGGGACCAACTTTCCAAGCAACGCAGGTATTTAATTCAAGACATTTGTTAATGCCATTTCCTTGAACATTGAAAACATTCTTAATCGATTCTATAACTTGCCGATTTACAATTGGCAGACTCTTCAAGCAAAATGGATAGTCAATCGAAGATAATATTCATCGATCAGACCTGCATGGTATTATTAGAAAATAACTTTGATCGATTCTGTAACGAGATCTTTGTGGTTTACTGATTCCCAATTTATATAGACTCTTCAAGCAGACCAGAGAATCGACTGGAGGCTTTTTTTCAAAAGGACCAATTGACGTCAATTTCTTGAATGGTATTGTTCAAGAGTGACCATAGTCGATTCTAGAAGAGATTGCCCTAAATAAGCCAAGATTTATATGCAGCATAGACTCTTCACGCCCAGGTGAATCGTTTATCTAACTCCCTTTGATGACGTTGTTGGAAAATAACTTTGATCGATTCTGAAAAGTGATTATTGTGGCTTTTGTCTATTTACAAATGGCAGAAACTCTTCTAGCAGTTCAGATAATCGACTGGCGACAATTTTCGTCGAAGTGGCTCATTGGCGCCACTTCCTTGAATGGTTTTGTACAAAAACGATTTTAGAAGAGATTTCTGGGGCTTAGAGGACTACTTGTCCTGATTCATTTGTACTAAAGATTCTCCAAGCAAGACAGAGAGTCGATTGCAAATCATCTTCCTCGAAATGATTCGTTGATGCTATTCTTTTGGATGATATCGTTTGAAAACAATCTTGATTGATCCTGGAAGAATTTCGTCATGAATTGGCATGTGTCGATTGGTTGAGGTAATAATAGATACGTTGAAAAACAGCCTTGATCGATTCTGAAATGGATCTCCAAAGCTCACAGGAACACTTCGTCGAAATGAGCCGCTGATGCCACTGCCTCGGATTAATTGATTCTTGAAGATATTTCTGTGCTAACAGAAATAGTTGCTTGAAAAAAATGAAGAATAACGAGTGACACATACTTTTCAATAAGGCAAAAGGATGATTGAAGACTATCTTTGTAGAGGCAACCTGTTGGTGCCACTTCTTTGGATGATCGATTCTTAATTTGATTTCTGTGGCTTACAAGGATAAGATATACAATTGCCATAGATCCTTCAAGCAAAGCAAAGTCAATTGGCAACAATTCTCCCTAAAGCGACCAATTGATGTCATGTCCCTGGATGATCGATTCTGAATTAGATCTTTGGGGCTATGAGGGATCAGATTTACAATAAATATATACTTTTTAAGCAAGGCAGAGGGTCGATTGAAGACAATTTTCGCTAAGGCAACCAGTTGATGCCACTCCCTTGAATGATCGATTCTAAATGATATCTTGGTGGTCAAGAAGGACAGGATATACAATTGATATGGACTCTTAAGCAAGGCAGAAGGTTTATCAAAGATTTTCTTTGTATAGGCAACCTGTTGGTACCACTCTTTTGGATGATCGATTCTGAATTTGATTTTTGTGGCTTACAAGGATAAGTTATACAATTGCCATAGGTCCTTAAAGCAAGGCAGAGTCAATTGGCAACAATTATCGCTGAGGCAAGCAGTTAATCCTCTGCCCTTAAATGATCGATTCTAAATTAGACTTTTGTGCCTTGGAGGAGCAAGATTTACAATTGGCATAGACTTTTGAAATTAGGAAAAGAGTCGATTGAAGACAATTTTTGCTAAGGCAACCAGTTGATGTCACTCTCTTGAATCATCGATTCTGAATGATATCTTGGTGATTAAGTGGGACAGGATATAGAATTGATATTGACTCTCAAGCAAGGCAGAAGGTTTATTTAAGATTTTCTTCGTAAAGGCAATCTGTTGGCTCCACTTCTCTAGATGATCGATTCTGAATTTGATTTCAGTGGATTACAGGGATAAGATCTATAATTGCCATAGATTTTTCAAGCAAGGCAGAGTTAATTGTCAACAATTTTTCCTTAGGCAAGCAGTTGAAGCCATGCCCTTGGATGATCGATTTTAAACTAGATCTTTGGGGCTATGAAGAACAAAAATCACAACTGGCATAGACTTTTTAAGCGAAGCAGACAGTCGATTGTAGAAATTTTTTGCTGAGGTAACTAGATGATGCCACTCCCTTTGATGATCGATTTTGAATAATATCTTTGTGGTTAAGAGGGACAGGATTACAGTTGGTATTGACTCTTAAGCAAAGCAAAGAGTTGATTGCAAATTATTTTTGTGAAGGCAACCTGTTGGTGCCACTCCTTGGGATGATCGATTCTGAATTTGATTTTTGTGGCTAACAAGGATAAGTTATACAATTGCCATAGATTCTTCAAGCAACACATAGTCAATTAGCAACATTTATCGCTGAGGTAACCAGTTGATGCCATACCCCTGGATCATCGATTCTGAATTGGATCTTTGTGCCTTGAAGGATAGGATTTACAATTGGCATAGACTTTTTCAACAAGGGAGAGAGTCGATTGAAGATAATTTTTGCTGAGGCAACCAGTTGATGCCATCTCCTTGAATGATCGATTCTGAATGATACCATTGTAGCCAAAAGGTACAGAATGTACAATTGGTATGGATTCTCAAGCAATTCACTCACCTGAGTAAGAACATATTGAAATTGCCTCAAAGAAGATAGTTGTACCAAATTCAACCAAGTAATGTCAGTAATCCATTTGGCTGGCTTTGGTGGACAAGCATTTAGATCCAAAGCTGCCCCACCTGAAATTTTTAATTCATTAATCAAAGATTTGCAATATGACAGTCCCAAAAATGGGTTACCTTTGATCAAATTCTGGAATTCTTCATGGGTTATGACACCCTTGTCCAAATCGATTTTCAGGTTCATTAGGAGTAAGAATAAATATTTATCCACTTCGTACAAACCTCGACATTTGTATTTATAGACCTCGAAGGTCATTGTTTCGATGATGAATAATATTCGTCTAAAATTTTGAGGGAAAGAAGAAGATTGTGTACTAAAGTTGGAAGGTTTAATATGGTTCGTACCTGGCAGTTATTGGGCTCTTTTCAGCATGTAGCATGGACAAATCAAACCGTTCCAGAAATTGGGCCAAGGCAGTTTGGTACATACAATTAACCAAAGACATATTTACAATCAAAAAATATAGTACACTCCCTCTTGTAGCCACCGGACTAAAAAAAACAATCTAAAATATTGTCCTACAAATCTAAACCAATCTCACCGAAATTCTTCTCTAGCAGCATTAATCTTGGCTTCAGTTATTTTAGCTATATCTAGTTTGTCTCTGACTTCAGCAGCAGTATTTTTTGTAACGTTCAAAACCCCAATAACAGATTCATCGTCCACCAATGAACCTTTAGTTGTAGTCAGTTTATACAACAGATTTTGTTCCAGTTCTTGCATTTTTCTTTTATTAGCTGTTACATCGGTTATTAGATTGGTTCTTTCTTTTTCCAGCTCATTTTTTTCTGTCACGATTACTCTTCCTAATAACTGATCTTCCAGACCTAAATAATACCCGAATGACGTTAATCGGCCATCAAAATTAGTTCAGAAACTATGGCGACAGACGAAAGTACCAAGGTGACCTGTTCAGGCCACTCCGTTGAACATTGTCGAAGAGCCACTTTGATCGATTCTTGAAGATTAACGCAAGATTATCAGGAGTCTGAAAGAAAGGCAACCCATTGGAGCCATTCCCTTGGATGATCGATTCTAGATTGGACCTTTGTGGCTCACATGATCACTTTTTCAGGTAATCAATTCTAGATTAGATACACTCCTTTGGATCATCGATTCTGAATTCGATCTCAGTGGCTCACGAGTATATACCTTCGAGTGATCGATTCTGGATCAGAACAGAGGTGCTTGATCTTTCAATGCCTTGATTAACAATTGGCCAAGAACCAAGAGAATCAAATTAAAGTAATTTATGTTGAGGCAACCCGTTGTTGCCACTCCTTTCGTTGATCGATTCTGCGCTTGCTCTTTCAATACCGGAATTTTCAATTGGCACAGATTATTTAAGCAAGCTAGACCGAAAGAGCCAAGGTGACCTGTTTGGGCCACCCCCTTGAACATTTTTGAAGAACCACCTTGATCGATTCTTGAAGGAAACTCAAGATGATCAAGTGGCAGGGAGTTTGAAAGCAAGGCAACTTATTGGTGCAACTCCTTTAGATGATCGATTCTGAATTAGACCTTTGTGGTTCACAGAGTTTTTCCTTCAAGTAATCGATTCTAGATTAGACAGACACTACTTTGGCTCATCGATTCTGGATTCGATCTCAGTGGCTCCCAAGGATATTCCTTTGGCTGATCGATTCTGGATCAGAAATTTGTAGCTTGATCTTTCAAAACCTTTATAAACAAGTGGCCAAGAGCCAAGAAAATCAAATGAAAATAATTTTTGTTGAGGCGACCCGTTGTTGCTACTAATTCTGATGATCGATTCTGCGCTTGCTCTTTCACTACCAAGTTTTTGAAGTGGCACAGAGTATTTAGGCAAGCTAGAAAGTTGGTTGCAAATAATTTTTGTTGAGGTGACCCATTGATGCCACACCTCAGATAGATCGATTCTAGATTGGATATTTGTGACTCCCAGGGACACTCCTCTGGATAATTGTGGCTCATAGGATCACTTGATTTTTGAATACCAAAATTTTCTAATTCCAAAAAGTATTCAGATAAGCTAAGGTGTCAATTGAAGACAATTTTCGTTGATGTCATTCTTTTAGATGACAAAGAATACCCCTACAGGTGATCGATTTTAAATTAGATCTTTTTGGCTTACAGATTTACAAGCGGCACAGACAATTAAGGCAAGCCAGAGACTGTATTGAAAATTATTTTTGTTGAGGCGACTTGTTGATGTCACCCCTTCGAATGATCGATTCTGTATCAGATCCTTGTGGCTCAAAGAGATACTTATTTTAGAATATCAAGATTTACAATTGGCTTAGAATATTTAGGCAAAGTAGAGAGTCAATTTGGGACTATTTTTGTTGTAACGATCCGTTGATACCACTCCTGCTGCTGATCGATTCTGGATTGGATCTCTGTGAAATACAAGAACAAAAGTGGCTTAGAGTATTCATGCAAGCCAGAGGACCTGTTGATGCCAATCCTTCGAGTAATCCATTCTGGCTAAGATCTTTGCGACTCACAGGGACACTCCTTTGGATGATCGATTCTAGAGTAGATCATTGTGGCTTGCAGGGACACTAGTCCTATATATAAAAATTTACAAATTGCGTAGAATATTTATGCAAGTCAGAAAGTCGATTGACGACATTTTATGTTGGAGCCTCTCGTTTGGATAATCGATTCTGGATAAGATCCTTGTGACCCACAGAAACGCTGATTGTTTGATTATCGAGATTGAAAAGTGTCTTAGAATAGCCAGAGAGCCGATGAAGACAATAATTGTTGAGGTGACTTGTTGATGCCACTCCTACGAATGATCGATTTTTGATTAGATCTTTGTGGCTCACAGATCTTTGAAAACCAAAACTATCAAGTGTCATAGAGTATTTCAGCAAGCCAGAGAGTTGATGAACAACAATTTAAGTTGAGGCTTCTCCTTCGAGTGATCGATTCTGGATTAGAACGTTGTGGCTCACAGAAACATTAGCTCTTTGAATACTGGAATTAAAAAGTGTCTTAGAGTCGCTAGATAGTCGATTGAAGGCAATACTCGTTAAGGTGACCTGTTGAAGCCACGCCTACTAATGATCGATTCTTGATTTGATATTTGTGGCTCACAGATTTAAGAATACCAAAATTGACAAGTGGCTTAGAGTATTCAGGCAAATCAGAGAGCCTATTGAAGACCTGTTGATGCCATTCCTTTGGTTAATCGATTTTGGCTTAGATCTCAGTAAGGACACCTCTTTAGATGATCGATTCTAGTAGATTATTGTGGCTTGAAGGGACACTAGTCCTTTAAATATCAAAATATACAAATGGCATAGAGTATTTGGGCAAGCCAAAGAGGCGACTTACGGCAATTTTTGTTAAGGCCACTCCTTCGGACGATCGATTCTGGATTAGATCTTTCGAGCTCACAGAAACACTGGCTCTTTGAATACCGAGATTGAAACGTGACATAGATTAGTCAGAGAGTTCATTGAAGACGATACTCGTTGAGGCGACCTATTGATGCCACTCCTACGAATGATCGATTTTGGATTAGATCTGTGTGGCTCACAAATCGTTGAATACCAGAACTATCAAGTGGCGTAGAATATTTGAGCAAGCCAGAAAATTGACTGACGACAATTCTTGTCGAGGCCACTCCTTTGGACAATCGATTCTGGAGTCGACCTTTGCGGCTCACAGAAACACTGGCCCTTTGAACATCAAGTTTGGAAAGTTTCTCACAGTAGCCAAAGAGTAGATTAAGAACAATACTCGTCGAGGCGACCTGTTAAAGCCACTCCTACGAATGATCGATTCTTGATTAGATCTTTGTATACCAAAACCATCAAATAACATAGAGTATTTGAGTAAGCCAGAGGGTTGACTCCCGACAATTCTCGTTGAGGCCACTCCTTCGGACGATCGATTCTGGAGTTGATTCTTGCAGCTTACAGAAACACTGGCTCTTTGAGCACCGAGTTTGGAAAGTCTCTTATAGTGGCCAAATAGTCGATTGAAGACAATACTCGTTGAGGCGACCTGTTGATGCCATTCCTACGAATTATCGATTCTTGATTAGATCTGTGTGGCTCACAGATCTCTGAATATCAAAACTATCAAATGGCAAAAAATATTTGGGCAAGCCTGAGAGTTTGGATGATCGATCCTGGGTTAGATCGTTACGGCCCACAGAAGCACTGGCTCCTTGAATACCTAGATTGGAAAGTGTCTTACAGTAGCTCGAGAGTCGATTGAAGATAATACTTGTTGAGGCGACCTATTGAAGCCACTCCTACGAATGATCGATTCTTGATTAGATCTTTGTCGACCACAGATCTTTGAATACCAAAACTATCGAATGGCATAGAGTATTTGGACAGGCCAGAGAGTTGACTGACGACAATTTGCGTTAAGGCTACTCCTTCGGATGATCGATTCCGGATTAGATCGTTGCGGCTCACAGAAGCACTGATCTTTTGAATACCAAGATCAGAAAGTGTCTTAGAGTAGCCAGAGAGTCCATAGAAGATAACACTTATTAGGGCGACCTATTGATGCCACTCCTACGAAGGATCGATTCTGGATTAGATCGTTGCGGCTCACAGAAACATTAGCTCTTCAAATACTGAAATTGGAAAGTATCTTAGAGTAGCGAGAGAGTCGATTGAAGGCAATACACGTTGAGGCGACCTGTTGATGCCATTCCTTTGAATGATCGATTCTTGAATAGATCTTTGTGGCTTACAGACCTTTGAATACCAAAACTATCATATGACATAGAGTATTTGAGCAAGCCAGAGAGTTGACTGACGACAAACTGCGTTGAGGCTACTCCTTCGGATGATCGATTCTGGATTAGATCGTTGCGGCTCACAGAAGCACTGGCCTTTTGAATATCAAGATCAGAAAGTGTCTTGGAGTAGCCAGAGAGTCCATAGAAAATAATACTTATCAAGGCGACCTATTGATGTCATTCCTACGAATGATCGATTTTTGATAAGATCTTTGTGGCTCACAGATCTTTGAATACTAAGACTATCACGTGGCAACGAGAATTTGGGCAAGCCAGAGAGTTTACTGACAACAATCTGCATTGAGATTACTCCTTCGAATGATCGATTCTGGATTAGATCGTTGCGGCTCACAGAAGCACTGGTCTTTTGAATACCAAGATCAGAAAGTGTCTTAGAGTAGCCAGAGAGTCCATAGAAGATATGACTTATTGAGGCGACCTGTTGATGCTGCTTCTACGAATGATCGATTCTTGATTAGATCTTTGTGGCTCACAGATCTTTGAATGCCAAAACTATCAAATGGCATAGAATATTTAGGTAAACCAGAGAGTCGACTGATGACAATTCTTGTTAAGGGCATTCCTTCGGATGATCGATTCTAGATTAGATATGTGGAACAGACTGCGGAAAAGACAATTTTATGCTTCAAGACAAAATTAAATGGCGGTAACAATAAAAAAAGATGAGCAGGACTTCGGGCCTAAATGGGCAATATTGGGCAAGATGGTTTAGTGGGTTGCTACCAGAGTTGATGAGATTACCTTTCATAGTGACCGTAAAATCGATGATTGATGTTCTGGCAAAGACTTCTGGCGTGTAAGAAGGATTTGGTAGTTTCGTCGTCATATATATCCGGAAACTGAAATTCACGTCGACTTCTTTGTCACCCAATTTGACTTTATAAGTGGTACCAACTCTAATATAGTTTTTCTCGAGGATATTATCCAAAGCCGGGTCAAGTTCTTCGCCAATGTCTTCTATTAGTAAAGGGAAGCCTAAGGAAACCGCGTCTTCCACATGATTCCTGAAAGGGTCGTGCCAGATTAGTTTATTTTGGTGGGGAAGGCAATTTGGGTACCTGAAGTATTTGTGGTTGAGGGAACTGCTGATGAGGTTGTTTTCGCGTTCCATATTTTTGATCCAGGCCTTGCCTTGGGTTTGTGGGTCAATCAATAGAGGAAACCTGGAAGCTTTGGTTGTTATGATACCATTTTGGATGGACAGTTCGTCGTTTGGTAGACCTTGCAAATTCCATTCGCCAATCTTTACAACAAACCAAATTTAATACATTGAAGACTAAATTTGGGCCTTCTTACAGTAGCAGTATCAATGAGGCATTCCGTTATGTTCATATTCAACGAAACTGGTATCTTTCGTTGTACCAATTTCTCTTTCCAGGAAGCTTGTAAGGTCGTCCTGAATTCTTGGTTGAACGGTCCTGTATACCCTAAAAACCCTGTCAAAAGTAGCACATCCCCTACAAGCCTTTCAATTTCTGATTTGAATTGGGCTGATTGTTCAGTCCATCGGATTCTTTCGCCACTTAGGCCATCTATCAATGCCTGGGCAGCATCCATTTTGGCCTTGCATTTATTGGCAACTTCCTGCACCTCCTGCTTCTTGATCATTGCTGTATCAAACCTGGCTTGACATTCAGCGACCTCTGCTTCTTTTTCTGCCAGTAGGGACATTGCAGCGTCTAGTTCTGTTTTGGCGGCGTTGTAGCGGGCTGTCTGAAGGACCAAATTACTTTTCAAAGGAAGGACATCTTTGTTGATATCGTAGAAGGAAGCCATTGATAAGGTCCATTGTATTAGACCTGCTACATTTCCGCACGCTTGTTTGGCCGCTTCGAATGTGTACATGGGGTAGTTAAAATAAGGGGTTAGAAGGTCGACGATTTCGGCATTGATGGTATCTTTGGGGTATTGTTGAAGGTTGGCCATAAATCTGGTATCGGACATGACCTGAAAATTATCAATCAGAAGTGGGATACGAAAGTAGGGGGTAGAATACTTTAAGTGATTCGGCCCAAGCTGGGACCAAAAAGTTCTTTTCGAAATCGGGTTTCACGGGCTCTACTTTCTTCTTGAATAAAATCAGTACGCAGTCCATAATGAGGGTGATCAAATATGGTGGCTTGCCCAATTTTCGTACCGTTGCAATATCGGCAGCTTTAATTGTCTACGAAAAACAGTCATTCATTAAAAGGCCTTTCTTTTTTAGGTTGGCTTACTTGTAAGGCAGCTTCTGCAGCATCAAGGGCAGGCTTCGCCACAGCCAATTTAATCTCAGCCTCAGCTTGGTCCTTCGAAATAATCTCCACTAGAGCACTAGCCCTTTCCTTGACAATATTAGCTTCTTCTTTAATTTGGTTGGCCTTTTCTGAAGCCACCATAACATCCTCCAAAATCGCTTCTGCTTCGGCGTTGGCAACCGCAATGTCCTTTTCCTTAACCTCGAGATCTTGTTTCAGAATTACGACACTCTCAGCAGCCTCAACCAATTTGGCAAGACCCACATGCATTCTTTTAGCCAAAACTTGAATGGACTTATGTTTTTCTTCGTAGATTTCTTTGTAGCCAGTTAGAAAAGAAAGGAAGGACTTTGGGGTGACGAAAGTCTGACGACGGAACCTAAATTCAAACATTCATATTCACAACTTTGTACTTGGGTGTTTAAATGGTTGACCTGTCATAGTAAGATATACAAGTCTCCGCAACTTCATCCTGAATACTTCCAGTCATGTCAATCAATTCGGTTTTGACTTCCGGTGAGCAGACAATAGGAAATTTGCCCAAATAGTGACTGGCCACTGCTATTAGGGCATCCTTAGGCCAAGACGCAAACCATAACATAGTGCAACCAGAAATTAAACCAGGAAACTTGAGGGCCCTACTTCGAAACTTCTCACCTACCTAAAAAAAAAAGCAAGCATAAAGTCACCCGGATTACATCCGCAATTCATTACTTACAGGAGAGAAACACAGCACCACGTGTAGATTATTCCTTGATTGACTGATGAAGAAGTCATACAAGTTGTCATTAGTGGCAGGTCTTTTCGGAAAGACCTGCTTCATAACAGGGATGAGGTCAGTTTGAATCTCGTCCAATTCATCCTTGGCAAACAAATTGGCTATCTCTCCTGAACTTATTAGGTTATTGACATACTCCAGGAAGCTTTCATCTTTTATTTCATTATCGGTGAAAACAAATGAGGTCCCTTGGCCTTTTGCACCAGCTGACCGATAAAGGAACTTCAAGTCATCCATTAGATTCGAAACGTTGTATACCCTGAAAAATAACCTGCTGTAACCCATTTCTGACACTAATTGTATTGGCAACTTTACAAGATGTGTTTTAAGTAACCTAGTTGGGCCAAATCGACTTTTGAAAGAAACGGGAAGTCCTAAAGAACTAAACGTGAGGAATTGTGGTTGTGTCCTTGGAAAGATCTAGAAAAAACTGCCAGGTATCCTTGTCGAAACTTACAAATGGCATAAAGTATTTGGGCAGACCAGAAAGTAGATTAAAGACAATTTGTTTGATCGATTCTGGATTATACCTTTATAGCTGACAGGGACACTTGCTTTTTTAATACCGTGACTGACAAAGATAATAATGCGGCTACTCCGAATGATCGATTCTAGATTGAATCTCTGTGGCTCACAGGGACATTCCTTCAGTCGATCGATTTTGAAGTGGATCGTTGTGGCTTATCCTTTAATACCTAGATTATTAGCTGGCACATATTTGGCTGCAAAAAAATTTTGTTAGGCGACTCATTGATGCACTCCTTTTGAAGATCGATTCTGGATTAGATATTGGTGATTCACAAGGACAATTCTCCGAATGATCGATTCTGGATTAGATCGTTGCGACTCACGAAAACACTGACTCTTTGAGTAGCCAGAGAGTAGCCAAAGAGTCGATTGAAGACAATTCTTGGTTGAACGACCTGTTGATGCTACTCCTACGAATGATCGATTATTGATTAAATCTTTGTGGCCCACAGATCTTAGAATACCAAAATTGACAAGCGGCAAATAGTTTTTAGGCAGACCAAAGAGTTGAAAGACAAAAATTCTCGTTGAGGTCACTCCTTCAGACGATCGATTCTGGATTAGATCGTTGCAGCTTACAGAAGCACTGGCTCTTCGAATACCGAGTTTGGAAAGTGTCTTAGATTAGGCAGAGAGTCGATTGAAGACAACACTCGTTGAGGCGACCTGTTAATGCTACTCCTATGATTGATCGATTCTTGATTGAATCTGTGTAGCTCACAGATCGTAGAATACCAAAATTGACAAGTGGCATATAGAATTCAGGCAAACCAGATAGTTGACTGACGAAAATTCTCGTTGAGGTCACTCCTTCGGACGATCGATTCTGGATTAGATCATTGCGGCTCACAAAAACATTTCTCCGAATATCGAGATTGGAGAGGTGTCTTAGAGTAGTCAGTGAGTCGATTGAAAACAATACTCGTTGAGGCAGCCTATTGATGCTACTCCTACGAATGATCGATTCTTGATTAGGTCTTTGTGGCCTACAGATCTTTGAATATCTGAATTGATAAGTAGCATAGAGTATTTATGTAAGCCAGAGAGTCGACTGACGACAATTTTCGTCGAGACGACCTTTCGGATAATCGATAGTGGATTAGAACTTAGGGGCTCACAGAAACACTGGCTCTTTGAATACCAAGATTGGACAGTGTCTAAGAGTAGCCAGAGAGTCGATTTAAGACAATACTCGTTGAGGCGACCTGTTGATGCCGTTCCTACAAATGATTGATTCTTGATTAGATCTTTGTGGCTCACAGATCTTAAAATACCAAAATTGACAAGTGGCACGGAGTATTTGGGTAAGCTAGAGAATCGATTGACGACAATTCTCGTTGAAACCACTTCTTCGGATGATCGATTCTGTATTAGATCGTTGCGGCTCACAGAAGTACTAGCTCTTTGAATATCGAGATCGTAAATTGTCTTAGAGTCGTCAGAGAGTCAAGATAATATTCTTATAGGTGACCTGTTGATGCCGTTCGTACAAATGATCGATTCTTGATCAGATATTTGTAGCTCACAGATCTTTGAACACCAAAATTGTCAAGTGGCATGAAGTATTTGGGCAAGCCAGAGAGTTGACTGACGACAATTCTCGTTGGGGCCGCTCCTTCGGACGATCGATTCTGCATTAGATCGTTGCGGCTCACAGAAGCACTGGCTCTTTGAATTCCGAGATTGCAAAGTATCTCAGCGTAGCCAGAGAGTCGATTGAAGACAATATTTGTTAAGCCATCTGTTGATGCCGTTTCTACGAATGATCGATTCTTGATTGGATCTTTGTGACTCACACTAAAATTATCAAAAGACATATAGTATTTGGGCAAGCTTGAGAGTCGACTGACAACAATTTTCGTTGAGGTCACCTCTTCGGATGATCGATACTGGATTAAAACTAAAAAGTATCTTAGAGTAGCCCGAGAGTCAATTGAATACAAAACTCCTTGGCGCGACCTGTTGATGCTACTTCTACGAATGATCGATTCTTGATTAGATCTTTGTGGCTCACAGATCTAAGAATACCGAAATTGACAAGTGGCATGGAATATTTGGGCAAGCCAGAGAGTCGACTGATGACAATTTTCGTTGAGGCTACTCCTTCGGATGATCGATTCTAGATTAGATCGTTGCTGCTCACAGAAGCACAGGCTCTTGGAATACCGAGATTGGAAAGTTAATTATAATAGCCAGAGAGTCGACTGAAAGCAATACTCGTTTAGGCGACCTGTTGTTGCTTCTCCTACGAGTGATCGATTCTAGATCAGATGTTTGTGGTTCACAGATCTTTGAACACCAAATTTGTCAAGTGGCATGGAGTATTTGAGCAATCCAGAGAGTTGACTGATGACAATTTCCGTTAAGACCACTCCTTCGGATGATCGATTCTGGATTAGATCGTCGAGGCTCACAGATACACTTGCTGTTTGAACTCCAAGATTGAAAAGTGTTTGGATGATCGATTCTGGATTGGATGTCTGTGGCTTACGGAGATACTTGTTGTCCAAGTACTAAAATTTACAAGTGGCACATAGTTAGACAAGCCAGAAAGTCAACTAAAACAATTTTCGTTGAGGCAGCCTCTTGATACCACTCCTTTGAAAGATCAATTTTGAATTAGATATTAGTGGATCACAAGGACACTTCTTCGAATGATCGATTCTGGATGAGATCTGTGGCCTACAAAGGCACTCCTTCGGATGATTGACTCTGGATTAGATATTGGTAGCTCACAAGGACACTCCTTCAAATGATCAAAACTGGATTAGATACTTATGGCCCACCAAGATCCATAAGTGGCATAAAATATTTAGGCAAGCCAGAGAGACGTTCGGTCAGTTGATGTCACTCCTTGGGGTGATCGATTCTGGATTGAATCTTTATGGCTCTATTGGCATGGAGTATTCAGCCAGTGAGTCAATCCAGCGATTGGATCTCTGTGGCTTACTAAGACACTCGCACTTTGAATACTAAGATCTTCAAGTGGCATAGAGTAGTAAAGTAAGTCAGATAATCAACTGAAGACAGATTCTGTTAGGACGGCCCGTTGATGCCACTTCTTCGGATTATTAAAGTATTTAGGCAAGGCAGAAAGTCAACTGAAGGAAATTTTCGTTGAGACAACTTGCTAATACCACTCCTCCGAAAGATCGATTCTGGTTTAGATATTGGTGGCTCACAAAGACACTCCTTCGAATGATCGATTCTGGATGAGATTTGTGGCCCACAGAGACACTTCTTCGGATGATCAATTCTAGAGTAGATTTTTGTGGCTTACAGAGACACTTGCCCTTAGAAAATCAAGATATACGAATGACATTGAGTATTTAGCAAAGCCAGAGAGTCAATGAAAAAAAATTTTGTTGAATCGATCTGTTGGTGCCTCTTCTTGGAGTAATCGATTCTAGATTGAATGTTTGTGGCACATAGGGGCACTCGTTTGGATGATCGATTCTGGATTGGATCTTTGTGGCTCACATAGGCACTTGTTCTTCAAGCACCAAAATCTGCAAGTGTCATAGAGTAGTCAGGCAAGTCAAAAAGTCAACTGAAGACAATTTTCGTTGAGGCAACCTGTCGATGTCACTCCTTTGGAAGATCGATTCTGGATTAGATATTGGTGGCTCACAAGAACACTCCTTTGAGTGATCAATACTGGATTAGATACTCATGGCCCACCAATTTAAAACATTTAGGCAAGCCAGAGAGCCATTCAATCTGTTGATGTCACTTCTTCGGGTGATCGATTCTGGATTGAAAAGTGGTTTAGAGAGTATTAAAATAGATCAGAGAATCAATTGAAGACAAATTTTGTTAAAACGACCTGTTGGTGCCACTTCTTTGGCTGATCGATTCTGGGCTGAGTCTTTGTGGCTCACAGTGACATTCCTTCAGATGATCGATTATGAAGTGGCTCTTGGTGGCTCCCAGAGACACTTGCTATTTGAATATCTAGATTTTTAACTGACAAAGAGAATTTAAGCAAGCTAGAGAGTTGATTTCAAACCGTCAGGTTTTCTCCTGCCGTTTCCTTAGAACGTTCAATGTTTTTCCAAAAGTCTGAAGGATGGAGGATTCTTGAATATTTTGTAGAGGGTAGCCCCTGGAGGCATATATATAGCAATCACACCGCCCTCTCAATTATTTGATCCATTTCTGATTGGGAGGTGTTTTAGGTAGACTAATGGGGTTTTGTTGCGTGTGTGGATGTTTCTGAGTGGGGAAATATACTCAAGAGTACATCTTTAAAGTAAAAGTGTATGAAGTTTTTATGTACTACTATTTATACTTTACCTGGTAATGGTGATTTGGAAAGTGATGTATCCTGCGATGAAAGAGGATAATCTGGTTAAGCTCTGTTTACCAGATCCTCCAACGCCTACAAGCAAAGCGTTTCCTCTTGGAGTACGGACAATTCGAGAAATAATCATCAGGTAGACAAGAGCATCGTGGAAAAAGACCAAATCTAGTGCTCCGCCTCGGACGAATTCGTTATATTGGGACATGTAAGAATGTACCTTCTCCAGCACGAAATCTTTGCTGTACCAACAAAAAAACATAATAAAATAGAGATTAAAAGAAATAGTGTTTGGTACCTAGGCCATTCTTCATAAACTTTGGGTGGTTCAAAGCTAAAACCTTCTGGTTCTTCCCCTGTAGGCTCAGGCGGTTCTCTCAGAAAATCAACGAAATAAGTCTCATCATCTGAAAATAAACTATAATATTCCTCCAATTCCTCTTCAGCTTGTCTCCTCAAATTCTCCAAAAACCATATGGTATCAGTTTTATTGGTAAATCTATCGGCAATAACCCTTATACATTCATGCCTCCAAAGCTTCAAAAGCGTCGAAATCTCCTGGCATTCAGGGCCCTGAATGGTCAAAATTCCTTGCCAAATTCTGGACAAATCCCTCAAATTGAAGACATAATGGAACTTGGCTGGGGTTGGTAGCATTTTAACTTTTGTTTGTTGCCAAACATGGCGAGTTAGGGGCACCAAACGAGGAAGGAACTCTACTATTTCTTCATTAAACCGCGAGGGGCAAAAATAGCCCTCCCCTATTTGACCTGCAAGGCAAATAAGTTCAAGTGGCCGAAAAAATATCTCAGACTTACTGAATATTTTGTCCATTGATTTGTTGCTGGGTAAAGTGCAATTAAAAATACAAAACTGTCGTTTTAATCTAGGTGGGATGTCGTTTCTTCCACCTCCTGGATGGTTCATGGCAGCCATGAATTGAAGATCCATAATTGTTGAAAAGTCACCAGGTTTGTCCAAACTATAAAAACCTGATAAAAAAAAATATAAATTATACTTTGGAGGAGTTTATTGAATTAATTACCTCCTCCTTCCATGAGTTGTCTGACGATTTCGTTTGTAATTTGGTCCCCCCATTCGTTAACCACTGGCATATTGATATCATCGATAAATACCGTCATTTTTTTACCAGCCGGAGGCCCATATGTTGTCCCGACTCTTTTATCAACATAGGACTCTACAATTCTCTAAAATAAATAGTTATTCAATAATTTGTCTCAAGAGAACCGACAGGTTGAATAAATTAATAATTTCAGTTCGAGGGTTGTAACTCATGAACAAATATTGATTGATAATTGATTCTCATTATTTTTACTGATATTCATTTGTTTTGGCCCACTAGTCTAGTAGATATTTATTAATAAATAATGAGGGAACAAATAAGATACGTTTTGATTTGAGGATCAATAACGTCAGAACCAATAATGACTGGAAATTGATTTTAATTTTGTAGTTACTTGTGACTTTATGTAATGTTCACACAAAATTTTTTTTTTTTTGGACTACTAATTCAGTAGTTATTTTATTATTTGTCTTAAGTTAACCAATAGGTTGAACAATTTCAATTAGTAGTTTCAGTTCGAGGGTTGTAACTCATGAACAAATATTGATTGGGAATTGACATTTATTTTTGATATACCCCCAACTCTTCTTATAATCCACAGTGAGATTCATTTGTTTTTGATAAGTAGTTTAGTCGATAATTAATAATAAATACATTTCGATTTGAGGATCAATAACTTCAGAATAAGTATTGATTGATAATTGATTTTGATTTTTCATATACTTATAATTCTTATAAATGTTCATGAGAAAATTCAATTGTTTTGAACCACTACTTCAATAATTATTCAATAATTTGTCTCAAGGGAACCAGTAGGTTGAATTATTTAAATTATTTTAGTTCAGGGGCTGTAACTCATGAACAAATATCAATTGGAAATTGATATTCATTTTGACGATACCTCAAGCCCTCCTTATAATCCCCACTGAGATTCATTTGTTTTAATTGACTAGACTAGTCGATAGTTATCAATAAATAATGGAGGAACAAATAAAATTTGAGGATCAATAACATCAGAACAAATATTGATTGGTTATTGATTTTTATTTTGTAGGTACTTGTGACCTTTTGTAATGTTCACACAAAATTTCAAATTTTTTGGACCGCTAATTCAGAAATTATTTGATTATTTGTCTTAAGTTAACCAATAGGTTGAACAATTTTAATTAGTAGTTTCAGTTCGAGGGTTGTAACTCATGAACAAATATCGATCGGAAATTGAAAGTTATTTTTAATATACCTCTAACCCTTCTTGTAGTCCACACTGAGATTCATTTGTTTTGGCTTACTAATCTAGGCGATAAATAATGATAAATACATTTCGATTTGAGGATCAATAACTTCAGAACAAGTATTGTTTGATAATTGGTTTTGATTTTGTATATACTTATCACTCTTTTGAATGTTCTTAGAAAAATTTGATTGTTTTGAACCACTGCTTCAATAATTATTCAATAATTTGTCTCAAGGAAACCAATAGGTTAAATAATTTGAATTAATTGATTCAGTGCAGGGACTGTAACTCATGAACAACTATCAATTGGAAATTGATATTCATTTTGAAGATACCCCTAACCCTCTTTATAATCCACACTAAGATTCATTTGTTTTGGTTAACTAGTCTAGTCGATAATTATTAATAAATAATGAGGGAACAAATAAAATTTGAGGATCAATAACATCAGAACAAATATTGATTGGTTATTGATTTTTATTTTGTAGGTACTAGTGACTATATGTAATGTTTACACAAAATTTTTGATTTTTGTGGACAACTAATTCAGTAATTATTTAATTATTTGTCATAAGTTAACCAATAGGTTGAACAATTTTAATTAGTAGTTTCAGTTGTAATTCATGAACAAATATTGATTGAAAATTGATATTTATTCACAAAATACCCTTAACCCTTCTTGTAATGCACACTGAGATTCATTTGTTTTGTAGTACTAGCCTAGTCGATAATTGATAATGAATACATTTCGATTTGAGGATCAATAACTTCAGAACAAGTGTTGATTGATAATTGATTTTAATTTAATATGTACCTATAACTCTCCTGAATGTTTATAAGAAAATTCAAATGTTTTGAACCACAACTTCAAAAATTATTCAATAATTTGTTTCAAGGGAACCAATAGGTTGAATAATTTAAATTAATCATTTCAGTTCAGGAGTTGTAACTCATGAACAAATATTAATTGTAAATTGATATTTATTTGAAAGATACCCCTAACCCTCCTTATAATTCACACTAAGGTTCATTTGTTTTGGCTAACTAGTTTAGTCGATAATTATTAAAAAATAATGAGGGAACAAGTAAAGTTTGAGGATCAATAACGTCAGAACAAATATTAATTGATAATTGATTTTTATTTCATAGGTACTTGTGACTTCATGTAATGTTCACACAAAATTTTGATTTTCTTGGACTACTAATTCAGTAATTATTCAATTATTTGTCTTAAGTTAACCAATAGGTTGAACAATTTTATTTAGTAATTTCAGTTCGAGGGTTGTAACTCATGAACAAATATTGATTGAAAATTGATATTTATTTTTAATGTACCCCTAACCTTTCTTGTCATCCACACTAAGATTCATTTGTTTTGGATTACTAGTTTAGTCGATAATTAATAATAAATACATTTCGATTTGAGGATCAATTACTTCAGAACAAGTATTGATTGATAATTGGTTTTGATTTTGTATAGACTTATAGCTCTTTCAAATGTTCATGAAAAAATTCAATTGTTTTAAACAACTACTTCAATAATTATTCAATAATTTGTCTCAAAGGAACCAATAGGATTAATAATTTAAATTAATGATTTCGGTTCAGGGGCTGTAACTCCTGAACAAATATTGATTGAAAATTGATAATAATTTTGAAGATACCCCTAACCCTCCTCATAAGCCACACTGAAATTCATTTGTTTTAGTCAACTAGTCTAGTCGATATTTGTCAATAAATAATGAGGGAACAAATAAAATTTAAGGATCGATAACATCAGAACAAATATTGATTGGTTATTGATTTTCATTTTGTAAGTACATGTAACTTTATGTAATGTTCACACAAAATTTAAACTTTTTTGGACCACTTATTCAGTAATTATTGAATAATTTGTCTCGTTAGCCAATTGGTTAAGTAATTTTAATTAATAATTACAGTTCGAGGGTTGTAACTCATGAACAAATATTAATTGGAAATTGATATTTATTTTTAAAATCCCCCTAACCCTCCTTATAATCCACAATTAGATTCATTTGTTTTGGCTAACTAGTATAGTCGATAATTATTAATAAATAATGAGGAAACAAATAGAAGTTGAGGAAAAATAACGTCAGAACAAATATTGATTGGTAATTGATTTTAATTTAGTAGGTACTTGTGACTTCATAAAATGTTCACACAAAATTTAGATTTTTTTGAACTACTCATTCAGTAATTATTCAATAAAGTCTCGTTAACCAATATGCTAAATAATTTAAATTAATAATTTTAGTTCGAGGGTTATAACACATGAATAAATATTGATTGATTGATGATATTAATTTTTGAAATACCTTGAATCTTTCTCATTATCCATACTGAGATTCATTTGTTTTGGTCCACTAGTCTAGTGAATAATTAATAATTAATCGTGAATGAGCAAATTAAATATGTTACAGTTTGAGAATCAATAACTTCCAATTAGAGGGTCAAATAGACCAATAAAATTGACACGAAATTACCTCAAAAATGACATTCAAAATCCGAATTATGCAAGAACTATAGCTCTAATTCGAATTTGGATTGTAGATTCGGATTCTAGAGGGTCGAATTAAGGGGATGACATGCCTAACACATTTTTTCCAAATTTTATAATTCATTCTAAAACTGTGAACTATAGCCTTGATGTTTTTTCAAACAAAAAAAGGACTTTTTCTCTGATTTTGTTCAAATTCTATATACAGGCTCTCTAAGGATTCGTCTCTTGATAAATAGTGTCAAATCGATCCTAAAAAATTATTCAAGGGATGAAACATCCCCTCGAATTATTAAGTGGCACATATTCTGAAAACTATTGGATAATTTAAATTTATCTCTTTATATTCTAATTGTATGGACCTTTATCTATCCGAAAAAATACTCTTCATCCCTTAAAACTACCAATTAGAGGGTCAAATAGACCAATAAAATTGACAGGAAATTAGCTCAAGAATGACATTTAAAATGCGAATTATGCAAGAACTGGAGCTCTAATTCGAATTTGGATTGTAGATTCGGATTCTAAAGGGTCGAATTAAGGGGATAACATGCCTAACACATTTTTTCCAAATTTTATTATTCATTCTAAAACTGTGGACTATAGCCTTGATGTTTTTTCAAACAAAAAAGGACTTTTTCTCTGATTTTGTTCAAATTCTATATACAGGCTCTCTAAGGATTTGTCTTTTGATAAATAGTGTCAAATCGATCCTAAAAAATTATTCAAGGGATGAAACATCCCCTCGAATTATTAAGTGGCACATATTCTGAAAACTATTGGATAATTTAAATTTATCTCTTTATATTCTAATTGTATGGACCTTTATCTATCCGAAAAAATACTCTTCATCCCTTAAAACTACCAATTAGAGGGTCAAATAGACCAATAAAATTGACAGGAAATTAGCTCAAAAATGACATTTAAAATGCGAATTATGCAAGAACTGGAGCTCTAATTCGAATTTGGATTGTAGATTCGGATTCTAAAGGGTCGAATTAAGGGGATAACATGCCTAACACATTTTTTCCAAATTTTATTATTCATTCTAAAACTGTGGACTATAGCCTTGATGTTTTTTCAAACAAAAAAGGACTTTTTCTCTGATTTTGTTCAAATTCTATATACAGGCTCTCTAAGGATTTGTCTTTTGATAAATAGTGTCAAATCGATCCTAAAAAATTATTCAAGGGATGAAACATCCCCTCGAATTATTAAGTGGCACATATTCTGAAAACTATTGGATAATTTAAATTTATCTCTTTATATTCTAATTGTATGGACCTTTATCTATCCGAAAAAATACTCTTCATTCCTTAAAACTACCAATTAGAGGGTCAAATAGACCAATAAAATTGACAGGAAATTAGCTCAAAAATGACATTTAAAATGCGAATTATGCAAGAACTGGAGCTCTAATTCGAATTTGGATTGTAGATTCGGATTCTAAAGGGTCGAATTAAGGGGATAACATGCCTAACACATTTTTTCCAAATTTTATTATTCATTCTAGAACTGTGGACTATAGCCTTGATGTTTTTTCAAACAAAAAAGGACTTTTTCTCTGATTTTGTTCAAATTCTATATACAGGCTCTCTAAGGATTTGTCTTTTGATAAATAGTGTCAAATCGATCCTAAAAAATTATTCAAGGGATGAAACATCCCCTCGAATTATTAAGTGGCACATATTCTGAAAACTATTGGATAATTTAAATTTATCTCTTTATATTCTAATTGTATGGACCTTTATCTATCCGAAAAAATACTCTTCATCCCTTAAAACTACCAATTAGAGGGTCAAATAGACCAATAAAATTGACAGGAAATTAGCTCAAAAATGACATTTAAAATGCGAATTATGCAAGAACTGGAGCTCTAATTCGAATTTGGATTGTAGATTCGGATTCTAAAGGGTCGAATTAAGGGGATAACATGCCTAACACATTTTTTCCAAATTTTATTATTCATTCTAAAACTGTGGACTATAGCCTTGATGTTTTTTCAAACAAAAAAGGACTTTTTCTCTGATTTTGTTCAAATTCTATATACAGGCTCTCTAAGGATTTGTCTTTTGATAAATAGTGTCAAATCGATCCTAAAAAATTATTCAAGGGATGAAACATCCCCTCGAATTATTAAGTGGCACATATTCTGAAAACTATTGGATAATTTGAATTTATCTCTCTATATTCTAATTGTATGGACCTTTATCTATCCGAAAAAATACTCTTCATCCCTTAAAACTACCAATTAGAGGGTCAAATAGACCAATAAAATTGACAGGAAATTAGCTCGAAAATGACATTTAAAATGCGAATTATGCAAGAACTGGAGCTCTAATTCGAATTTGGATTGTAGATTCGGATTCTAAAGGGTCGAATTAAGGGGATAACATGCCTAACACATTTTTTCCAAATTTTATTATTCATTCTAAAACTGTGGACTATAGCCTTGATGTTTTTTCAAACAAAAAAGGACTTTTTCTCTGATTTTGTTCAAATTCTATATACAGGCTCTCTAAGGATTTGTCTTTTGATAAATAGTGTCAAATCGATCCTAAAAAATTATTCAAGGGATGAAACATCCCCTCGAATTATTAAGTGGCACATATTCTGAAAACTATTGGATAATTTAAATTTATCTCTTCATATTCTAATTGTATGGACCTTTATCTATCCGAAAAAATACTCTTCATCCCTTAAAACTACCAATTAGAGGGTCAAATAGACCAATAAAATTGACAGGAAATTAGCTCGAAAATGACATTTAAAATGCGAATTATGCAAGAACTGGAGCTCTAATTCGAATTTGGATTGTAGATTCGGATTCTAAAGGGTCGAATTAAGGGGATAACATGCCTAACACATTTTTTCCAAATTTTATTATTCATTCTAAAACTGTGGACTATAGCCTTGATGTTTTTTCAAACAAAAAAGGACTTTTTCTCTGATTTTGTTCAAATTCTATATACAGGCTCTCTAAGGATTTGTCTTTTGATAAATAGTGTCAAATCGATCCTAAAAAATTATTCAAGGGATGAAACATCCCCTCGAATTATTAAGTGGCACATATTCTGAAAACTATTGGATAATTTGAATTTATCTCTTTATATTCTAATTGTATGGACCTTTATCTATCCGAAAAAATACTCTTCATCCCTTAAAACTACCAATTAGAGGGTCAAATAGACCAATAAAATTGACAGGAAATTAGCTCGAAAATGACATTTAACATGCGAATTATGCAAGAACTGGAGCTCTAATTCGAATTTGGATTGTAGATTCGGATTCTAAAGGGTCGAATTAAGGGGATAACATGCCTAACACATTTTTTCCAAATTTTATTATTCATTCTAAAACTGTGGACTATAGCCTTGATGTTTTTTCAAACAAAAAAGGACTTTTTCTCTGATTTTGTTCAAATTCTATATACAGGCTCTCTAAGGATTTGTCTTTTGATAAATAGTGTCAAATCGATCCTAAAAAATTATTCAAGGGATGAAACATCCCCTCGAATTATTAAGTGGCACATATTCTGAAAACTATTGGATAATTTGAATTTATCTCTTTATATTCTAATTGTATGGACCTTTATCTATCCGAAAAAATACTCTTCATCCCTTAAAACTACCAATTAGAGGGTCAAATAGACCAATAAAATTGACAGGAAATTAGCTCGAAAATGACATTTAAAATGCGAATTATGCAAGAACTGGAGCTCTAATTCGAATTTGGATTGTAGATTCGGATTCTAAAGGGTCGAATTAAGGGGATAACATGCCTAACACATTTTTTCCAAATTTTATTATTCATTCTAAAACTGTGGACTATAGCCTTGATGTTTTTTCAAACAAAAAAGGACTTTTTCTCTGATTTTGTTCAAATTCTATATACAGGCTCTCTAAGGATTTGTCTTTTGATAAATAGTGTCAAATCGATCCTAAAAAATTATTCAAGGGATGAAACATCCCCTCGAATTATTAAGTGGCACATATTCTGAAAACTATTGGATAATTTAAATTTATCTCTTTATATTCTAATTGTATGGACCTTTATCTATCCGAAAAAATACTCTTCATCCCTTAAAACTACCAATTAGAGGGTCAAATAGACCAATAAAATTGACAGGAAATTAGCTCGAAAATGACATTTAAAATGCGAATTATGCAAGAACTGGAGCTCTAATTCGAATTTGGATTGTAGATTCGGATTCTAAAGGGTCGAATTAAGGGGATAACATGCCTAACACATTTTTTCCAAATTTTATTATTCATTCTAAAACTGTGGACTATAGCCTTGATGTTTTTTCAAACAAAAAAGGACTTTTTCTCTGATTTTGTTCAAATTCTATATACAGGCTCTCTAAGGATTTGTCTTTTGATAAATAGTGTCAAATCGATCCTAAAAAATTATTCAAGGGATGAAACATCCCCTCGAATTATTAAGTGGCACATATTCTGAAAACTATTGGATAATTTAAATTTATCTCTTTATATTCTAATTGTATGGACCTTTATCTATCCGAAAAAATACTCTTCATCCCTTAAAACTACCAATTAGAGGGTCAAATAGACCAATAAAATTGACAGGAAATTAGCTCAAAAATGACATTTAAAATGCGAATTATGCAAGAACTGGAGCTCTAATTCGAATTTGGATTGTAGATTCGGATTCTAAAGGGTCGAATTAAGGGGATAACATGCCTAACACATTTTTTCCAAATTTTATTATTCATTCTAAAACTGTGGACTATAGCCTTGATGTTTTTTCAAACAAAAAAGGACTTTTTCTCTGATTTTGTTCAAATTCTATATACAGGCTCTCTAAGGATTTGTCTTTTGATAAATAGTGTCAAATCGATCCTAAAAAATTATTCAAGGGATGAAACATCCCCTCGAATTATTAAGTGGCACATATTCTGAAAACTATTGGATAATTTGAATTTATCTCTTTATATTCTAATTGTATGGACCTTTATCTATCCGAAAAAATACTCTTCATCCCTTAAAACTACCAATTAGAGGGTCAAATAGACCAATAAAATTGACAGGAAATTAGCTCGAAAATGACATTTAAAATGCGAATTATGCAAGAACTGGAGCTCTAATTCGAATTTGGATTGTAGATTCGGATTCTAAAGGGTCGAATTAAGGGGATAACATGCCTAACACATTTTTTCCAAATTTTATTATTCATTCTAAAACTGTGGACTATAGCCTTGATGTTTTTTCAAACAAAAAAGGACTTTTTCTCTGATTTTGTTCAAATTCTATATACAGGCTCTCTAAGGATTTGTCTTTTGATAAATAGTGTCAAATCGATCCTAAAAAATTATTCAAGGGATGAAACATCCCCTCGAATTATTAAGTGGCACATATTCTGAAAACTATTGGATAATTTGAATTTATCTCTTTATATTCTAATTGTATGGACCTTTATCTATCCGAAAAAATACTCTTCATCCCTTAAAACTACCAATTAGAGGGTCAAATAGACCAATAAAATTGACAGGAAATTAGCTCGAAAATGACATTTAAAATGCGAATTATGCAAGAACTGGAGCTCTAATTCGAATTTGGATTGTAGATTCGGATTCTAAAGGGTCGAATTAAGGGGATAACATGCCTAACACATTTTTTCCAAATTTTATTATTCATTCTAAAACTGTGGACTATAGCCTTGATGTTTTTTCAAACAAAAAAGGACTTTTTCTCTGATTTCGTTCAAATTCTATATACAGGCTCTCTAAGGATTTGTCTTTTGATAAATAGTGTCAAATCGATCCTAAAAAATTATTCAAGGGATGAAACATCCCCTCGAATTATTAAGTGGCACATATTCTGAAAACTATTGGATAATTTAAATTTATCTCTTTATATTCTAATTGTATGGACCTTTATCTATCCGAAAAAATACTCTTCATCCCTTAAAACTACCAATTAGAGGGTCAAATAGACCAATAAAATTGACAGGAAATTAGCTCGAAAATGACATTTAAAATGCGAATTATGCAAGAACTGGAGCTCTAATTCGAATTTGGATTGTAGATTCGGATTCTAAAGGGTCGAATTAAGGGGATAACATGCCTAACACATTTTTTCCAAATTTTATTATTCATTCTAAAACTGTGGACTATAGCCTTGATGTTTTTTCAAACAAAAAAGGACTTTTTCTCTGATTTTGTTCAAATTCTATATACAGGCTCTCTAAGGATTTGTCTTTTGATAAATAGTGTCAAATCGATCCTAAAAAATTATTCAAGGGATGAAACATCCCCTCGAATTATTAAGTGGCACATATTCTGAAAACTATTGGATAATTTAAATTTATCTCTTTATATTCTAATTGTATGGACCTTTATCTATCCGAAAAAATACTCTTCATCCCTTAAAACTACCAATTAGAGGGTCAAATAGACCAATAAAATTGACAGGAAATTAGCTCGAAAATGACATTTAAAATGCGAATTATGCAAGAACTGGAGCTCTAATTCGAATTTGGATTGTAGATTCGGATTCTAAAGGGTCGAATTAAGGGGATAACATGCCTAACACATTTTTTCCAAATTTTATTATTCATTCTAAAACTGTGGACTATAGCCTTGATGTTTTTTCAAACAAAAAAGGACTTTTTCTCTGATTTTGTTCAAATTCTATATACAGGCTCTCTAAGGATTTGTCTTTTGATAAATAGTGTCAAATCGATCCTAAAAAATTATTCAAGGGATGAAACATCCCCTCGAATTATTAAGTGGCACATATTCTGAAAACTATTGGATAATTTGAATTTATCTCTTTATATTCTAATTGTATGGACCTTTATCTATCCGAAAAAATACTCTTCATCCCTTAAAACTACCAATTAGAGGGTCAAATAGACCAATAAAATTGACAGGAAATTAGCTCGAAAATGACATTTAAAATGCGAATTATGCAAGAACTGGAGCTCTAATTCGAATTTGGATTGTAGATTCGGATTCTAAAGGGTCGAATTAAGGGGATAACATGCCTAACACATTTTTTCCAAATTTTATTATTCATTCTAAAACTGTGGACTATAGCCTTGATGTTTTTTCAAACAAAAAAGGACTTTTTCTCTGATTTTGTTCAAATTCTATATACAGGCTCTCTAAGGATTTGTCTTTTGATAAATAGTGTCAAATCGATCCTAAAAAATTATTCAAGGGATGAAACATCCCCTCGAATTATTAAGTGGCACATATTCTGAAAACTATTGGATAATTTGAATTTATCTCTTTATATTCTAATTGTATGGACCTTTATCTATCCGAAAAAATACTCTTCATCCCTTAAAACTACCAATTAGAGGGTCAAATAGACCAATAAAATTGACAGGAAATTAGCTCGAAAATGACATTTAAAATGCGAATTATGCAAGAACTGGAGCTCTAATTCGAATTTGGATTGTAGATTCGGATTCTAAAGGGTCGAATTAAGGGGATAACATGCCTAACACATTTTTTCCAAATTTTATTATTCATTCTAAAACTGTGGACTATAGCCTTGATGTTTTTTCAAACAAAAAAGGACTTTTTCTCTGATTTTGTTCAAATTCTATATACAGGCTCTCTAAGGATTTGTCTTTTGATAAATAGTGTCAAATCGATCCTAAAAAATTATTCAAGGGATGAAACATCCCCTCGAATTATTAAGTGGCACATATTCTGAAAACTATTGGATAATTTGAATTTATCTCTTTATATTCTAATTGTATGGACCTTTATCTATCCGAAAAAATACTCTTCATCCCTTAAAACTACCAATTAGAGGGTCAAATAGACCAATAAAATTGACAGGAAATTAGCTCGAAAATGACATTTAAAATGCGAATTATGCAAGAACTGGAGCTCTAATTCGAATTTGGATTGTAGATTCGGATTCTAAAGGGTCGAATTAAGGGGATAACATGCCTAACACATTTTTTCCAAATTTTATTATTCATTCTAAAACTGTGGACTATAGCCTTGATGTTTTTTCAAACAAAAAAGGACTTTTTCTCTGATTTTGTTCAAATTCTATATACAGGCTCTCTAAGGATTTGTCTTTTGATAAATAGTGTCAAATCGATCCTAAAAAATTATTCAAGGGATGAAACATCCCCTCGAATTATTAAGTGGCACATATTCTGAAAACTATTGGATAATTTGAATTTATCTCTTTATATTCTAATTGTATGGACCTTTATCTATCCGAAAAAATACTCTTCATCCCTTAAAACTACCAATTAGAGGGTCAAATAGACCAATAAAATTGACAGGAAATTAGCTCGAAAATGACATTTAAAATGCGAATTATGCAAGAACTGGAGCTCTAATTCGAATTTGGATTGTAGATTCGGATTCTAAAGGGTCGAATTAAGGGGATAACATGCCTAACACATTTTTTCCAAATTTTATTATTCATTCTAAAACTGTGGACTATAGCCTTGATGTTTTTTCAAACAAAAAAGGACTTTTTCTCTGATTTTGTTCAAATTCTATATACAGGCTCTCTAAGGATTTGTCTTTTGATAAATAGTGTCAAATCGATCCTAAAAAATTATTCAAGGGATGAAACATCCCCTCGAATTATTAAGTGGCACATATTCTGAAAACTATTGGATAATTTGAATTTATCTCTTTATATTCTAATTGTATGGACCTTTATCTATCCGAAAAAATACTCTTCATCCCTTAAAACTACCAATTAGAGGGTCAAATAGACCAATAAAATTGACAGGAAATTAGCTCGAAAATGACATTTAAAATGCGAATTATGCAAGAACTGGAGCTCTAATTCGAATTTGGATTGTAGATTCGGATTCTAAAGGGTCGAATTAAGGGGATAACATGCCTAACACATTTTTTCCAAATTTTATTATTCATTCTAAAACTGTGGACTATAGCCTTGATGTTTTTTCAAACAAAAAAGGACTTTTTCTCTGATTTTGTTCAAATTCTATATACAGGCTCTCTAAGGATTTGTCTTTTGATAAATAGTGTCAAATCGATCCTAAAAAATTATTCAAGGGATGAAACATCCCCTCGAATTATTAAGTGGCACATATTCTGGAAACTATTGGATAATTTAAATTTATCTCTTTATATTCTAATTGTATGGACCTTTATCTATCCGAAAAAATACTCTTCATCCCTTAAAACTACCAATTAGAGGGTCAAATAGACCAATAAAATTGACAGGAAATTAGCTCAAAAATGACATTTAAAATGCGAATTATGCAAGAACTGGAGCTCTAATTCGAATTTGGATTGTAGATTCGGATTCTAAAGGGTCGAATTAAGGGGATAACATGCCTAACACATTTTTTCCAAATTTTATTATTCATTCTAAAACTGTGGACTATAGCCTTGATGTTTTTTCAAACAAAAAAGGACTTTTTCTCTGATTTTGTTCAAATTCTATATACAGGCTCTCTAAGGATTTGTCTTTTGATAAATAGTGTCAAATCGATCCTAAAAAATTATTCAAGGGATGAAACATCCCCTCGAATTATTAAGTGGCACATATTCTGAAAACTATTGGATAATTTAAATTTATCTCTTTATATTCTAATTGTATGGACCTTTATCTATCCGAAAAAATACTCTTCATCCCTTAAAACTACCAATTAGAGGGTCAAATAGACCAATAAAATTGACAGGAAATTAGCTCGAAAATGACATTTAAAATGCGAATTATGCAAGAACTGGAGCTCTAATTCGAATTTGGATTGTAGATTCGGATTCTAAAGGGTCGAATTAAGGGGATAACATGCCTAACACATTTTTTCCAAATTTTATTATTCATTCTAAAACTGTGGACTATAGCCTTGATGTTTTTTCAAACAAAAAAGGACTTTTTCTCTGATTTTGTTCAAATTCTATATACAGGCTCTCTAAGGATTTGTCTTTTGATAAATAGTGTCAAATCGATCCTAAAAAATTATTCAAGGGATGAAACATCCCCTCGAATTATTAAGTGGCACATATTCTGAAAACTATTGGATAATTTGAATTTATCTCTTTATATTCTAATTGTATGGACCTTTATCTATCCGAAAAAATACTCTTCATCCCTTAAAACTACCAATTAGAGGGTCAAATAGACCAATAAAATTGACAGGAAATTAGCTCGAAAATGACATTTAAAATGCGAATTATGCAAGAACTGGAGCTCTAATTCGAATTTGGATTGTAGATTCGGATTCTAAAGGGTCGAATTAAGGGGATAACATGCCTAACACATTTTTTCCAAATTTAATAATTCATTCTAAAACTGTGGACTATAGCCTTGATGTTTTTTCAAACAAAAAAGGACTTTTTCTCTGATTTTGTTCAAATTCTATATACAGGCTCTCTAAGGATTTGTCTTTTGATAAATAGTGTCAAATCGATCCTAAAAAATTATTCAAGGGATGAAACATCCCCTCGAATTATTAAGTGGCACATATTCTGAAAACTATTGGATAATTTAAATTTATCTCTTCATATTCTAATTGTATGGACCTTTATCTATCCGAAAAAATACTCTTCATCCCTTAAAACTACCAATTAGAGGGTCAAATAGACCAATAAAATTGACAGGAAATTAGCTCAAAAATGACATTTAAAATGCGAATTATGCAAGAACTGGAGCTCTAATTCGAATTTGGATTGTAGATTCGGATTCTAAAGGGTCGAATTAAGGGGATAACATGCCTAACACATTTTTTCCAAATTTTATTATTCATTCTAAAACTGTGGACTATAGCCTTGATGTTTTTTCAAACAAAAGAGGACTTTTTCTCTGATTTCGTTCAAATTCTATATACAGGCTCTCTAAGGATTTGTCTTTTGATAAATAGTGTCAAATCGATCCTAAAAAATTATTCAAGGGATGAAACATCCCCTCGAATTATTAAGTGGCACATATTCTGAAAACTATTGGATAATTTAAATTTATCTCTTTATATTCTAATTGTATGGACCTTTATCTATCCGAAAAAATACTCTTCATCCCTTAAAACTACCAATTAGAGGGTCAAATAGACCAATAAAATTGACAGGAAATTAGCTCGAAAATGACATTTAAAATGCGAATTATGCAAGAACTGGAGCTCTAATTCGAATTTGGATTGTAGATTCGGATTCTAAAGGGTCGAATTAAGGGGATAACATGCCTAACACATTTTTTCCAAATTTTATTATTCATTCTAAAACTGTGGACTATAGCCTTGATGTTTTTTCAAACAAAAAAGGACTTTTTCTCTGATTTTGTTCAAATTCTATATACAGGCTCTCTAAGGATTTGTCTTTTGATAAATAGTGTCAAATCGATCCTAAAAAATTATTCAAGGGATGAAACATCCCCTCGAATTATTAAGTGGCACATATTCTGAAAACTATTGGATAATTTAAATTTATCTCTTCATATTCTAATTGTATGGACCTTTATCTATCCGAAAAAATACTCTTCATCCCTTAAAACTACCAATTAGAGGGTCAAATAGACCAATAAAATTGACAGGAAATTAGCTCGAAAATGACATTTAAAATGCGAATTATGCAAGAACTGGAGCTCTAATTCGAATTTGGATTGTAGATTCGGATTCTAAAGGGTCGAATTAAGGGGATAACATGCCTAACACATTTTTTCCAAATTTTATTATTCATTCTAAAACTGTGGACTATAGCCTTGATGTTTTTTCAAACAAAAAAGGACTTTTTCTCTGATTTTGTTCAAATTCTATATACAGGCTCTCTAAGGATTTGTCTTTTGATAAATAGTGTCAAATCGATCCTAAAAAATTATTCAAGGGATGAAACATCCCCTCGAATTATTAAGTGGCACATATTCTGAAAACTATTGGATAATTTAAATTTATCTCTTTATATTCTAATTGTATGGACCTTTATCTATCCGAAAAAATACTCTTCATCCCTTAAAACTACCAATTAGAGGGTCGAATAGACCAATAAAATTGACAGGAAATTAGCTCAAAAATGACATTTAAAATGCGAATTATGCAAGAACTGGAGCTCTAATTCGAATTTGGATTGTAGATTCGGATTCTAAAGGGTCGAATTAAGGGGATAACCTGCCTAACACATTTTTCCAAATTTTATTATTCATTCTAAAACTGTGGACTATAGCCTTGATGTTTTTTCAAACAAAAAAGGACTTTTTCTCTGATTTTGTTCAAATTCTATATACAGGCTCTCTAAGGATTTGTCTTTTGATAAATAGTGTCAAATCGATCCTAAAAAATTATTCAAGGGATGAAACATCCCCTCGAATTATTAAGTGGCACATATTCTGAAAACTATTGGATAATTTAAATTTATCTCTTTATATTCTAATTGTATGGACCTTTATCTATCCGAAAAAATACTCTTCATCCCTTAAAACTACCAATTAGAGGGTCAAATAGACCAATAAAATTGACAGGAAATTAGCTCGAAAATGACATTTAAAATGCGAATTATGCAAGAACTGGAGCTCTAATTCGAATTTGGATTGTAGATTCGGATTCTAAAGGGTCGAATTAAGGGGATAACATGCCTAACACATTTTTTCCAAATTTTATTATTCATTCTAAAACTGTGGACTATAGCCTTGATGTTTTTTCAAACAAAAAAGGACTTTTTCTCTGATTTTGTTCAAATTCTATATACAGGCTCTCTAAGGATTTGTCTTTTGATAAATAGTGTCAAATCGATCCTAAAAAATTATTCAAGGGATGAAACATCCCCTCGAATTATTAAGTGGCACATATTCTGAAAACTATTGGATAATTTAGATTTATCTCTTTATATTCTAATTGTATGGACCTTTATCTATCCGAAAAAATACTCTTCATCCCTTAAAACTACCAATTAGAGGGTCAAATAGACCAATAAAATTGACAGGAAATTAGCTCAAAAATGACATTTAAAATGCGAATTATGCAAGAACTGGAGCTCTAATTCTAATTTGGATTGTAGATTCGGATTCTAAAGGGTCGAATTAAGGGGAGAACATGCCTAACACATTTTTTCCAAATTTTATTATTCATTCTAAAACTGTGGACTATAGCCTTGATGTTTTTTCAAACAAAAAAGGACTTTTTCTCTGATTTCGTTCAAATTCTATATACAGGCTCTCTAAGGATTTGTCTTCTGATAAATAATGTCAAATCGATCCCAAAAAATTATTCAAGGGATGAAACATCCCCTCGAATTATTAAGTGGCACATATTCTGAAAACTATTGGATAATTTAAATTTATCTCTTTATATTCTAATTGTATGGACCTTTATCTATCCGAAAAAATACTCTTCATCCCTTAAAACTACCAATTAGAGGGTCAAATAGACCAATAAAATTGACAGGAAATTAGCTCAAAAATGACATTTAAAATGCGAATTATGCAAGAACTGGAGCTCTAATTCGAATTTGGATTGTAGATTCGGATTCTAAAGGGTCGAATTAAGGGGATAACATGCCTAACACATTTTTTCCAAATTTTATTATTCATTCTAAAACTGTGGACTATAGCCTTGATGTTTTTTCAAACAAAAAAGGACTTTTTCTCTGATTTTGTTCAAATTCTATATACAGGCTCTCTAAGGATTTGTCTTTTGATAAATAGTGTCAAATCGATCCTAAAAAATTATTCAAGGGATGAAACATCCCCTCGAATTATTAAGTGGCACATATTCTGAAAACTATTGGATAATTTAAATTTATCTCTTTATATTCTAATTGTATGGACCTTTATCTATCCGAAAAAATACTCTTCATCCCTTAAAACTACCAATTAGAGGGTCAAATAGACCAATAAAATTGACAGGAAATTAGCTCAAAAATGACATTTAAAATGCGAATTATGCAAGAACTGGAGCTCTAATTTGAATTTGGATTGTAGATTCGGATTCTAAAGGGTCGAATTAAGGGGATAACATGCCTAACACATTTTTTCCAAATTTTATTATTCATTCTAAAACTGTGGACTATAGCCTTGATGTTATTTCAAACAAAAAAGGACTTTTTCTCTGATTTCGTTCAAATTCTATATACAGGCTCTCTAAGGATTTGTCTTTTGATAAATAATGTCAAATCGATCCTAAAAAATTATTCAAGGGATGAAACATCCCCTCGAATTATTAAGTGGCACATATTCTGAAAACTATTGGATAATTTAAATTTATCTCTTTATATTCTAATTGTATGGACCTTTATCTATCCGAAAAAATACTCTTCATCCCTTAAAACTACCAATTAGAGAGTCAAATAGACCAATAAAATTGACAGGAAATTAGCTCAAAAATGACATTTAAAATGCGAATTATGCAAGAACTGGAGCTCTAATTCGAATTTGGATTGTAGATTCGGATTCTAAAGGGTCGAATTAAGGGGATAACATGCCCAACACATTTTTTCCAAATTTTATTATTCATTCTAAAACTGTGGACTATAGCCTTGATGTTTTTTCAAACAAAAAAGGACTTTTTCTCTGATTTTGTTCAAATTCTATATACAGGCTCTCTAAGGATTTGTCTTTTGATAAATAGTGTCAAATCGATCCTAAAAAATTATTCAAGGGATGAAACATCCCCTCGAATTATTAAGTGGCACATATTCTGAAAACTATTGGATAATTTAAATTTATCTCTTTATATTCTAATTGTATGGACCTTTATCTATCCGAAAAAATACTCTTCATCCCTTAAAACTACCAATTAGAGGGTCAAATAGACCAATAAAATTGACAGGAAATTAGCTCGAAAATGACATTTAAAATGCGAATTATGCAAGAACTGGAGCTCTAATTCGAATTTGGATTGTAGATTCGGATTCTAAAGGGTCGAATTAAGGGGATAACATGCCTAACACATTTTTTCCAAATTTTATTATTCATTCTAAAACTGTGGACTATAGCCTTGATGTTTTTTCAAACAAAAAAGGACTTTTTCTCTGATTTTGTTCAAATTCTATATACAGGCTCTCTAAGGATTTGTCTTTTGATAAATAGTGTCAAATCGATCCTAAAAAATTATTCAAGGGATGAAACATCCCCTCGAATTATTAAGTGGCACATATTCTGAAAACTATTGGATAATTTAGATTTATCTCTTTATATTCTAATTGTATGGACCTTTATCTATCCGAAAAAATACTCTTCATCCCTTAAAACTACCAATTAGAGGGTCAAATAGACCAATAAAATTGACAGGAAATTAGCTCAAAAATGACATTTAAAATGCGAATTATGCAAGAACTGGAGCTCTAATTCTAATTTGGATTGTAGATTCGGATTCTAAAGGGTCGAATTAAGGGGAGAACATGCCTAACACATTTTTTCCAAATTTTATTATTCATTCTAAAACTGTGGACTATAGCCTTGATGTTTTTTCAAACAAAAAAGGACTTTTTCTCTGATTTCGTTCAAATTCTATATACAGGCTCTCTAAGGATTTGTCTTCTGATAAATAATGTCAAATCGATCCCAAAAAATTATTCAAGGGATGAAACATCCCCTCGAATTATTAAGTGGCACATATTCTGAAAACTATTGGATAATTTAAATTTATCTCTTTATATTCTAATTGTATGGACCTTTATCTATCCGAAAAAATACTCTTCATCCCTTAAAACTACCAATTAGAGGGTCAAATAGACCAATAAAATTGACAGGAAATTAGCTCAAAAATGACATTTAAAATGCGAATTATGCAAGAACTGGAGCTCTAATTCGAATTTGGATTGTAGATTCGGATTCTAAAGGGTCGAATTAAGGGGATAACATGCCTAACACATTTTTTCCAAATTTTATTATTCATTCTAAAACTGTGGACTATAGCCTTGATGTTTTTTCAAACAAAAAAGGACTTTTTCTCTGATTTTGTTCAAATTCTATATACAGGCTCTCTAAGGATTTGTCTTTTGATAAATAGTGTCAAATCGATCCTAAAAAATTATTCAAGGGATGAAACATCCCCTCGAATTATTAAGTGGCACATATTCTGAAAACTATTGGATAATTTAAATTTATCTCTTTATATTCTAATTGTATGGACCTTTATCTATCCGAAAAAATACTCTTCATCCCTTAAAACTACCAATTAGAGGGTCAAATAGACCAATAAAATTGACAGGAAATTAGCTCAAAAATGACATTTAAAATGCGAATTATGCAAGAACTGGAGCTCTAATTTGAATTTGGATTGTAGATTCGGATTCTAAAGGGTCGAATTAAGGGGATAACATGCCTAACACATTTTTTCCAAATTTTATTATTCATTCTAAAACTGTGGACTATAGCCTTGATGTTATTTCAAACAAAAAAGGACTTTTTCTCTGATTTCGTTCAAATTCTATATACAGGCTCTCTAAGGATTTGTCTTTTGATAAATAATGTCAAATCGATCCTAAAAAATTATTCAAGGGATGAAACATCCCCTCGAATTATTAAGTGGCACATATTCTGAAAACTATTGGATAATTTAAATTTATCTCTTTATATTCTAATTGTATGGACCTTTATCTATCCGAAAAAATACTCTTCATCCCTTAAAACTACCAATTAGAGAGTCAAATAGACCAATAAAATTGACAGGAAATTAGCTCAAAAATGACATTTAAAATGCGAATTATGCAAGAACTGGAGCTCTAATTCGAATTTGGATTGTAGATTCGGATTCTAAAGGGTCGATTTAAGGGGATAACATGCCTAACACATTTTTTCCAAATTTTATTATTCATTCTAAAACTGTGGACTATAGCCTTGATGTTTTTTCAAACAAAAAAGGACTTTTTCTCTGATTTTGTTCAAATACTATATACAGGCTCTCTAAAGATTTGTCTTCTGATAAATAGTGTGAAATCGATCCTAAAAAATTATTCAAGGGATGAAACATCCCCTTGAATTATTAAGTGGCACATATTCTGAAAACTATTGGGAAATTTGAATTTATCTCTTCATATTCTAATTGTATGGACCTTCATCTATCCAAAAATATACTATTTATCCCTTAGAACTACCAATTAGAGGGTCAAATAGACCAATAAAGTTGACAGGAAATTAGCTCAAAAATGACATTTAAAATGCGAATTAGGCAAGAACTGGAGCTCTAATTCGAATTTGGATTGTAGATTCGGATTCTAAAGGGTCGAATTAAGGGGATAACATGCCTAACACATTTTTTCCAAATTTTATTATTCATTCTAAAACTGTGGACTATAACCTTGATTCTTTTTCAAACAAAAAAGGACCTATCAGGGGTCTCGCCCTGATCCCTACCGAGAGCTTCTGCGTGTGACACTCAAGGCGGCACTTTCGGTGCTGGTAATTGGAAAGAATATCCTGTGCACTATGAAATGAAGGCAATTCCGTCTCTAGTTTTGTGTATTTTCCACCGAGTCGAAAATAAAATAGCATATGTCCCTCGTGTAAAAAACCTGTCAAATTCCGCCCTGTTGTGAATTGAGTTGCAATCACCTACGTTCCGTGCCAAAATATTGCGATATTTTGACACTCCATTCTGGCGATTACAACTCAATTCACAACACGGCGGAAATGACAGATTTTCCACAGGTCGGGCATAATCTATTAATTTTTCTGTCGGTTGGTTTGTCTAGCTGAAAGTCGCAGTACATGTGCAGGTTCGTTGCCTGATCGCCTACTGGAGTCTCTCAGAAGCCTATATAGTCAAATGTATCCAGGCACATGTTTATGTACCCAGTGAAGTGCCTAGGCACATTAGAGACCCATAAACTCTTGTGCAACATTTAAAAGTTTCATTGAAACATTGAGATATATTTTAGAGTTTTTGCTTGCCTAGTTTAGAACTTAGGACACCTTGAAGATCGAGGGCTCCTAGGCACATGCCTAATGTGCCTGATGAGTCATACAGGACTGTCCTGAGAATTATTTCAGGAGCCACTAACAGTAAATAGCTTTAAGTATGCAAAACGAGCTTGAGGAATTAATTAGTGTATGAATGATGTTATATTGGGAGGAAATTGGTGCCACATCAAGTCACATCGAGGCACCTAGGCACATTAATAATTTGAGGCTCCTTAATTGTTGTACATATTTCTAAGCCCCTTATAAATATTGGTTAGTAGAAATTTTGAAGTTTTTGCTTGCCTATTTTGATACTTGGAAGCCAAGGATCTTTAGGCACCTAGGCACGTTCCTAATGTGCCTAATAAATGTTACAGGGCTGTATTTAATGTATTTCAAATATAAAAAATATTAGGGGACTAAAAATTTGAGGTTCCCAGGCACGTGCCTAATGTTCCCAATGGATGATTAGGCATTATTTGGAACAATAGGCATTAGTTAGTTGAATAATAATATTTTGAAGACGATATTTGTCAGATAAATGTTATAAAACTGTTTCTATTTTATATTCGCACACATTTTGATGTTGATGACTAAAAAAATTCATTCAGGGTTCCTTATTGGGTTGCCAATTATGAAAACTCAAAATTTCAGCTTATTAGGCTTTGTATTTGTTCTGTCTTGATTAAAACATCAATATTTATAGCAGGGGCGGTCATAATGTAACTCTCGAGCCACGTGTGGCATTCGCAGGTGGTTTTAGGCACCAAATTAGGCAGATGTATATGTTTTATAATAGAGGATTACCTGGAACATATTTGGGGAAGTAGCGGACGAAAAATTGATGGATTTACTAATCTGAAATTCCGGATCAAAATTGCCTGTATATCCTTTGATCATTACGGTTTTGGCGGTACCTTGTTCACCTAAAAACAGGCTCAAACATTGATACTTAGACTAAATTATGTTTGGAAGGCTTCAACGTACCAATAAATAGTACAGCTTTGGATTGTTTGGCGCAGAGATGTAACAGAAAAGCACTCCTGACATTATCAATATTAGGAACAAGAATATCAGCGTACTCTAATACTGAATCAGAAGGATAAATGAATTCTTCAACCCTGTCTGACCAATGTTGCCACCGCCCATTTTCTGCAACCAAATACTCAAAAATGGTCTGGCCTTCTTCTATTTTTGGCCATTCCAGTTTGCTTGGATGGGAAAGGACGAATTCTTCCATTAACACTCGGTCATCCAGTTCGAGAACCGCGCCTGAAGAAAGGACAAAGTAATTTATGAGGTTTTCGACTAAAAGTTGACAAATACCTAAAGACCACATCAGGGAGAATAGAAACAGTCGTTCCAAATGTTTGGCATTCATCATCTTCTTTTCTTCGCCTTCATTTGGCTCCAACAAACCTGTGATGATATCGGTGCATTGTCGAATGTATAGTGCTTCAAGAATTGGCATTTTGGGCTTCAATCTAGTCTGCAAATAAGTGTGCAAGTCGTCATAAATGGCATGGAACAGAGGACGAAATGCGTCTGCTTCTTGTGGAGCCACCTTCAGGAGCCAAGCCTAAAAGTTCACCAATTTAAAATTATAAACAAATTTGAAAATCTTTGGTATTCACATCCAGCATTGGTTGCCATTTAAGTACGGAAGAACTGACAAAAACCATCCCCATCCTCGATACAGTGGCAGGGCTGGCATTATCAACATTATCTGGTTCAAAACACAGTTTACAATTTGGAGCCATAACAATGCGATCCCCATTCGCTAGGGTCAAAGTTTTGTTGTCATCCAAAACTGAATTCAAGTTTTCGATCCAAACTGCATCTACTGGACCATCCAGAATTAGCCAAACATATTCTGTCTTCTTCATTTTGAGGGTCTTCCTCCAAAGGGTGGAGAAAATACCATCTGTCCAGTCGTTTGTGGCCACATCCAAACGGCCAAACATTTGGGGGGCTGTTATCGCCTGGAAAAGCAAGATAATCATTGTGCCAATTTCAAATGGCTCGCGTAGTTACTTTAGGGTTCATCCTCATCTCTCTATGTGGCTTTCCACATTCGGTCATGCTTCTCATTAGGCAATGGAGGCATTTGGTCTTACCACATCCAGTAGGACCTGCAAAAACAAAGTGAATTATTAGTTGGGCCCTGAAACAAATCCTGTGAGCAAAAATTATGTAGACAACTCTTCAGGGTTCCATTTACAAAACCCATCACCTCGTAGCACTTCTAGGAATACCAAACTGACGAAACTCATGAGGAATATGCTTCTTCAAAGTCATCTGAGAAATTTAACATCAAAAATTGATCACCTAACGTACTCTTATCCTCTTCAAGTTACAGGCAAACGACCTGACGACAGTAAACTTCTGGCCAGTCTGGTACGTCGATGGTATCGCTATACCAACGCAACAAACACCTTAAAAACGTTAAGAAGTCTTATGAGTTGATCTGTAAGCCCTAAATGATCTCCAGATCCAAGTTGATACTTTCCCCAAACATCATACGTCGAAACGGAATACCAAACTGACGAAACTCTTGGGAAATATAATTCTTCAAAGTCACTCGAGAAATTCACCATTAAAAATTGATCACCTAAGGTACTATTATCCTCTTCAAGTTATAGGCAAACGACCTGACGACAGTAAACTTCTGGCCAGTCTGGTACGTCGATGGTATCGCTGTACCAACGCAAACAAACACCTTGAGGGCGTTAGGAAGAGTTGACCTATGAACCACAAATTGATATTTTATCTAATAAATGTCGTCTACGACTGAACCTAAGCCCTAGCAAACAGAAAGATCAATTTCCTGCTCTGCAGCAAACGGGGCAAGCATAACAGGCTTCCTAAATACTTTGGCGTAGCACCAAATCAATTTCTAACTTATTAAGGACACTTGGAGACAATTGAACAAAGGGCCAAAGCTGAAAACAATATTAGAAAGCTTGCAGGAGCCACATTGTGAACCCAATCAGGCAACCTAAGCATTAGTTTCGCTTGTGGCAGAATATTGTCTCCGCAAATGACCTGTCGACAGTAAACTCCTGGAAATTCTGGTACGTCTATGGTATCGCTATACCAGCACAATAAACATCTCGAAAACGTTAATAAGTCTTAAGAGTTGACATGTAAGCCCAAAATGATCTTTAGATCCAAGCCGATACTTGCCCTTACATCATACGTCGAAACGGAATACCAAACTGACAAAGCTCATAGGAAATATGCTTCTTCAAAGTCACCTGGGAGTTTTACAATTTAAATTTAATCATCCAAGGTACTCTTATCTACTTCAAGTTATAGGCAAACGACCTGATGACAGTAAACTTCTGGCCAATCTGGTATGTTAATGGTATCGCTATACCAATGCAAACAAACACCTCGAGGACGTTAAAAAGCTTTGAAAGTTGACATATAAACCATGAATTGATACTTTTCTGATAAATGTTAAATGTTGTCTACGACTAGACCTAAGCCCTAGCAAACAGAAAGATCAATTTCCAGCTCAGCAGGAAACGAGACAAACAAAACAGGCTTCCTGAATACTTTGGCATAGCATCAAATCGATTTCTAACTAATAAGGGACACTTGAAGACAATCTAACAAAGAGCCAAAGCTTAAAACAATATCAAAAAGCTTGTAGAAGCCAAGCCGATACTTGCCCTAAGATCATACGTCGAAACGGAATACCAAACTGACTAAACTCATAAAAAATATGCTTCTTCAAAGTCACCTAAGGAATTCATCATTAAAAATTGATCACTTAAGAGAATCTTATCCTCTTCAAGTTAAAGGAGAACGACCTGTCGACAGTAAACTTTTGGCCAGTCTGGTACGTCGATGGTTTCACTATACCAGCGCAAACAAACACTTCGAGGGCATTAAAAAGCTTCAAGAGCTGACCATAAATTAATACTTTATCTAATAAATATCGTCCGCGACTAAACCTAAAGCCTAGCAAATAGAAAGATCAATTTCCAGCTCAGCAGGAAACAAGGCAAACATAACAGGTTTTCTGAATACTTTGGCCTAGCACCAAATCGATTTCTAACTTATAAAGGACACTGGGAGATAATTGGACAAAGACCCAAAGCTGGAAACAATATACGAAAACTTGTAGGACCCATATAGGGATCTCAATCAGGCAACCTAAGCATTATTTTGACCTGTGGCAGAATACTGTGCTCACAATCGATATGTCGTCAGTAAACTCCCAAAAATTCTAGTACGTTGACGGTATCGGTATATCAACAAAACCAACACCTCGAGGAGATTAAACAAGCTTTAAGAGTCGGCCCATGAGCCTTAAATGAGTACCACATGAAATAAATGACGTCCATGCCTCAACACAAGCTCTAGTGAACAAAAAGATCCATTTCCAGTTCGAATAGCCTCCCCAAATACTTTGGCATAGCACCAAACCAATCTTTGACATATAAAAGTCATCTGGAGACAATTGGACAAAGACTCAAGGCTGACAAACAATATTAGGAGAAACCACATGAGGATCCCAGACAGACACGTCACGAATGGTAGCTCAAAAACTGGCTCCCTTTGCAAGATAAGGTGCCAGGTGGAGTACAAATGCCCACACATCAATAAAATTTACGTGCACCCCAATAATACCATGACAACTATTAAGTCTACTCCTAAGCCTAGGAGCCACTTGAAAATGACATGCGAATGGCTCCCCAAAACCTGGCTCTCTTTGCAGGATAAAATTCCTGGTGGTATACAAATTTCCACAGGTCGATATTATTGATGATGTGCATCTACGAGCTACCTGAAAGTCCCAAGCCAACACACTGCGAATGGTAGCCCAAGAATTGGCTCTCTTTTCAGAATGAAGTGCCTGGTAAGGTACAAATGTCCACAGATCAATAAAATTGTTACCCATTTCAATTATGCCATGATAATCGTAAGATACATGCATTCATGAGCCACACGGAAATGGCATGTTAATGGTAGCTCCTAAAAATTGATTCTCTTTGCAGGTTAAGGCTCCCACACGTCAATAAGATTGATGTGCACCTCAATAATACCACGAGAACTGTGAAGTTTCCATCCACATGGGAATTGCAAATGGCAGCTCAAGAACTGGTCTACACCTTAATAATACCATGAAAACAATGAGCTATAAGAAGGTCCCTGCAAATGGTAGCCCAAGTATTGGTTCTCTCTGTGCCTAATTGGATGAAAATGCTTCGACGTCCGTACCAGAAATCCTAAATTCACTTGGCCTTATGCACTTATGACCATAAATGGAAAATTGGCATGACCTGAAACAAGCAAGGGCCCTACCAATCCAAATTGGTAGCCCCCAAAGTCTAAACAATCAAACTTTTCAACATCAAACAACAATTTAGATCAAAACAACCACTTAGACTCAACCATTCGTGTACCAGAAATATAAATGCCGGGAAAACAATGGTACAGTCTTCACCATATTCGAACCAGACATGATTTATAAATAGGGGCTCTCAGATATCCAATATGCGACTTTGGAGCCTCCGTACAAACTGTAAGCCTTATAATCAGTACATGCCCGTTTGAAAGACCTCAAGGAAAATTGGACGAAGTCTTTGAAGCCATACCGTCTGCCATAAATTTGATCTTCCTTTACCCAATGAAATAAAAACGCTGTCACGTCAATAATACCATACCAGAAATGCTAAAGTTACTCCAATATTTTATGAATCGAAAATTGGCATAGCCCAAATCAAGTAAGGGCTGTACCAATTCTCGATCTGATGGACAACCAATTTGGTTCCCACCTAGTCAGACTCTTTAACATCAAACCACAATTTTCATCAAATCAACCACTAAGACTCAACCATTCGTGTACCAGAAATATAAATGCCTGGAACGGGATGGTACTGTCTGCATATAATGGAAATTGACATGTTTCTTAGATAAGGGCTCCCAGATACCAAAAATGTGACTTTGGAGCTTCCGTACATACTGTAAGCCACATAATCAATACATGTCCGTTTGGAAGACCTCAAAAAGAATTGGACGAGGTGTTCGAAGCCGTACCGTCTGCCAAATACTTGTATCATGTTAATAATACCCTAAGGTCATTCCAATATCTTGGCCCAAAGCACTTACGACTGTAAATGGAAAATTGGCATGACCCGAAGCAAGTAAAGGCTGTACCAATTCTCGAAATGATAGACAACCAATTTGGTCCACGCCTATTAAACACCCAAATGATCAAAACAACAATGAGGGCTCAACCATTTCTGTACCAGAAATATGAATGCCAGGAGAGGGATGGTACAGCTGCCATAAACTGGATAACATATCAAAATTGGAAGTACTTACCCAAAATCATGAGCCCATGTCTGACCAAAGACGTTTCATAAAACTGGATGACTTTTAAATTCCAGGCGGGGTGATTCATGATGCCCATTTGGGCAGTTTGATTGGAAATGGCCCTCTGGAGCTCTTTATATGTTGACGTACTCAATTTTATGCCAGGAAACATGTCTTCGATGAGGGACATGAATAGAGGCTCATCTTCGTCTACCAGTTTACTCACATTCATATCTCTGAATTAAAAAAAGGTAATATGGTATGCCAAAAGCTGGATGAATTCTGAATACTTACCGTAGTACTCTCATGACTACAGTCTCTTCAGTTTCAGCAGGATTGGCCCTTTTTTGGGCACCTAAGGTCCTTAAGACCGAAAGGATGTTCCTCAGGCCAAAATCATAATGTACTTGTTTGGATAATTGTTCTTCACAAAGTTTATACAAAGTGAAAAACTTTCTAGCCAAAATACTATTGTCTTTGAATCCACAGGAAGCCAATTTGACTCGAATTATGATCTGACGATCTGGCACCATCATGGCTACCGACCGGAACATTATTTTTAGGTTTTCTGGGAGCTCCTGGCGACCAGCGTAACCTGGATTCATGGTGAGGAACATACCAAATTCAATATTCATGGAAACGGTGTCCCCATCGCTGAAAAAAAGAAGTATGAATCTGGTTGTATCAAATTTTGAGACCTAAGTACCTAAATAGGAATGAGGCTTTCCGTTCCTTTCTTGCAGTGAGGACGATGTAAATTTGTTGGGCAGCTACACTCAGCACCGGTAATTCGATCCTGTTGAACTCATCGAAGCAGCCCCAAGTGCCAGATTGGGCTAGCCCCTTGAAAATACGGCCCAAACCACGGAAGTCCATCTGTAAGAGAAACCCTAGAAGACTTAGCACAGTATCTGGCACACTAGTGTGCCTAATGGATAATCTGGCACACTGGGTACGTGCCTAATGTGTCTAATGCATAATCTGGCACACTAGGCACGTGCCTGCGATGTTCCTATGTTGGTTGGAAGTACCTGATCAGAACAATTGAAGACGACCACTAGTTTGCCCAATGCCCGGCCCATATCTTTCGTCGTTTCCGTTTTTCCGGTTCCTGCTGGGCCTGCCGGAGCTCCACCCATGTTCATACCTAAATAATACCCCCTAAATTGAATTATGGGCCAAATGTCACAACAAACTCCATAACCAAATAAACTACAGTCTTTCTAGTTTGGAGTATACCAGACGTGGCCTCAGAGGCAATATTTACGTACCAATAGCTTGGGCCAAAGTAATGTAACACCTGTCGGTCAAGGGGGTGATGGCCAACCGTTCAGTAACCCCCAAATACTCATTTTGGTACAAGAAATCAACATCTGTTATCTTCACCCAAACGTCATCATTATCTTCGTTCCAATAGAACCTCGCTTGCTTCTGCCACTCAAAATCAGACTTCAATCGAATCTTCAGCCTCACCAAATCATCAAAAATATCCCTTTGGTGTAGATGGATGGTAACCATAGTCTCAAACCGAACCCTGTCCAGTCTACTAAGATTTTTGATGGTCAACTCAATCAAATTATTCAAGAGATCCAAAAAACGTTGGTTGGTGTTCCGCATGATCTTTTTGTCGACTCTGGACCTAATTAGAGCCACCTCTGCTTCTTTGGTCCAAAGTAGTTGAATCCCAACGAGACCTGCCTACAATTGGGGATAAAATATCAGGTGCCAACTGAAAGGCCAATATTCCTTACTTGTCCACAATAGGCGGGAAAATTCTTAACAAAATCATATTCTGGATCCTTAATTGCAATGGCAATGGCGGCAATTACATTTTTGACAGTTTCCCGAACCGTTGACAGCAAGGAGTTTAACCAAATTTCAACCCCTCCTGAACAAGTAACAGGTTTTTCGAACGTTACTACTTCGCCTAAATCAGACAACATTGCCAGGATAACATCGACCTTTTTTTCATCAAACTCCACCTATTCACAATTGAAAATCAATTTTCAACCCTTAAGATTAATTATTGTCCTTACCAAAGCCACAGCGTCGAAAAGGCTCAACAAATGGGGCTGAATAGATTGAGGGTTTGAACTTTGCCCCAAAATTTCTAGTAGGACAGGATCTGATATGAAAAAAAACCTTGGGAAACACAAACGCTTCGATTCTGCAACAAATATTAATTTGGCAACATGTGTGTGAGTGCCCGAAGGGCTCCGTACACGAATGAAACGGAACTGCTCAACACTCAACCAGCAAACAATGTTCACCAAATTTTTCAACAAACCTTTATAATTACATGCATGCCAGTTTTTTTCTTGCCTAACTCACTCGGAAACTCTCTCAAAATTTACCTACCATAATTTGGCATCACTTTTTTGGGTAACTCAAAAATAATTTTAGTATTTTGTCACCTGAATTAGGTGTGGACAAGCCTGTTGTACATTAGTGAAAAAATTCATGTTGGTAGCGTTATAATTTTGTGAAAAACTCGACTGGACATACAAGCATCGAAATCCCACCCCGAAAGACCTTTCATGTCCTTTTTATGGTTCAGAGCCCTAATAAATATTGATTTTGGTAGTGATCCCAGTATTCGGTAGGCCTTTTTTGTTGGACAGTCATTTTTTCCCACTCGGAAACTGTCTCACCACGAATAAACTAGCAATTACATCCGATTATATAGACAAGCCGATCATTCCCGCAATTTTTTTTTTATTGTTTCATCTTTTTGAACAATTGTTGCACATGCCCTAACCAACTGTTTTCTGATACTTCAACTACATTTTTTCCAATATTACATCCCTGTATAACAAATTATTCTTAATAACATCCAAAGTAATATAATATTTTACATTACAATTGGCCCCCTCTTTATTTTGAAAGTTTGGGCAAATTTCAACATTTTGCCTCAATAATTAGGTATAGACAAGTTCGTTGGATACTTAAACAAAAATTCATGCTGGTAGCACTGTTATTTATTGAAAAACTCGACTAGAAATATAAACAGACACACAAGCATCGACGTTTCACTTTGAGTATTTTAGACAAATTAAAAGGTACGGAACCCTAATTTATTTTTATTTTGTAGTGATCCTTGTATCAAGATAAGCTTATTTGACCGATATTATCAAACTCCCACTCGTAAACTGTCTCCCAAACAAAAACAAATCTGACCAATTGCACATTGAGCTTTCATGCAATATTCAGCGTCCTTTTTTAGGGATTAACAATACAATTTTGATATTTTGCCGCCTGAATTTGATATAACCACATTTTTTTTATATATATACAAAAATTCATGTTGGTAGCATAGTTATTTACTGAAAAACTCGACTGGAAATATAAACAGACACACAAATATCGAAGTTTCACTATACGGGGTATTTTGAGCACATTAAGGTACGAAACCCTGATAAATATGATTTTTTCAGTGATGTAAATATCAGGACAAGTTTATTTGATCGGTTTCATTTTCCTCTCTCTCGGAAACTGTCTGCCAAACAACAAATTAACAATCATATCTGAACACCTACACATTAAGCTTTCATGCAATATTCAGCGCCCTTTTTTAGAGCATTACAAGACAATTTCAATATTTTGCCTCCTGAATTGGGTACAATCACGTTTCTTTTGCATATCTGTATAAAATTTTCATGTTGGTAGCATTGTTATTTACTGAAAAACTTGACTGGAAATATAAACAGACACACAAGTTTCGAAGTTTCAATATGTGGAGTATTTTGGGCACATCAAGGTACGGAACCCTGATAAATATTGATTTTTCAGTAATATAAATATCAAGACAAGCTTATTCGACTAATTGCATTTTCCTCCCACTCGGAAACTGTCTCCCAAACAACAAATTAACAATCATATCTGACCACCTACACATTGAGCTTACATGCAATATTCAGCGCCCTTTTTCAGGAACTTACAAGACAATTTTGATATTTTGCTCCTGAATTGTGTACAAACACCTTTTTTTCATATTTATACAAAATTCCATGTTGGTTTCATCGTTATTTACCGAAAAACTCTACTGAAAATACAAACAGGCACACAAGTTTCGAAGTTTTACTATACGGGGTATTTTGAGTACAATAAGGTACGGAACCCTGATAAAAATCAATTTTCCAGTAATGTTAGTATCAAGGCAAGCTTACTTGACCAGCTGCATTTTTCTCCCACTCGGAAACTGTCTCTCAAACAACAAATTAACAATCATATCTGACCACCTACACATTGAGCTTTCATGCAGTATTCAACGCCCTTTCTTTGTGATTTTCGAAACAATTTTGATATTTTTCCTCCTGATTTGGATACAACCACGTTTTTTTTTTATATCGATACAAAATTTCATGTTGGTAGCACCGTTATTTACTGAAAAACTCGATTGGATATATAAACAGACACACAAGTATTGAAGTTTCACTTTGTGGAGTATTTTGGGCACATTAAGGTACAGAACCCTAATAAATATCGATTTTCATGTGATACATGTATCAAGATAAGCTTATTTGATCAGTTGCATTTTCTTCTCACTCGGAAACTGTCTGCCAAACAACAAATTAACAATCATATCTGACCACTTGCTCATTGCGCTTTCATGCAATATTCAGCGTCCCTTTTTAGGAGATTTCAGGATAATTTTGATATTTTGCCTCCTGATTTAGATACAGTAACGTTTTTCTTCACTTCTATACAAAAATTCATGTTGGTAGCATCGTTATTTACTGAAAAACTCGACTGGATATATAAACAGACACACAAGTATTGAAGTTTCACCTTGTGGAGTATTTTGGGCACATTAAGGTACGTAACCCTGATAAATATCGACTTTTCAGTGATTTAAGTATCAAGACAAGCTCATTTGAGCGGTTGCATTTTCCTCTCACTCGCATATTGTCTCCAAAACAATAAATCAACAATCATATCTGACCACCTACACATTTAGCTTTCATGCAATATTCAGCGCTCTTTTTTAGGAATATACAAGACAATTTCAATATTTTGCCTCCTGAATTGGGTACAACCACGTTTTCTTCATATCTGTACAAAATTTCATGTTGGTAGCATAGTTATTTACTGAAAAAATCGACTTGAAATATAAACAGACACACAAGTTTCGAAGTTTCACCATGTTGAGTATTTTGGGCACATTAAGGTACGGAACCGTAATAAATATCAATTTTTATGTGATACATGTATCAAGATAAGCTTATTTGATCAGTTGCATTTTCCTTTCACTCCAAAACTCTCTCTCAAACAACAAATTAACAATCATATCTGACCACCTACACATTGAGCTTTCATGCAATATTCAGCGCCCTTTTTTAGCAATTTACAAGATAATTTTGATATTTTGCCTCCTGCATTAAGTACACACACGTTTTTTTATCATCTTTATAAAATTTCATGTTGGTAGCATTGTTATTTACTAGAAAACTCGACTGGAAATATAAACAGATACACAAGTATCGAAGTCTCATTATGAGGGTTTTTTTGGGGACATTAAGGTACGGAACCCTGATAAATAACAATTTTTTAGCTTATTTGATTAGTTGTTTTTTCCTCCCACTCAGAAACTGTCTCCCAAACTACAAATTACCAATTATACCTGACCACTTGCACATTGAGCTTTCATGCAATATTCAGCGCCCTTTTTTAGGGATTTACAAGACAATTTTGATATTTTGCCTCCTGAATTGGACACAGCCACACTTTTTTTCCATATCTGTACAAAATTTCATGTTAGTAGTATTGTTATTTACTGAGAAAGTCGACTGGAAATATAAACAGTTTCGAAGATTCATTATGAGGGATATTTTGGGCACATTAAGCTACGGAACCCTGATAAATATGAATTTTTTAGTAATGTAGGTATCAAGACAAGCTTATTTGATCAGTTGCATTTTCATCCCACTCGGAAACTATCTCTCAAACGAAAAATATCTGACCACCTAGACATTTAACTTTCATGCAATATTAAGCGCGCTTTTTTAGGGATTTTTAGGGTATTTTAGGATAGTTCTAATATTTCGCTTAATAATTTAGGTATTGGTAGGCCTGATTCATATTTTGTCCAAATTTCATGTTGGTAGCTTTCATATTTACTGAAAAACTCGACTGGAAATATGAAGTATCGACGTTTCAATATAAAGGATATTTTAGGCACATTAAGGTACGGAACCCTAATAAATATCAATTTTTTTTTGTTATGTAAGTATTAGGACAAGCTTATTTGATTGGTTGTATTTTGTCCAACTCGGAAACTGTCTCTCAAACGGCAAAATACACATCGAGCTTTCATGCAATATTCAGCCCCCTTTTTTAGGGGTTTAAGGGTAATTTTTAAATTTGGCCTCCTGATTTGTATATATGTAGGCCTAATGTATGATTGTACCAAATTTCGTGTTATTAGTAAAAATAATTTGTGAGAAATTCGGCTGTACTTTTAGACAGTCAAACAAACATAAAAGTCCCACAATGAGGGTACTTTTATGTACTTTGCAGGGTACGGAGCCCTGAAGAAAAAGATTTTATGAGGACCTAAGTATCCGGTCAAGCTTTTTTGACAGGTTTCCAGTTGTTCCAGTAAATATGGTAGCAATTGTCCCATTGTTTCGTCTCCAGTAGAACATTCAACTGCGTTGAGCATATCTCGCGCCCTAAACATGATTTTGACCCAGGATCTATCAATTCCCTGCAAAAAAAATTGAAAAATAAACAATTCAAGACTGTTTTTGATATTGATGAGAGGAAAAACTGATTTAGTCAATTTTTTGGGCAATAATTTTTGCAAAAAGGAAAGAAAAAGTTTATTACAGAAAATCGCTTGGCTTCTGCTGGAAGTTGTTTGGAAATGTCACCACCGACGAAGACGGCCTCCAGGTAGACCCACAAATTCTGTACTTGAAGCCACCTTTCCAAAATTTCGGACGTGGTTACTAATTTGTGCACCCAAAGCTGGATATCTTTTTTGTAAGGAGCGTTGTATCTAAAGTACAAATTTTGGTCAAAAATTATTTAATCACGAGCTGAGCGAGTGCTTATAGTACCTGTTACTTAATAATGAGTTTAATATCATGAGACTATCCTCCAGCATTGCAATAGTCTCCCCCGTTTCTTGCCCCTTCAAAAGAAGCTCCCCTCTTGCTTTGAAAGGGGCAAATTTGAGATCAACTATCGCCCAATCGGCTATCACTTGTTTTAGCTTAGCCTCAATGTCTTTTTCTTTAACAGCGCTGATGCAAATGTCCTAAAAAGTCATTAAAATAATTTAATTTAATTTAGTTTTATTTTAAATCAGTCGTTACTTCAATATCATCTTTGTTTTGCAGTAGGGGTGCTTCCATGACGTTCCGGAGGGTGAAAGTTGGTGAATCCAAATCAAATTTGTGTTTAGTTGCTGTTTCTATTCGTTTCCAGTGTCTGTCTTTCATTGCCTAGCCAAAAATTGCTCAATTCATTGATTTTTGGATCTAATTTGGAATTTATACCTTGCTGGCCATCATCTCCAAAAGGGGGCACGTTTCATTGAAGTCGTCAATTTTTTTCTTCAGTTCCAAGAAAGCTGGCCAATCTTTCATCCCTTTAGGCAATTTTCGACACCTTGAAAATTAATTACAGCTCAATTAAAAGCCGGTATTCACAGGGAAGCGAACGGCGGCGCTTGAGGGTGATTCCCCCACAAACCTGCTTTGAAAATCGGCCAATTCTTCAATTATAACATCAATGTCCAAATCAGACCACAATAAATCAAAATATCCATCAATACTAGCGTTTACTTGGATGTACAATCCATACAATTTGTTTAATAAATTAAACTCTTTTTTCTTTTGGATAAGTACTGGATACTCGTTGACTTCCATTCCAAATAGTTTTTCGCCGCTGCTGTACATTTCGTACCGCTGCCACAAATCGTCAAAACGGGCCTAAACATTGAAAAAATGCTGACAAAACAAAAAATGCACACCCTTAACCGCAAATTTACATTAAAACAATTAATTGCTTATAAAAATTGAGCCATAAAACAAATCACATCAAAAATCAATAGACTTATACCTAAATTATTGTTCAATAAAAAAAATTGAAAAAAACAAAAAAAAAATGAAAATTGGGGCGTACAGCGTGCCCCATACGTACAAACAAACAAAAAAAACACATACCACTGATTAAAAACAAATTTAAATCATAATAAATATAAAAAAACAATTGACAATCACCTGAAATAGGAGCACCCTATCGCTGGCTTCATTCGCAGCTAATCCAGGCACCATGGGTCCAACTGTTTCATAGTCCCTTTCGAAGGAAGCAACATCCTGCTGAAACTGCGCTACTCCTTTGAGTAATTCCGCTTGAAATGGAGCTTGAATCAAGCAAATTTCTTCTTGGACACTTTTGGCCAAGGCCAACATATTATTAAAGTTATATCTGAGGGTGTCCACCCTTTCGCTTTCTTCAGCAGGAACGTTTATTTTAAATTCGGCAAAAGTTGCAAAAGCTTCCTCCATTAACACCAAAGCTATGTCCATGTCGATGAAATTGTCCCTAATACGTTCCAGACAAGCCATTCCTAACCTAGGGAGATAAAGGAGTTGTAAAATGAGTCGTATTTTAGCACAATTAATTACCTGACATCGTCCAAATTACTAATCTTCTTGTTGAGGATTTTTACTTGATCAAATATAAATCCAACCATTTCATTTAATTTTTCTTTGTATTTAGCAGTCAAATGTTTGCCTAACAATTGTTTCCACGCATTGCTTTCGACCAACAAAGCCAATTTATATCGATCTGTATTAATAAAAGAATAAAACATATAAGAGTATTTGAGGTACGCGTCTTTATGTTGCATTGAAGTCTTTTCATCTAAAACACCTCTAACTGCTTTAAATCAACAACTCTTAATAATTTTTCAAGTTTTGTCGCGAATAAAATCATCATTAAGGGCTATTTTATACTCTTAAATATTAATTCTATATAAATATTCTCTAGGTCAAAATAGGGGTTGATAATCCAAATTTGTGATGATTAATAAAACATAAGGGACAACTCTTTTGTATTTAATAGTTTTCTTACCCATCTCAACTTGAATAGGACCAATAAAATGACTTTGAGGGATGGCTTCTATTTCTTTAGCCCTGCTTTCGTATTTTAAAAACTCTTCTCGTATTTCAACCACCAGGGGGTTCTTAACTACAAATTCTAGTATATCATCCTCTCTGTCTTCGGCCCAAAGGTATGCATATGATAAATAACTCTGTAAATTTAAGGAGAATTGATTAAAACCACCTTGAACTGTTTGAATGCCGGATTTGCAATTGAAATTTGATCAAAAAATTAAATTTTGACTCTTTTTGAGAAGTTTTTAATCCTAATTTCAAAAAAATTTGCTCAAAAAGTCCTGAACTCAAGTGGTTGCAATTTAAGAGGACATTGCATTCAATGCTTCTTGATTTCGAAAATCCTTACTTAATTCATTAAAACTCTAATTCAATTTTGATTTAGAAGGACCCTGGCTCAAAAACATCCTATTTGAATATAAAATCAACTCAAGAAAGTCCCAATTGGAGAGGGACTTAGCTCAAAGAAGTCTCAAACCATTTCTTATTTTATAAAGCCTTGATTTAATTGAGCCTCAATTCAGAGACATCTAATTCAGAGGGAGCCTATCTCAAAGAGGTCTCAATTTAAAAGGAGCCCATCTCAAAAAGGTTCCAATTAAATATAATATCGATTCAAGGAGGTTCCAATATAAGGAAAAGATGTCTCAACGAATTTTATTTCATAGAGCCTTAATTAAAAGGCTACTAACTTTGAGGAGCCCTAATTCAAGAAAGTTTCAATTCAAAAAAGTCTCAATTGAATATAATATCAACTCAAGGAGGCTCCATTTTAAAGAGGACCTCAACTGAAAGATGTCTCGAAGAAACTTCTATTTTATAGAGCCTTAAATGAACAACTCCCAATTTTGGAGAGCCCTTATTCAAGAAGGTCTTCATTCAAAAGGCGCTCATTCCGAAAAGGTCCCATTTACATATAATTTCAGCTCAAGAAGACTCCAATTTGAAGGAACCTCAACTGAAAGATCTCTCAAGGAATTCTGTTTTATAGAGCCTTGAATAGAGAGCTCCGGATTTTGAGGAGCCCTGATTCAAAATAAGTTCATCTCAAAAAGATCCCAATTAAATATAATATCCACTCAAAAAGGCAATTTAAAAGAGCCTCAACTGAAAGATGTATCGAAAAATTTTTTATTTCATAGAGCCTTAATAATTTAGGAGAGCCCTAATTCAAGAAGATCCTCATTAAAAAAGGAGCCCATTTGAAAAATGTCCTAATTTAAACTCAAGGAGACTCCAATTTGAAGGAGCCTCAACTAAAAGATGTTTTAGAGAATTTTATTTTATGGAGCCTTGATTAGACAGCTTCTAATTTTGAAGAGCCCTTATTCAAGAAGATCTTAAAACAAAAATTTCCATTTGAATATAATATCAACTCAAGGAGGCTTCAATTTGGAGGGACCTTAACTAAAAGATGTCTCGAAAAATCAAGACGGTCCTAATTCAAAAAAAGCCCATCTCAAGAAGGTCCCAATTGGATTAATTTTAAATTAAATAAAAAATCAACTCGAAGAGGCTCCAATTTGAAGGCAACTTAATTGAAAGATGCCTCAAATTTTTTTTTTCTTTTCATAAAGCCTAAATTGAAGGGTTCTCAATTTGAAAGAGCCCTAATTCAAAGAAATCTCAATTCAAAAGAAGTTCATCTCAAAATGGTCCCAATTAAAGATAATATCAACTTAAATTGAGAAACGTCAACTTAAAGCAGTCTGAAAGAGCCTAAATTGAAGAACTTTCAGTTTGAAGGTATCCTAACTCAAAAAGGTCTCAATTCATGAGAATCTTACGCCAAGAAGGTCCTAATTGAAGATAACCTCAACTTAAGAACGACATAATTTGAGCCAGTCTTAACTGGAAGAGGTCTTGAAGAATTTTTTGTTCCAAAGCGCTCAAAATAAAGAGCTCTCAATTAGAAAGAGACTTAATTCAAGAAGGACTCAGCTCAAAAGGGACCCAGCTCAAAAAGGTCCCAATTAATATATAATCAACTCAAGGAGGCTTGAAAGGAACTTAACTGAAAGATGTCTCAAAGAATTTCCTGTTTCATAGAGCCTAAATTGAAGAGCTCATAATTTGAAAAAGCCCTAATTCAAGAATGTCTCAGTTCAGAAGGAGCGTATCTCAAGAATGTCCCAATTGAAGATATATCTACTCAAGAAGGGCCTAATTTGATTGCCTTCAACTGGAAGAGTTCTTAAAGGTCCTGGAGAACTTCCATATGAAAGAGTCCTAATTCAAGAAGGTCCTGATTCATAAGAACTAATTCAAGATAGCTTCGACTTGAAGAAGTCTTCATTTGAAGAAGTCTCAACTAGAAGAGGCCTTAAAGAATTCTTTATATCAAGGAGCTCAAAATAAAGAGCTTCCAATTCGAAATGGCCCAAATTCGAACCATAATCTCAATTCAAAAGGTGCTCATTCCAAAAAGGTCTCAATTGAAGGTAATATCTACTCAAGAAGGTCCTAATTTGAGAGGCTTCAACTCGAAGAGATCTTGAAGAGCCTAAATTAAAGAACTTTCAGTTTGGAAGAGTCCTTTATTTGGAGATGGCTCTAATCTCAACTTAATTTTAGAGAATCTCTACTGGAAGAGGTCTCAAAAAGTTTTGTACTTCATGGAGCCTGAATTGAAGAGCTCCCAATTTGAATGAGCCCAAAATCAAGATGGCTTCAATTTGAAAGTCCTAATCAATGATCCTAATTTGAGAGAGGTCTCAATTTGGAAGAGCCTCAATTCAAGGTGGTACTTATCATCCTAAGTAGATTCTCATGACCTAATTCAAGACGAGTTCAGCCCAAACAAATTTTAATTGAAGCTAACCTCAATTCAAGAAGGTCTTCATTTCAGAGAAACTTAAGTCAGAGAGGCCCCAAATAATTTCTCATCTAATAAAGCTTAAATTGATTCAAAAGAGCCCTTATTGAAGGAAGTCCTGATTCAAGAGAACTTATTTCCAAAAAGGTCCTATTTGAAGATGAGCTTAACTCAAGAAGGCTCCAATTGAAGATGAGCTTAGCTCAAGAAGGTCTTAATTCAAGAAAGCCTTAGCTGAAGGAGTTCAACTCAAGAAGGTTTTAATTAAGAATGAGCTCAACTCAAGATGGTCCTGATTTGAGGAAGCCTCAACTTAAAAAAGCCTTGAAAAAGTTTTTATTTCATAGAGCCTGAATCTTACGATTTTGCAATTTATGAGAACCCTAATTGAAAATGCCTCAATTTAAAAGGAGCTTGACGCGAGAAGTTCTTTTTTTGAAGTATCTTCAATTTAAAGAAGTTTTGATTCATAAAATGGCCTGAGTTGATGAACACCTTCTTGATAAAAAATCTTAAGTTGAGGCTATTGTCAAGCCTCAAACGTGAAAAATCCCTGTTTTTAAGAGGATCTAGATTTGTAAAATGGTCTCAGTTGGCTTCAGAAGAGTCCCTTCTTTAAGGAATTACTACTTGAGGCTATTGCGGAGGGAATATTGGTTCAAAAAGCCCTAATCTGCAAGTGGACTATAAAAAAGGATGCAGAAGACTAGAAGAAGTCTTTATTTCAAGAAATCCTTACTTGAGGCTATTGTAAAGGAGGTGTTGACTTGAAAGAGCCCTAACGTAAAAGAGGCTCAATAAATATGGACTGGATTGTCACAGACATGAAAGGTAGATTGCAAAAGGCTTGAGGAGATATTGCGGACGTAGTTTTGGAAAAGTGGAACACTTTAGACTTTAGAAAAAAAATGTAGAAGATTAGAAGAGGTCCCTTTTTGATGGAATCCTTACTTGAGTTTACTGTGAGGTACATTTCGACTTAAAAGGATCTCATCGTGAATGAGCCTCAATAAATATATACTGGAGTGTTCCAGACATGCTAGAAATATTGCAAAAGATTTAAGAAGGTCTTTTTTTGAGGAGGGAGTCCTGATTAAAAAGAGCCCCAATCTTGAGGTGGAATACTTTAGACTGATAAAAGAGGATGAAAGAGACTAAAAAAAGTCTATATTTATAAATCCTTACTAGAGGTTACTGTGAAGAAGGTTTTAACTTAAAAGGGCCCAAAAATATAAAATGTGAACTGAAAAGTTCCAGGTATGTAAAAAAGAGTGTAGAAGAAGGTGTGAAGAAGAATGCAAAAGACTGAAGAAGGTCTCTATTTGATGTAAATTTTACTTATGAGGAAGGTTTTGACTTTAAAGGATCCAAACGTGGAAGAGCCTCAATAAATATGGACTGGAGGATTTCAGATATAAAAGGAAGATTGCAGAAAACTTGAGGAGGTCCTTTTTCAAGAAACTACTACTTGAGTCTATTGCAGTGGCTCAAAAGAGCCCCAATTCAATAGTATAATACTTGAGATATATAAAAAAAGGATATAGGAGATAAGAGGAAGTCCCTATGTGGGATAATTCTTATTTGAGGTTATTGTGGAGCAAGTTTTGACTTGAAAGGACCCAAAAATAAAAGAACCTTAATAAATATAGACTAGAAGGTGCCAGATATATAAAAAAGCTTGCAAAAGGTTTGAGGAGGTCCCTTTTTTAAGGATGCACTACTTGAGGCTACTTCGGAAAGTTATTTGGCTCAAAAGTACCTCAATCTGAAAGTGGGGTACCTTAGACATATACAAAAGGATGCAAAAGACTAGAGAAGATCTCTATTTGAGGTAATCCTTATGTGAGGCTACTGTGAGGAAAATTTGGACTTAAAAGGACCTTAACGTGAAAGAGTCTCAATAAATTTGGACTGGAAGGTTCCAAACATATAAGGATGATTGCAAAAGATTTGAGGAGATCCCTTTTTCAAAGAACTACTACTTGAGGCTATTGCAGAGGCTCAAAAGAGCCCTATTTCAAAAGAAGAATACTTTAGACTTATAAAAAAGGATGTAAAAGACTAGTGGAGGTCCTTATTCAAGAAAATCCTTACTTGAAGTTATTATTAGGGAAGTTTTGACTTAAATATGAACTGAAAGTTTTCAGACATATAACGAAGATTGCAAAAGACTTGAGGAGGTCCTTTTTTCAAGAAAGCAATACTTGAGGCTTTTACGAAGGGAATTTTGGTTTAAAAGTGCCTCACTCTGAAAGTAGGATACCTTAGGCATTTACGGAAGACTGCACAAGACTGGAGAAGGTCGTTATTTCGGGAAATTCTTATTTAAGGCTACTCTGAGGACGGTTTTGACTTAAAAGGATCTCAAAGTAAAAGAGCCTCAATAAATATGGACTGGAAGGCTCCAAACTTATAAGAAAGATTGCAAAAGACTTGAGGAGATCTCTTTTCAAGGAATTACTACTTGAGCTATTGCAAAGGCTCAAAAGAGATCCAATTCGAAAGTAGAATATTTCAGACATATAAAAAAGGATGTAAAAGATTAGAGGCAGTCCCTATGTGAGATAATCCTTATTTGAGATTATTGTAGGGGAATTTTTGAATTAAAAGGGTCCAAAAATAAAAGAGTCCCAATAAATATGGACTAGAAGGTGCCAGATATATAAAAACGCTTGCAAAAGACTTGAGGAGGTTTCCTTTTTCTAAGAAAGCTCTACTTGAGGCTATTACGGAAAAATTTTTGGCTGCCTCAATCTGAAAGTGAGGTACCTTAGACATATAAAAAGGATACAAAAGTCTAGAGAAGGTCTCTATCTGAGGTAATTCTCACTTAAGACTACTGTGAGGGAGTTTTTGACTTAAAAGAACCCCAATGTGAAAGAGCCTCAATAAATATGGACTGAAGTATTCCATACATATAAAGAAGATCGCAAAAGACTTGAGGAGGCCCTTTTTTCAAGGAATTACTACTTGAGGCTATTGCAGAGGCTCAAAAGAGCCCCAATTCAAAAGTAAAATACTTTAGTCATATAAAAAAGGATGTAAAAGATTAGTGGAAGTCCCTATTTACAAGAATCCTTACTTGAGGCTATTGTGAGTAAAGTTTCGACTTAAAAGCGTCCAAAAATAAAAGGACCTCAATAAATATGGACTGCAAGGTTCCAGGCATATAAGAAAGCTTGCAAAAGACTTCAAAAGGTCCTTTTTTCAAGGTAGCACTTCTTGAGGCTATTTCGAAAGGTTTTTTGGCTCAAAAGTACCGCAATCTGAAAGTGGGGTACCTTAGACATATAAAAAAGGATGCAAAAGACTAGAGAAGGTCTCTATTTGAGGTAATCCTTACTTGAGGCTACTGTGAGGAATGTTTTTACTCAAATGGACCCCAACGTGAAAGAACCTCAATAAATAAATACTGGAAGGCTCCAGACTTATAAGGAAGATTGCAAAAGACTCAAGGAGGTCATTTTTCAAGGAATTACTATTTGAGGCTATTGCAGAGGCTCAAAAAAGCCCCAATCTAAAAGTAGAATATTTTAAGGGCACCACAACTTAAAAAAAACACAAATACCTTGCACAATTTCTGAATATCAGACTTCAATGGAGCTGTAGTTCCTTGTAAACTCATTATTAATCTATTTATCTCTTTATTCTCGTAGACGTTTTTATAATAGTTCTTTTTATTAGCTGCAAAATAAATAAAGTGCAGTTATTGGGGATAAATTAATTTTTTTGTTTACTTGTTAATTCAAACTGAAATTCTTCCTCCCCCAATTTGTCAAGCTCTCTTTGTGCCCACACCGTGACAGATTTAATAACATCCAAAGTATTATTCATTAGTTTATTGAAAACAGATTGTATTTCATCTATTGAGGGAACAATAATGGCGTTTGGAATATGTAGTTCCATATTAGTTTTCACTAGAGCCATTTCCGTTGCATCTAACACACTAGAAGATATTAAACAATCAGTGACGTCACAACTGTAATTATTCGTGAGTTTAATCACCTGGGTACTGTTTCTCTGTATTTAAGATACTCTAAAGATAGTTTCATGCTTTTGCAGAGGGCGTCAATCATTTGGGCGTTGAAAAACGAAAATAATTCTATACACCTGTTGTGTATTTCGACTAAATCTACTTTTTCTGATCGATCTATTTCTTTAAACGCAGCTGGAGATAGAAAAATATATCAATTGGTAATTTTAGTGATTAATAAGGGAAGTTACCATTTTCATCCCCTCCTAAGAGTTTAGTGAGAGAGGCAACCGGTTTTGTAGCTCTATCTTTGTCCAACCAATCATATTTGCCTTTTTGGAGCTCCTCTTCTGTTATAGAGTCCATGAATTTATTTATTAGGTCGAAAACGGCTTTTTCGATAGTGTAAGACTTTATTTCGACCTCCTTGGCTGTTAAATTATTAAAAAGTATGTATTACACTGAAAAATGGGTTAAAAGACGTAAAATACCTACCAATTTTTTTTCGGTGTTCAGTGTTTAATGCCAGAAGATCTTCAGGATATAAAGCATAATTTGGTAGCATAATTAGCCTCATTTCTGATACATTTATGAAAGCCTCATCTATTCTGGCTTCTTTCATATCCTGCACCTGAAATTTCCAACAAAATTATCATGAATTTGAAATTAATTTATTTATGAACTGGTACCTCTTTCACGAATCGCTCAACTTCAGAAATATTCTCCTTAATCGTTTTAAAATAGTCTTTAAGTTGTGTTGACGTCCAGGAAACTGTAGAAAATCCTGGAAGGTACGCATCTTCCAGCTGAAGCAGCTGCGGACGCATTAATGGAAGGAACAGCTTGATAATTGATTGCCTAGTTCGGTTGTTATCCTCAACAAGCTCTTTGATCTGCTCAAATATTTTTAATATCCTGTCTTGGAAGAAATAAAGGACATGGCCCACATCCGGTATCTCTATATCAAAAATAAATTGAATTTTGTCTGTTTTTCACCTTAAAGAACTTTATTTTACCTAATCTGAACATGAGCATGTAATTTATTTCCCGGATGGACTCCATGATGTAAGGATCAAAATTAACGATGTATCTTCGAGTCTGAGGGTGTTTTGTTAGTAGAGGAAGGCTCAAGCAAGCCCGAATCTGGAAAAAAATTAGGGAGGCTCAAATCAAGACACTTTGAGCTCAAAGGATCCTCAATTCGAGAAGGCTACAATTCAAGAGGCTTTAGTCTCAATTTGTTACTCAAAGATGCCTCAATACAAGGAGCTCCCAATTAAAAATATCTACTCAAGAAGGTCCCAATTTGATAGCCCTCAACTAAAAGAGTTCTTAAGGAGCCTGAATTAAAGAACTTCCAATTTGAAAGGATCCTAAATCAAGAAGGTCCTAATTCAGACTCAGAAGGAGCCTATCTCAGAAAGATCTCAATTTAAAAGGACTGTCTCAAAAAGGTTCCAATTAAATATGATATCAACTCAGGAAGGCTCAAATTTGAAGTAACCTCAACTGAAAGATGTTTTAAAGAATTTTATTTCATAGAGCCTTGAATGAAAAGCTTTTAATTTTGAAAAGCCTCAATTCAAGAAGGGCCCAATTCAAAAAAGTCCTAATTTTATATAATATCAACTCAAAAAAGCTCCATTTTAAAGGGACCACGAATGAAAGATGTCTCGAAGAATCTTCTATTTTATAGAGCCTTAAATGAACAGCTCCTAATTTGAGAGAGCCCTAATTCAAGAAGGTCCTCATTCGAAACGAGCCTATCTTAAAAAGGTCCCAATTAAATTAATTTCAATTCAAGAAGGCTCCTATTTGACGCAGCCTCAATTGAAAAATGTCTCAAAGAATTCTATTTTAAAGAGCCTCAATTGGAAAGTTTCTAATTTTCAAGAGCCCTAATTCAAGAAAGTCCTCATTTAAAATGAGCTCATCTCAAAAAGGTCCCAATTAAATCTAATATCAGCTCAAAAAGGCTCCAATTCAAAGGAGCCCCAACTGAAAGATGTATCGAAGAATCTTCTATTTAATAGAGCCCTAATTGAAGAGCTCCTAATTTTAAAGAGCTCTAATTCAAGAAGATCCTCATTCAAAAGAGTCAATTTCAAAGATGTCCCCAATTTCAACTCAAGAAGACTTCAATTTGAAGAAGCCTCAACTAAAAGATGTCTCAAGGAATTTTATTTTATAGGGCCTTCATTAAAAATCTTCTAATTTTTAAGAGCCCTAATTCAAGATGGTCTCAATTTGAAAAAACCCATTTGAATATAATATTAACTCAAGGAGGTTTCAATTTGGAAGGAACTCAATTGAAAGATGTCTCAAAGAATCTTCTATTTCATATAGCCTCAATTGAAGAGCTCCTAATTTGGGAGAACCCTAATAGTTCAAGAAGGTCCTCATTCAAAAAGAGCCTTTCGCAAGAAGGTCCCAATTACATTAAATTCTACTCAAGAAAACTCCTATTTGTAGTAGCCTCAACTCAAAGATATCTCCAAAAAAAAATATTTTATTGAGCCTCAATGAGCGAGCTTCTAATTTTAAAGAGCCTTTAGTCAAGAAAGTCCCTCTTCAAAAGGAGCCCATCTCAAAATGGTCTCAATTGAATTTAGAATCATTTCAAAGAGGCTCCAATTTGGAGGCACCTCAATTGAGAGATGCCTTAAAGAATTTATCATTCCATAGAGCCTAAATTGAAGAGTTTTCAATTTGAAAGAGTCCTTATCCAAGGAGGTCTCAATTCAAAAGAAGCTATCTCAAAATGGTCTCAATTGAAGATAATTTCAACTCAATTTGAGAAACCTCAACTTAAAGAAGACTGTAAGAGCTTAAATTGAAGAACTTCCAGCTTGGAGATATCCTAATTCAAGTAGGTCTTGATCCATGAGAACTTCACGCCAAGAAGGTCCTAATTGAAGATAACCTTAACTTGAGAAGGTCCTTATTTGAGCCAGTCTCAACTGGAAGAGGTCTCAAGGAATTTTTTGTTCCAAAGAGCTCAAAATGAAGAGCTCCCAATTTGAAAGAGACCTAATTCAAGGAGGGTCCCAATTCAAAAAGAGTCCAACTCAAAAAGGTCCCAATTAATATATAATCAGCTCAAGGAGGTCCCAATTAAATTACATATTAACCCAAGGAGGCTCCAATTTGAAAGGATTTTAACTGAAAAGTGTCTCAAAGAATTTTCTGTTTTATAGAGCCTGAATTGAAGAGCTCATAATTTGAATAAGCCCTAATTCAAGAATGTCTCAATTCAAGAGTGTCTCAACTCAAGAAGGTCCAAATTGAAGATAATATCTACTCAAAAAGGTCCTAACTTTGATAGCCCTCAACTGGAAGAGTTCTCAAAGAGCCTGAATTGGCGAATTTCCAATTTGAAAGAGTTCTAATTCAAGAAGGTCTTGATTCATAAGAACTTCACTCAAAGAACGTCTCAATTGAAGATAGCCTCAACTTTAAGAAGTTGTCATTAGAAGAAGTCTTTACTAGAAAAGGTCTTGAAGAATTTTGTATTTCAAGGAGCTCAAAATGAAGAGCATCTAATTTGAAAGAGCCTTTATTCGAAAAGATCTTAATTCAAAAGTAGTTCATTTCAAAAAGGTCCCAATTGAAGATAATATCTATTCAAGAAGGTCCCAATTTGAGAAATCTCAACTCGAAGCGGTCTTGAGGAGCCTAAATTGAAGAAATTTAATTTGGAAGAGTCCTTCGTTTCAAGAAGGTTCTAATCTCAAGTTAATTTCAAGAAATCTTAACTGGAAGAGTTTTATACCTCATGGAGCCTAAATTGAAGAGCTCTCAATTTGGCTGAGCCCAAAATCAAGAAAGTTCCAATTTAAAAATCCCAATTGAAGATCCTAATTTGAGAGAGGTCTCAATTTGGAGAAGCCTCAATTCAATATGGTCCTTATTATCCTAAGAAGACTCTCATGACCTAATTCAAGACGAGTTCTGCCCAAAAAGGTTTTAATTGAAGGTAACCTCAATTCAAGAAGGTCTTTATTTCAGGGAATCTTCACTCAGAGAGGCCCCAAATAGTTTTTCATCCAATAAAGCTTAAATTGAATTAAAAAAGCCCTAATTGAAGGAAGTCCTGATTCAAGAGGACTTATTCTCAAAAAGGTTCTATTTGAAGATGAGCTCAACTCAAAAAGGCCCTAATTGAAGATGAGATCAGCTCAAGAAGGTCTTAATTTAAGGAAGCCTCGACAGGAAGAGCTTATCTCAAGAAGGTTTTAATTAAGAATGAGCTCAACTCAAGAAGGTCTTAATTTGAGGAAGCCTCAACTGAAAAAAGCCTCGAACAAATTTCTATTTCATAGAACCTGAATCTTACGATTTTGCAATTTATGAGAGCCCTAATTGAGAAAGCCTCAATTTAAAAGGAGCTTAACGTGAGATGCTCCTTATTTGAAGAATCCTCAATTTAAAGAAGTCTTGATCCATAAAATAGCCTGAGTTGATGAAAACCTTATTTTCTTGAGAAGGAACCTAAGTTGAGGCTATTGTCAAGCCTTAAACGTGAAAAATCCATGTTTTCAAGAGGACCTAGATTTGTAAAATGGTCTCAGTTGGCTTTAGAAGAGTACCTTTTTTAAGGAATTACTACTTGAGGCTATTGCGGAGGGAATATTGGTTCAAAAAGCCCTAATCTGAAAGTCGACAATAAAAAATGATGTAGAAGACTAGAAGAAGTCCTTATTTTGAAAAATCCTCACTTGAGGCTATTGTAAAGGAGGTGTTGACTTGAAAGAGGCTTGATAAATATGGACTAGATTGTTACAGCCATCAATGGCAAATTGAAAGAGCTCTAATTTGAGAAGATCTAGAGGAACTCATTGTAAAGAAGGCTAAATTAAAGATAATATCTACTCAAGAAGGTCTCAATTTGAAAGACCTCAACTCGAAGAAGTCTTAAAGAGCCTAAAATGAAGAATTTTTAATTTTGAAGAGTCCTAAATCAAGACATCTTGCGCTCAAAGGATCCTTCATTTAAGGAAGCTGTAATTCAAGAAACTATAGTCTCAATTTGCTACTCAAAGATGCCTTAATTCAAGAAGGCATATCCTGATCATGAAAAACCTCAATTTAGGCACAGAGAGGGTGCAAATTTGTAAATCAAGAAAGAATAATGTCTCAATTTCTTAGAGCCCTCACTCAACGATGCTTTAATTCAAGAAGGCATATCCTGATTATGGCAAACCTCAACTTGAGCACTTGATTCTCAGAGGATCTCTCATTTAAAAAGGTTGAAATTCAAGAGAACTTGCCATAAAATGGTCTCAATCTGAAGAAGCTTCAACTGAAGACAGTTTTGACTGAAAGGGACCTCAATTCGAGCTCAAAACGATCTGAAGTCAAATACTTCTTGAATTTGAGGCACCTAAGCTTGAGCACTCGATTTGTTGAAAATTGATTTGGGAAGACCTTACTTGACGTTTTTTTGGAAGTATTTCAACTTGAAAAAGCTTTGTTCCTCAAGACCTGGCTCAAGAAAGTCCTAATTCAAGAGGAATCAATTTGAGGAAGTCCTATATTCAGACAGCCTTAGCTCAAAATAATTTTGATTAAAAGCGACTGCAATTTGAGAGAAAGGATCCTGATTGAAATCTCAATCAGTTGGAGCCTTATTTAAGGACCTCAAAGGAGTATTGTGTGGATTTACCTGCTCCAAATTTTCTATCCAAGCCCTGTGATGTATTTGTTCGTAATGGACAAATACACATGCCAAAGAATTGTACATTTGGATACATTTTTGTACTTTTCGGTGCCTAATGACCTAAAACGAAGCATTCAATATAATTATTTGGAATAAATGGTGATAAATGGTTCAATACTCGATCTCTTTTTTTGAAAATCTCCATGGGTTCAGAAATGCGCCTGTAAAGCTGCCGAATCCATTGAATCCGTCCAGCAAAAGGGGGCATATTATAAGCAACCAATACATTTTGTCTATCAGCATTATATCGGTCCCTAACCATCGCGATTTCTTTTTCAAACATCTCCATTGCTTCCAGATAACGCTCATCCATATGGAGACATGGTAAGTCCAATTTATCGAACCTAAACAACAAAAAGATCGATTTTTATTGGTCTTGTTGAGCATAGAGTTGGCAGAGCCAATATTCAACTCCGTACAGTTCCGTACACTAATACACATCCGTACAAAAGTCCCTAATGCACCCAAAGACTCTCATCTTCAATTTAAATTGGCTTAACCCCAAAAGGACCCATTAAAATGCGACCAAAATCCTATAATACCTTTGAAGTAAGCGTAGGACGTTATCCACAGTTTCAAGCTTCTCCAAAGACTTCCCCACGAATTCTTCCAGCTCCCATTCAGTATCAACAACACTTTGTTTAAATATTTCATAGTCTTTGTCAAAATTATCCTTTCTGTGGTCCAAAGGATCATATTTTTGTGAGGAAATGCTCCCAAAAAACTCCTTAAACTTGTTGGCAAAAATATCTACGTCTTCTATGACACTGCTTTGAAGAATCGAGTATTTTAATGTCGTATTCAAGACGTCTATTATCTAAAACAATAAAAACGTTACAGAAAACCATATTCTGGTACGTCATGCATGCCTAGGCTTCCAGCAACAGAACAACAAAAGGTATTTCTTTCCATGAACCTCAAAAATCGAAAAAAGGTACTATCAAGTTGATTGATGGAACTTTAGGGACCAAATCTAATTTTAGGGAACTTGATGTTATGGTACACCCTGTATATAGATTATTAAATACTTCTTTCTAATTCTGAGTCCCCTAAATTGATAAAAATATATGAAATACTTTTCTAAATTTAAGTCTGCCTACAGTCAGAGGCCCCTGGGCCCTGCCCAATGTACCAATTTTTTTCAAGGGAACTTGATGTTATGGTACACTCTATATATCAGTTATTATATACTTTTTTCAAATTTTGGGTCCCCTTAATTGGTTGAATCATACAAAATGCTTTAAAGATGTTAAATTTTGGGACTACCCAAAGTCAGAGGCTCCTGGGCATTGCCAATTGTACCAAATTCAATTTGAAGGTACTTGATGCTTTGGCACATTCATGTATATCAGTTATCAAATAATTTTTTCAAATTTTGGGTCTTCTAAATTGATAAAAATATATGAATTGCTTGAAGACATTCAAAATTTGTTGCTGCCTACAGTCTAAGGCTCCTGGGCAATGTATAATGTACCAAATTCAACCCAAAGGAACTTGATATTATGGTACACCCTATATATCAGTTATTGTATACTTTTTTTGAATTTCGGGTCCTCGAAATTGGTCAAAACATACGAAATGTTTGAAAAACGTAGAATTTTTGGGCTACCCACAGTCAGAGGCTCCTAGGCATTGCCCAATGTATCAAATTTGACCTAATAGAACTTGATGCTATGGTACACCCTGTTTAATAATAATTATATACTCTTTTTATTTTTGGATTGTCTGATTAGGTAAAAATATATGAAAGTTCCCTAGAGTGTGAGGCTTCTGGGCAATGCCCAATATACCAAATTTGACCTGAGGCAACTTGATGTTATGGTACACCCTGTATACAAATCTTCATATACTCTTTTTCAATTTGAATCTCCTGAATTAGTAAAAATATATAAAATATTTGAAACTCTTCAAAATTTAGGGTTACATATAGATAGAGGCTCCTGGGCACTGTCCAATGCACCTAATTTGACCTAAGGGAACTTGATGCTATGGCACACCATGTATATCAGCTATTATATTTTTTATTGAAATTTTGGGTCCCCTGAATAGATGAGAATATATGAACTGCTTGGGAATCCCTAAAACTTTGAGCTCCCTTCAGTCTGAGGCTCCTGGGCATTGCCCAATGTACCAAATTTCACCCAAGGAAACTTGATGTTATGGTACACCCTGCGTACCAATTATTATATACTCTTTCTAATTTTGGATCTCCTGAATCAGTAAAAATATATGAAATAATTGAAACTCTTCAAAATTTAGAGCTGCATACAGACCAAGTTTCCTGGGCACTGCCCAATGTACCAAATTCAACCTAGGGGAACTTGATGTTATGGTACACTCTGTTCGTCACTTATTATATACTTCGTTCAAATTTTGAGTCCCCTAAATTAGTGGAAACATATGAAATGCATTGAAAACTTTGAATTTTGGGACTATCCACAGTCAGACGCTCCTAGGCATTGCCTAATGTACCAAATTTGACCTAATAAAATTTTATGTTATGGTACAGCCTGTTTAATAATAATTATATTATACTCTTTCCAATTTTGGATTGTCTGACGGTAAAAATATGTGAAATGCATGGAAATCTCTAAGATTTTGAGCTCCTTACAGTCTGAGGCTTCTGGGCACTGCTCAATGTATCAAACTTTGCCTAAATAAACTAGAAATTATGGTACATCCTGTATTTTGATTTGTCTATGCTCTTTTCAAATTTTGGGCTCCTTGAATTGCTAAAAATATCTGAAATACTTGGAAATCTCTAAAATTTTGGGCTCCGTACAGTCTGAGGCTCCTAGGCAATGCCCAATGTACCAAATTTGACCCGAGGGGACTTTATATTATGGCACGCGATGTATATCAGCTACTATTTTTTTTTTTTTGAAATTTTGGGTTTCCTGAATTGGTAAAAATATATGAAATGCTTCGAGATCTATAAAAGTTTGGATCTCTCTACAGTCTGAGGCTCCTGGGCATTGCCCAATGTACCATATTCTACCCAAGGGAACTTTTAATCCTGTCTATCAATTATTATATACCCTTTTCAAATTCTTCATACAGACAGAGGCTCCTGGGCACTGTCAAATGTACCAAATTTGACCTAAGAGAACTTGATGTTATGGCACACCATGTATATCAGCTATTATATGTTTTATTTGAAATTTTGGGTACCCTGAATAGTTTAGAATATATGAACTGCTTGGGAATCTATAAAATTTTGAGCTCCTTACTTTCTGAGGCTCCTGGGCATTGCCCAATGTACCAAGTTTGACCTAAGGAAACTTGAAATTATGGTACAGCCTATATATTGATTCTTATGTACTTTTTTCAAATTTTGGGATCTCTGAATTACTAAAAATATCTGAAATGCTTAGAAATCTCTAAAAGTTTGAGCTTTCTACAGTCTGAGGCTCCTGGGCAATGCCCAATGTACCAAATTTGACCTAAGGGGACTTGATATTATAGCACACGATTTATATCAGCTATTATATATCTTTTTGAAATTTTGGGTCTCCTGAATTGGTAACAATATATAAAATGACTGGGGATCTTTAAAATTTTGAGCTCCCTACAATCTGAGGCTCCTGGGCATTGCCCAATGTACCATATTCTACCCAAGTGAACTTATAATCCTGTATATCAATTATTATATACTCTTTTCAAATTCTTGGTGCCCTGAATTGGTACAAATATATGAAGTACTTGAAACTTTACAAAATTTAGGTCTACATACAGACAGAGACTCCTGGGCACTGCCCAATGTGACTTAAGGGAACTTGATGTTATGGCACACCATTCATATCAGCTATTATATATATATTTTTAATTTTGGGTCCCCCGAATATGTAAGAATATATGAAATGCTTAAGAATCTATAAATTTTTGAGCTCCATACAGTCTGAGGCTCCTGGACAATGCCCAATATACCGAATTTGACCTAAGGGAACTTGATGTTATGGCACATCATTTATATCAGCTATAATTTTCTTTTTGAAATTTTGGGCTCCCTGAATGTATAAGAATATATGGGATGCTTGAGAATCTATTAATTTTTGAGCTCCCTACAGTCTGACGCTCCTGGGCATTACCAAATGTACCAAATTTGACCTAAGGATACTTGAAATTATGGTGCCGCCTGTATATTGAATTTTATATGCTCTTTTCAATTTTTGGGTTCCCTGAATAACTAAAAATATCTGAAATATTTGAAAATCTCTAAAATTTTGAGCTCCCTACAGTCTAAGGCTCCTGGGCAATGCCCAATGTACCAAATTTGATCTTAGGGAACTTGATAATATGGTATACCCTGTATATCAATCATTATGTACTCTTTTCAATTTTGGATTTCCTGAATTGGTAAAAATATATGAAATACTTGGAAATCTCTGAAATTCTGTACTCCCAACAAGTTGAGGCTCCTGGGCATTGCCCAATGTACAAAATTTGATCTTGAGGAACTTGATAATGTGGTATACCTTGTTTATCAATTTTGGACCTCCTGAATTGGTAAAAATATATGAAATGCCTGAAAATCCTCGTAATTTGGGATTGCCTACAATTAGAGGCTCCTAGGTACGGCCTAATGTACCAAATTCAACCTAAAGGAATCCTGTATATCAATTATTATATACTCCTTACAAATTTTAGGTCCCTTAAAATGGTAAAATATATAAAATACTTGAAAATCTTCCAAATTTGTAGCTCCGTACAGTTATAGGCTCCTGGGCACTGCCCAATGTACCAATTTCAACATAAGGGAACCTGATGTAATGGTTCACCTTGTATATCAGACATTATATACTTCTTTCAAATTTTGGGTACCCTTAATTGGTAAAAATATACGAAGTGCTTGAAAAACGTAGAATTTTGGAGCTACCTACGATCAGAGGTTCCTGGGCACTACCTAATATACCAAATTTACCTGAGAAGTTATGGTACATTCTGTATACTCCTAGTTATATACTTCGTTCAAATTTTTGGTTCCCAAAATTTGTGAAAAAAAATTAAATGTCTGAGAATCTTTAAAATTTGTGGATCCGTACAGTCAGAGACTCTTGGACCAAGCCCAATGAACCAAATTTGACCCAAGGGGACTTGATGTCATGGTACATCCTGTATATCAGTTATTATATACTTCTTCCAAATTTTGGTTAAAAATATATAAAATGTTTGAAGATTTGGGTTTCCGTATAGTCAGAGGCTCTTGGGCACTGCCTTATGTGCCCAATGGATATTCAGGCACTGTCATGAAGTCAGTAATCAAATTATGATGTGTACTCCTACAGTCAATATTTGTCAAGTAAATCAGTTACATTGGACAAAAGGCGTTCGACTTAAGGAGCGTACCATATAAGAAGATTGCCAGGTATTGGAATTAAGGTCAGAAATGGTAGCCTGATATTATCGAGCTCCAGGGGATGTGATATTTAATTTGGTACTGCATTGGAGCCCTAATCCAAAAAGATTTTGATCTTATGAGGCATAAGATACGTTGGGCCTCCTTTGCCCAACATTTAATAAGTCCCCTAAATTGATAGGAATGTATTAGATGCTTGCGAATCAACCAAAGCTGAGATCCCTTAGATCAGAGGCTCCTGGCACGTGCCTATTGTGCCTAATGGATAATCAGGCACTCCCATGAGGTCAGTAAACAACCTAAGGAAGTAATGTTAGGCAAAGGGCATTCATAATTTATACCATAAAAGAGGACTGCCAGGTATTGGCATCAATATGAGAAATGGCAAACTGAAAATGGTTTTTCTTGTATCTGGAAATGGTACCTTTTCTAGTCGTCGTTTGAAGGTCTCAAATTTGAGGAAGATGTGCATCTCTGATAACCCAAAAGGTGGTTCATTAGCATCTTCCATATTTTTTTTGGTATGTTGGTAGCATTGATAATATTTGGTGTACAGATCCAGACATACCTGCAGATGATATAAATTAAATTTGGACGAAAGAGTTACAAGATTCCCTACCCTCATTTTAGCTATGATGTCTTTTTTCCTGTAATGCCAAATGCTCTTGGTACCATTTTCATCCAAATAAGCCCTACATCCGTACACCATTTGGTTGGTGACTTTCACAAACAAGGCAGTGACTTTTTCAACAGTGTTGTAGAATCGAGAACTGGTGAATACCATTCTTATCGAATGTATGAGGCTTGGTAGATGATCTGGTATCTTTACTGGATCAAAACGGTACAATGGTTCGCAGAATTTCTCCAAAGAATATAGGTACTTCACGATATCCTGGGCTTCGATACTAATCTCTGTTACTTCGTTGTCCAAATACTTCCATTTCTAAGTACAGAAAAGGAGAATGAAATGGTACTTGACCAAATGGTTTATTGGTACCTTCATCAATCTACTCCTGGCAAAAGTCAAACACTGAATATGCATTATACATTCAAGTGTTTTCAAATGCTCAATAATGCTCATAAATTTGGCCAACTGTCTTCTCCAGTAAACCAATTCAACCAAAGGCCCAAGACGATCGTGTTCCCTTCGAAGTTGTTTTGCCTGTGTGACTGTGGTTTCAATCAAATATAACCACTGAAAAACTATTGCTTCTGTTCTTTGGACGATTTCTGAGTTTAGGGAATTGACTCGGACGGCTGTTGCATCGCGGAGATATTTATCGAATAGGTCTCGGTCGATGGGGAACTTTATTCCTGATTCCAGATCGATTTTCGTATCTTAACAAGATGAATGGCACAGTTATTTGTTGGTTGTGAGGACTTGGCTATATTAATGAATAAATGGTATTTAAGTACTGATGTACGGAAGGTGGCAGACAAGGTGGTTATCGATTGAATTTGATGGAAGGATCGACGAGGAGACAGGCCAAATAAATTGGATGGGAGAATCGGCAAGGAGTTAATTGTTGGCTGTGAGGTTTTAGGCTTGTTTGGGGATGTATGTCCGAAGGGCACGATCTAATGGTCATTATGTATTGATGTACGGAAGGTGGCAAATAAGGTGATCATCGAAAAAATTATATAGGTTTCAGCCATCTTAGGGAGTGAATGCTAATAGGGATTGTCTTGAATCCAATAGTCATCATATATTGATGTACGGAAGGTGGCAAACACAAAGGCTATCGAGTAAATTGGATGGGATGATCAACAAGAAGATTAGAAGAAAGTTTTAAATATGATATTGACTGAGGTCATCATGTATTGATGTACGGATGGTGACAGACATTGTGGTTATCCAGTAAATCAAGTAGAAGAGTCGACAAAATGTTTGGGAGTTTGGAGGAAGATTATTTGCTGGTTGTGAGGTTTTAGGCATGCTAGAAGGCGTACGCCTGAGATGCTTGTTTATGTACGGAAGGTAACAGACAAAGTGGTTATCTAGTAAATTGGCTGGAGTAATTGACCAGGAGATTGAAAGGAGATTATTTGCTGATTGTGGGATTATAGGCGTGTTAGGGGACTTATAAGGGTACAAGCTAATGTTCATCATATAATGATGTACAAAAAGTGGCGGACACGGTGTTGTCAAGTGAATCAGATCGGGAAGTCGACAAGGAGTTTGGCAGAAAGTTATTTGCTGGTTGTGAGATTTTAGGCATGTTTGAGGATGTATGCCTGAGGTGATTGCTTCGAAGAGAGTACAATCTAATGTTCATCATCTTCTGATGTACGGAAAATGATAGACAGAGTAGTTTCTGAGCTATTCGAATAGAATAATCGACAAGACGATTGGAAGAAGATTGTTCACTGGTTACGGGACGTATGCTCCGGTTGATCGCCCTATTTGTGTACGGAATGTGGCAGACAAGGTGATAACCAAAAAAATGGCTGGGAAGAACAGCAAGGAGTTGAGCAGAAGATTATTTGCTGGTTGTGGGACTTTGGACATGTTAAGGGGATTTGGCTGAGGATTGAGATGTACAATCCAATAGTCATTATGTACTGATGTACGGATGGAGGCAGACAGAGTGGTTGATGAATAAATCGGATGGCAGAATGGTAGAGGAAGATTATTTGCTAGTTGTGAGGATCTGGATATGTTAGGGACGTTTGGTTAAGTTTTGAATGGGCACGACCAAATGAACTGATGCACGGAAGGTGATATACAGAGTGTTTACTGGGAAAATCGTAGGGGAGAATCGACAAAGAGTTTGGTAGAAGATCATTTACAGGTTGTGAGATTTTGGGCGTGTTAGGAAACATATGCCTGGGGTGATTGTCTTGATGAGGACACAATCTAATGTTTATCACGTATTGATATACGGAAGATGGCAGACAAGGTGGTAAAGAAGTAAATCAGATAGGAGAGTCGTCAAGAAGTTTGGCAGAAAATTATTTGCTGGTTTTGGGCATGTTCGGGGATGTATGCCTGAGGTGATTTTTTCGAAGGGGGCACAGTCTAATGTTCATCATCTATTGATGTACGGAAAATGACAGGCAGGTTAGCTACCAAGTTATTCGAATAAAATAATGGACAAGAAGATTATCCGTTGGTTGCAGGATGTATGCCGCGGTTGATTGTCCTTTTGATGTACGGAATGTGGCAGTTAAGGTGATTACTAAATTTATCGGATGATATAAAGGACAAAAAGTAGGGCAGTAGATTATTCGCTGGTTGTGGGGCTTTGGACATGTTAGGAGCACTTAGCTAAGGATTGAGGGGGTACAATCTAAAAGTCATTATGTATTAATGTACGGAAGAGGGCAGAAAGGGTGATTAATAAGTAAATCGGACAGGAGAATCGTAAATGAAGATTATTAGCTGGTTGTGAGGTTCTAGATATGTAAGAAACATTTGGCCAAGGTTTGAATGGGCACGACCAAATGTACTGATGCACGGAAGGTGGTAGACAGAATGTTCACTGAAAACATCGTTTGAAAAAATCGATAAGGAGCTTGGTAGAAGATCATTTGCTGGTTGTGAGGTTTTAGGTGTGTTAGAAGACGTATGCCTGGGGTGATTGTCCCGAAGGGAGCAAGATCCAATGGTTATCATGTATTAATGTACGGAAGGTGGTGATTGTTTGTTTGCTGTGAGGTTTTTGGCGTGTTGAGGGGTAAGGGGGTGAGTACCTTCCATATACTTGACAAAGAAGGAAAAGGACCCCATAAACTCATCCTTGGTAGCTTTTCCTTCACTGCTTTGGTTCAGTACACCCCAATCCTTCCAGTTCATAATTGCAGGTCCATAAATATTACTTATCAACCAATTAATGCCAGAAAAACAATTTCCTTCCCTCACGTCGATAGTACAGAAGAAAATCTCCTAAAATGGAAAAGTATTTGAGAATGTTATTTCACCTTACACAATTAAAAGTCTTACAGAATTCAAGTTTTTTGTTTCAATTGCTTTAGTGGTAATTCGGTAAGCTACCACACAGACTTCAGTTAAGGGGCGGGTTGTGCCGTCATTGACATACACCCGCTTGAATTTTTCGGCAGTTTGGGTCAGCTCCATTCGGCCAGTTTCTAGAATAATTGTTTTAAGGGGATGAATTAAAGAAGGAAGTATGTTCTTACCCATTTCTGGAGGTTCCCCATCCTGATAATAAATCATGATAGCCATTCGTCCTCCAGGTTGAAACAAACTATCCAGTATTTCAATATAATCAGAATAATCAATAACCCCAGCCATTATAACATCAGGTTCAACCCCAAAATATTCAGCAGCCATTTCTACCACAAATCGATGCTGATTTTTCACCATTAATAATCGATCCATTCGGGCGTCCCGGTAACGATTCTACAAACAGGGTCCTAATTAATCTTTTTCTAAAAAAAAATTTTTTTAGGGGGTAGTTACCAGCTGATCTCTCAGCTTTTGTTGGGCTTGCAAAATAGCGATTCCTTCATTCGCATTTGCCTTTTTGGCGGTTGCTATATGGGCGAATTTTTTTGTGACGTCTACTAACATCTCCAGGTCGTGCTCCGCATCGTCGGAGCCCTCCTTTTCTGATGTTTCCGACAGCTCGGAGGGGTCAACTTCTTCAGACATTTCTAAAAAAAATAAAAATCAAATCAGAAGATGGATAACGAAAACATATTGATTATAAAACCTTATTTTGGGTAGTAATTGTATTTATTAATAAAAAAATATAATATTTATATTTGACATAAATAAAATATAATTTTGTTTTTTCATTTTTTCAATTGATCACTTGGATATATTCAAAATATCTGACAAAAAAATTAATTCAAATTTTTCATTAATTTATTTGACCCCCAAGCCGGAAAGGCTCATATATAAAAGGTGAGACCTGGTTTTGAAAAAAAGTCCAAAGTATAAGCTTTCCAAAAGTGTTTGATTTATTGATATGCGATAATTAATTCAGGAGATATAATCCCTTTTCTAGAAAATGATTCATAAAATTGAGGTTATTTGTTGAGCAGATATATTGTATGAATAAAAAATTGGAAAAATTGTGTCATCCCTTTAATTTGACCCTCTAGAATCCGAATCTGCAATCTAAATTTAAATAAGGGCTTTATTTTCTGAGCCAATTTCATGACATATTTATTAATTTATTCAACCCTCTAATTGGTAGGTTTAAGGGATGAAGAGTATATTTTCATATGGAACAAAGTCCGTTCAATCAGAATATTGAAGAATAAATTCAAATTCTCCAATAGTCTCTGAAATGTGTGTCCTTTAATAATTTGAGGGGATGTTTCATCCCTTCAATATTTTTTTAAGATTGATTTGACTCTATTTATCAAAGAATAGGTCCATGAAGAGGCTGTATGCAGAATTTGAGAAAAATCAGATGGGAAAGCCCTGTTTCGCTTGTAAAAAAACACTAAGGTGTAGTCTACGTTTTTTGAATGAATAATAAAAATTAAAAAATTGTGCTACGCATGTCGCCCCCTTAATTTGACCCTCTAGAATCCGAATCTGTAATCTAAATTTGATTAGGGGCTGTAGTTTTTGCATATTTTGCATTTCATTTCGTGTTTCATAGCCAATTTCTTGACATATTTATTAATTTATTTAACTCCCTAGTTGGAGGCTCTGAGGGATGAAAATTATATTTTTGTATAGATTAAGGTCCATACAATCAGAATATCAATGAATATATTCAAATTCACCAATAGTTTTCGAAATGTGTGTCCTTTAATAATTTGAGGGGATGTTTCATCCCTGAAATATTCTTTAAAAATTGATTTGACTTCATTTATCAAGTAATAGATACTTACAAAGGTTGTCTACAAAATTTGGAAGAAAATAGAACAACAAGCCCTGTTTGATTTAAAAAAAACCACCAAGATGTAGTCTACGTTTTTTGAATGAATAATAAAAATTAAAAAATTGTGCTACGCATGTCGTTCCCTTAATTTGACCCTCCAGAATCTGAATCTGCGATCTAAATTTAAATAAGGGCCCTAGTTCTTGCATAATTCGCATTTAATTTTTTAGCCAATTTCCTGACATATTTATTAATTTATTTAACCCTCTAATTGGAAGCTTTAAGGGATGAAAAGTATATTTTCGTAAAGATTAAATTCCATACGATCAGAATATTGATGAATAAATTCAAATTTCTTGATAGTTTTTCAAATATATGCCCTTTAATAATTAGAAGGGATGTTTCATCCCTCAAATATTCCTTAAAAATTGATTTGACTTTATTTATCAATTAATAGATTTTTACAAAGGTTGTACACAAAATTTGGAAGAAATTAGATGGACAAACCCTGTTTTGCTCAAAAAAAAACACCAAGATGTAATCCACGCTTTTTAAATGAATAATAAAACTTGAAAAGTTGTGTTACCCATGCCACCCTTTCAATTTGACCCTCTAGAATCCGAATCTGTAATCGAAATTCAAATATGAGCCCTAGTTCTTGCATAATTCGCATTTAATTTTTGCGCCAATTTCTTGACATATTTATTGATTTATTTAACCCTCTAATTGGAAGTTTTAAGGAATGAAAAGTATATTTAAATCCTGAATTCAAAGCGAAGAGTGAGACTTGATAAAACAAATTAAATTTGTTGATCCCAATTATTTTGAGTTTGGCATGAAATTATATAGTTCCATTCATGTAGATTACAAATCTTGAAAACAAAATCGGATCTGGAGGATATTTTCCAAGATATCGAAAATTTAAAAATCCAGCCCGGAAGCGGAGCCGGAAGCGGGGAGTCAAAAACTCATATAAATAATGGAGATAAAAAATTGCTGATAGCACCGATCGATCAGACATACTATATACTATGAATGTTTCAAATTTCGAAGCGATTGGTCTAGAATTACAGATTCTATAGAGAAGAATCTCAGAATAGGCAAAATCCTGAATTCAAAGCGAAGAGTGAGCCATGATAAAAAAAATTAAATTTTTTTGATCCCAATTATTTTGAGTTTGGCATGAAATTTGATTTGAGTTTGATCTCCTCAGGTATTTGTGGGCGTATCAACATAAAAATTTCAGAAATAAATGAAAATGGACAAATTATTACATATCTTACAAATCTCAAATGTATTCATATCCCTGTCAATTCAAGAATATATATATATACATATATATAATACCGCTTATTATAAAACCAGTTTGAAGCTTTGATCTTTCAGCTCAACCGGATTAGGGAGTCGAATGTTGCAACTAAAATATGTTACAATTCAAAAGCTTGTAATTCCTAAAATGTTGATTGCAGAATAATGAACCAAATGCTATTCAAAAGATTATATAATACCATTTATTATAGAATCAATTTCAACGCTATTAGATTAGGGGATCAAATATTGCAACCAAAATGTGCCACTTCTGTTGTTTTATTATTTATTATAAAACCAATTCTAACCCTCTTTATTTCAGTCCTGTCAGTTTAGATGATGCAACGAAAATTTGTCACACTTTCCAAGCTTGTATCACCCAAAATGATAATCGTGAAATATTGATCCAAACGCTGCAAATTATCTTTGCATAAGTCTACATCCCTTTTGGGCTCATACCCAAAATTTTGATTTTTTTGAGCCTCTGGTTTATGCAGAGATAAATAATTTGTTTTAAGTGTTAACTGGTTTTTAAATAATAAATTCGCAGGCCTGCAGCTCGTACACCAATAACAATTGGTAATTTATATTATTTTTGGATAAGTCTACATCCCTTCTAAGCTCTTACCCTAAATTTGAGTTTTCTTGAACCACTGGTTTACCCAAAATTAATTAATTTGTTTTAAGCGGTAACTGGTTTTTTTAATATCAAATTCGCAAGTCTGTAACTCGTACACCAATCTAAATAAGTAATTGATATTATTTTTCAATAAACTACCATCCTTCCTAAATACCTACACACAATTTGAAAATTTTGGGCACCTCTGGTTTTAGGCATAAACAATTATTCAATCTCGAATGATGCAATTAATTTCAATTGGCTATTTGTATTTGTATTCATTTATAGTTTTCGGGGAGCGATATATTACTGCCCTTAATTTAAGGGTTAAAATTGGGTACAGTGGTGTAATTTTAATTTTTACAAGGGATATAGTTCCGGAATAAATTAGGAATGATATTTTTATATTTTAGGAAGCCATTCATGAATTTTATTCGAAGGGATGTTCCACCCCATGAAAAATATATTTTTGTCCGTAAAATAATAACATGGGAATAAAATTTCCATTACTTCCAAGGAATTAATTATTATAACATTTTAGAAGATATTTTACTCCCTAAAAATTATTTTCAAATCGATTTCACCCCTTATTTATTTTATATTAGGAAATATATTGCTAAATATTAAAAACGGGAGGTCATATATTGGCTATTTTATTTTAAAAGTACATTTGTATACAAATTTATTGATTAAAACATTCTTGTTTCATTTGGTTCTATTAAGTAACGAAGTTTCAACTCGCTTGGCTGCAGGTGTTCAATGCTTTGTATATGCGTTTATCTGGCACTTGCTGGCACTGTTGCTTCACAATTCGTACTGTTAGCATCTACGCCGCGTAACTCGTGATCAAATCGTTGATTTAAAGTACTTTAAAAGTGTTCAAGTGTTATATTTGGGGTTGTGAATTTTGCTTATTAACGTAGAGATCAAAATTTTGTATATTTAAATATGTAAATTGGGATTTTGGTTCCGCATTGCGTGTCCGTTAGGGGCACGTATTTGCGATGTTAGTTTTTGCTTTTATTATGTAATAAATAAATAAAATGTCTTGGTTTTTTTTGCAAAGGCCTGTAATGAAAGGTCCAACGTGGGAATCGGTGCACACGTAGGTACCGCTACGAGAGGCACCCCCCCTGATGAACACCACCGCGTGGGGTTGCAATGAGTTCTAGGGCGAACGAGCGATCTAATTAGGGAGTAATGGCATACTCTCGATATGTACCTATCGGAAGTCGGTAAAATATGGTAGCTGGCGGGGGTCCTTGATTAAGTTCAAGAAACGACATTAGCTGAGACCGATACTTAAGGTTACCATATCGCGTAATTAGGCGGTATCGCGGGCCTCGGAATATGCATTGGCCACGTATTCAAAACAACGTATTTTTTTCTTTTGCAAACGACGAGCACACCGGTGCTTGGGTGTCTGAGCGCTCAGGCACTCATTGGGGTAGTAAAGTAGAGTCAATCAGTAGCATAAATATAACCGAACACTTTTAAGTACCTTCGGGAAGTAATTAAGCAACAGTCAATCGCCGCATAGCTCTTCGAACACTAACCAAAACACACAACACGATTGAATGTTGAATGAATGTATTTAATAAAAAAATTCCCTTTCAGCTTCTTCAATTCATCATTACCACCTCCAACAAATTTACAACAGGACGTAAGTTAACTAATAAACTTTGCTTTTCAGGTTCTAATCAATTTTTCTTTCAGCTATTTTGTATTGTTTTTTCGCAGACTCTTAATTAATTTGTATTTTTCCAGATCATTTGCTGAGGATGAGCCCAGCTGATGAGGTGGACAACGAGGGATTGGACATCGAGGGAATGGACATCGTGGGAGGAGCTGAGGATGAGCCCAGCAGCCAAAATCAACTCTCAATATTTGTTTTGTTGAATGTGATTCACCAAAATTTGTTTTAAGTTTCTGTTTCAGGTCGCCGGCCGTGGATCTTCATAACATCATCGCATCATCAACTAGGTAATATAATATTGCTCATTATATAACTGTTTTTAGCTACTGCCAAAATTATTTGTCTAATATTTGAATTTATAATTTTAATTTAGAGTCCAGGAGATGGCAACTTGCAGCTGCAGTAACAACCAGACTTCAGAGCCCAGCAGCAGAATCAGAGCCCAGCAACAGAACCCGAGCCCAGCAGCAAAATCAGAGCCTAGCAGACGTCCAAGAAATCCTCCAGTAGTTGCAGAAGATCAGTACATGGATATCAGCTGTTCCTGTCCCCAGATTCAACTTTAAAGAAGCCAACTGATTAATTCAGCCCGCCGCTTGTTAAGTTCAAGTGAGTTCAATTCCTTTCTAAATTTTCGGACTTGTAATAATTATTTTGTTTTTTCAGTTGCAGTGAGCGAAGAAGCCACTTCTCTGGTCTAGGTTTCGCTGGGGTTTCCCTAGGCCCAAAGGGAGAATTCTCGGAGAAGAGTTCGCCCCTTTCCCCTTAGTCATTGCCTGGGGGCGAACAAGGCTTACAACAACGCAACAGCATCGTGAAGAAGACTTCCAACAAGACAACAGCATCGAGTAATCAACAATTAATCTACGAACCTTTGTACCCTCTCCTTATTCCCAAAATAAAATCATTTCCACAAAATTTACAGTTGTTTTATTTCTATTTTTATTGTTTTCAGGTGTAGTTAGGAGAATAAATGTATTGTTGAATAGTTTGCAAAATAAATTAATTTCAATAATAACTTGTATTTTCTATTTTTGATGTAAATACAATTTAAATTGTTTTCAGGGTTAATTATAATTTGTTAATTAGTTTGTAAAATAATTTTAAGTCCTGTATATTAAATTTTTGAGGTAAATATGAATTGTATTGTTGAAATATAAATATATTATTACAATAAATTTTATGTTTGTATTTTATTCTTGTTTAAAGTCAAACGTCAAGAGTATAGTTCAAAAATTCTCCGCAGGCGGCAGCATCTGTCGGTAGCTGCTACCAAAAAATTATTTACGAAATAATATTTTTTTTGCCATTCCAATCATTTGAAAGTATCAAATATCATTGCAATAAAATATTTAAAAATCTCTGGTATGAATAAATATGCCAAATAGTCACTATTTTTCGCTATTTAAAATATTTTATTCCAAAACGTGCTAGGTGCTGCCATCTCTGACAAACTGAGCAAACTGTTACCTATTCAAGTGTATTGGTGTTGACATAAATAAAAAAGAATATTCCTAGCTTATTTAATGATTTATAAATTATTTTTGATCAACAATATACTCTTTATTAAATTCTAGTGGGAATATTTGCCCATATATTTATTATTCAGATAGTGATTCAAGAGTTATTTAGATGAATACAAAGCCGGCAAGCTACGCGTCGATTGTCAGTGAGCCTGACTGAGCTCCCGCTAGAAAAGTATGCAATAGAATAGCTGGTGTTGACTTGCGAATCAAATATATTTTCATATTTTTGATCTATGGAAACAGAATATGAAAAAATAAACTCAAATTTTAATAGATAATCAAATATAAAATTTTCACGGCTGAATTTATCAAAAAAGATTCTAAGAATTTTCAGGATCTATTAATTTATAGATCATTAACAAAGACAGTTGAAGAATCCCTGTTTTTATCACTTAAACTCCTGACTCTGTTGTACCAGTACCTACATTTTCGAACATTTTGAACCACTGGTTCAAAAAATAATAAATTTTTTGTCTTAGAAGAACAACTGAATATTAGTATTGCTAGGATCTATCGATCAATAAATCATTAAAAGTGATGATTGTAAAATCCCTGCTTTTGTTATTTGAGCTACTGGATCTATTCTACCAGTAGCCACACTTTGGAAAGTTTTAAGCCACTGGTTTAAAAGATAATTATTATTTTGTCTTTCAAGAACAACAAAATGTTAATATTTCGATGATCTATTGATCAATAAACCATTAACAATGATAGTTGCAGAATCCCTGCTTTTGTCATTTGAGGTACTGGATTTATTCTACCAATAGCCACAATTTGAAATTTAATGGCAAACGGCCATCGAACGACCATCGAAAGGTGATCGAACGGCCATCGAACGGCAGTCGAACGACAATCAAACGACCATCGAATGGCAATCGAACGACAATCGAACGGAAATCGAACGGCAATCGAACGGAAATCGAACGGCAATCAAATGTCAATAGAACGGCGCAGCTATTTTATACTATATATACAACAAGATTGGAATTTATAATACGTATAGGCCTTGATAAACACTCCAATATAAAATTATTTGCATCTAGATACATTATAATATAGGGTGTTGATTTTGACCCAACTTTCAAACGGTATATACTACAATGCTGATATTTATAATACGCATAGGTCTTGACAAACACTCTTATTGAGGATCACTTGCATTTCAATACATTGGAATTATTAATAAGAACGAAACACGTGTATACAGTTGCTCCCCGAACTAAGATGATGGTGTCAAAACCGATTCTTAGATTTGAAATTTTGTGGAACAAATAATGAATGTTTCAGAATTTTTTATTCTAATTGTTTCCACAGCATAAACTTTGTTACAAATAATTTGTGACATCTACTTTATTTTCACTTTTTACCTCAACAATCATATCAAGATAATTATAATTTGACATCAAAAAAAAATCTCAAACATACGACCAAAAAATTCTTTGCACTTTTGTTCAATAATATAAGAAAATATTCCAAAAAGAGTTTTGCCGTGTAAGTGTTCTAATATTTTATTTAAATAATTGCTAATTAACATAAATTGTAGTAAATTAGCTGAAGAAATGGCAGATAAAAATAAAAATGCCTCAAGAAAAAAGAAAGATGACGACGAAGAAGGTAAAGACAATCAAAATGATGTAGCTCCTGCTGGAAGCGACGATGACAGCTCTGAAGATGAGCCTGAAGGCGGAGATGAAGATGCCAAAATGACTTACAAACATAAAGCTATATAAGAAGCTCAAGAGCCAGAAGACGAGGAAAAAGAACAATCAGATGATGAGGAATCAAACGAAATGGATAAAAATATCAGTAAGGCAATAATTACAAACATCAATAATTCAGAAATATTTTTCGGGCTGCAATTAATCCTGATGAAGAAGGAACCGACGATAAAGTAGCCCAAACTCACCAATTTGCTAGAGAGTATAAATATGAAAAGGAAAATCATTTGTGGTGTGAATTGGTGTTTTGTTTACCTCTTTCATTAAAAAATATGGATTTAACGGCTTTAATTCGCGAAAGCGCTGAAAAATCAGTTGTGAGTGAAGTTGTAAACATTAAAAGAGCTATTACTTATTTGAAAGACGAAAAGGAACTGACTTTGAGGACGGATGGCATAAATATAACCGTAAATTTATTATTTGTGACTATTTTCTGCATCTAATAAAACGGAATTACTGTCGACTCTAGACACCTCCTCCTAATAGCTGATTATATGACATACAACGGCACTTTTGAGCCCTTAAGCCGAAAAAGGATGGAATGTAACGCCTCCCCATTGCAGCAAATGTCTTTTGAATCTTCTTTAACGTTTCTAAAAAATGCTTCAATTCGGGGTACCAATAAATAACTCAAATTTTAGTAATTTAATAATTATTTTTATTTTTTAGGCAAAGAAGATTCTTTGACTTCACCCTCCAGTTGTTTAATGATTGGAAAACCGTGTAATATGGGGACTAAAGCTTTCTCTTTATTACAAAAAATGCCTTCAATAATTTAGTACTTAATATTACATTGAATTTGATACAAAAAAAAATAAGAAAAGCTATTGAATCATTTTAATTCAAGGCTGTAGCTGGTGCATCAATTATGATTGGTGATATGTCTACATAAACCTACATCCTTCTCAAGTACGTACCTAAAATATCAAATTTTTAGAAGCTCTAGTTTTGATTCTACAAATTAAATTACTTTCTATTCGTGAAGACCGTTTGACACGATACTTTATTTTATTTATGACAAACATAATTTTGAAGTATTCGAATCATTAATCTAATTACCGCAACAATTCAATATCAAAATGTGCTTTATGCAAGAACTTCTTTTGTATTTAGCTTATTAGATGGAAGAGTTTTGACAGAAAGTACACTCACAAATACGCTTCATATTTAGATTTGAAGGGCAGATTTAGGATCTACAGGATTAAATATGGAAATAATTTGATCCCGAGAAGGTTTTTATATTGATTTTAATTTATAGAATCAAAATATAGGAGCAGGAATTTATGAAAAAGTTTTGACCGTAAGTTCTTCCATTCACTGACAGATCAATAACCAAAAATTATGGTTATGTTGTAATTAAACGTTTTTGCAGCGAATTTATTGAAGGAAATTAATTAAACGACAATCAATATTAATATTTATATAATTCCATTAACATTTTATCAATTTTTATTGTAAAATAACGAAAAAAACAAATGACCATAGACTCATCTTCCTATCGGACTGGAAATTATTACTAGTAAAGCGGAACAAAAATTTAGTTATAATTTTGGCCACCGGCATCACTAGTTCCGATTTCGTTCCAATTACTTACGGTCAGCTGCCAATCTGTTCAGGGTATACTCAGTGACTTGTGCTACGCGATTTTGAGCCTTAATGCAAAAATTAAAATAATTATAAACAGAGTATTTAAATACGATATAAGGTTTTGTATAATGTTTTTAAATATTCTGAAGCTGTGCTTTCCCTTAGTATTTATTAATTTGTTCAATAATTCAGCCGTACAAAAGTCATTTACTTCATTATCGTTGGACAGGTTGGTAACTTGTCAGTTCCAAAATGGTTAGTTTGACGTGTGATATTTGTTCCGCATTAAATTTACGTTTTTGTGAGAAAATACTACAAATTGGAAGAAAACAGGTTGAAATTATCAATATGCCAAGTTTAAATAATACGTATTCACTAAATTTCCTTATTTTACAAGTGTAATATTATAAGTTTACGAGTAGTAAAAGTGGATATTTTATAATAATCAATAGGAAGTTCAAAGGTACACAAATATTTAAATTTGAACTATTTATTCCAGTTGTATTGCAATAAAATGTTTGAAAATGATTTTATAAATGCCTTAGGGGGATCAATTAAATAATAAATGTTTTTTTGTAGGATAAAATTGCCAATGGAGCTTTAAAGAAGGTTCGAGGATCTGTACGTGAATACAATTTATGAGGAGATGATTTTCCTACTACAAATATGACAACTGTAAGTAAATTCAACAATATTATATTTAAAAACGATGAGTGTTTAAATACTGTAGAACAACTGCTTGCAAAAATACTTAAAAATATATTTTAAATAATTGTGAATGTTTCTTTAAATTTCTGATGTTGTCTAGGTTATGTCAACTATCTACAAACTCCAAAGGCAACACCAAAACCCAAAGAGTCTTCCCAAATCACTTTCGGAGCAAAATTTCTTGTTTGATGCAGTCTTTCACTTCAAAAGGCAGTGGAAAAACAGACTTCTTAAGTAAGAAAAAATGCGCACCTGATAAATAGAAGTAGGTTTCTTCTTATGGTAATAATCCTGACCATTTTTGATTCAAGCATTATTAATATTAACGCTATTACAAACTTTGATTGATGAAAGATGGTTAGTTTTTAACGTAATTTAATTTAGAAATGTGGAACTGTTAGTTATTGTCACGACAAGATCATTTCACTTTGGCAAGGTGCCCCATTTCAATTAAAGTTAAGCTAAAGGGAACATAAAAAGAATAAAGCTTTTGTTATTATTAATATATCTTGTTGGTTCCTTCAGAACAATTTGAACTTTCTAGAATTTCTGGTAGCTGTGAGCGGTAGTCGCCTATTAAGATATTCAATTCTCCACACACACAAGCCACATTTGGGTATTTTTTCAGTCATTAATTAAGCCAAAAAATATTTTGTTTCCATTGAAGGAACAGAAACAATCTTAACTGTTGAATAATTCAAAGTTCAATGGAGAATAACTCATGAACAGAATAACGAACTATAACAAATTATTTACACATTGTACTTGTATTTATCCTCCATCAGTGGCCACAATTAGTTCAGCCAAAAATTGATTCTTTGGTTTAAAAGTCTCCCATTATTGAACAAATTTTAGTGTTCATAAGATTTATTGATTAATGAATCACGACCAGAACTTCTTTTTCTACCACTCAAACTACCAATTCTATTCTAATAGCAACCACATTTTCAGAATTTTAGAACCATTAGTTCTCTATCTATCGATCAATAAATCATTAATGGAAATAGCTAAAAAATCATAGCTTTCGTACTTTGAGCCTCTAACACTATGCTATAAATTTTTTGAACCACTGGTTCAAGAGATAATGAATATTTCATCTCCCAAGAACAAAAATCCAGTATCTGTTGGATATATTGATCAATAAATCATTAATAGAGACAGCTATAAAATCATAACTTTCGCACCTTAATCCTCTGACATTACACTACCAATAACAACATTTTGAAATTTTTTGAGCCACTGCTTTAATAAATAACTAATATTTTATCTTTGAACAACAACAAAATTAATTATTTCTTGGATCTATTGATCTATAAATCATTAATAGAGATAGCTAGAAAATAATAGCGTTTGTATATTGAGCCCCTGACCTTACACTTTTAGTAGTCGCAGTTTCATATTTTTGGAGCCACTGGTTTAATAAATAATGAATATTTTATCTTTCAAGAACAAGTATGCAAACTGTTGGTTTACATTTCGCTACACAGGTGGCACCACGTACCTCGTTTGGAAAACATGAAAAGCTAATATATTTAATTTTGGCTAAACGGCTGTTCGTATGCAAAATTTTGTGGATAACTTTAAATTTTAGTTTTTAATTGTCTACCAAATAGACATTATTAAATTTTATAATATTGTAATTGCTTCGAAATAAATAGGTCTTTACGTTATCTATTTTGTCGACTTAACTATGGCCCAAATCAAAAAATGTTTTAAATAAAGTCATATTTATTTTTTAAATTAAATATTATGTAATAACCTTTTTGCCAGTGAGGCTTATATTTTCAAAGTTATTGATTATTTCATGAATTAACGATTAACTATAAAACCAGAACCCTAATCGCAAAAATGTATAGGAAATACTCAACATTATTTTGAAAAATAATATGAGTTTATTTGAAATATTTTTTGATTGGGGTCTTCATTTCTTAGATAACAGTTTGTTGTCCAGATGGCACCACGTAGCTCGTTTGGCATAAATGAAAACTAAATATATTTTTTAATTGTGTACCAGACTAGCATATTTTTTTTGCTGTACTACATTTACTTATTTTTTTAAAAATAAATAAAACAAAATTCATGTTTTATTGAAGGATTTATTTTATTATTAACTTTTGAATTTGAGCTTACAAATTCAATTATTAAACATTATTTATAAGATTTTATTGTTTATTCATCACTGAAAAAAGAAATACAGGTTTCTAAAATGAATAAAATACAATTAATTTTGCGAGAAAAGTTTTATTTGGTAATTTCGAAATAAGTTACAGAACAAGGAGCATTTTTAAGCCCAACTACTTCTGAAAATAATTTAAATAGGTTTTAGAAATAAAACGACTGTAAATTTTGTGGAAATGAGTTTATTTTGGGAATTAGGAAAGGTACAAAGGTTCGAAGATTAATTGTTGATTACTCGATGCTGCTGTGTTGTTGGAAGTGTTGTTCGCGATGCTGTTGCGTTGTTGTAAGCCTTGTTCGCCCCCAGGCAATGACTAAGGGGGAGGGAAGAGACGAACTCTTCTCCGAGAATTCTCTCTTTGGGTCTAGGGAAACCCCAGCAAAACCTAGACCAGAGAAGTGGCTTCTTCGCGCACTGCAACTGTAACAACAAAATGATTATTACAAGGCGGAAAATTTGAAAAGAAATTAACTTACTTGAGCTTTGCAAACGGCGGGCCAAAATTAATCAGTTGACTTCTTCAAAGTTGAGTTGAATTGGGGCCTGGAACAGTTGCTACTGATGTGTTGATCTTCTGCAGTTACTGGAGGACTTTTTGGACGACTGTTGGGCTCTGGTTCTGCTGCTGGATGGCTGCTGGGCTCTGGTTTTGCTGTTGAATGGCTGCAGGGCTCTAATTTCGCTGTTGGGCTCTGGTTCTGTTGCTGGATGCCCTATAAACATGAAAAATAAAAATAAATAAATAAATTGGCAATTAGTAAAGTTTTTCAAAATTATTTTGAATAAATCTTACGTGATGATATAGTAGCAACTATTTCGAGCTGAAAGGGAAGGTTTTGATTACTTCGGCGGGGCGCTCCCTCGGCGGTTGATTGTTAGCAGCTGGGCTTAAAGATGAAAACAGCTGGGCCACTTCCAACGACGGAAGACCGCTACTTGAAGCTTGAAGCTTGAAGTTTTGATGTAAAGATGATGATGCTGAGCTGAAAGGGAATGTTTTGATTAGTTCGGCGGGGTGCTCCCTCGGCGGACTATTGCAAGCTGCTGGGCTTAAAGATGAAGCTGCTGGGCCACTTCCAACGACGGAAGACTGCTACTTGAAGCTTGAAGTCCTGCAATCATAAAAAACACACAAAAATTAATAAAACTGTCAGAATTCCAAACTATTAAACAAAAATATTACCTTTCCAGCGATCTGTAAAACAATAAAAAGAATCAAAACAGATTAGTGACCTGTAAAAAATATTTTATTAGTCAACTTACGTCTCCTCCGATCTGAAAATTGATAGAAAAAAATAGATTAGAAACCTGAAATAAACAATTTTTTTAGTCAACTTACGTCCTGTTGATGATGATGATGATGTACTGAAAGGGAATTTTGATTAAGCATTCATTCAACATTCATCACACACCATTCAAACCCCCAATTCGCAATTCGCAGTTCACGAGCTAATTAAAAAAAAAGAACTAACACCGCCGCGTGCTTGTTCAGAGTTTACGTGGGTCCCTGCCGAACCCCGGTGTTTAACGCCTAATACGCGACCTATACCTGCCACGTAGCGGCTACTCCTCGGTTTCCCCCTGGCTATAGATCTATCACATGATTGCATGCTTCAGGCACTTCCACACCCACCCTTCGGCCAGGAGTCACCAGGGGTACTACCTCTAGAGTGAAGGCCTACGGATGGCAGCGACCGAGTATAGGATTCCCGGCAAAAAACCCGGCGAGGGAAAGTAGCCAGGCATCTTCGGCTACCCCCTAGTTTGCGCACCGACTTAGTCCATCGCGATTTTAACAAAGTGCCTACCCAAAACTAAAGCGCATTTCATTATTATTGCAAAATTAATTACGAATTTAATTAAATACGTTGGCTCCGCGGAGCTGCGCTTTCAACGCCGTACAAAATCTCCGAACGTGAATTTAAATTTAAATTACAAACAAAATCTAAACGGACGAAGGATGCTAACCATCCTAACCCACGAATGAGTCACGAACAACCCCCAGCTACAACCCTAAGCCTTAATTGAAACACAAAAGCAAGCGCCTGTGGACTACTCAACACAACGACCGGGTTGGTAATCAACGAAGAAACACATTCCAACCGGCACAACGATTTATAATGAATCTCAGACCTACGTTCATTCGCCCATAACAAGCAATGTGTTAGAAAGAATACACAGCATAAAAAAGTATTGCGTAGCGTACTAACAAATCTAACAAGTTACAGCACTGATCAATTAATAAAAATCTAATGATATTAAGTTTGACATTGAAATATATTATTGAATAATGAATAAAACAGTATTTTGTACAATATTTGAATATTCAAAAATAGATATTATTTTAACAATTGAAATGAAATATAAATAAACAATTCTAAAAAATACATACATACATATTGAATTCAATTCGAACTATTTATTATTGATCTGATAGGGGTGTAATTAATATATCCCGATAAATGAGGGATGGAACGTTACCTCAAATGTTTAAATAATTTATTTTTTGGAGACTGTTGACAAATCTGAATGTATTACTACATAAATTGATTATATAAACCATAATATGAGTATATACATATATATACATATAATATAGTTATGATCCCTTGAAAATCATAGCTTTCGTATATTGAGCCTCTAACTCTACACTATCAGTAGCGACAATTTGGAATTTTTTGAACCACTGGTTTAGGAGATATTCATTATTTTAACTTCTAAGAATATACAAATTCAATATGTTTTGAGTCTATTGATCAATAAATCATTAATAAAAATAGTAAAAAAATCATAGCTTTAATATCAAGAGCTCCAGACGCTACACTACCTGTATCCACATTTTTGAATTTCTTGAACCACTGGTTTCGAAGATATTCATTATTTTAGCTTCTAAGAATATACGAATTCAATATGTTTTAAGTCTATTGATCAATAAATCATTAATAAAAATAGGAAAAAAATCATAGCTTTAATATCAGGAGCTCCAGAGGCTACACTACCTGTATACACATTTTTAAATTTTTTGAACCACTGGTTTAGAAGATATTCATCATTTTAACTTCTGAAAATATACAAATTCAATATGTTCTAAGTCTATTGATCAATAAATCATTAATAAAAAAAGGAAAAGAATCATGGCTTTAATATCAGGAGCTCCAGACGCTACACTACCTGTATCCACATTTTTAAATTTTTTGAACCACTGGTTTAGAAGATATACATCATTTTAACTTCTAAAAATATACAAATTCAATATGTTTCAAGTCTATTGATCAATAAATCATTAATAAAAATAGGAAAAGAATCATAGCTCAAATATCAGGAGCTCCAGACGCTACACTACCTGTATCCACATTTTTAAATTTTTTGAACCACTGGTTTAGAGGATATTCATCATTTTAACTTCTAAAAATATACAAATTCAATATGTTCTAAGTCTATTGATCAATAAATCATTAATGAAAATAGGAAAAAAATCATAGCTTTAATATCAGGAGCTCCAGACGCTACACTACCTGTATCCACATTTTTGAGTTTTTTGAACCACTGGCTTAGAAGATATTCATCATTTTAACTTCTAAAAATATACAAATTCAATATGTTCTAAGTCTATTGATCAATAAATCATTAATAAAAATAGGAAAAAAATCATAGCTTCAATATCAGGAGCTTCAGACGCTACACTACCTGTATCCACATTTTTAAATTTTTTGAACCACTGGTTTAGAAGATATTCATCATTTTAACTTCTAAAAATATACAAATTCAATATGTTCTAAGTCTATTGATCAATAAATCATTAATAAAAATAGGAAAAGAATCATAGCTTTAATATCAGGAGCTCCAGACGCTACACTACCTGTATTCACATTCTTAAATTTTTTGAACCACTGGTTTAGAAGATATTCATCATTTTAACTTCTAAAAATATACAAATTCAATATGTTCTAAGTCTATTGATCAATAAATCATTAATAAAAATAGGAAAAAAATCATTGCTTCAATATCAGGAGCTCCAGACGCTACACTACCTGTATCCACATTTTTGAATTTTTTGAACCACTGGCTTAGAAGATATTCATCATTTTAACTTCTAAAAATATACAAATTCAATATGTTCTAAGTCTATTGATCAATAAATCATCAATAAAAATAGGGAAAAAATCATAGCTTTAATATCAGGAGCTTCAGACGCTACACTACCTGTATCCACATTTTTAAATTTTTTGAACCACTGGTTTAGAAGATATTCATCATTTTCACTTCTAAAAATATACAAATTCAATATGTTCTAAGTCTATTGATCAATAAATCATTAATAAGAATAGGAAAAAAGTCATAGCTTCAATATCAGGAGCTTCAGACGCTACACTACCTGTATCCACATTTTTAAATTTTTTGAACCACTGGCTTAGAAGATATTCATCATTTTAACTTCTAAAAATATACAAATTCAATATGTTCTAAGTCTATTGATCAATAAATCATTAATAAAAATAGGAAAAGAATCATAGCTTTAATATCAGGAGCTCCAGACGCTACAATACCTGTATCCACATTTTTAAATTTTTTGAACCACTGGTTCAGAAGATATTCGTCATTTTAACTTCTAAGAATATACAAATTCAATATGTTTTAAGTCTATTGATCAATAAATCATGAATAAAAATAGGAAAAGAATCATAGCTTTAATATCAGGAGCTCCAGACGCTACACTACCTGTATCCACATTTTTGAATTTTTTGAACCACTGGTTTAGAAGATATTCATCATTTTAACTTCTAAAAATATACAAATTCAATATGTTCTAAGTCTATTGATCAATAAATCATTAATGAAAATAGGAAAAAATCATAGCTTTAATATCAGGAGCTCCAGACGCTACACTACCTGTATCCACATTTTTGAATTTTTTGAACCACTGGGTTAGAAGATATTCATCATTTTAACTTCTAAAAATATACAAATTCAATATGTTCGAAGTCTATTGATCAATAAATCATTAATAAAAATAGGAAAAAAATCATAGCTTCAATATCAGGAGCTTCAGACGCTACACTACCTGTATCCACATTTTTAAATTTTTTGAACCACTGGTTCAGAAGATATTCATCATTTTAACTTCTAAAAATATACAAATTCAATATGTTCTGAGTCTATTGATCAATAAATCATTAATAAAAATAGGAAAAGAATCATAGCTTCAATATCAGGAGCTCCAGACGCTACACTACCTGTATCCACATTTTCAAATTTTTTGAACTACTGGTTTAGAAGATATTTATCATTTTAACTTCTAAAAATATTCAAATTCAATATGTTCTAAGTCTATTGATCAATAAATCATTAATAAAAATAGGAAAAAAATCATAGCTTCAATATCAGGAGCTCCAGACGCTACACTACCTGTATCCACATTTTTGAATTTTTTGAACCACTGGTTTAGAAGATATTCATCATTTTAACTTCTAAAAATATACAAATTCAATATGTTCTAAGTCTATTGATCAATAAATCATTAATAAAAATAGGAAAACAGTCATAGCTTTAATATCAGGAGCTTCAGACGCTACACTACCTGTATCCACATTTTTAAATTTTTTGAACCACTGGTTTAGAATATATTCATCATTTTAACTTCTAAAAATATACAAATTCAATATGTTCTAAGTCTATTGATCAATAAATCATTAATAAAAATAGGAAAAAAGTCATAGCTTTATTATCAGGAGCTTCAGACGCTACACTACCTGTATCCACATTTTTGAATTTTTTGAACCACTGGTTTAGAAGATATTCATTATTTTAACTTCTAAGAATATACAAATTCAATATGTTTCAAGTCTATTGATCAATAAATCATTAATAAAAATAAAAAAAAAAATCATAGCTTTGATATCAGGAGCTCCAGACGCTACACTACCTGTATCCACATTTTTGAATTTTTTGAACCACTGGTTCAGAAGATATTCATTATTTTAACTTCTAAGAATATACAAATTCAATATGATTAAAGTCTATTGATCAATAAATTTTTAATAAAAATAGGAAAAAAATTATACCTTCAATATCAGGAGCTCCAGACGCTACAGTACCTGTATCCACATTTTTGAATTTTTTGAACCACTGGTTTAACAGATATTCATTATTTTAACTTCTAAGAACATACAAATTCAATATGTTTTGAGTCTATTGATCAATAAATCATTAATAAAAATAGGAAAAAAATCATAGCTTCAATATCAGGAGCTCCAGACGCTACACTACCTGTATCCACATTTTTGAATCTTTTGAACCACTGGTTTAGAAGATATTCATTATTTTAACTTCTAAGAATATACAAATTCAATATGTTTTAAGTCTATTGATCAATAAATCTTTAATAAGAATAGGGAAAAAATCATAGCTTTGATATCAGGAGCTCCAGACGCTACACTACCTGTATCCACATTTTTGGATTTTTTGAACCACTGGTTTAGAAGATATTCATTATTTTAACTTCTAAGAATAAACAAATTCAATATGTTTTAAGTCTATTGATCAATAAATCATTAGTAAGAATAGGAAAAAAATCATGGCTTTGATATCAGGAGCTCCAGACGCTACACTACCTGTATCCACATTTTTGAATTTTTTGAACCACTGGTTTAGAAAATATTCATCATTTTAACTTCTAAGAATATACAAATTCAATATGTTCTAAGTCTATTGATCAATAAATCATTAATAAAAATAGGAAAAAAATCATAGCTCTGATATCAGGAGCTTCAGACGCTACACTACCTGTATCCACATTTTTAAATTTTTTGAACCACTGGTTTAGAAGATATTCATTATTTTAACTTCTAAGAATATACAAATTCAATATGTCTTAAGTCTATTGATCAATAAATCATTAATAAAAATAGGAAAAAAATCATAGCTTCAATATCAGGAGCTCCAGACGCTACAGTACCTGTATCCACATTTTTGAATTTTTTGAACCACTGGTTTAGAAGATATTCATTATTTTAACTTCTAAGAATATACAAATTCAATATGATTAAAGTCTATTGATCAATAAATTTTTAATAAAAATAGGAAAAAAATTATACCTTCAATATCAGGAGCTCCAGACGCTACAGTACCTGTATCCACATTTTTGAATTTTTTGAACCACTGGTTTAACAGATATTCATTATTTTAACTTCTAAGAACATACAAATTCAATATGTTTTGAGTCTATTGATCAATAAATCATTAATAAAAATAGGAAAAAAATCATAGCTTCAATATCAGGAGCTTCAGACGCTACACTACCTGTATCCACATTTTTGAATCTTTTGAACCACTGGTTTAGAAGATATTCATTATTTTAACTTCTAAGAATATACAAATTCAATATATTTCAAGTCTATTGATCAATAAATTATTAATAAAAATAGGAAAAAAATCATAGCTCCAATATCAGGAGCTCCAGACGCTACACTACCTGTATCCACATTTTTGAATTTTTTGAACCACTGGTTTAGAAGATATTCATCATTTTAACTTCTAAGAATATACAAATTCAATATGTTTCAAGTCTATTGATCAATAAATCATTAATAAAAATAGGAAAAAAATCATAGCTTCAATATCAGGAGCTCCAGACGCTACACTACCTGTATTCACATTTTTGAATTTTTTGAACCACTGGTTTAGAAGATATGTATTATTTTAACTTCTAAGAATATACAAATTCAATATGTTTCAAGTCTATTGATCAATAAATCATTAATAAAAATAGGAATAAAATCATAGCTTGAATATCAGGAGCTCCAGACGCTACACTACCTGTATCCACATTTTTGAATTTTTTTAACCACTGGCTTAGAAGATATTCATTATTTTAATTTCTAAGAATATACAAATTCAATATGTTTCAAGTCTATTGATCAATAAATCATTAATAGAAGTAGGAAAAAAATCATAGCTTTAATATCAGGAGCTCCAGACGCTACACTACCTGTATCCACATTTTTGAATTTTTTGAACCACTGGCTTAGAAGATATTCATCATTTTAACTTCTGAGAATATACAAATTCAATATGTTTTAAGTCTATTGATCAATAAATCATCAATAAAAATAGGAAAAAAATCATAGCTTTAATATCAGAAGCTCCATACACCACACTACCTGTATCCACATAATTGAATTTTTTGAACCACTGGTTTAGGAGATATTCATTATTTTAACTTCTAAGAATATACAAATTCAATATGTTTTAAGTCTATTGATCAATAAATCATTAATAAAAGTAGGAAAAAAATCACAGCTTTAATATCAGGAGCTCCAGACACTACACTACCCGTATCCACATTTGAGAATTTTTTGAACCACTGGTTTAGAAAATAATGATTATTTTATCTTCCACTATTCATTTTTTAATAATTATTTGTTTGTTACAGTTGCTGTACAAGTTTTCCTGGCCAGCTCCTAGCGTGATGAGTCCTTGGACGGAAAAGTGAAATATGTGAGGAAGATTTCGCTCGCCCCCCTCCTAATCAACCCTTATATATGAATATTAAAGATAAAAAATTATTATAATATTATGTTATACAAAGTACTAAAATGTAACATTATTTTAGTGTAATAATGAATAATTCTGTAATTTCATGTATTATTGTATCAATTTATGAATGAATATAAGCTATTATATGTTTAAAATATATGATTCTTATTTAAAATACTATCCGCAATTATATTCAAAATAGTTCTGAATCTCTCCGCCAGTTGGCAGCATCTGTCGATAGTACAATCAGCGCCATCTATTAATCACTTTGCAAACTGAAAAAATGTGTTCATTTGGAAAAAATATGATCACACGTATATAGTTCAAAAAAGTGCCGCAAGGGGGCAGCACCTGTCAATAACACCAATTAGCAAACATCTCTTTCATTAGGAAAAATGATGACTACTTGACGAAATTTGTGCCTTCTAAAAATCCAAATTTTGTATCAGGAACATAGGAGTCGTAAGAGTAAACCAAGAAATTAATTAGCGATTTTTGCGATTTTCTCGAGAACTAGAGAGAATAGGGGAAAATGTTTCCAATAAAAGTTACGTAACTTTCAATGCTCTATAAGATTTATTTAAAACATTTTTTTCTAGGGCTCATAGTTCACGAGAAACGATATACTACTACCCTTATTTTAAGAGTTGGAAAGAAATTTTATCTACCTTTTTGATAGCCCTTTTAAAGCTGCGTATGGTCATGTGATTAAATTTTCTCTAAGGGCCATAGTTCCGGAGTAAATCAAGAAAAACACTTCCCGAAAACCTTTGAAATTGCTCCTACACATTTAATACAAATTTTGGATTTTTTGGCGACGAAAAAATTCATCACCAATTAACAAAAAGTGTTTTTCTTGATTTATTCCTGAACCACAGCCCTTACAGAAAAATCAATTACATCACCATACGCTGCTTTGAAAGGGCTATCAAAAAGGTAGATAAAATTTCTTTCCAACCCTTAAAATAAGGGTAGTAGTATATCGTTTCTCGTGAACTATGAGCCCTAGAAAAAAATGTTCCAGATAAATCTTGTAGAACATTAAAAGTTACGTAACTTTTATTGGAAACATTTTCCCCTATTCTCTCTAGTTCTCGAGAAAATCGCAAAAATCGCTAATTAATTTCTTGGTTTTCTCTTACGACTCCTATGTTCCTGATACAAAATTTGGATTTTTAGAAGGCACAAATTTCGTCAAGTAGTCATCATTTTTCCTAATGAAAGAGATGTTTGCTAATTGGTGTTATTGACAGGTGCTGCCCCCTTGCGGCACTTTTTTGAACTATATACGTGTGATCAAATAATATTTAATTTTAATCATATTTTTTCCAAGTGAACACATTTTTCTCAGTTTGCAAAGTGAATAATAGATGGCGCTGATTGTACTATCGACAGATGCTGCCAACTGGCGGAGAAATTCAGAACTATTTTGAATATAATTGAGGATAGTATTTTAAATAAGAATCATATATTTTTAACATATAATAGCTCATATAATATGAGTCATATTCATTCATAAATTGATACAATAATACATAAAATTACAGAATTATTAATTATTACAATAAAATAATGTTACATCATAGTACTTTGTATAACATAATATTATAAATAATTTTTTATATTTAATATTCATATATAAGGGTTGATTAGGAGGGTGGCGAGCGAAATCTTTCTCACATATTTCACTTTTCCGTCCAAGGACTCATCACGCTAGGAGCTGGCCAGGAAAACTTGTACAGCAACTGTAACAAACAAATAATTATTAAAAAATGAATAGTGGAAGATAAAATAATCATTATTTTCTAAACCAGTGGTTCCAAAAATTCAAAAATGTGGATACGGGTAGTGTAGCGTCTGGAGCTCCTGATATTGAAGCTATGATTTTTTCCCATTTTTATTGATGATTTATTGATCAATAGACTTAAAACATATTGAATTTGTATATTCTTAGAAGTTAAAATAATGAATATCTTCTAAACCAGTGGTCCAAAAAATTCAAAAATGTGGATACGGGTAGTGTAGCGTCTGGAGCTCCTGATATCAGAGCTATGAATTTTTTCCTATTTTTATTAATGATTTATTGATCAATAGACTTAGAACATATTGAATTTGTATATTCTTAGAAGTTAAAATGATGAATATCTTCTAAACCAGTGGTTCAAAAAATTTAAAAATGTGGATACAGGTAGTGTAGCGTCTGGAGCTCCTGATATTAAAGCTATGATTTTTTTCCTATTTTTATTAATGATTTATTGATCAATAGACTTAAAACATATTGAATTTGTATATTCTTAGAAGTTGAAATGATGAATATCTTCTAAACCAGTGGTTCAAAAAATTCAAAAATGTGGACACAGGAAGTGTAGCGTCTGAAGTTCCTGATATCGAAGCTATGATTTATTTCCTATTTTTATTAATGATTTATTGATCAATAGACTTAAATCATATTGAATTTGTATATTTTTAGAAGTTAAAATGATGAATATCTTCTAAACCAGTGGTTCAAAAAATTTAAAAATGTGGATACAGGTAGTGTAGCGTCTGGAGCTCCTGATATTGAAGCTATGATTTCTTTCCTATTTTTATTAATGATTTATTGATCAATAGACTTAAAACATATTGAATTTGTATATTCTTAGAAGTTAAAATAATGAATATCTTCTAAACCAGTGGTTCAAAAAATTCGAAAATGTGGATACAGGTAGTGTAGCGTCTGGAGCTCCTGATATTAGAGCTATGATTTTTTTCCTATTTTTATTAATGATTTATTGATCAATAGACTTAAAACATATTGAATTTGTATATTCTTAGAAGTTGAAATGATGAATATCTTCTAAACCAGTGGTTCAAAAAATTCAAAAATGTGGACACAGGAAGTGTAGCGTCTGAAGTTCCTGATATCAAAGCTATGATTTTTTTCCTATTTTTATTAATGATTTATTGATCAATAGACTTAAATCATATTGAATTTGTATATTTTTAGAAGTTAAAATGATGAATATCTTCTAAACCAGTAGTTCAAAAATTTAAAAATGTGGATACAGGTAGTGTAGCGTCTGAAGCTCCTGATATTGAAGCTATGATTTCTTCCTATTTTTATTAATGATTTATTGATCAATAGACTTAGAACATATTGAATTTGTATATTCTTAGAAGTTAAAATGATGAATATCTTCTAAACCAGTGGTTCAAAAAATTCAAAAATGTGGATACAGGTAGTGTAGCATCTGGAGCTCTTGATATTGAAGCTATGATTTTTTTCCTATTTTTATTAATGATTTATTGATCAATAGACTTAAAACATATTGAATTTGTATATTCTTAGAAGTTAAAAAAATGAATATCTTCTAAACCAGTGGTTCAAAAAATTCAAAAATGTGGACACAGGAAGTGTAGCGTCTGAAGTTCCTGATATCAAAGCTATGATTTTTTTCCTATTTTTATTAATGATTTATTGATCAATAGACTTAAATCATATTGAATTTGTATATTTTTAGAGGTTAAAATGATGAATATCTTCTAAACCAGTGGTTCAAAAAATTCAAAAATGTGGATACAGGTAGTGTAGCGTCTGGAGCTCCTGATATCAAAGCTATGATTTTTTTCCTATTTTTATTAATGATTTATTGATCAATAGACTTAAAACATATTGAATTTGTATATTCTTAGAAGCTAAAATAATGAATATCTTCTAAACCAGTGGTTCAAAAAAGTGGATACAGGTAGTGTAGCGTCTGGAGCTCCTGATATCAAAGCTATGATTTTTTTCCTATTCTTATTCATGATTTATTGATCAATAGACTTAAAACATATTGAATTTGTATATTCTTAGAAGTTAAAATAATGAATATCTTCTAAGCCAGTGGTTCAAAAAATTCAAAAATGTGGATACAGGTAGTGTAGCGTCTGGAGCTCCTGATATCAAAGCTATGATTTTTTCCCTATTCTTATTAATGATTTATTGATCAATAGACTTAAAACATATTGAATTTGTTTATTCTTAGAAGTTAAAATAATGAATATCTTCTAAGCCAGTGGTTCAAAAAATTCAAAAATGTGGATACAGGTAGTGTAGCGTCTGGAGCTCCTGATATTGAAGCTATGATTTTTTTCCTATTTTTATTAATGATTTATTGATTAATAGACTTAGAACATATTGAATTTGTATATTCTTAGAAGTTAAAATGATGAATATCTTCTAAACCAGTGGTTCAAAAAATTCAAAAATGTGGATACAGGTAGTGTAGCGTCTGGAGCTCCTGATATCAAAGCTATGATTTTTTCCCTATTCTTATTAATGATTTATTGATCAATAGACTTAAAACATATTGAATTTGTTTATTCTTAGAAGTTAAAATAATGAATATCTTCTAAGCCAGTGGTTCAAAAAATTCAAAAATGTGGATACAGGTAGTGTAGCGTCTGGAGCTCCTGATATTGAAGCTATGATTTTTTTCCAATTTTTATTAATGATTTATTGATTAATAGACTTAGAACATATTGAATTTGTATATTCTTAGAAGTTAAAATGATGAATAGTTTCTAAACCAGTGGTTCAAAAAATTCAAAAATGTGGATACAGGTAGTGTAGCGTCTGGAGCTCCTGATATCAAAGCTATGATTTTTTCCCTATTCTTATTAATGATTTATTGATCAATAGACTTAAAACATATTGAATTTGTATATTCTTAGAAGTTAAAATAATGAATATCTTCTAAGCCAGTGGTTCAAAAAATTCAAAAATGTGGATACAGGTAGTGTGGCATCTGGAGCTCTTGATATTGAAGCTATGATTTTTTTCCTTATTTTATTAATGATTTATTGATCAATAGACTTAAAACATATTGAATTTGTATATTCTTAGAAGTTAAAAAAATGAATATCTTCTAAACCAGTGGTTCAAAAAATTCAAAAATGTGGACACAGGAAGTGTAGCGTCTGAAGTTCCTGATATCAAAGCTATGATTTTTTTCCTATTTTTATTAATGATTTATTGATCAATAGACTTAAATCATATTGAATTTGTATATTTTTAGAAGTTAAAATGATGAATATCTTCTAAACCAGTGGTTCAAAAAATTCAAAAATGTGGATACAGGTAGTGTAGCGTCTGGAGCTCCTGATATCAAAGCTATGATTTTTTCCCCATTCTTATTAATGATTTATTGATCAATAGACTTAAAACATATTGAATTTGTATATTCTTAGAAGTTAAAATAATGAATATCTTCTAAGCCAGTGGTTCAAAAAATTCAAAAATGTGGATACAGGTAGTGTAGCGTCTGGAGCTCCTGATATTGAAGCTATGATTTTTTTCCAATTTTTATTAATGATTTATTGATTAATAGACTTAGAACATATTGAATTTGTATATTCTTAGAAGTTAAAATGATGAATAGTTTCTAAACCAGTGGTTCAAAAAATTCAAAAATGTGGATACAGGTAGTGTAGCGTCTGGAGCTCCTGATATCAAAGCTATGATTTTTTCCCTATTCTTATTAATGATTTATTGATCAATAGACTTAAAACATATTGAATTTGTTTATTCTTAGAAGTTAAAATAATGAATATCTTCTAAACCAGTGGTTCAAAAAATTCAAAAATGTGGATACAGGTAGTGTAGCGTCTGGAGCTCCTGATATCAAAGCTATGATTTTTTTCCTATTCTTACTAATGATTTATTGATCAATAGACTTAAATCATATTGAATTTGTATATTCTTAGAAGTTAAAATGATGAATATCTTCTGAACCAGTGGTTCAAAAAATTCAAAAATGTGGATACAGGTAGTGTAGCATCTGGAGCTCTTGATAGTGAAGCTATAATTTTTTTCCTATTTTTATTAATGATTTATTGATCAATAGACTTAAAACATATTGAATTTGTATATTCTTAGAAGTTAAAAAAATGAATATCTTCTAAACCAGTGGTTCAAAAAATTCAAAAATGTGGACACAGGAAGTGTAGCGTCTGAAGCTCCTGATATCGAAGCTATGATTTATTTCCTATTTTTATTAATGATTTATTGATCAATAGACTTAAATCATATTGAATTTGTATATTTTTAGAAGTTAAAATAATGAATATCTTCTAAACCAGTGGTCCAAAAAATTCAAAAATGTGGATACGGGTAGTGTAGCGTCTGGAGCTCCTGATATCAGAGCTATGAATTTTTTCCTATTTTTATTAATGATTTATTGATCAATAGACTTAGAACATATTGAATTTGTATATTCTTAGAAGTTAAAATGATGAATATCTTCTAAACCAGTGGTTCAAAAAATTTAAAAATGTGAATACAGGTAGTGTAGCGTCTGGAGCTCCTGATCTTAAAGCTATGATTTTTTTCCTATTTTTATTAATGATTTATTGATCAATAGACTTAAAACATATTGAATTTGTATATTCTTAGAAGTTGAAATGATGAATATCTTCTAAACCAGTGGTTCAAAAAATTCAAAAATGTGGACACAGGAAGTGTAGCGTCTGAAGTTCCTGATATCGAAGCTATGATTTATTTCCTATTTTTATTAATGATTTATTGATCAATAGACTTAAATCATATTGAATTTGTATATTTTTAGAAGTTAAAATGATGAATATCTTCTAAACCAGTGGTTCAAAAAATTTAAAAATGTGGATACAGGTAGTGTAGCGTCTGAAGCTCCTGATATTGGAGCTATGATTCTTTTCCTATTTTTATTATTGATTTATTGATCAATAGACTTAGGACATATTGAATTTGTATATTCTTAGAAGTTAAAATAATGAATATCTTCTAAACCAGTGGTTCAAAAAATTCAAAAATGTGGACACAGGAAGTGTAGCGTCTGAAGTTCCTGATATCAAAGCTATGATTTTTTTCCTATTTTTATTAATGATTTATTGATCAATAGACTTAAATCATATTGAATTTGTATATTTTTAGAAGTTAAAATGATGAATATCTTCTAAACCAGTGGTTCAAAAAATTCAAAAATGTGGATACAGGTAGCGTAGCGTCTGGAGCTCCTGATATCAAAGCCTTGATTTTTTTCCTATTTTTATTAATGATTTATTGATCAATAGACTTAAAACATATTGAATTTGAATATTCTTAGAAGTTAAAATAATGAATATCTTCTAAACCAGTGTTTCAAAAAATTTAAAAATGTGGATACAGGTAGTGTAGCGTCTGGAGCTCCTGATATTGAAGCTATAATTTTTTTCCTATTTTTATTAATGATTTATTGATCAATAGACTTAAAACATATTGAATTTGTATATTCTTAGAAGTTAAAATAATGAATATCTTCTAAACCAGTGGTTCAAAAAATTCGAAAATGTGGATACAGGTAGTGTAGCGTCTGGAGCTCCTGATATTAGAGCTATGATTTTTTTCCTATTTTTATTAATGATTTATTGATCAATAGACTTAAAACATATTGAATTTGTATATTCTTAGAAGTTGAAATGATGAATATCTTCTAAACCAGTGGTTCAAAAAATTCAAAAATGTGGATACAGGTAGTGTGGCATCTGGAGCTCTTGATATTGAAGCTATGATTTTTTTCCTTATTTTATTAATGATTTATTGATCAATAGACTTAAAACATATTGAATTTGTATATTCTTAGAAGTTAAAAAAATGAATATCTTCTAAACCAGTGGTTCAAAAAATTCAAAAATGTGGACACAGGAAGTGTAGCGTCTGAAGTTCCTGATATCTAAGCTATGATTTTTTTCCTATTTTTATTAATGATTTATTGATCAATAGACTTAAATCATATTGAATTTGTATATTTTTAGAAGTTAAAATGATGAATATCTTCTAAACCAGTGGTTCAAAAAATTCAAAAATGTGGATACAGGTAGTGTAGCGTCTGGAGCTCCTGATATCAAAGCTATGATTTTTTTCCTATTTTTATTAATGATTTATTGATCAATAGACTTAAAACATATTGAATTTGTATATTCTTAGAAGTTAAAATAATGAATATCTTCTAAGCCAGTGGTTCAAAAAATTCAAAAATGTGGATACAGGTAGTGTAGCGTCTGGAGCTCCTGATATTGAAGCTATGATTTTTTTCCTATTCTTATTAATGATTTATTGATCAATAGACTTAAAACATATTGAATTTGTATATTCTTAGAAGTTAAAATAATGAATATCTTCTGAACCAGTAGTTCAAAAAATTCAAAAATGTGGATACAGGTACTGTAGCGTCTGGAGCTCCTGATATTGAAGCTATGATTTTTTTCCTATTTTTATTAATGATTTATTGATCAATAGACTTAGAACATATTGAATTTGTATATTCTTAGAAGTTAAAATGATGAATATCTTCTAAACCAGTGGTTCAAAAAATTCAAAAATGTGGATACAGGTAGTGTAGCGTCTGGAGCTCCTGATATCAAAGCTATGATTTTTTTCCTATTCTTATTAATGATTTATTGATCAATAGACTTAAAACATATTGAATTTGTATATTCTTAGAAGTTAAAATAATGAATATCTTCTAAGCCAGTGGTTCAAAAAATTCAAAAATGTGGATACAGGTAGTGTAGCGTCTGGAGCTCCTGATATTAGAGCTATGATTTTTTTCCAATTTTTATTAATGATTTATTGATTAATAGACTTAGAACATATTGAATTTGTATATTCTTAGAAGTTAAAATGATGAATATCTTCTAAACCAGTGGTTCAAAAAATTCAAAAATGTGGATACAGGTAGTGTAGCGTCTGGAGCTCCTGATATCAAAGCTATGATTTTTTCCCTATTCTTATTAATGATTTATTGATCAATAGACTTGAAACATATTGAATTTGTTTATTCTTAGAAGTTAAAATAATGAATATCTTCTAAGCCAGTGGTTCAAAAAATTCAAAAATGTGGATACAGGTAGTGTAGCGTCTGGAGCTCCTGATATTGAAGCTATGATTTTTTTCCTATTTTTATTAATAATTTATTGATCAATAGGCTTAAGACATATTGAATTTGTATATTCTTAGAAGTTAAAATAATGGATATCTTCTGAATCAGTGGTTCAAAAAATTCAAAAATGTGGATACAGGTAGTGTAGCGTCTGGAGCTCCTGATATTGAAGCTATGATTTTTTTCCTATTTTTATTAATGATTTATTGATTAATAGACTTAGAACATATTGAATTTGTATATTCTTAGAAGTTAAAATGATGAATATCTCCTAAACCAGTGGTTAAAAAAATTCAAAAATGTGGATACAGGTAGTGTAGCGTCTGGAGCTCCTGATATCAAAGCTATGATTTTTTCCTCATTCTTATTAATGATTTATTGATCAATAGACTTAAAACATATTGAATTTGTATATTCTTAGAAGTTAAAATAATGAATATCTTCTAAGCCAGTGGTTCAAAAAATTCAAAAATGTGGATACAGGTAGTGTAGCGTCTGGAGCTCCTGATATTGAAGCTATGATTTTTTTCCAATTTTTATTAATGATTTATTGATTAATAGACTTAGAACATATTGAATTTGTATATTCTTAGAAGTTAAAATGATGAATAGTTTCTAAACCAGTGGTTCAAAAAATTCAAAAATGTGGATACAGGTAGTGTAGCGTCTGGAGCTCCTGATATCAAAGCTATGATTTTTTCCCTATACTTATTAATGATTTATTGATCAATAGACTTAAAACATATTGAATTTGTTTATTCTTAGAAGTTAAAATAATGAATATCTTCTAAACCAGTGGTTCAAAAAATTCAAAAATGTGGATACAGGTAGTGTAGCGTCTGGAGCTCCTGATATTAAAGCTATGATTCTTTTCCTATTCTTACTAATGATTTATTGATCAATAGACTTAAATCATATTGAATTTGTATATTCTTAGAAGTTAAAATAATGAATATCTTCTGAACCAGTGGTTCAAAAAATTCAAAAATGTGGATACAGGTAGTGTAGCATCTGGAGCTCTTGATAGTGAAGCTATAATTTTTTTCCTATTTTTATTAATGATTTATTGATCAATAGACTTAAAACATATTGAATTTGTATATTCTTAGAAGTTAAAAAAATGAATATCTTCTAAACCAGTGGCTCAAAAAATTCAAAAATGTGGATACAGGTAGTGTAGCGTCTGGAGCTCCTGATATTGAAGCTATGATTTTACTCCTATTTTTATTAATGATTTATTGATCAATAGACTTAAGACATATTGAATTTGTTTATTCTTAGAAGTTAAAATACTGAATATCTTCTAAACCAGTGGTTCAAAAAATTCAAAAATGTGGATGCAGGTAGTGTAGCGTCTGGAGCTCCTGATATTGAAGCAATGATTTTTTCCTATTTTTATTAATGATTTATTGATCAATAGACTTAGAACATATTGAATTTGTATATTTTTAGAAGTTAAAATGATGAATATCTTCTAAACCAGTGGTTCAAAAAATTTAAGAATGTGGATACAGGTAGTGTAGCGTCTGGAGCTCCTGATATTAAAGCTATGATTCTTTTCCTATTTTTATTAATGATTTATTGATCAATAGACTTAGAACATATTGAATTTGTATATTCTTAGAAGTTAAAATGATGAATATCTTCTAAACCAGTAGTTCAAAAAATTCAAAAATGTGGATACAGGTAGTGTATCGTCTGGAGCTCCTGATATCAAAGCTATGATTTTTTTCCTATTCTTATTAATGATTTATTGATCAATAGACTTAAGACATATTGAATTTGTATATTCTTAGAAGTTAAAATAATGAATATCTTCTAAACCAGTGGTTCAAAAAATTCAAAAATGTGGATACAGGTACTGTAGCGTCTGGAGCTCCTGATATTGAAGCTATGATTTTTTTCCTATTTTTATTAATGATTTATTGATCAATAGACTTAAGACATATTGAATTTGTATATTCTTAGAAGTTAAAATAATGAATATCTTCTAAACCAGTGGTTCAAAAAATTCAAAAATGTGGATACAGGTAGTGTAGCGTCTGGAGCTCCTGATATTAAAGCTATGATTTTTTTCCTATTCTTATTAATGATTTATTGATCAATAGACTTAAAACATATTGAATTGGTATATTCTTAGAGGTTAAAATAATGAATATCTTCTGAACCAGTAGTTCAAAAAATTCAAAAATGTGGATACAGGTAATGTAGCGTCTGGAGCTCCTGATATTGAAGCTATGATTTTTTTCCTATTTTTATTAATGATTTATTGATTAATAGACTTAGAACTTATTGAATTTGTATATTCTTAGAAGTTAAAATGATGAATATCTTCTAAACCAGTGGTTAAAAAAATTCAAAAATGTGGATACAGGTAGTGTAGCGTCTGGAGCTCCTGATATCAAAGCTATGATTTTTTCCCTATTCTTATTAATGATTTATTGATCAATAGACTTAAGACATATTGAATTTGTATATTCTTAGACGTTAAAATAATGAATATCTTCTGAACCAGTAGTTCAAAAAATTCAAAAATGTGGATACAGGTAGTGTAGCGTCTGGAGCTCCTGATATTAAAGCTATGATTTTTCTCCTATTTTTATTAATGATTTATTGATCAATAGACTTAAGACATATTGAATTAGTATATTCTTAGAAGTTAAAATAATGAATATCTTCTAAACCAGTGGTTCAAAAAATTCAAAAATGTGGATACAGGTAGTGTAGCGTCTGGAGCTCCTGATATCAGAGCTATGATTTCTTTCCTATTTTTATTAATGATTTATTGATCAATAGACTTAGAACATATTGAATTTGTATATTCTTAGAAGTTAAAAAAATGAATATCTTCTAAACCAGTGGTTCAAAAAATTCAAAAATGTGGATACAGGTAGTGTAGCGTCTGGAGCTCCTGATATTAGAGCTATGATTTTTTTCCTATTTTTATTAATGATTTATTGATCAATAGACTTAAAACATATTGAATTTGTATATTCTTAAAAGTTAAAATAATGAATATCTTCTAAACCAGTGGTTCAAAAAATTCAAAAATGTGGATACAGGTACTGTAGCGTCTGGACCTCCTGATATCAGAGCTATGATTTTTTTCCTATTTTTATTAATGATTTATTGATCAATAGACTTAAGACATATTGAATTTGTATATTCTTAGAAGTTAAAAAAATGAATATCTTCTAAACCAGTGGTTCAAAAAATTCAAAAATGTGGATACAGGAAGTGTAGCGTCTGGAGCTCCTGATATCAAAGCTATGATTTTCTTCCTATTTTTATTAATGATTTATTGATCAATAGACTTAAATCATATTGAATTTGTATATTTTTAGAAGTTAAAATGATGAATATCTTCTAAACCAGTGGTTCAAAAAATTCAAAAATGTGGATACAGGTAGTGTAGCGTCTGGAGCTCCTGATATCAAAGCTATGATTTTCTTCCTATTTTTATTAATGATTTATTGATCAATAGACTTAAAACATATTGAATTTGTATATTCTTAGAAGTTAAAATAATGAATATCTTCTAAACCAGTGGTTCAAAATATTTAAAAATGTGGATACAGGTAGTGTAGCGTCTGGAGCTTCTGATATTAGAGCTATGACTTTTTTCCTATTTTTATTAATGATTTATTGATCAATAGACTTGAAACATATTGAATTTGTATATTCTTAGAAGTTAAAATAATGAATATCTTCTAAACCAGTGGTTCAAAAATGTGGATACAGGTAGTGTAGCGTCTGGAGCTCCTGATATTAGAGCTATGATTTTTTTCCTATTTTCATTAATGATTTATTGATCAATAGACTTAAATCATATTGAATTTGTATATTCTTAGAAGTTAAAATAATGAATATCTTCTAAGCCAGTGGTTCAAAAAATTCAAAAATGTGGATACAGGTACTGTAGCGTCTGGAGCTCCTGATATTAAAGCTATGATTTTTTTCCTATTTTTATTAATGATTTATTGATCAATAGACTTAAGACATATTGAATTTGTATATTCTTAGAAGTTAAAATAATGAATATCTTCTAAACCAGTGGTTCAAAAAATTCAAAAATGTGGATACAGGTAGTGTAGCGTCTGGAGCTCCTGATATCAAAGCTATGATTTTTTTCCTATTTTTATTAATGATTTATTGATCAATAGACTTAGAACATATTGAATTTGTATATTTTTAGAAGTTAAAATGATGTATATCTTCTAAACCAGTGGTTCAAAAAATTTAAAAATGTGGATACAGGTAGTGTAGCGTCTGGAGCTCCTGATATTAAAGCTATGATTCTTTTCCTTTTTTTATTAATGATTTATTGATCAATAGACTTAGAACATATTGAATTTGTATATTTTCAGAAGTTGAAATGATGAATATCTTCTAAACCAGTGGTTCAAAAAATTTAAAAATGTGGATACAGGTAGTGTAGCCTCTGGAACTCCTGATATTAAAGCTATTATTTTTTTTCTATTTTTATTAATGATTTATTGATCAATAGACTTAAAACATATTGAATTTGTATATTCTTAGAAGTTAAAATAATGAATATCTTCTAAGCCAGTGGTTCAAAAAATTCAAAAATGTGGATACAGGTAGTATAGCGTCTGGAGCTCCTGATATTGAAGCTATGATTTTTTTCCTATTTTTATTAATGATTTATTGATCAGTAGACTTGAAACATATTGAATTTGTATATTCTTAGAAGTTAAAATGATGAATATCTTCTAAGCCAGTGGTTTAAAAAATTTAAAAATGTGGATACAGGTAGTGTAGCCTCTGGAGCTCCTGATATTAAAGCTATGATTTTTTTCCTATTTTTATTAATGATTTATTGATCAATAGACTTAAAACATATTGAATTTGTATATTCTTAGAAGTTAAAATAATGAATATCTTCTAAGCCAGTGGTTCAAAAAATTCAAAAATGTGGATACAGGTAGTGTAGCGTCTGGAGCTCCTGATATCAAAGCTATGATTTTTTTCCTATTCTTATTAATGATTTATTGATCAATAGACTTAAAACATTTTGAATTTCTTTATTCTTAGAAGTTAAAATACTGAATATCTTCTAAACCAGTGGTTCAAAAAATTCAAAAATGTGGATACAGGTAGTGTAGCGTCTGGAGCTCCTGATATCAAAGCTATGATTTTTTTCCTATTCTTATTAATGATTTATTGATCAATAGACTTAAAACATATTGAATTTGTATATTCTTAGAAGTTAAAATGATGAATATCTTCTAAACCAGTGGTTCAAAAAATTCAAAAATGTGGATACAGGTAGTGTAGCATCTGGAGCTCCTGATATTAGAGCTATGATTTTTTTCCTATTTTTATTAATGATTTATTGATCAGTAGACTTGAAACATATTGAATTTGTATATTCTTAGAAGTTAAAATGATGAATATCTTTTAAACCAGTGGTTCAAAAAATTTAAAAATGTGGATACAGGTAGTGTAGCCTCTGGAGCTCCTGATATCAAAGCTATGATTTTTTTCCTATTTTTATTAATGATTTATTGATCAATAGACTTAAAACATATTGAATTTGTATATTCTTAGAAGCTAAAATAATGAATATCTTCGAAACCAGTGGTTCAAGAAATTCAAAAATGTGGATACAGGTAGTGTAGCGTCTGGAGCTCTTGATATTAAAGCTATGATTTTTTTACTATTTTTATTAATGATTTATTGATCAATAGACTCAAAACATATTGAATTTGTATATTCTTAGAAGTTAAAATAATGAATATCTCCTAAACCAGTGGTTCAAAAAATTCCAAATTGTCGCTACTGATAGTGTAGAGTTAGAGGCTCAATATACGAAAGCTATGATTTTCAAGGGATCATAACTATATTATATGTATATATATATGTATATACTCATATTATGGTTTATATAATCAATCTATGTAGTAATACATTCAGATTTGTCAACAGTCTCCAAAAAATAAATTATTTAAACATTTGAGGTAACGTTCCATCCCTCATTTATCGGGATATATTAATTACACCCCTATCAGATCAATAATAAATAGTTCGAATTGAATTCAATATGTATGTATGTATTTTTTAGAATTGTTTATTTATATTTCATTTCAATTGTTAAAATAATATCTATTTTTGAATATTCAAATATTGTACAAAATACTGTTTTATTCATTATTCAATAATATATTTCAATGTCAAACTTAATATCATTAGATTTTTATTAATTGATCAGTGCTGTAACTTGTTAGATTTGTTAGTACGCTACGCAATACTTTTTTATGCTGTGTATTCTTTCTAACACATTGCTTGTTATGGGCGAATGAACGTAGGTCTGAGATTCATTATAAATCGTTGTGCCGGTTGGAATGTGTTTCTTCGTTGATTACCAACCCGGTCGTTGTGTTGAGTAGTCCACAGGCGCTTGCTTTTGTGTTTCAATTAAGGCTTAGGGTTGTAGCTGGGGGTTGTTCGTGACTCATTCGTGGGTTAGGATGGTTAGCATCCTTCGTCCGTTTAGATTTTGTTTGTAATTTAAATTTAAATTCACGTTCGGAGATTTTGTACGGCGTTGAAAGCGCAGCTCCGCGGAGCCAACGTATTTAATTAAATTCGTAATTAATTTTGCAATAATAATGAAATGCGCTTTAGTTTTGGGTAGGCACTTTGTTAAAATCGCGATGGACTAAGTCGGTGCGCAAACTAGGGGGGTAGCCGAAGATGCCTGGCTACTTTCCCTCGCCGGGTTTTTTGCCGGGAATCCTATACTCGGTCGCTGCCATCCGTAGGCCTTCACTCTAGAGGTAGTACCCCTGGTGACTCCTGGCCGAAGGGTGGGTGTGGAAGTGCCTGAAGCATGCAATCATGTGATAGATCTATAGCCAGGGGGAAACCGAGGAGTAGCCGCTACGTGGCAGGTATAGGTCGCGTATTAGGCGTTAAACACCGGGGTTCGGCAGGGACCCACGTAAACTCTGAACAAGCACGCGGCGGTGTTAGTTCTTTTTTTTTTAATTAGCTCGTGAACTGCGAATTGCGAATTGGGGGTTTGAATGGTGTGTGATGAATGTTGAATGAATGCTTAATCAAAATTCCCTTTCAGTACATCATCATCATCATCAACAGGACGTAAGTTGACTAAAAAAATTGTTTATTTCAGGTTTCTAATCTATTTTTTTCTATCAATTTTCAGATCGGAGGAGACGTAAGTTGACTAATAAAATATTTTTTACAGGTCACTAATCTGTTTTGATTCTTTTTATTGTTTTACAGATCGCTGGAAAGGTAATATTTTTGTTTAATAGTTTGGAATTCTGACAGTTTTATTAATTTTTGTGTGTTTTTTATGATTGCAGGACTTCAAGCTTCAAGTAGCAGTCTTCCGTCGTTGGAAGTGGCCCAGCAGCTTCATCTTTAAGCCCAGCAGCTTGCAATAGTCCGCCGAGGGAGCACCCCGCCGAACTAATCAAAACATTCCCTTTCAGCTCAGCATCATCATCTTTACATCAAAACTTCAAGCTTCAAGTAGCGGTCTTCCGTCGTTGGAAGTGGCCCAGCTGTTTTCATCTTTAAGCCCAGCTGCTAACAATCAACCGCCGAGGGAGCGCCCCGCCGAACTAATCAAAACCTTCCCTTTCAGCTCGAAATAGTTGCTACTATATCATCACGTAAGATTTATTCAAAATAATTTTGAAAAACTTTACTAATTGCCAATTTATTTATTTATTTTTATTTTTCATGTTTATAGGGCATCCAGCAACAGAACCAGAGCCCAACAGCGAAATTAGAGCCCTGCAGCCATTCAACAGCAAAACCAGAGCCCAGCAGCCATCCAGCAGCAGAACCAGAGCCCAACAGTCGTCCAAAAAGTCCTCCAGTAACTGCAGAAGATCAACACATCAGTAGCAACTGTTCCAGGCCCCAATTCAACTCAACTTTGAAGAAGTCAACTGATTAATTTTGGCCCGCCGTTTGCAAAGCTCAAGTAAGTTAATTTCTTTTCAAATTTTCCGCCTTGTAATAATCATTTTGTTGTTACAGTTGCAGTGCGCGAAGAAGCCACTTCTCTGGTCTAGGTTTTGCTGGGGTTTCCCTAGACCCAAAGAGAGAATTCTCGGAGAAGAGTTCGTCTCTTCCCTCCCCCTTAGTCATTGCCTGGGGGCGAACAAGGCTTACAACAACGCAACAGCATCGCGAACAACACTTCCAACAACACAGCAGCATCGAGTAATCAACAATTAATCTTCGAACCTTTGTACCTTTCCTAATTCCCAAAATAAACTCATTTCCACAAAATTTACAGTCGTTTTATTTCTAAAACCTATTTAAATTATTTTCAGAAGTAGTTGGGCTTAAAAATGCTCCTTGTTCTGTAACTTATTTCGAAATTACCAAATAAAACTTTTCTCGCAAAATTAATTGTATTTTATTCATTTTAGAAACCTGTATTTCTTTTTTCAGTGATGAATAAACAATAAAATCTTATAAATAATGTTTAATAATTGAATTTGTAAGCTCAAATTCAAAAGTTAATAATAAAATAAATCCTTCAATAAAACATGAATTTTGTTTTATTTATTTTTAAAAAAATAAGTAAATGTAGTACAGCAAAAAAAATATGCTAGTCTGGTACACAATTAAAAAATATATTTAGTTTTCATTTATGCCAAACGAGCTACGTGGTGCCATCTGGACAACAAACTGTTATCTAAGAAATGAAGACCCCAATCAAAAAATATTTCAAATAAACTCATATTATTTTTCAAAATAATGTTGAGTATTTCCTATACATTTTTGCGATTAGGGTTCTGGTTTTATAGTTAATCGTTAATTCATGAAATAATCAATAACTTTGAAAATATAAGCCTCACTGGCAAAAAGGTTATTACATAATATTTAATTTAAAAAATAAATATGACTTTATTTAAAACATTTTTTGATTTGGGCCATAGTTAAGTCGACAAAATAGATAACGTAAAGACCTATTTATTTCGAAGCAATTACAATATTATAAAATTTAATAATGTCTATTTGGTAGACAATTAAAAACTAAAATTTAAAGTTATCCACAAAATTTTGCATACGAACAGCCGTTTAGCCAAAATTAAATATATTAGCTTTTCATGTTTTCCAAACGAGGTACGTGGTGCCACCTGTGTAGCGAAATGTAAACCAACAGTTTGCATACTTGTTCTTGAAAGATAAAATATTCATTATTTATTAAACCAGTGGCTCCAAAAATATGAAACTGCGACTACTAAAAGTGTAAGGTCAGGGGCTCAATATACAAACGCTATTATTTTCTAGCTATCTCTATTAATGATTTATAGATCAATAGATCCAAGAAATAATTAATTTTGTTGTTGTTCAAAGATAAAATATTAGTTATTTATTAAAGCAGTGGCTCAAAAAATTTCAAAATGTTGTTATTGGTAGTGTAATGTCAGAGGATTAAGGTGCGAAAGTTATGATTTTATAGCTGTCTCTATTAATGATTTATTGATCAATATATCCAACAGATACTGGATTTTTGTTCTTGGGAGATGAAATATTCATTATCTCTTGAACCAGTGGTTCAAAAAATTTATAGCATAGTGTTAGAGGCTCAAAGTACGAAAGCTATGATTTTTTAGCTATTTCCATTAATGATTTATTGATCGATAGATAGAGAACTAATGGTTCTAAAATTCTGAAAATGTGGTTGCTATTAGAATAGAATTGGTAGTTTGAGTGGTAGAAAAAGAAGTTCTGGTCGTGATTCATTAATCAATAAATCTTATGAACACTAAAATTTGTTCAATAATGGGAGACTTTTAAACCAAAGAATCAATTTTTGGCTGAACTAATTGTGGCCACTGATGGAGGATAAATACAAGTACAATGTGTAAATAATTTGTTATAGTTCGTTATTCTGTTCATGAGTTATTCTCCATTGAACTTTGAATTATTCAACAGTTAAGATTGTTTCTGTTCCTTCAATGGAAACAAAATATTTTTTGGCTTAATTAATGACTGAAAAAATACCCAAATGTGGCTTGTGTGTGTGGAGAATTGAATATCTTAATAGGCGACTACCGCTCACAGCTACCAGAAATTCTAGAAAGTTCAAATTGTTCTGAAGGAACCAACAAGATATATTAATAATAACAAAAGCTTTATTCTTTTTATGTTCCCTTTAGCTTAACTTTAATTGAAATGGGGCACCTTGCCAAAGTGAAATGATCTTGTCGTGACAATAACTAACAGTTCCACATTTCTAAATTAAATTACGTTAAAAACTAACCATCTTTCATCAATCAAAGTTTGTAATAGCGTTAATATTAATAATGCTTGAATCAAAAATGGTCAGGATTATTACCATAAGAAGAAACCTACTTCTATTTATCAGGTGCGCATTTTTTCTTACTTAAGAAGTCTGTTTTTCCACTGCCTTTTGAAGTGAAAGACTGCATCAAACAAGAAATTTTGCTCCGAAAGTGATTTGGGAAGACTCTTTGGGTTTTGGTGTTGCCTTTGGAGTTTGTAGATAGTTGACATAACCTAGACAACATCAGAAATTTAAAGAAACATTCACAATTATTTAAAATATATTTTTAAGTATTTTTGCAAGCAGTTGTTCTACAGTATTTAAACACTCATCGTTTTTAAATATAATATTGTTGAATTTACTTACAGTTGTCATATTTGTAGTAGGAAAATCATCTCCTCATAAATTGTATTCACGTACAGATCCTCGAACCTTCTTTAAAGCTCCATTGGCAATTTTATCCTACAAAAAAACATTTATTATTTAATTGATCCCCCTAAGGCATTTATAAAATCATTTTCAAACATTTTATTGCAATACAACTGGAATAAATAGTTCAAATTTAAATATTTGTGTACCTTTGAACTTCCTATTGATTATTATAAAATATCCACTTTTACTACTCGTAAACTTATAATATTACACTTGTAAAATAAGGAAATTTAGTGAATACGTATTATTTAAACTTGGCATATTGATAATTTCAACCTGTTTTCTTCCAATTTGTAGTATTTTCTCACAAAAACGTAAATTTAATGCGGAACAAATATCACACGTCAAACTAACCATTTTGGAACTGACAAGTTACCAACCTGTCCAACGATAATGAAGTAAATGACTTTTGTACGGCTGAATTATTGAACAAATTAATAAATACTAAGGGAAAGCACAGCTTCAGAATATTTAAAAACATTATACAAAACCTTATATCGTATTTAAATACTCTGTTTATAATTATTTTAATTTTTGCATTAAGGCTCAAAATCGCGTAGCACAAGTCACTGAGTATACCCTGAACAGATTGGCAGCTGACCGTAAGTAATTGGAACGAAATCGGAACTAGTGATGCCGGTGGCCAAAATTATAACTAAATTTTTGTTCCGCTTTACTAGTAATAATTTCCAGTCCGATAGGAAGATGAGTCTATGGTCATTTGTTTTTTTCGTTATTTTACAATAAAAATTGATAAAATGTTAATGGAATTATATAAATATTAATATTGATTGTCGTTTAATTAATTTCCTTCAATAAATTCGCTGCAAAAACGTTTAATTACAACATAACCATAATTTTTGGTTATTGATCTGTCAGTGAATGGAAGAACTTACGGTCAAAACTTTTTCATAAATTCCTGCTCCTATATTTTGATTCTATAAATTAAAATCAATATAAAAACCTTCTCGGGATCAAATTATTTCCATATTTAATCCTGTAGATCCTAAATCTGCCCTTCAAATCTAAATATGAAGCGTATTTGTGAGTGTACTTTCTGTCAAAACTCTTCCATCTAATAAGCTAAATACAAAAGAAGTTCTTGCATAAAGCACATTTTGATATTGAATTGTTGCGGTAATTAGATTAATGATTCGAATACTTCAAAATTATGTTTGTCATAAATAAAATAAAGTATCGTGTCAAACGGTCTTCACGAATAGAAAGTAATTTAATTTGTAGAATCAAAACTAGAGCTTCTAAAAATTTGATATTTTAGGTACGTACTTGAGAAGGATGTAGGTTTATGTAGACATATCACCAATCATAATTGATGCACCAGCTACAGCCTTGAATTAAAATGATTCAATAGCTTTTTTTATTTTTTTTTGTATCAAATTCAATGTAATATTAAGTACTAAATTATTGAAGGCATTTTTTGTAATAAAGAGAAAGCTTTAGTCCCCATATTACACGGTTTTCCAATCATTAAACAACTGGAGGGTGAAGCCAAAGAATCTTCTTTGCCTAAAAAATAAAAATAATTATTAAATTACTAAAAATTTGAGTTATTTATTGGTACCCCGAATTGAAGCATTTTTTAGAAACGTTAAAGAAGATTCAAAAGACATTTGCTACAATGGAGAGGCGTTACATTCCATCCTTTTTCGGCTTAAGGGCTCAAAAGTGCCGTTGTATGTCATATAATCAGCTATTAGGAGGAGGTGTCTAGAGTCGACAGTAATTCCGTTTTATTAGATGCAGAAAATAGTCACAAATAATAAATTTACGGTTATATTTATGCCATCCGTCCTCAAAGTCAGTTCCTTTTCGTCTTTCAAATAAGTAATAGCTCTTTTAATGTTTACAACTTCACTCACAACTGATTTTTCAGCGCTTTCGCGAATTAAAGCCGTTAAATCCATATTTTTTAATGAAAGAGGTAAACAAAACACCAATTCACACCACAAATGATTTTCCTTTTCATATTTATACTCTCTAGCAAATTGGTGAGTTTGGGTTACTTTATCGTCGGTTCCTTCTTCATCAGGATTAATTGCAGCCTGAAAAATATTTCTGAATTATTGAAGTTTGTAATTATTGCCTTACTGACATTTTTATCCATTTCGTTTGATTCCTCATTATCTGATTGTTCTTTTTCCTCGTCTTCTGGCTCTTGAGCTTCTTATATAGCTTTATGTTTGTAAGTCATTTTGGCATCTTCATCTCCGCCTTCAGGCTCATCTTCAGAGCTGTCATCGTCGCTTCCAGCAGGAGCTACATCATTTTGATTGTCTTCACCTTCTTCGTCGTCATCTTTCTTTTTTCTTGAGGCATTTTTATTTTTATCTGTCATTTCTTCAGCTAATTTACTACAATTTATGTTAATTAGCAATTATTTAAATAAAATATTAGAACACTTACACGGCAAAACTCTTTTTGGAATATTTTCTTATATTATTGAACAAAAGTGCAAAGAATTTTTTGGTCGTATGTTTGAGATTTTTTTTTGATGTCAAATTATAATTATCTTGATATGATTGTTGAGGTAAAAAGTGAAAATAAAGTAGATGTCACAAATTATTTGTAACAAAGTTTATGCTGTGGAAACAATTAGAATAAAAAATTCTGAAACATTCATTATTTGTTCCACAAAATTTCAAATCTAAGAATCGGTTTTGACACCATCATCTTAGATCGGGGAGCAACTGTATACACGTGTTTCGTTCTTATTAATAATTAATAAGCCTTCGTGCATTATGAATTTCAGTGTTGTTGTGTATACCGTTTGGAAGTTAGGTCAGAGTCAACACCTTATATTACAATATATCCAGATGCAAGTGATAGTATATCAGAGTGTTTATCAAGATCTATAAGTATTATGAATATCAGTGTTGCTGTATATATTGTCTAGAAGTTAGATTAAAGTCAACACCTTATATTATAATGTATCAACATGCGAGTGATTTTATATCAGAGTGTGTATCAAGGCCTTTGCGCATTATCAATATCAACCTTACTTTATATACCGTTCAAAAGTTAGGTCAAAGTCAACACTTTATATCTAATGTATCAAGATGTGAGTGGCAGTATTTTAGAGTGTTTGTCAAGACCTATGTATATTATGAATTTCAGCGTTGTTGTATGTACCGTTTGGAAGTTAGGTCAAAGTCATTACCTTATATTCAAAAGTATCGAGATGCGAGTTATGCTATATCAGAGTGTTTGTCAAGACCCATGTGTTCTATAAATTAAAGTCAACACCTTATATTCAAATGTATTGAAATGCAAGTGATCCTCAATAAGAGTGTTTGTCAAGACCTATGCGTATTATGAATATCAGCATTGTAGTATATACCGTTTGAAAGTTGGGTCAAAATCAACACCCTATATTATAATGTATCGAGATGCAAATAATTTTATATTGGAGTGTTTATCAATTCCAATGTTGTTGTATATATAGTATAAAATAGCTGCACCGTTCTATTGACATTTGATTGCCGTTCGATTTCCGTTCGATTGCCGTTCGATTTCCGTTCGATTGTCGTTCGATTGTCGTTCGATTGTCGTTCGATTGTCATTCGATGGTCGTTTGATTGTCGTTCGACTGCCGTTCGATGGCCGTTCGATCACCGTTCGATCACCGTTCGATGGTCGTTCGATGGTCGTTCGATTGCTGTTCGATGGTCGTTCGATTGCCGTTCGTTGGTCGTTCGATGGCCGTTCGATGGTCGTTCGATGGTCGTTCGATGGCCGTTTGATGGCCGTTTGTCATTAAATTTCAAATTGTGGCTATTGGTAGAATAAATCCAGTACCTCAAATGACAAAAGCAGGGATTCTGTAACTATCATTGTTAATGGTTTATTGATCAATAGATCATCGAAATATTAATATTTTGTTGTTCTTGAAAGACAAAATAATAATTATCTTTTAAACCAGTGGCTTAAAACTTTCCAAAGTGTGGCTACTGGTAGAATAGATCCAGTAGCTCAAATAACAAAAGCAGGGATTTTACAATCATCACTTTTAATGATTTATTGATCGATAGTTCCTAGCAATACTAATATTCAATTGTTCTTCTAAGACAAAAAATTTATTATTTTTTGAACCAGTGGTTCAGAATGTTCGAAAATGTAGTTACTGGTACAACAGAGTCAGGAGTTTAAGTGATAAAAACAGGGATTCTTCAACTGTCTTTGTTAATGATCTATAAATTAATAGATCCTGAAAATTCTTAGAATCTGTTTTGGATGAATTCAACCGTGAAAATTTTATATTTGATTATCTATTAAAATTTGAATTTATTTTCCACAGATCAAAAATATGAAAATATATTTGATTCGCAAGTCAACACCAGCTATTCTATTGCATACTTTTCTAGCGGGAGCTCAGTCAGGCTCACTGACAATCGACGCGTAGCTTGCCGGCATTGTATTTATCTAAATAACTCTTGAATCACTATTTGAATAATAAATATATGAGCAAATATTCCCACTAGAATTTAATAAAGAGTATATTGTTGATCAAAAATAATTTATAAATCATTAAATAAGCTAGGAATATTCTTTTTTATTTATGTCAACACCAATACACTTGAATAGGTAATAGTTTGCTCAGTTTGTCAGAGATGGCAGCACCTAGCACGTTTTGGAATAAAAAATTTTAAATAGCGAAAAATAGTAACTATTTGGCATATTTATTCATACCAGAGATTTTTAAATATTTTATTGCAATGATATTTGATACTTTTAAATGATTGGAATGGCAAAAAAAATATTATTCAGTAAATAATTTTTTGGTAGCAGCTACCGACAGATGCTGCCGCCTGCGGAGAATTTTTGAACTATACTCTTGACGTTTGACTTTAAACAAGAATAAAATACAAACATAAAATTTATTGTAATAATATATTTATATTTCAACAATACAATTCATATTTACTTCAAAAATTTAATATACAGGACTTAAAATTATCTTACAAACTAATTAACAAATTATAATTAACCCTGAAAACAATTTAAATTGTATTTACATCAAAAATAAAAAATACAAGTTATTATTGAAATTAATTTATTTTGCAAACTATTTAACAATACATTTGTTCTCCTAACTACACCTGAAAACAATAAAAATAGGTTTTAGAAATAAAACAACTGTAAATTTTGTGGAAATGATTTTATTTTGGGAATAAGGAAAGGGTACAAAGGTTCGTAGATTAATTGTTGATTACTCGAGGCTGTTGTCTTGTTGGAAGTCTTCTTCACGATGCTGTTGCGTTGTTGTAAGCCTTGTTCGCCCCCAGGCAATGACTAAGGGGAAAGGGGCGAACTCTTCTCCGAGAATTCTCCCTTTGGGCCTAGGGAAACCCCAGCGAAACCTAGACCAGAGAAGTGGCTTCTTCGCTCACTGCAACTGAAAAAACAAAATAATTATTACAAGTCCGAACATTTAGAAAGGAATTGAACTCACTTGAACTTAAAAAGCGGCGGGCTGAATTAATCAGTTGGCTTCTTTAAAGTTGAATCTGGGGACAGGAACAGCTGATATCCATGTACTGATCTTCTGCAACTACTGGAGGATTTCTTGGACGTCTGCTAGGCTCTGATTTTGCTGCTGGGCTCGGGTCCTGTTGCTGGGCTCTGATTCTGCTGCTGGGCTCTGAAGTCTGGTTGTTACTGCAGCTGCAAGTTGCCATCTCCTGGACTCTAAATTAAAATTATAAATTTAAATATTAGACAAATAATTTTGGCAGTAGCTAAAAACAGTTATATAATGAGCAATATTATATTACCTAGTTGATGATGCGATGATGTTATGAAGATCCACGGCCGGCGACCTGAAACAGAAACTTAAAACAAATTTTGGTGAATCACATTCAACAAAACAAATATTGAGAGTTGATTTTGGCTGCTGGGCTCATCCTCAGCTCCTCCCACGATGTCCATTCCCTCGATGTCCAATCCCTCGTTGTCCACCTCATCAGCTGGGCTCATCCTCAGCAAATGATCTGGAAAAATACAAATTAATTAAGAGTCTGCGAAAAAACAATACAAAATAGCTGAAAGAAAAATTGATTAGAACCTGGAAAGCAAAGTTTATTAGTTAACTTACGTCCTGTTGTAAATTTGTTGGAGGTGGTAATGATGAATTGAAGAAGCTGAAAGGGAATTTTTTTATTAAATACATTCATTCAACATTCGTTCAACATTCAATCGTGTTGTGTGTTTTGGTTAGTGTTCGAAGAGCTATGCGGCGATTGACTGTTGCTTAATTACTTCCCGAAGGTACTTAAAAGTGTTCGGTTATATTTATGCTACTGATTGACTCTACTTTACTACCCCATTGAGTGCCTGAGCGCTCAGACACCCAAGCACCGGTGTGCTCGTCGTTTGCAAAAGAAAAAAATACGTTGTTTTGAATACGTGGCCAATGCATATTCCGAGGCCCGCGATACCGCCTAATTACGCGATATGGTAACCTTAAGTATCGGTCTCAGCTAATGTCGTTTCTTGAACTTAATCAAGGACCCCCGCCAGCTACCATATTTTACCGACTTCCGATAGGTACATATCGAGAGTATGCCATTACTCCCTAATTAGATCGCTCGTTCGCCCTAGAACTCATTGCAACCCCACGCGGTGGTGTTCATCAGGGGGGGTGCCTCTCGTAGCGGTACCTACGTGTGCACCGATTCCCACGTTGGACCTTTCATTACAGGCCTTTGCAAAAAAAAACCAAGACATTTTATTTATTTATTACATAATAAAAGCAAAAACTAACATCGCAAATACGTGCCCCTAACGGACACGCAATGCGGAACAAATTCACCCCAATTTACATATTTAAATATACAAAATTTTGATCTCTACGTTAATAAGCAAAATTCACAACCCCAAATATAACACTTGAACACTTTTAAAGTACTTTAAATCAACGATTTGATCACGAGTTACGCGGCGTAGATGCTAACAGTACGAATTGTGAAGCAACAGTGCCAGATAAACGCATATACAAAGCACTGAACACCTGCAGCCAAGCGAGTTGAAACTTCGTTACTTAATAGAACCAAATGAAACAAGAATGTTTTAATCAATAAATTTGTATACAAATGTACTTTTAAAATAAAATAGCCAATATATGACCTCCCGTTTTTAATATTTAGCAATATATTTCCTAGTATAAAATAAATAAGGGGTGAAATCGATTTGAAAATAATTTTTAGGGAGTAAAATATCTTCTAAAATGTTATAATAATTAATTCCTTGGAAGTAATGGAAATTTTATTCCCATGTTATTATTTTACGGACAAAAATATATTTTTCATGGGGTGGAACATCCCTTCGAATAAAATTCATGAATGGCTTCCTAAAATATAAAAATATCATTCCTAATTTATGCCTGAACTATATCCCTTGTAAAAATCAAAATTACACCACTGTACCCAATTTTAACCCTCAAATTAAGGGTAGTAATATATCGCTCCCCGAAAACTATAAATGAATACAAATACAAATAGCCAATTGAAATTAATTGCATCATTCGAGATTGAATAATTGTTTATGCCTAAAACCAGAGGTGCCCAAAATTTTCAAATTGTGTGTAGGTATTTAGGAAGGATGGTAGTTTATTGAAAAATAATATCAATTACTTATTTAGATTGGTGTACGAGTTACAGACTTGCGAATTTGATATTAAAAAAACCAGTTACCGCTTAAAACAAATTAATTAATTTTGGGTAAGCCAGTGGTTCAAGAAAACTCAAATTTAGGGTAAGAGCTTAGAAGGGATGTAGACTTATCCAAAAATAATATAAATTACCAATTGTTATTGGTGTACGAGCTACAGGCCTGCGAATTTATTATTCAAAAACCAGTTACCACTTAAAACAAATTATTTATCTCTGCATAAACCAGAGGCTCAAAAAAATCAAAATTTTGGGTATGAGCCCAAAAAGGATGTAGACTTATGCAAAGATAATTTGCAGCGTTTGGATCAATATTTTACGACTATCATTTTGGGTGATACAAGCTTGGAAAGTGTGACAAATTTTCGTTGCATCATCTAAACTGACATGACTGAAATAAAGAGGGTTAGAATTGGTTTTATAATAAATAATAAAACGACTGGCACATTTTGGTTGCAATATTTGATCCCCTAATCTAATAGCGTTGAAATTGATTCTATAATAAATGGTATTATATAATCTTTTAAATAGCATTTGGTTCATTATTCTGCAATCAACATTTTAGGAGTTACAAGCTTTTGAATTGTAACATATTTTTGTTGCAACATTCGACTCCCTAATCCGGTTGAGCTGAAAGATCAGAGCTTCAAACTGGTTTTATAATAAGCGGTATTATATATATATATATATATATATATATATATATATATATATATATATATATATATATATATGAAAAAAATTAAACTTTTTGATCCCAATTATTCCAAGTTTGGCATGAAATTATATAGTTTTATTCATGTAGATTACAAATCTTGAAAACAAAATTGAATCTGGAAGATATTTTCCAAGATATCGGAAATTTAAAAATCCAGCCCGGAAGCGGAGCTGGAAGCGGGGAGTCAAATACTCATATAAATAATGGAGATAAAAAATTGCTGATAGCATCGATCGATCAGAAATACTATATACTCTAAATGTTCCAAATTTATATATATATATATATATATATATATATATATATATATATATATATATATATATATATATATATATATATATATATATATATATATATATATATATATATATATATATATATATATATATATATATATATATATATATATATATATATATATATATATATATATATATATATATATATATATATATATTCTTGAATTGACAGGGATATGAAAACATTTGAGATTTGTGAAATATGTAATAATTTGTCCATTTTCATTTATTTCTGGAATTTTTATGTTGATACGCCCACAAATACCTGAGGAAATCAAACTCCAATCAAATTTCATGCCAAACTCAAAATAATTGAGACCAAAAAAAAATATTTTTTTTTTATCATGGCTCACTCTTCGCCTTGAATTCAGGATTTTGCCTATTCTGAAATTCTTCTCTATAGAATCTGTAATTCTAGACCAATCGCTTCGAAATCTGGAACATTTATTGTATATAGTATGTCTGATCGATCGATGCTATCAGCAATTCTACATCTCCATTATTCATATGAGTTTTTGACTCCCCGCTTCCGGCTCCTCTTCCGGGATGGATTTTTAAATTTCCGATATCTTGGAAAATATCCTCTAGATTCAATTTTGTTTTCAAGATTTGTAATCTACATGAATAAAACAATATAATTTCATGCCGAACTCAAAATAATTAGGATCAAAAAATTTAATTTTTTTTATCAAGTCTCACTCTTCGCTTTGAATTCAGGATTTTGCCTATTCTGAGATTCTCCTCTATAGAATCTGTAATTCTGGACCAATCGCTTCGAAATTTGGAACATTTATAGTATATAGTATTTCTGATCGATCGGTGCTATCAGCAATTTTTCATCCCCATTATTTATATGAGTTTTTGACTCCCCGCTTCCAGCTCCGTTTCCGGGCTGGATTTTAGAATTTCCGATATCTTGGAAAATATCCTCCAGATTCAATTTTGTTTTCAAGATTTGTAATCTACATGAATAAAACAATATAATTTCATGCCGAACGCAAAATAATTGGGATCAAAAAATTTAATTTTTTTTATCAAGTCTCACTCTTCACTTTGAATTCAGGATTTTGCCTATTCTGAGATTCTTCTCTATAGAATCTGTAATTCTGGACCAATCGCTTCGAAATTTGGAACATTTAGAGTATATAGTATTTCTGATCGATCGATGCTATCAGCAATTTTTTATCTCCATTATTTATATGAGTATTTGACTCCCCGCTTCCAGCTCCGCTTCCGGGCTGGATTTTTAAATTTCCGATATCTTGGAAAATATCTTCCAGATTCAATTTTGTTTTCAAGATTTGTAATCTACATGAATAAAACTATATAATTTCATGCCAAACTTGGAATAATTGGGATCAAAAAGTTTAATTTTTTTCATCAAATCTCACTCTTCGCTTTTAATTCAAGATTTTGCCTATTCTGAGATTCTCCTCTATAGAATCTGTAATTCTGGACCAATCGCTTCGAAATTTGGAACATTTATAGTATATAGTATTTCTGATCGATCGGTGCTATCAGCAATTTTTCATCCCCATTATTTATATGAGTTTTTGACTCCCCGCTTCCAGCTCCGTTTCCGGGCTGGATTTTTGAATTTCCGATATCTTGGAAAATATCCTCCAGATTCAATTTTGTTTTCGAAATTTGTAATCTACATGAATAAAACTATATAATTTCATGCCAAACTCAGAATAATTGGGATCAAAAAATTTAATTTTTTTTATCAAGTCTCACTCTTTGCTTTGAATTCAGGATTTTGCCTATTCTGAGATTCTTCTCTATAGAATCTGTAATTCTGGACCAATCGCTTCGAAATTTGGAACATTTAGAGTATATAGTATTTCTGATCGATCGGTGCTATCAGCAATTTTTTATCTCCATTATTTATATGAGTATTTGACTCCCCGCTTCCAGCTCCGCTTCCGGGCTGGATTTTTAAATTTCCGATATCTTGGAAAATATCCTCCAGATTCAATTTTGTTTTCAAGATTTGTAATCTACATGAATAAAACTATATAATTTCATGCCAAACTTAGAATAATTGGGATCAAAAAGTTTAATTTTTTTCATCAAATCTCACTCTTCGCTTTTAATTCAAGATTTTGCCTATTCTGAGATTCTCCTCTATAGAATCTGTAATTCTGGACCAATCGCTTCGAAATTTAAAACATTTATAGTATATAGTATTTCTGATCGATCGGTGCTATCAGCAATTTTTCATCCCCATTATTTATATGAGTTTTTGACTCCCCGCTTCCAGCTCCGTTTCCGGGCTGGATTTTTGAATTTCCGATATCTTGGAAAATATCCTCCAGATTCAATTTTGTTTTCAAGATTTGTAATCTACATGAATAAAACAATATAATTTCATGCCGAACTCAAAATAATTGGGATCAAAAAATTTAATTTTTTTTATCAAGTCTCACTCTTCGCTTTGAATTCAGGATTTTGCCTATTCTGAGATTCTTCTCTATAGAATCTGTAATTCTGGACCAATCGCTCCGAAATTTGAAACATTCATAGTATATAGTATGTCTGATCGATCGGTGCTATCAGCAATTTCTTATCTCCATTATTTATATGAGTTTTTGACTCCCTGCTTCCGGCTCCGCTTCCGGGATGGATTTTTAAATTTCCGATATCTTGGAAGATATCCTCCAGATTCAATTTTGTTTTCAAGATTTGTAATCTACATGAATAAAATATTTTCTTATATTATTGAACAAAAGTGCAAAGAATTTTTTGGTCGTATGTTTGAGAACTTTTTTTGATGTCAAATTATAATTATCTTGATATGATTGTTGAGGTAAAAAGTGAAAATAAAGTAGATGTCACAAATTATTTGTAACAAAGTTTATGCTGTGGAAACAATTAGAATAAAAAATTCTGAAACATTCATTATTTGTTCCACAAAATTTCAAATCTAAGAATCGGTTTTGACACCATCATCTTAGATCGGGGAGCAACTGTATACACGTGTTTCGTCCTTATTAATTATTAATAAGGACGAAACACGTGTATACATCAATACTCAAAATTTCAAGTTTTTTGAGTCTTTGGTTTAGTCAGAAATTAATAATCTATTACAAGGGAACAAATGGGGTTAATAACGTTGTGACTATGTGCTTAAACACTATAATTGTGTGAAGGGAAACTAAAGGGTAATTTTGTTATCAGAAAATTATTACTCCAACATCCTTTCTTAATCAACATACAAAGTTTCAATATTTTTGAACCGCTGGTTCAGCCAGAAAATAATTATTTATGACAAGGTATTTATTTGAACACTATAATTCTGTTAAAAGAATGGTAGATGTAATTTTTTTTTGAGATTACAATTTTGCATCTCTTCTCAGTCAGCGCACACAATTTTAATTTTTTTAATTCAATTATTAGAATTAGGGTTGATCTTTAAGGGTAAAAGTGTGAAAACTTCAAACTCAATTATCTTAGAAATCTTTGGAGATAACTAGGGTAGCTAAATATATGAGAATATGGTAAGTGAGCCCTTTTCAATGACCTAGTGCCTAGGCCCTACGACCCTATCTTCCCACGACGTCTATTCCCACAACATCAACAAAAATCATACTTTGAAAGCTAATATCTCCCGAAATAATTATCGTAGAATGATGAATCAAACACTCATACAAAGCTTGTTAAGTATTGTTTATTATAAAATCAGTTTTAACCCTTAATTTTTCACGCCTGTTGGTGTAGGGGGTGCCACACAATACGTCATACTTTCAAAGCATATATTTTCCAAAATAATATATTTGGGGTAAAAATTGGGGGCTGATAAATTTATTTTTATCATAAGACAAGTTCCAACCCTTTATTTCGAAATCCTGATGCAAGAGGGGGTTGAACGAAGCGAAATTTTGGAAGCTTATATCTCCTGAAATAATTATCGTAGAATAATGAAACAAACGTTGATGGGAAGGTTGTGCAAAGCCGTTTATTATGAAACCAGTTTTCATCCCTCCACGTAACAATGATTCATAATAGTATTGATTCACTCTGTGATTCCCCCACGTCAGTGCAGCGAGAGAGCGAGACGTCTGCGCGATTTTTCCTATATAAGTGCATCGCTCTGTGGATTCGGTACATTGTCTTGGGCGCGGTTTGCAGAGGCACACTGGGTGCCTCTCAGCTGCACCCATGATGACGTCACTTCCTCAATTTATACACGTAAGTACATACTTTAATTATATTACATTTCATATGTTAAAATGCATGTATTATTATTTATTTCAAGGTAAAAACTCGATATGTGTGTCAATGTATACTGGGTGTTCCGAAGCAGCCATTTTGGGCGTCACTGCAGGACATTTCGGCAGTTTGACAGGTAATAATCAACCAGAAAACATTATTTTTGATAGTTGACTAACAATTTTTTTTTTATTGATTTTTTTCAGAAATCCGACCACCAAGCAACCCGCTTCACAATTCGGGACGAAAAACAGTATTTTCACTCATGTATCGCAATATTTATTATTTTAAAGTGTAAAAATTGTGTCAAGTACATTTTGCATTATCTGCTAGAAGATCTATATTAGTGGACAATACGTGCTAAGGCCCGCAGCCTCGGCTGCGGGGTCAAAAACATTTCCTGGCCTTGGGGAAGGTCCCTTCTTTGTTCAATTTGGGAAAAAGAAGAAGAGAAAGCTTTCCTGTTGGGCTTTGGAGTGACTGACTCCTTGAGCCGGGAATGTCGAGACAACCTTGCAAATCTTAAAATAAAAGCTATGACTAAACTCAAACAAAAACTCAACCAATCAAAGTAAAACAAAAAAACCCAAGTTTGCTGTTTGAACAAACTATAAAACTGATTCTGCCATTCTCAAATAAAATATTGAATAAAATATTCATGTTTTGTTTGGGAATGGTGGAATCAAATTCAAACTCGGTGACTCGGGTTTTGCCACCCGAGTCGCTTAAACTTTTCAGCCGATTTTAGTTCATAGCGTCCACAAAAATGTTGTGCAGATAATGAAATTTGCATTTAAAATATAATATTTTGTACTTTATTATTGTAAATATCAAAAAATACCATCTTATTTGTAATGAGGAAGTACACGCTCTTTACTTTGTATTATCTGAAATAAACTACTAAAACTAAATTTTTTCTGTATTTCTGGGCCCAAATTAACCTCAATCCGGCACTGTTCCCTACCAAAAAAAAAATACAGGAATAATATCCTGATGATAAAATGACTTTTCAGACTTCCTTTACCCAATTATAGTGTTCAAACTCATTGTCACAACGTTATGAACTCCATTTGTTCTCTTGTAATGAATTATTAATTTTTGACTAGACCAGTGACTCAAAAAATTTGAAACTTTGTTGATTAAGAAAGGATGTCAAATTGAAATAAGGCAGACAAAATTACGCTTCCGATTGATTTAACACAATTATATTGTTCAAAACTTGAAATAACCCTGTCTGTTTTATTGAATAAATAATTAATTCCTGACTGAATCAGTGGTTCAAAAAATTTGAAATTGTGAGTGCCGACTGAAGAAAGATGTCAAATTGTAATCCCGAAAAAAAATTACGTCTATGTTCCTTTGAAAACAATTATAGTGTTCAAATAAATACCTTGTCATAAATAACTATTTCCTGACTAAGCCAGCCGTTCAAAAATATTGAAACTTTGTGTGTCAACTAAGAAAGGACGTGGAAGTAATAATATACTGACAACAAAATTACTCTTCAATCTCCCTTCACACAATTATAGTGTTTTAACTCAGTCACGACGCTATGAGCCCAATTGTTCCCTGGTAATAAATTATTTATTTCTGACTAAGCCAGTGACTCAAAAAATTTGAAATTTTGTGTGTTGATTAAGAAAGGATGTCAAATTGAAATAAAAAAACAAAACTACGGTGCCGTTTCATTTAACACAATTATAATGTTCAAAATTTGAGTTAACCCAGTCTGTTTTATTGAATAAATAATTAATTCTTGACTGAATCAGTGGTACAAAAAATTTGAAATTGTAAGTGCCGACTGAAGAAAGATGTCAAATTGTAATTCCGGAAAAAAATTACGTCTATGTTTCTTTGAAAACAATTATAGTGTTCAAATAAATACCTTGTCATAAATAATTATTTTCTGGCTGAACCAGCAGTTCAAAAAATTTGAAACTTTGTGTGTCAATTAAGAAAGGATGTGGAAGTAATAATATACTGATAACAAAATTATCTTTCAGTCTCCCTTCAAACAATTATAGTGTTTAAACGCAGTCATAACGCTATGAGCCCAACTGTTCCCTTGTAATTAATTATTTATTTCGGACTAAACCAGTGACTCATAAAATTGGAAATTTTGTGTGTTGGTTAAGAGAGGAAGTAAAATTAAAATATTGAAGACAAAATTACTCCCTTGTTTTATTTCGCACAATTATAATGTTCACAACTTGAAATAACCCTGTCTGTTTTATTGAGATAAATGATTATATCTTGATTGAATCAGTGGTTCAAAAAATTTGAAATTGTATGTGCTGACTGAGAAAAGATGTGAAATTGTAATTTCGGAAGAAAATTACGTTTCCGTTTCTTTTAACACAATTATAGTGTTCAAGTAAATACTACGTCATGAATAATTATTTGCTGACTAAACCAGCGGCTCAAAAATATTGAAACTCTGCATGCCGATAAAGAAAGGATGTGGAAGTAATAACATACTGATAACAAAATTACCCTTCTGTCTCCCTTTATACAATTATAGTGTTTAAACTCAGTCACAATGCTATGAGCCCAATTGTTCCCTTGTAACGAATTAATTATTTCTGACTAAACCAGTGACTCAAAAAATTTGAAATTTTGTATGTTGATTAAGAAAGGATGTCAAATTGAATTAAGGAAGATAAAATCACACTTCCGTTCCATTTAACACAATTATAATGTTCAAAACTTGAAATAACCCTGTCTGTCTTATTGAATAAATAATCAATTCTTGACTGAACCAGTGGTTCAAAATATTTGAAATTGTGAGTGCTGACTGAGGAAAGATGTGAAATTGTAATTCCGGAAGAAAATTACGTTTCCGTTTCTTTTAACACAATTATAGTGTTCAAGTTAATACTACGTCATGAATAATTATTTTCTGACTGAAACAGCAGTTCAAAAATTTTGAAACTTTGTGTGCCGATTGAGAAAAGATGTGGAAATAATAATATACTGATAACAAAACTACCCTTCTGCCTTCCTTCACACAATTATAGTGTTTAAACTCAGTCACAACGCTATGAGCCTAATTGTTCCCTTGAAATAGATTATTAATTTTTGACTAAACCCGTGACTCAAAAAATTCGAGATTCCGAATGTTGATTGCGAAAGGATGTAAAATTATAATTCCATGAAAAAAATTACGCTCGCGTCTCTTTGACCAAATTATAGTGTCCAAATCATTACGATTACCCTATCAGTTCTCTTGACACAAATAATTTTGTCCTGACTAAACCAGCAGTCCAAAAAATTGAAATTTGGTATGTCGACCTAGAAATGATGTAGAAGTAATAATATATTGATATAAAAATGACATCTTACCAGGAGTCTTTGATTTTAGGCGCCTATAGCTTCAGAAACCCTCAACCTTGAAAGTTATTCAAGCATTTCACGAATTATCACCACTTATGTACCTAGGGGCTCCAATTAGCCTCAATTAGGCACTAGTGCCAATTCAAAATGTAGTAAAATGGCCTTACAATTCATTTTCACACAATTATAGTGTTCAAATTTGAAATTAAAATGCTGGTAATCGTATTTGTTCCCACGTAATGAATTATCAATTTTTGACTGAACCAGTGATTCAAAAAATTTGAAATTTTGACTGTTGACTAAGGAAGGTTACAAAATTGTAATTCTAGAAAAAAATTGACGTCTACGTTTTGTTTAACACAGTTATAATGTTCAAGTAAATACGATAATCCTATCAGTTCTCTTGACATAAATAATTATTTCCTGACTAAACCAGCAGTTCAAAAAAATTTAAATTTTGTATGTAGACTAAAAAAAGATGGGGAAGTAATAATGTACTGATAAAATGATGACGTCCTCATTTATTTTCACACAATTAAATTGTTCAAAACTCAAACTCAAAATAGGAGGAAAAATTGGTTCCCTCGTAATGAATTATTAATTCTTGACTAAACCAGTGATCCAAAAAATTTGAAATTCCGAGTCTTGACTCAAAAAGGATGTTAAATTGTAATTCCTAAATAAAAATGACACCTCCGTTTTATTTAACACAGTTATAGTGTTCAAATTAATACGATAATCCTATCAGTTTCCTTGACATAAATAATTATTTCCTGACTGATCTAGTAATTCAAAAATATTGAAATTTTGTATATTTACTGAGAAAGGATGTAGGAATAATAATATAATAATAATAATAGCAATAACCGCCTGCCTTTGCCCTTTAAATCGCTCAATTTGCAAATTGTACAAATAAAATAATTTCAATGACTTATTATTCAATGAATAATTGTTTTAATAATTGAATGGTTTGAATACTACAGCTGCGTTGAATCTTGACGTCATTTCCTCCGATATGATTACATATCTGGAATTGTTGTGGTGATTAGCACGTTATTCCTGCTGAGTACGACGTTTAACAGTTCTAGGAATGAAAATATTTATTTAATTTGAACATACCATGCTGCCTTGCGAATTGTCACTGTTATTTCTCATAGTGAACTTTTTTTGAATGAATATTTGATTTATTTGACACTCATGTTGATTTAAGGATCACAAATCAGTGCAATAAGGACATAATATCCTTAAAAGTCCGTAATATATTATACCAATGTGTCTGACAGTCCGCTACTTATTCATTCCTAGCCTGAATATTTATCGTACCATATTCAACGTTGGCATGTATTCCAATGAAATATAGAAGCAATTTATGATACTTGGACCAAATAATAAAAATCGTGCATACCCTGTATTTCATATTTAATAAGTTAATTATGAGAAATAATCATACAGCAATAAATTGTTGATAATAATTGAACTACGGCACAAATATAATTGAAAATCAATAGGAATAGACTACAATAGTTATTCAATCGAATAAAAAATAATTCATTGAAATCGGACAAAAATTGCGACCAAAAACGTATCCACAGCGACAAAGCGACGAAGTCGGGAGTTGGTTGCTTTGCCTAGCATACGGAACAACACCGTTCGCATGCGCGCAACACCGATAAATTGATTTAGCAATATTTGATAATCAGTACCTATAATGTGTCTACATACGTACAGACAGAAAGACGGGGCTCCGAGTTGGTTGCTTTGTCCAACATACGGAGCAACACCGTTTTCATTCGCGCAACACCGATAGAATGATTAGGCAATATTTTATAATAGTTTCTTCAAGTTCAAAATTGAATATGAAATTTGGAATAAGCAGAAAATCCAATCAAACAGAAAATATAGGTGAAGTTAAATGTAGAGCATAATAAAAACTGAACTATCAAACAAATTTTGATAAAAATCAATAGTCAATAATTCCAATCATTGGCTAATCAGCAGAAATAAGAATTGCTAAAATCGGTTGATAATTGAAGCCTAAAACATGTCCATGTGCGTACGGACAAAAAGACGTTGTTCGGAGCTGGTTCCTTTACTTCTCATATGGAACAACACCATTTACTTGCGCACAACGCCTATAAAATATTTTGACAATAATCTACGATAGTTTCTTCAAGTTTTGAATTGAATTTGAGATTTGGAATGAATATCAAATCCAATTAAACAGAAAATATAGGGGAAGTAAAATGTAGAGCATCTTAAAAACTTATTTTGATAGAAATCAGTATCCAATAGTTTCAATCCTTGGTTAATCGGCAAAAAAAAATAATTACTGAAATCAATTGATAATTGAAGCCTAAAACATGTCCACATACGTACAGACAAAAGGACGTTGTCCGGAGTTGATTGCTCTACTTCTCATATGGAACAACACCGTTTGTTTGCGCGCAGCGCATATAAAATAATTTGATAATATTTCACGATGGTTTTTACAAGTTTTGAATTGAATTTGAAATTTGTAATGAGTAACAAATTCAATTTAACAGAAAATCTCTCAGAAAAAATCTCCTAAAGAAAATATTGGGGAAGTAAAATGAAGAGCATCATAAAAACTGAACTATCAAACAAATTTTGATAAAAATCAATAGTCAATCATTTCAATCATTGGTTAATCGATAAAAGAAGAATTATCAAAATCAGTTGATAATTGGAAGCTACACCGTGTCTACATAAGTACAGACAAAAAGACGGAGTCCTAAAGTGGTTGCTTTGTCCAGTATACGGAACAACACTGTTTGCATTCGCGCAACACCGGTTTATTATTTTGACAATATTTTCCGATTGTTTCTTCAAGATCCAAATCAAATGTGAAATTTGTAATGGGCAACAAATTCAATTAAACAGAAAATATAGAGGAAGTAAAATGTAGAGCATCATAGAAACTGAATTATCGAACAAATCTTGATAGAAATCGAAAGTCAGTAATTTCATTCATTGGTTAATCGGCAAAGAAAGAATTTCTGAAATTGGGTGATAATTGAAGCCTAAAAAAGTCCACATACGTACAGACAAAAGGAGGTTGTCCGGTGTTGGTTGCTTCACTTCTCATATGGAACAACACCGTTTGTGTGCGCGCAACACCGATAAAATCATAAGGCAATATTTTGTAGTAGTTTCTTCGAGTTTTCAATGAAATAAGAAATTTTTTGAATGAGTAACAATAATATATTCCAGGTAAATAGGAAATATGAGGAAAGTAAAATGTGGAGCATCATAAAAATTGAACTATCAAACAAATTTTGATAAAAATCAATAGTCCTCAATTTCAATCTTTTATCAGTCGATAAAATAAAGAATTACTAAAATCGGTTGATAATTGAGACAATACAGACAAAACGACGGCGTTACGAGTTGGCTGCTTTGCCGCATATATGGGACAACACCATTTACAGGCGCGCAGCACCGATAAAATCATGTGGCATATTTTGTAGTAGTTTCTTCGAGTTTCTAATAAAATATGAAATCTTTTGAATGAAAACAATAATATATTGCAAGTAAATAGGAAATATGGGGGAAGTAAAATGTGAAGCATCATAAAAATTGAACTATCAACAAATTTCGATAAAAGTCAATAGTCTTTAATATCAATTATCATTTCATCATTAAAAAAAATAATCACTGAAATCGGTTGATGATTAAAGCCTAAAACGTGTCCACATACGTACAAACAAAAAGACGGAGTTGCCAATTGATTGCTTTGCCTAGTATATGGGACAACACCGTGTACAGGCGCGCAACACCGACAAAAATATATAGCAATATTCTACGATAGTTTCTTCTTTAATTAAGCAAGTTTTGTAGTACAAATGTTACGACAATTTTTACATACAATTATTTACAAATATTTTTCTGCTTTTAAAAGAAATATTCATTAGTTGAAAATACACCAGATGGCTTTTGACCATGTCTTGTAATATGAGAAAAGACACTTGACACACCCTGTCACACCAATATGACCCAAAAACCGTACTATACATAAAACCCAGTTTCGATAATATCCCTAATCGCTTCCAAGGTCAACTTGCCAGGAAGCGTTTTGCTGGAAACGCATTTGCGTCACTTTAAAGTCGAACTTTGAGCGTGCAGTTTATCTGTGAGGTGCATTGTTTACTTTAATTATCTGAGCTTAATTAGCCATCATATTATTCAATTCAGTGTTGTGAAGTGGCTGAGAACTTCTATTAATTGGTGAGTTTGTCTGTCATTGAGTTTTATGAGTTTGGTATGTTTAGCGTCACATGTGGTGACGCCACGCTAAGTGTGCGTGGAGTATGATCCTTTTCCTTTGAAGTGTTGGTATCCTTAGCTACCTGGGGTATCAATGCCATCGGTGCGCACACCTTGACCGTGTGACGGCGGTGATTGTTGCCAACCGCATGTACTTTGTGTTATTGCGGCAACGGTGTTGCCCCAAGAGTGGATAAGTCAACCAACCTGCGTGTGTCGCAGGCATCGGTACGGCATTACGGTACTGATAGCCATCCGTAGGTGTCGTCCAACGTGAGATAAACAGTGCTAGTGACTTAGCTATCTGGGAGCTAGTGCCATCGGTGCGCACACCTTGACCGTGTGACGGCGGTGATTGTTGCCAACCGCATGTACTGTGTGTTATTGCGGACAACGGGGTTGCCCCAAGAGTGGATAAGTCAACCAACTCGCGTGTGTCGCGGACATCGATGTTCACTATAGTACTGGTAGCTATCTATTCGGTGAACTCAACGGCCTATCTGTTAACCAGATATCCTATCCAACCTCTGAGACAGGTGTATCATTATTATATCCTTTCTGGTTACCTAAACTAATCCTGAAATGCCCCGATGGCGGGGAATTGATGTGTGTGACTCTTTGATGACATCTCACTGAGCATTGTGGCTCAAACTCATATTACTTTCAGGAGAATTCGGCTTAATTACGCCCTAACACCTGACCAGCCCTAACTTCTGACGGCAAGGCCATCAACAGCTCATCAGCCAAACATAAGTTTTTTTCTATATTTTCTAATTATATTTTATTATCTATTAATTATTATTATTTACTTATCAACCCCCAACCCGTCTATAATACAAATCTCAACTAATTTTTGAGATACAGCGCTTTGAACATCAGAAATACAAAAAGAGTTATGGAAGGGCTCGAAAAGAACTTTGAACTCTGATTCTTGTGTGTGAATTATTTATTTGAAGAGAAAACAGGAAATTTCGATCCGTTCATCCTGCGTCGGAGTATTATTGCGCCTCCCCCACCAAATAGTAAAGCTCCTCCCAAAGCTCGACACCACCGACGCTTAGTTGTTCTCGTGCCGTGGAATTGTCGCATCACGTGACTTAACTTCGCAGCAAATTCCGATTTTCTTCTCCTGCTAACTTCTATTTCTTTATTTTCTGCTTTCTATCTCAGACTGTCGCTTCACTTTTGTTTTACAAGGGTGACTTTGTCAGGCTTTGTTGACAGTGTTTCTTGTACTTCTTTCGATGTTTTGAAGTGTTGAGGTGCGATTGTTTTTGGAGGAGCACAGCAGGAGTGTGGATGCTGGTCAGTAAACTCTTCCTGAGTTTAGCAGGACTATTTTTCAGTAGATTCTCACGCTTTAACTCACATTCACTCATCCTTCTTCATTTTTAGAGCCAGCACTTTTTCAGTACATTTTTATTTGCTTCATTCAAATAGTTTAAAGAGTACGCACTTGTAGTTCCAATATTGGCCACACAAAGGCGCCACTTTTGTATTTTACGTTTAAAAAAAATTGACGAAACTTAAGACCCCATTTCTTGCTGAAATATTGTTTTTATCAAGTGAATTGCACTTAAAATCCTGAAATTTCAGCAGGAAAACAAATGAAGGTGAAGATAATTGACGACGCAAAAAATGCATTAAAGGATATCAAATATCTTATTGAGGAATTATTTTGAGAGCTTTCAAAGAAATTGATATTTTTCAGTTCAGGAATATTCAGGTTTATCAGGACACTATCTAATTAATTATTCAGTTCAGTCCTGATTATCCTTCATTCCTGCAGCTCCAGATACAACCCTACACCATCTCTTTGTGTATCTATTCTGTTTCATGCAGACTATATTCAGTGGGAATTACAATTGCTCTGTATGATGTTTATGCAGCTGTGGATCCAAGTTAGCTGATTGTAACACAATTTCATCTTAAGAAAACAGTTGAATACAGATTGCTGTATATTTATTTATACTATATATTAACGATATTCGTTTGTTTATCCCTAAGTTGACGGTAGAAAGAAAGATTTGGTTGAAAATAGCAAAAGTGAGAGGCCCCTGGAATCAGGGGACTCTAGGCACGTGCTTAACGTGCCTAATGGATAAAGTGGGCATCCTGTATACTTCCTTAGTCAGCATTCTAAGTTTCAATTTTTTTGAGTCTCTAATTTAGTCAGGAATTGATTATTTATCTCAAGGGAACTGATGGGATTATTGTACCTATTGAGGTTTTGAGCTTTGTACACTATAATTGTTAAATAAAAATTGAGCGTCATTTTATATACAGTATTTCAATTCTGCATATTTTGTTAGTCAAAAGTCAAAATTTCAAATTTTTTGAGTCACTAGTTTAGTCAAAAATTAATTATTCATTACGAGAGAACCGCTATGATCACCAGAATTGTGATTTTAAGTTTGAACATTATAATTATGTAAAAAAAAATGGAAGTGCCATTTTGTCTCCAGTTTTTTCATTCTCTATCTTTCTTTAGTCATCATATCAAGTTTTAATTTTTTTGAGTTGGTAGTTTAGTCAGGAATTAATTATTTATCTCAAAGGAACTGATGGGATTATTGTACCTATTGTGGTTTTGAATTTTGTACACTATAATTGTTAAATAATATGTGAGCGCCATTTTATATACAGTATTCTAATTTTTCATCCTTTGTGAGTCAACATTCAAAATTTCAAATTTTTTGAGTCATTAGTTTAGTCAAAAATTGATAATTTATTACAAGGGAACCGCTAAGATTACCAGAATTGTGACTTTCAGTTTGAACATTATAATTATGTAAAATGAAATGAAAGCACCATTTTGTCACCAGTTTTTGAATTCTTAATCCTTTCTTAGTCATCATTTTGAGTTTCAATTTTTTTGAGTTGATAATTTAGTCAGGAATCAATTATTCTTCTCAAGGGAACTAATGGGATTATTGTACCTATCGTGGTTTTGAGTTTTGTACACTATAATTGTCAAATGAAAAGTAAGTGCCATTTTATGGACAGTATTCAAATTATGCATCCATCATCAATCAACAAACAGAATTTCAAATTTTTTGAGTCACTAGTTTATTCAAAAATAAATTATTTATTACGAGAAAACCGCTATGATTACCAGAATTGTGATTTTTAATTTGAACATTATAATTATGTGAAAAAAAAAGTAAGCGCCATTTTGTTCCCAGTTTTTGAATTCTTTATCCTTTTTTAGTCATAATGTTGAGTTTCAATTTTTTTGAGTCAGTAGTTCAGTCAGGAATTATTTATTTATCTCAAGGGAACTGATGGGACTATTGTACCTATTGTGGTTTTGAGTTTGGTACACTATAATTGTTAAATGAAAATTGGGCGCCATTTAAAGTACAGTATATCAATTCTGCATCCTTCGTCAGTCAAGACTTAGAATTTCAAATTTTTTAAGTCACTAAGTTAGTCAAAAATTGACAATTTATTACGGGGGAACTGCTATGATTACTAGAATTGTGATTTTAAGTTTGAACATTATAATTATGTAAAAAAGAATGAAAGCGCCTTTTTATCTCCAGTTTTTGGATTTTTAATCCTTTTTTAGTCATCATATTGATTTTCAATTATTTTGAGTCTGTAGTTCAGTCAGGAATTAATTATTCATCTCAGGAAAACTGATGGGATTATTGTACCTATTGTGGTTTTGAGTTTTGTACACTATGATTGTTAAATAAAAAGTGACCGCCATTTTATGGACAGTATTCCAACTCTGCATCCTTCGTCAATCAACAATCAGAATTTCAAATTTTTTGAGTTACTAGTTTAGTCAAAAATTGATAATTTATTACGAGGGAACCGCTATGATTACCAGAATTGTGATTTTAAATTTGAACACTATAATTATGTGAAATAGAATGAAAGCGCCATTTTGTCTCCAGTTTTTGAATTTTGCATCCTTCCTCAGTCATCATATTGAGTTTCACTGTTTTTTAGTCGATAGTTTAGTCAGGAATTAATTATTTATCTCAAGGGAACTGATGGGATCAATGTACTTATTGTGGTTTTGAGTTTTGTACACTCTAATTGTTAAAAAAAAAGTGAGCGCCATTTTATATACAGTATTTCGATTCTGCATCTTTCGTCAGTCAAAATTTTAAATTTCAAATTTTTTGAGTCACTAGTTTAGTCAAATATCAATTATTCATTACGAGGGAACCGCTATGATTACCAGAATTGTAATTCTAAATTCGAACATCATAATTATGTGAAATGAAATGAAAGCGACATTTTGTCTCCAGTATTGCAATTCTACATCCTTCCTCAATCAATATTTGAATTTTCAAATTTTTTGAATGATTATTTCAATCAAAAATTAATAATTCATTATGAGAGAACAGATATGACTACCAGCGTTGTAAATTTGAATTTGAACGCTATAATTATTTCTACCTCCTCCCTTAATTAGCACCAGTGCCGGATTGGAGCTCCTAGGCACATAATTTAATGAGGCCTCTCAGCTAGTAAGAGTTCATGAAATGTTTTGGAAACTTTTGAAGTTATAAGTTTTTGGACTCTAGGCGCCTAAAATCGTAGGCTCCTGAGGCTTCAGGACCAAATTGAGGCTCGTTGAAGCCCCTAGGCACCTAATTTGATAAGGTCCCCTAGTTAGTAAGAATTCGTGAATAGCTAGAGATTTTCGGACCTTTATGCACCTGAAATTGTAGGCCCCTGAAACTGTAGGCTCCTGAAACTTCAAATGCCTGAAGCCGAAGGCTTCAAGGCACGTGCCCAGTTTTACTAATCAATAATTTGGTATTTATTAAGTATGTGCAATAATTAAAAGAATACTAGACAACCTTTAAGTGACCCTAAATATAATTTAAGCTTACTGAGCTTTACATAGCTTAATTGCAACTAATTACTGGGTTTTAAGGCAGTTTAAGGATCATTCCTGATAATAAATATTTTGTTACAGGTAATGCTTGAGGCTCCCCGTTTTTAAGGTGAGTTATTAGGAAAAATTGAACTGAATTTTAGTTAAGGATATACTAGAGATCATATATTATTGTTATTGGTCCAAAAATTATATTTTTGGGGGTATTTTGGGCCCTAATTCCGCCGTTCCATCAAAGTTAATTTAATGTAGTTTGTTTGAGTTGGTACCCCTTTTTTTGCTGTTGGTAAACATTCATACAGTCTGTTGATGATTAAAAAATTTATTGGGACCCAAATTATTACATAATTCAATTGTTTTGTGGGATAAAAGCTGCGGGGGAGGATTAGTTGCAATTTCAGGGCTCCTCTTTGTACCCTTGATTTTGAGCGTTTGAAGAGCCTCAAAAATGCTCATCACACACCCAAATATGCTAACCTCAAAATTAATTATAAGTTTAACTATTGATTCCAGCGAAATTGTTCATAAAAAAATGTTGAAAGCTCGGAATTTCTTTGTATGGTGCGAGTTTGCGCTACGGCTTCGTGCTGAAATTACGTCAAATTATCACGAAAACATGACGTTCTTTTGTTAGTGTAATTGGGTCACGTCACTTGTGATTATAAAGACATGAAGCTTTTTTTCATAACTTGAACATTTATGAAAATATCTGATGTCAAGCGCAGCGGGCTGTGCCTACGAGGGTTGTTCTGAAAATAGTAAATAGAGGGTCATGAAAGTAAAAAACAAAAAAAGCAAGCATACCCTTTGAAAGAACAAACATATGACTGTTTATATTTGAATTTTCAGGTAAATTGGATCAAGGGGGGTAGAGTAATAAATTTTTAAAGTTCATTTTGATTATTGAGCATCATGGAAGGGTGGCGAACCACTTTTTGTATTATTGTACGGTTATAAAAAGGGGTTGATGTTCAAGCAAATCTAATACGTTTTCTAGGGGTAATAATCTTTCAAAATTTATGGCTAGCAAGTTGCTCCATGTATTTAAACGTGGACGGTGTCACCTGAAACATAAACCTCCACCTGGAAGGTCTATACCAACTAAATATTCAATTTAATATCAAATTAATTAATTAATTATGCTCAAATTAGTATTAACATCTCACTAAATGATGAAACAACAAATTTTAACTGATTATAGTTCAAAACAAGATCAATTTTAAGATTGGGGGTGGTAAAAAGTTTTCGCCCTCTTGACCCAATTTCCAAATTAAATTTCGGGAAATAAATGATAATATCAACGAGTTTTATCAAAGTTGACATTGACATCAGAAACTTTTCACATCAAAACGGATTGCTTTTGTTTTATGGCTGTACTGGGTTTCCAAAACAAGCGCGAAATACAAATGAAGTACACATGTTTTACTTTGTAAAACCTTCAATAAACAACACAAAAAATTTAATTTTTGGTATTTTTTTGATTTTAATATTAAGTGCATGTCTTTAGGATTATCCAATAAGCACTGTAGGCACGTGCCTATAAGCCTCCGGCTTCAGGAACCCCTGCCTTTAAGGGTTTACCAAGCTTGTCAAATACTGGGCCCGAGGGCCCAAATTAGCCTCAATCAGGCACTGTTTATGACAGAAGAAGGATGCAAAAATAATAAACTGATAACAAAATTACCTTTCAGTCCTCCTCTACACAATTATAGTGTTCAAATTCAAGGTAACAACATTCAGAACCTCATCTGTTTCCTTGTAATGAATTATTAATTTTTGTCTGAACCAGTGGTTCAAAAAATTTGAAATTTTGTGTGTTGACTAAAAAAGGATGTAAAATTAGAATATCACAATCAAAATGACGCCTACATTTCATTTCATCCAATTATAGTGTTCAAAACTTGAAATAATCGCGTTTGTTCCCTTGAGGTGAATTATCAATTTTTGACTAAACCAGTAATTCAAAAAATTTCTAATCATGACTGCTGACTGAAAAAGGATAATCAATTTTAATCGTAAGAAAAAAAAAACACTTTTGTTTTATTTCAAACAATTATAGCGTTCAAGTGAATACGATAATCCCATCAGTTCCCTTGAAATAAATAATTAATTCCTAACTGAACCATAGGCTCAAAAAATTTGGACTTTCAGGTTTTGACTGAAAAAGGATGTAAAATTGTAATACTGGAGGCAGAATTACATCGTCATGTAATTTTACACTATTATTGTGCTCGGAACTCAAAATCACAATTGGCATGATAAATCTATTTGTTCCCTTGAGATGAATAATTAATTTCTGACTGAACCAGCGGCTCAAAGAATTTGGACTTCTAGGTTTTGACTGAAAAAGGATGTAAAATTGTAATACTGGAAGCAAAATTATATTGTCGTTTTATTTCACACTTTTATTGTGCCCTGAACTCAAAATCTGTTCCCCTAAGATAAATAATTGATTTTTGACTGAACCAGCGATTAAAAAAATTTCAAGTTTTGGGTTTTGACTGAGAGAGGGTGTAAAATTAATAAACTGGAGACAGAATTGCATCGTCATGTAATTTCACACTATTATTGTGCTTGGAACTCAAAATCACAATTGGCATAATAATCCTATTTGCTCCCTTGAGATGAATAATTAATTTCTGACTGAACCAGCGGCTCAAAAAATTTTGACTTCCGAGTTTTGACTGAGAAAGGATGTTTAATTGTAATAATGGGAGCAAAATTATATCGCCACGTTATTTCACCCTATAATTGTGCCCTGAACTCGAATCCGTTCCCTTAAGATAAATAAACTATTTTTGACTGAACCAGCAATTCAAAAAATTTGAAGTTTTGAGTTTTGACTGAAGGAAGATGTAAAATAGATATACTAGAGAAAGAATTACATCGTCATGTAATTTCACACTATTATTGTACTCGGAACTCAAAATCACAATTGGCACAATAATCCTATTTGCTCCCTTGAGATAAATAATTGATTTTTGACTGAACCAGCAACTCAAAAAATTTGGACTTCTGGATTTTGACTGAGGAAGGATGTAAAATGCATATACTGGAGGCAGAATTACATCGTCTTGTAATTTCACTCTATAATTGTGCTCGGAGCTCAAAATCACAATTGGCATAATAATCCTATTTGTACCCTTAAGATAAATAATTAATTTCTGACTGAACCAGCGGATCAAAAAATTTGGACTTCAAGGTTTTGACTGAGGAAGGATGTTAAAGTGTAGTACTAGAAGCAGAATCACATCGTCGTTTTATTTCACACTATAATTGTGCCCTGAACTCAAAATCTGTTCTCTTGAGGTAAATAATTAAGTTTTAACTGAACCAGCGATTCAATACAATTGAAGTTTTGGGTTTTGACTGAGAAAGGATGTGAAATTGATATACTAAAGGCAGAATTACATTGTCTTGTAATTTCACACTATCATTGTGCTCGGAGCTCGAAATTATAATTGGCATAATAATCCTATTTGTCATTGAAATTAATTATTTATCTAAAAGGGTTGAGATATATAATTAATTTCTGACTGAACCAGCGTCTCAAAAAATTTGAATTACAAGGTTTTGACTGAGGAAGGATGTAAAATTGTAATACTGGAAGCAAAATTACATCGACGTTTTATTTCACACAATAATTGTGCCCTGAACTCAATATATGTTTCCTTAAGATAAATAAATAATTTTTGACTGAAACAGCGATTCAAAAAATTTGAAGCTTTGGGTTTTGACTGAGAAAAGATGTAAAATTAATATACCTGAGGCAGAATCACATCGTTCTGTGATCTCACACTATTATTGTGCTCGGAGCTCAAAATCACAATTGGCATAATAATCCTATTTGCTCCCTTGAGATAAATAAATGATTTCTGACTGAACTAAAGCCTCAAAAAATTATGACTTACGGGTTTCGACTAAAGAAAGATGTTAAATTGTAATACTGGAAGCAAAATTACACCATCGTTTCTTTTCACACTATAATTGTGCCCTGAACTCAAAATCTGTTCCCTTGAGATAAATAATTAATTTTTGACTGAACCAGCAATTCAAAAAATTTGAAGTTCTGGGTTTTGACTGAGAGAAGATGCAAAATTAATATACTAGAGGCAGAATCACATCGTCTTGTAATTTCACACTATTATTGTGCTCGGAACTCAAAACAACAATTGTCATAATAATTCTTTTTGCTCCCTTTAGATAAATAATTGATTTCTAACTGAACCAGCGGCTCAATCGATTAAGACTTCCAGGTTTTGACTGAGAAAGGATATAAAATAGTAATACTGGAAGCAAAATTACATCGTCGTTCAATTTCACACTATTATTGTGCCCTGAACTCAAAATCTGTTCCCTTGAGATAAGTGATTGATTTTTGACTGAACCAGCAATTCAAAAAATTTGGAGTCTTTAATTTTGACTTAAGGAAGATGTAAAATTATTATACAAGAAGCAGAATTACATCGTCATGTAATTTCACACTACTATTGTACTCGGAACTCAAAATCACAATTGGCACAATAATCCCATTTGCTCCCTTAAGATAAAGAATCAATTCCTGATTGAACCGGTGGCTCAAAAAATTTGGACTTCCAGGTTTTGACTGAGGAAGGATGTAAATTGTAATACTAACAGCAAAATTACATTGTCGTTTCATTTCACACTATAATTGTGTCCTGTACTCAAGATGTGTTCCTTTGAGATAAATAATTAATTTTTGACTGAACCAGCGATTCAAAAAATTTTAAGTTCTGAGTTTTGACTGAGAGAAGATGCAAAATTGATATACTAGAGGCAGAATTACATCGTCTTGTGATTTCACACTATTATGTACTCGGAACTCAAAATCACAATTGGCACAATAATCCTATTTGCACCCTTGAGATAAATAATTAATTCCTAACTGAACCAGCGGCTCAAAAAATTTGGACTTCCAGGTTTCGCCTGAAAAAGGATGTCAAATTGTAATACTGGAAGCAAAATCACATCGTCGTTTTATTTCATACTATTATTGTGTCCTGAACTCAAAATTTGTTCCCTTAAGATAAATAATTAATTTTTGACTGAACCAGAGACTCAAAAATTTTGAAGTTTCGAGTTTTGACTGACGGAAGATGTAAAATTAATATACTGGAGGCAGAATTACATCGTCTTGTAATTTCACATTATATTGTGCTCGGAACTCAAAATCACAATTGGCATAATAATTCTATTTGCTCCCTTGAGATGAATAAATGATTTCTGACTGAACTAACACTTCAAAAAATTTGGACTCAAGGCTTTTAACTGAGAAAGGATGTAAAATTGTAATACTGGAATCAGAATTACATCGTCGTCTTATTTAACACTATTATTGTACCCTGATTTCAAAATCTGTTCCCTTAAGATAAATAATTAATTTTTGACTGAACCAGCGATTCAAAAAAATCTCAAGTTCTGGGTTTTGACTGAGAGAAGATGTGGAATCATTATACTTGAGGCAGAATTACATCGTCATGTAATTTCACGCTATTATTGTGCTCGGAACTCAAAATCACAATTGGCATAATAACCCTATTTGCTCCCTTGAGATGAATAATTGATTTCTGACTGAACCAGCGCCTCAAAAAATTTTAACTTCCAGGTTTTGACTGAGGGAGGATGTAAAATTGTAATACTGGAAGAAAAATTACATCGTCATTTTATTTCACACTATAATTGTGCCTTGAACTCAAAATCTGTTCCCTTGAGATAAATAATTAATTTTTGACTGAAACAGCGATTCAAAAAATTTGAAATCTTGCATTTTGATTGAGGGAGGATGTGAAATTGATATACTAGTGGCAAAATTACAAAGTCATGTAATTTCACACTTTTATTGTGCTCGGAACCTAAAATCACAATTAGCACAATAATTCTATTTGCACCCTTGAGATAAATAATTAATTCCTAACTGAACCAGCGGCTCAAAAAATTTGGACTTCCGGTTTTGACTGAAGAAGGATGAATTATTGTAATACTGGAATCAAAATTACATCGTCGTTTTATTTCACACTATAATTGTGCCCTGAACCCAAAATCTGATCCCTTAAGATAAATAAATAATTTTTGACTGAACTGGGAATTCAAAAAATTTGAGGTCTTGAGCTTTGACTGAGGGAGGGTGTAAAATTGATAAACTGGAGGCAGAATTACATCGTCATGTAATTTCACACTATTATTGTGCTCGGAACTCAAAGTCACAATTGGCATAATAATCGTATTTGCTCCCTTGAGATAAATAATTGATTCCAAACTGAACCAGCGGCTCAAAAAATTTGGACTTCCAGGTTTTGACTGACAAAGGATGTAAAATTGTAATACTGGAAGCAAAATTACATCGTCGTTTTATTTAACACTATTATTGTGCCCTGAACCTAAAATCTGTTCCCTTTAGATAAATAATTAATTCTTGACTAAACCAGCTGATCAAAAAATTTTAAGTTTTGGGTTTTGACTGAGGGAGGATAGTTCATTCATATACTGAAGGCAGAATCACATTGTCATGTAATTTTACACTATTATTGTGCTCGGAGTTCAAAATCACAATTGGCATAAAATTCTATTTGCTCCCTTGAGATAAATAATAAATTCATGACTGAACCAGCGGCTCAAAAAATTTGGACTCTAAGGTTTTGACTGAGAAAGGATGTAAAATTGTAATACTGGAAGCAAAATTACATCGTCGTTTTATTTCACATTATTATTGTGCCCTGAACTCAAAATCTGTTCCCTTGAGATGAATAAATTATTTTTGACTGAACCAGCGATTCAAAAAACTTGATGTTTTGGGTTCTGACTGAGGGAGGATGTAAAATTAATATACTGGATAAAGAATTTCATCATCATGTAATTACACACTATTATAGTGCTCGGAACTCAAAATCCCAATTGGCATAATAATCCTATTTGCTCCCTTGAGATAAATAATTAATTCCTGACTGAACCAATGGCTCAAAAAATTTGAATTTCTGTGTTCCGACTAAGGAAGGATGTAGAAGTAATAATATACTGGTAACAGAGTTCCAGCACAGTTATAGTGTCCAAAAAAATCATCCATTTATTTGTGAAAGACTGTTTAATCTTTTGGTTGTATTGAAATTCATTTTACTTTGATCCTAGTGAAATATGGCCTTTGAATCCTTGATTATTATCAGAATCAGGATAATGCAACACGGAACGCAGACATAAACCATCCGACATCGGCGCTTCGCGGAAGGAACAGGAAGTACTGCAGTGCCATTTGTTTCCTACAGTTCGAATCCTATGCAGAATATTATCATATTCTAGTTGCAATGTTATCAATGAGAGTGAAGAAATTGTATCAAATTCTCTTTGAATTTTCTGATTCATTAAGGACCATTAAATTTTAAGGACTTCCGGAACTTTCCTCATTACTTATAAATTAAACCACAAGATGGTCGCATTCAAGCGAATAAAACGATGAAAAACGAGAGCACCAGACTCACGTGCCTTTGTTTCAAGCTCGTCCAATTAATTGCGTTCCCAATCACAGGATAAATAATCAGATCTCAAACGCGGATTGAATGAGGTATCGTTAATTGTACTGGGAATAAACGATGAGATAAGATAAGTTTCCAGGGTTGCATCTCTCTAATAATTACCCTATACAACCCTTATTAAGCTAAACTTAACACAATCAATGATCTCATCAACTATTTGGTCATTTGATATCGGTATTAGACTGTTGCTAATTACGCCACTTAAACAAATGAAGGAGCATGATTAGGATCTTATCGCAATCCTCATTTTGTGAATTTACAGAAATGGTGGTGAAAGGTCAACGAACCAATCGATTATTGACCTATTTATATCATATAGAATTATTAAAGATGGTATCGATCGCCTGGTAGGCACCTTACTTTTTGTCATTATATCTCAAAAACTATGACAGACATTATAATAATTGATGTACCATTTGAAAGAACTTGAAACAGGCTATTGATTGGCATTTGTTTTATTAAAATCGCGCAAGAAATTTTGGAGCAACACTCGAATTAACATCAAAGTCATTAGGTGATATTTCCTTGAAGGGAGCTTGATTTCGAAGTTAATATCTCAAAAATTTTCAAAGATACTACAACAATTAACATACCATTTGAAAGGTCTTAAAATAGGCTATCGACTGGCATTTGTTTTTCTAGAACCAAAAAATCAATTTTCGAGCAGTATACGAATTAAATATCAAAGTCACTAGGTGATATTTCCTTGGGGGAAGTAAGATTTTCAAATTATTATCTCAAAAACTATCAAAGATACTACAATAAATGATACATTATTTTGAAGGCCTTGAAATAGGCTATCGACTGCAATTTGTTTTATTGAAATCGCACAAGAACTCCAGGAACAGCGTCCATTTAAGCCTCTAAGAACAAAATTAGAGTTGACGGAGCTACTAAAATACTCGGGGTACCCTTAAATTTTCTAGGCCCCTAGGCACGTGCCTGGGGTGCTTTATGTCCAAAACTCGATAGTCTCAAGATTAGCATTAGTGCTTGATTTTGGCCTATTTGTGCCCCTGCCCTCTGGGCACAGAATTCATAAAATGCTTGGGAAATCAGGGTTCCTAAGCATGTGCCTGACGAGAATTTATAAAATGCTCTAAGACAGAACCTCTTAGGCATGTGCCCAGGGATAGTCTCTAAAATAGCATCAATGCTGGATTGAGTCCCTGAGCAAAGAATTTGAGCTGGCGGAATTTATAAAATGCTTGGAAAATCGTTAGATTCAGGGGCTCTTAGGCACGTTCCTGAGATGTCTTATGGATAATCCAGCATTTTATATTATTTGAAGCCAATTTTAGCCTATAAGCACAAAATTTGAGCTGACTAAAATTTATGGAATTATTGATGAGTCTTCAAATTCAAGAGCCTCTAGGCACGTGCCTGTGGTGCCTGTTGTATAATACGAAGCTTAATTGTCTCAAGATTAGTATCAGTGCCAGAGTGAGGTCCATTTGAGCCCTAAACTCAAAATTTGAGCCAGCAAGAATTGATGAAATGCTCGAGAAACTCTTCAATTCAGGGGCTCCTAGGCACGTAACTTGTATGCCTAATGTATGATTCAAAGCTTAATAGTTTCTAATTTAGCAATTTAGAATCAGTGCCGAATTGAGGCCTATAGAATTTGAGCTGACGGAATTCATAAAATGCTTGAGAAACAATTGAATTGAGAGGCACGTAGGCACGTGCATGAGGTGTCTGATGTATAATCTGAAGCTCAATAGTCTCAATATTAGTAGCCAGAGTTGAATTGAGGCTTATTTGCGCCCCCAGGCGAAGAATTTATAAAATGCTTAGAAAACTCCCAAATTCAGGACCTCTAGGCACGTCCTCGAAGTGCCTAATGGATAGCCTGGCACAGAATAGGTTTTTCACTTAGCGTCAGTGTTGGATTGAGCAGAACCATAATTTTTAAAATGCCTAGGCACGTGCTGAAAGGATAATCCGGCACTAAGCAGTTTTTGAGTTTGCAACAGTGCCTTATTAGCACCCCTAGGCACAGAATTTGGACTGAAAAGAATCTATAAAATGCTTGAAAAGTCAGGGGCTTCTAGGCATGTGCCTTGTATGCCTAATAATAATCTGGAGCTAAATAGTCTTAAGGCTAGCATCGCCCTTGAGCATAGAATTTGAGCTGGTGGAATTTATAAAATGCTTGGAAAATACTCGAGTTCGGGGTAATGTAGGCACATGCCTGGAATGCCTCATGAATAACCAAACACTGAACAATTTTTAATTCAGTATCAGTGCCAAGTTTAGGCTTATTTTTGTCCCTAGGTATATGTAGCATTTGAGCTGGCGAAATTCATGAAATGTTTGGAGAACCCTCGAATTTAGAAGCTTCTAGGCACGTACCTAGGATGCTCAGTATATATAACGAAGCTTGATTATTCTAAGGCTAGCATCAGTGCCGGATTGAGGCCGATTTGATTCCTTAAGCACAAAATTTAAACAAATGGAACTTATAAAATGCTTGAGAAACTCTCGAATTTCAGGAAATATAGGCACATGCCTAGGATGCCCAATGAATAATCCGACCCTGAACATTTCCAAATTCAGCATCAGTGCCGGATTAAAGACTAGAGTTCGTTTATATCGAGGACCTAAATCGGATTTAACTGGACTTAGGATTATAAATCTAATTCATAAAAAGGATGTAAACGGTCTGAATTAGATTTAAAATCGGATTTCTAATCGACTTTATGAACAAGATTTGTTTATAAATCCGATTTACTTTACCGAGATAAACAGCGATTAAATGAAAAACCTAATAGTAGGTACTGAAACAAAATAATGCAAATTATTTGTTTCACCTGACAGACATTGGTTTGTTCAGTTCAGTCATCTAAATAGTAATTTAAGGTTGTAGAAATAAGTCCAGGTGTTTCTTGGACTGCCAAAGTAACTAAATACTTCCTAAAATGAATTTAAGAGAAGAATATTAAGAGTTTTCTAGATGGAGAAATGACACGAGGGAATCAAATAATTAAAGAATGAACCCAAAATAGAAGAATTTTGATGTTATGATTATATTTCTATGGTACCAGTAATAAATAAATAAATCCAATTCTATCCGATAGAACTAAATCGGTTTATAAATTTGTCGATGTAAACAGTCGACATTTAAAATTTAATTAAATCCGATTTAGAATAAATCCGATTTAGATCTTCGATATAAACTTACTCTATTTCGGCCCTCAGGCATGTGTGGAATCTGAGCTGGTGGAATTTATAAAAGGTTTGGAGAACTTTGAAATTCAGGAGCCCCTAGGCACATACTTAGGGTGCCTAATGTAAAATCTGAAGCTACATTGAGGCCCATTTGAGCCCTTAAGCTCACAATTTAATTTAATGGAACTTATAGAATGCTTGAGAAACCGTCGAATTCAGGGGAGTATAGGCATATGCCTGGGAAGCCTCATAAATAATCCTACACTCAACAATCATTAATTCAGCATCAGTGCCGGATTAAGGCCTATTTTCGCCTCCAGGCATTTGTAGAATCTGAGCTAGCGAAGTTCATTAAATGCTTATAAAATTCTTGAATTCAGGGGTCCCCAGGCACATACCTTAAATGACTTGTGTATAATCTGAAGCTCAAGAGTCTTAAGGCTAGCATCAGTGCGGGATTGAGTCCCATTTAAGCCCTTAAGCTCAGAATTCAATCTAATAGAGCTTATACAATACTTGAGAAATCCTCAAATTAAGGGAAATATGGGCACATGCCTGGGATGCTCTAAGAATAATCCGACACTAAATAGTTTTTATTTCAGTATCAGTGCCGAATTGAAGCCTATTTTGGCCCTCAGGCATATGTGAAATCTGAGCTAGTAAAATTTATAAAATGCTTGGAGAGCCTGGATATTCAGGGGCCCCTAGGCACATACTTGGGGTGCCTAATGTATAATCTGAAGCTAAATAGTCTCAAGGCTAGCGCCAGTGCTGGATTGAGGCTCATTTTCACCCATAGGCATAGAATCTGAGCTGACAAGAATTTATAAAATGCTTCAGAAACTATCGAAGTCAGGGAACGATCATAGGCACGTACGTTAGGTGCCTAATGTATAATTGGAGGCTAACATCGGTGCAAAGTTGAGGTTTATTCTCGCCCTTAGGCATAGAATTTGAAGCTGATGAAATTCATGAAATGTTTGAGGAACTCAGGGGAAATAGGCACGTGCCTAGGGTTTTTTGTGCTTTATCTGAAGCTCAATAGTTTTATAACCAGCATTGAGTGTCAAATTGAGACTTATTTGAGCCTTCAAGCACAGAATGTAAACTGACTAAAATTTATGGAATTATTGATAAGCCTTCAAATTCAGAAGCCACTAGGCACGTGCCTGGGTTGTTTAATATATAATCCAAAGCTCAATTGTTTTAAGTTCAGCATAAGTACACGATTGAGTCTCATTTTGTCTGTAAGCATAGAATTTGAAGTGACTAGAATTTATGGAATTCTTGGCAAATCTTTGAATTTAAAAGCTGTCAGGCATGTGCCTGGGGTGCCTATTCAATAATATGATGCTCAATAGTCTTAACTTTAGCATCACTGCTGGATTGAGACCTATTGGAGCGCCTAGGCACATAATTAGAGCCCATAGGCATAAAATTTGAACTGGCAATAATTTATGGAGTTCTTTGGGGACAGTCAAATTCAGGGATGCCTAGACAAGTGCCTAATATATAATTCCGAAGCTTAATGGCGCTTAGGCTAGCATCAGTGCCGGATTGAGGCCCATTTGGGCTCCTAGCGAGTATTTATGAATTTCGTGGGAAACCCTCGAGGTTGTGGGCTTCTAGGCACGTGCCTGAAGTACCTAATGGATAATACAACTCTGTATAGTCTTCAAAGAATTGCTCACTTCAATACCAAATTGCAGAAGGAAGCTTCCTTCATTAGATGTCAGCTTTGCATGTGAAATAAACACAGGTGCAATGCAGCATATATTTAAAACTAATAATAGATGACAATCTCACGTCAATAGTATGAAAAACAAATGACAGTATGCTACAATTATGCTAATTATATACTATTTCTTAACAAACATGTGAGGAAGATCAATATACTCATTACGCGAAAGGTGAAAATGATTTGGATGCTAATAAAGTTTGTATTATTTTTGTGTAGGCTCACATAGTCATTTTTTTATTGCGACAGGACGATAGATCCTCAAAACAACCGCAGTACAAACAGCAAAAACTCTGTACTGTTAATTAAATTTGTGTTGTAAATTTGCGCTTATTATTCACAAACAAAAGTGGTTTTAAATAACAACCAAAGTTTTGTTTGCTAATGTACTCAATTTAAACAAAAGAACAACGCTTTGTTTATCATTACTGCAATTATTTTCCTTGTTTATTTAGCAGAGCTTGTTATTTCAAAATTATTATTTTGAAGTCACAGTTTGGTAATTAATTTTCAACCAAATTGGTTATTTGGCTGATTAGGCACGTGCCTAGGGCCTCAGGAGTCAGGAACCTTTAGATTCAGTTTCAGGAGCCTCTAACATTGAGATTTTTCCAAGCAATTCATTAATTCGAACCAGTTTAGGGGCCTCATCAAATTATGTGCCTAGGGGCCTAAGTGAGCCTCAATGCTATCAATTTTCGAGTCCAGAAAGGTCCTTTTCTCACCTAATATTAAAAAATCCTTTATAATTTGGACCATCACTTTTTCCTTAACAGTTTAATTCGATGTAATATGTAGTACAACCAATATTTGTTATCCTGTCAACAGGATAACAGATTGTAGTGAGTAAGATTGATGAGGCTATCCAACACTTCATTACATAATGAATCAGGAATATGATATTGTGAAATCATGTCTGAAGCTTCAATAAATTTGTCTTTGATCAGGAATTGATGCAGAATAACAAATTATCCTTAATAGCATTCAGGATCCAATAATTCAATATAATAAAGATAAATTATCATCCTTCATGAATAAAGTTTCACTTTATCAACAAAATACAATGAAATGAATGCGGAGTGTTCATTGCTATTGATCGAGCTTGGCACACTACCGGAGTCCGGAGTTTTCGGCAACACGCGACCTCTGGACTATAGACCGGAACTGAAACTGAGGCACTGAACTAAAATGGGTCTGTTCCATGAGGCGAATAACAATTCTAGCTGGAAAAGATCGAAAGAGACATTTTTAAGGTAGATGTTGTTCTTTAAGTACTTTTTCGAAGTGTGACACACAAAAACAGTCCTGAAAAAGGACAATAGAAGCAAAAAACAATAAAAGCAAGAACATTCATCAAAAGTACATACATTTGACTTTATATACGTGAATTTAAAAAAAAATTGGATCAAGAGGGGCTGAGTGACAAATTTTTGATTAACACAAGATTATTCAACAATCTGAAAATGTCCGGAGCCGTTTTTTTTCGTTATAAACGGAGTTAAAATTCAAGCAGAAGCACCAAAATTTGGTGGCAGCTTTAGGAGACAACCATCTTCCAAAATTATTTATTAGTGGGTGGTTCTGTCAATTAAAACGTGAACGGGGTCACCTGAAATTGTTGACAGGGTAATGAGGGATGTTTACTTCAATATCTTCACCCCTTTTCTGGCTGACTGTCAGCAGCAACAAGTTCATAATATATTGCTCCATAAAACCCTGAATAATGCAGTTCATGTTTTCCTTCTTTGCTTTTTGTTACTATGTCAAGAATATTAAAAATATCATGCATGAAAAATAATATTAATGTTCCAGGAAGACCAGCCAACATTTCAAATTACATTTTCTGGATATCTTTTGTGATTTTCACTATCATAGCTTTCGTGAGGTTGGTTTATTGCCTCCCCCGTAACTTCAATACGAAATAGTACCATTTCCGATCTTATCCCCATTTTAAACTTGAGTAGCTTCGCTACAGATGCATTCTAGCTCCATTGTGACTGTTTATTGACCATTTGAGCAAATATTGCATTAGTTTATACTCTGCAGGATATTTTAAGCGAAGTAATAACCCTTTTATCTACAACTGTCTGAATAAAAGTGCATTATGTACCTGACTTCAAATAAATAAAGCTGCCCATCAAGCAACCGATCGGAAATCATTTTAAGGTCCGGTATTTCACACGGTTATCCCTTTTTGATCAGTTCGTTTCTTTAGAAAGTTTTAAATCAAATAAATCCTTTTCCAATTATTTTAAAAGAAATTTAAAGTGCCAAATTATCCATTGGAAACATTTAAAAGCCTCTGTCCTCAAAAAATCAGGAACTCAATCGAATTTTGTGCCTAGGGGCTCAAATAAGCCTCAAGTCACATTCACCAAAGTGACAAAAGACTTCTTCAAGAACATACAGACTTAATTAATCATTAGGCATCCTAGGCACGTGCCTAAGGGCCCCTGATCTCAAATATTTGCCAGACAGTTCATAAACTCTTGCCTGCTCACAAATCTCATCAAATTCTGTGCCTAGGGGCCCAAATTGACTTTAGTGTGGCACTGATTCAAACTTAAAGTCCATATAACTCCGGACTATTTATTAGACACCTAGGCACGTGCCTCGCCGCCCTTGATTCTAAATGTTGCCCAGGCAGCGCAAATTCTGTGCCTTGAGGCTCCAATAGACCTCAATTCGGCACTGCCCAGAGGTCCCTGGCTTGAGGATGTCATGCATTTCCTAAATCTTAATCAGCTCATCAAACTATGTGCCTAGGAGCTTAAATGAGCCTCAATTCACATTTTCTGCTAAAGAAATGAGTAACGAAAAACATCTTTAAGACTATACATACCGAAATAACCTGAAGACATCTTCGGCACGTGCCTAGGTGTCCTTTACTTGAAGCATCAACCAAACGTTTAATAAATTCTTGCAAGCTCAAGAACTTCGGCAAATTTCATGCCTAAAGACTCAAATTGACTTTAATTTAACACAAATGCTAATTTTAGGACTATAAAATGTCATGTAAGACATTTAAGGCACGTGCCTTGAAGCCCCTGACCTTGAGAGTTTTTCAAGCATTTCATAAACTCTCGCCAAATCAAATTCTGTGCCTGGGGGCTCAAATTCACATTCACAAGAAGAGAAATGGATGACAAAAAACACCTTCCAGACTCTGCAGATCAAATTTTGCATTAGGCATCTTCGGCATGTGCCTAGGGACTTCAGACTTCAAGAATTTATCAAACATTTCACACATTCTCGCTACTTCACACAGCTCATCAAATTATGTGCCTAGGGACTCAATGCGGCACTGATAATAACTTTAGAATTATATAGTACCAGATCATCCATCGGGCACTTCAGGCACGTGCCTAACGGCTCCTGACTTTGAGGGTTTACCAAACATATCATAAATTCTTCAAAGCTCAAGAATCTTGCCAAATTTTGTGCTTGAGGGCTTAAATTCTAATTTCATTACTGTACAATGCCAGATTATCTATTTAACAAACTAGGCATATGCCTAGGAGCCCCTGACATTTAGTATTTACCAAAAACTTCATAAAATCTCTCCAGCCCACGATCCTCGTCAAATTCTGTGCTTATGGGTTCAAATTGACCTCAATTTGACACTGTTGCTAACTTTAAGGCCATACAGTGCCGGAATATCCATTAGGCATCCCAGTCACATGCCTAGAGATTCCTGACTTTGTGACGCTACTTTCGGTGGTGCGTCTCGCTGGAGCTGCTGTCGGTCGGTGATGCTCGGGCGCCAATACGGTGCAGCTCTTTGGCGATGTTTGTGCCGGATAGCTAGTGGGATGGGAAAGGGTTTTGTCGACGAAAAAAAAAACTGAAACGTGTGGTGAAAACACACAGTATTTATTAAACACACAAAAGCACATAGACAACGGTTTAAAAACGAGACGGATGATTCAACTTACACGGCAGCAAAACGAGGACAAATGAATACGGTACGGTCAAACAGGATTCCGATAACCCACGTTACGGGGGCCACCCAGAAGGGGTTTCCTGTAACCCACGTCACGGGGGTCACTAAAAAAAGGAAGGGGTTTCTCGTAACCCACGTTACGGGGGCCACTCAGAAAGGGGTTTCTCGTAACCCACGTTACGGGGGCCACTCAGAAAAGTGTTTCCTGTAACCCACGTTGCGGGGGTCACCAAGAAAGGGGTTTCGTGCAACCCACGTCACGGGGGTCACTTGAACGGACGGTTTCTGGTAACTCACGTCACGGGAGTCACTCAAACGGACGGTGTTCACTTACGGTACGGTTCGGACTTCGGTTGTACTTCTAACTTCACTGGATAATACTCTGGGCTCAAGTCTCAGAATAGAGTGCCTTACTGGCTGATTTTGGGCTGTATTTATACCCCGAATTTAATGAATCCTTACTCAACAGGTTCACTTAAGTACTTTTAGATTTGACTTAACCTTGTCCATGTAAAAATCATCCGTTAAATAAAATACATATTTGGTACAGTAATAAATCGTTTACAAATAATTTCCATAACATTTCTTCCCTTAAGTATATTTTATTTAAATTCAAACATAAATCAAAGTTCTCTAATTACTCGCTAGATGGCGACTGATATCATGATTCTTTATTAAAACATTTAAACTAATAACAAACGCAGGTAAACAAAAGATAAACAAACGTAGCTTTGACAGGCAGAACAAAAACTTCTCAAAATAAACAAAGAAATATTATACATAATTGCTAAACGGTAAGTACATTTCATGTTAAACTATATTATGGTCTTATCTAATGTCATTTTTGTCTAGATTCGGCATTCCATATCACCATGTGGAATTTGCAATTTAACCTCAACTAACTAATGTTGTAGAAATTCAGATAAAACCTTGACTGGGGTTTCATACGGAACGGGAGAACTTCTACACGGCGGTGAGTTGATTATTATTCCAATACGGATGTAATACGGACTGTTATTTTGCAGAAATGAACTTTGATCGGTTTTCGGTGTTGTAGAATCACTAGAGCGACTGGAAGAAGTTGACAGGATAAACTTGTAAAGATAACAGATTAAACAGAATTACGGTTAAAAAGGCTAAGTGAGTTGAACTGTTGTGATGACAAAATAATAACTTCTTACTACGGTATTTAATACTTGAAAAATTGCAGATTATGATTCCAAACGAAGACTGCTTCGTCACAACTTCAAGGTTCTTCACAAATTCAATAAATTCTCACCAGCTCATAGAATTGTGTGCTTAGGGGGCTCAAATAAACATCAATTCATATTTATTTCAGAAGAAATAAGTGACGTAAGACGCTTTTATAACTATACAGACTGAATCAATCATTAAGCATTCTCGGCATGTGCCTGGGGATCCCTGACATTTCATAAACTCTCACTAGCTCACAAACCTGCTCAAAATCTGTGCCAAGAGGCTCAAATTGACTCAATGTGGCACTAATACTAACTTCAAGATTATACAGTACCAGATCATCTATCGAGCACTCCAGGCACGTGCCTAGCGGCTCCTGACTTCAAGACTTTACCGAACATTTCATAAATTCTTTACAGCTCAAGAATCTTATCAAATTCTGTGCTTCGAGGTTTAAATTGACCCTAATCCCGCACAGACTCAAATTTTAATACTATACAATGCCGGATTATCCATAATGCAAGCTAGGCATATGCCTAGAAACCTCTGACATTCAGTATTTACCAAACAATCAATAAAATCTTGTCAAATTCTGTGCTTATGGGCTCAAATTGACCTCAAATTGACCTCAATTTGACACTGATGCTAACTTTGAGATCATACAGTGCCAGAATACCCATTAGGCATCCCAGGCACATGCCTAGAGCCTCCTGACTTTAAGGCTCTCTACGCATTCAATAAATTTTTACCAGCTCATTAAATTGTGTGCTTAGGAGCTCAAATAAGCCTCAATTCATATTTACTGCTTTTAATATTATACAGACCGAATCAATCACTAGACATTCTAGGCATGTGCCTAGGGATCCCTGATATATCATAAATTCTCGCTAGCTCACAAACCTCATCAAATTCTGTGCCTAAGGGCTCAAATTGACTCAATGCGGCACTTATACTAATTTTAAGATTATACAATACCAGCTCATCCATCGGGTACTCCAGGCACGTGCCTAGCGGCTCCTGACTCCGAGGGCTTATCAAACATTCCATAAATCCTCGCCAGCTCAAAAATCTCGCTAAACTCTGTACTTCTTAGCTCAAATTGATCTCAATCTTCTTTAAGACTACAAATTATCAATAGGGAAATAAAGGCACGTGCCTGGAAGCTCCTGACTTCTGTGCCTAAGGGCTCAAATTAGCCTCAATTTACATTTACTGGAGGATAAATGAGTGACAAAAACATCTTTGAGACTCTGCAGATTGAATTATGCATTAGGCATCTTGAGCATGTGCCTAGGGGCCCCTGACTTTGAGTATTTACTGGGTAATTCATAAATTCTTGCCAGTTCACAAAATTCTATGCCTAGGGGTTCAAATCGACCTCAATCCGACACTGACGCTTATTTTAAGACTATAAAATGCCTGATTATTCATTAGGCTTCTCAGGCACGTACCTAGGGGCCCGTTACTTTGAACATTCACCAAACATTACAAAAATCTTTGCCAGCTCAAGTACCCCGTCAAATTCTGTGCCTCAATCCGACACTGATGCTAACTTCAAGACTACAATTTGTCGGATCATGTATAAGGCATTCAAGGCACATGCCTGGAAGTTCCTGACTTTAAAACTGACCCAATCATTTCATAAATTTTGTGCGGCAAGCTCTAATTAGCCTCAATTTACATTTACTGGAAAAGAAATGAGCGATAAAAAACATCATTGAGACTTCGTAGATTTAATCTTGCATTAGGCATCTTTGGCACGAGCCTAGAAGCTCTCGAATTTGAGTATTCACTATGCAAATTGTGTGCCTAGGGAACCAAAACCCTAATCTGACAATGATACTAGTTTCAAGGCTATAAAATATCTGATTATTCATTAGGCATCCTAGGCACAGGCCTAGTGGTCCCTGATTTCAAGCATTCACTGCGAAAGTTCTGACAGCCCAGGGGCCTCGTCTGTGCCTAGGGGCTCACTTCAACCTCAGCCGGACACAAATACAAAATGTTGGATCATCTATAAGGCATTCAAGACACATGCCTGGAAGCCCCTAACTTTAAGAGATACCCAAGCATTTTATGAATTCTGTGCCTGGGAGCTCAAATTAGCCTCAATTTACATTTACTGGAAAAGAAATGAGCGACAAAAACATCTTCAAGACTTCGCAGATTCAATCTTGCATTAGGCATCTTGGGTACGTGCCAAGGGGCTTCTGAATTGGAGTATTCACCAAGCAAATTTTGTGCCTAGGGAACCAAAACCCTAATCCGACACTGATACTAGTTTCAAAACTTTAAGATATCTGATTATTCATTAGGCATCCTAGACACATGCCTAGTGGCCCCTGACTTCAAGCATTCACTTCGAAAGTTTCTACAGCTCAGGAGCCTCGTCAAATTCGGTGCCTAGGGGCTCAATTAAACCTCAGCCTGATTCTGATGCTAACTTTGAAACTACAAAATATCGGATCATCTATAAGGCATTCAAGGCACATGCCTGTAAACTCCTAACTCTGAGAGATACTCAAGCATTTGATAAATTCTGTACCTGGGGCTCAAATTAGTCTAAATTTACATTTACTGGAAAAGAAATGAGCGACAAAAAACATCTTTGAGACTTCGTGGATTTAATCTTGCATTATGCATCTTCGGCACATGCCTAGGGGCTCTCGAATTTGAGTATTCAACAAGCAAATTTTGTGCCCAGAGAACCAAAACCCTAATCCGACACTGATACTAGTTTCAAGACTATAAAATATCTGATTATCCATTAGGCATCCTAGGCACAGGCCTAGTGGCCCCAACTTAAAGCATTCACTACGAAAGTTTCGACAGCTCAGGAGCCTTGTCAAATTCTGTGCCCAGGGACTCAATTCAACCTTAGCCTGACTCTGATGCTAACTTTAAAACTACAAAATATTGGATCATCTATAAGGCATTCAAGGCATATGCCTGGAAGCCTCTGACTTTGAAAATTATTCAAGCATTTCATGAATTCTGTGCCTGGGGCTCAAATTAGCCTCAATTTACATTTACTGTAAAAGAAATGAGCGACAAGAACATCTTCAAGACTTCGCAGATTTAATCTTGCATTAGGCATCTTTGGCACGTGCCTAGGGGCTTCTTTCTTTGAATATTCCCCAAGCACAAAGCAATTCATAAATTCTCATCCAATTTTATGCCAAGGGAATCAAAACTTCAGCTGATTATCAATTAGGCATCCTAGGCATATGCCTAGAGGTCCCTAACCTCAAGAATTCACCAAAAAAGTCTCGACAGCTCAGGAGCCTCGTCGAATTTTGTTCCTAGGGGCTAAAATTGACCTCAATCCGACAATGATGCTAACTTTAAGATTATACAGTACCGAATTATCTATTAGGCACTCTAGGCACGTGCCTGGGGACTTAAATGGGCTTCAATTCGGCACTAGCTGTTCTCTTGAAATTAATTATCGATTTTTGGCTGAACCAGCGGGTCAAAAAATTTGGAACTGTGAGTTTTGACTGAGAGAGGATGTAAAATCAAAATACTTAAGTCGAAATTGCACCCTTATTTTTTTTATGCAATTATAGTGTTGAAAACTCAAAATATTAATAGGTACAATAATCCTATCTGTTCCCTTGAGATAAATAATTGATTCCTGATTGAACCAGTAGTTCAAAAATATTGAAACTTGGAATGCTGACTAAGAAAGGATGTAGGAGTAATAATCAATCAATAAAATTGTCATTTTCTTGAAAATAGTGCAGCACTGGACTGTGGGCGTTCTGGAAAGTAGCTTAACTCAAAACGTCACGTTGGCGTATGTTTGAACCCCTGTAACTTTGATATAAATAACGTTTTAGGTTTGAAATTAGCAGAATGAGATGAAATCATATATCTTATTTGATGCACAAAATTTCAGTGATTTCCTTCCAAAACTTCTCATTGATGGAATTGGGGGTAACTCTTTGTAAGTATGCTAAAAAAAGATTTTCAGGAGAAAACTGTGGTCGTAAAAACCTGAAACTCCATATGTAGGCTTGATTTTGTTTGCAAATAAGTCTACTATTGCTAATTTTTGAAAGGAGTGGAGAACTGGGCTGTGGGGCTTCTCAGAAAGCAGCATTTTGTCTCGAAGCAGCGCGCCGGCGTGTGTTTGAGCCCTCGTAACTTTGATTCAAATAACATTACAGATTTGAAATTAGCAGAAGAAGCTGGAATCATACATCTTATTTGATGTGTCAAATTTCAGTAATTTCCTCTCAAAACTTCTCAATGATGGAATTCACCTGACTTGGAAGTAAAATCAACAAAAAAACATTTTTATCCCAAATCCAATGAACGAAATCGATTCAGCGCCTTGAGATGTCATCGTACATTGAGAAGCTACATACAGAGGCTTCATAAGCTCAAAATCCTAACTTATTCTTTTCTTACTGACGTTCAATATGAACGTGACTAAATCCGTTGGAATTGACAAGAATCCTTGACTTCGACAGCACTGAAAAGGATGGAATTATCAAATATTTGATATGAAGCACAATTCCTGGAATAAAATTGGAAACTGATTCACAATTACAGCTGTGAAGTCTCTCAACCCCTAACCTACATGAAATTTCCATGCATCTACATTATTTACCACGGTGGTCCTGGAGTGAAATATCAATACTCACCCTTACTGTTTAGTGTTTATATTTGACCCAGTTTCTGGATATAAATTGCGAGCATGTTGTCTAGACTTCGTGGAATGGACCTTTGAGTAATTTTACACTTGTTTACGATTTAAATTTGAATCAAGAGACGATTTATCCGATACGGTACAAGGGTTTGATTACAAATACACCCTCACGCGTTATTTGGTGCTTGTTTGAAATAATTGATATGTTTGTCAGGTTTTTTTATGTTCGTCCACAAATTCGTCTGTTTATTTCCTCTCTTTTCGATTGGTTTCTGTTTTGGACATAAAATTTATTGCGTTTCACTCGTAGGTATTCAAGCTGCCAACGGGTGAATGTTTATTGCAAACGCGGTACACAAATTGTGGAAGAAAACAAATACATTATTGTTGGTTTCATTTTACTGAATTAGATTGTATGCATTTGTGTTATTATATTACTATTTAAATATAGAGGGTTGCTTTACCAACAATGAAATTACCTTCCAAAGACTTTAAAAATGTTTATCATTTCTCAAAATGAAGGTGGAACAGCGAGAGAAATAAATGAGGGTAGTTCTGTAAAAGATATCTTTCATTTGTTACTGGCGTCTTACCAGGGAGCATCCATGAAAAATAATACTTATTTTCGACTAAAGAAACGATGAATCTCTCCTGTAATATTCTTGATGTATTTCCTCTTTAAAATCTTTGTATAAAAGCTAATAAATTTGTTTTATCACAGAAACGATGCAATCATAGAGTGCCACGATGCGTGAAATCAAGTTACTTTCATATTTTCCACCTTTCATATATTAGAGAAAGAACATAGCGACTATAGATGGCATGAAAAGAATAATCAGAAAAGTTGCAGGCTATTTATGTTTTTGGCTTGATTTTTGGGAAATATTTGCTGAATGAATCAATATACCTTCATTTATTATCACAAAATTTATTTTTGGCATGGTATTTATGACTAAGATCCAGCCAACGTGCCGAATTTCCTCTTGGAAATTCCTTTTTACCATATTTATGAAAAGTTACCCCAAATTCCATCATTCAAAAGTTGTGGAAGAAAATCAGTGAAATTTTGTATATCACTTAAGATATATGATTCCATCTTTCTGTGCAAATTTCAAATCTGTACTGTTATTTATACCAAAGTTACGAGGGTTCAAACACACGCCAACGCGCCGCGTTGGGACAAGGTGCTGCTTTTTCAGAAGCCCCACAGTCCAATTCTGCACTACTCTTGTAAAATAGTGGTGCTAGACAAAATCAAGCCTGCATATGAAATTCCAGGTTTTTACGATCACAGTTTTCTCTTGAAAATCCTTTTTTAGCTTACTTACTGAGAGTTACCCCCAATTCCATCATTAAGAAATTTTGGCAGGAAATCGCTGAAATTTAGCACATCGAATAAGATGTATGATTCTATCTTATTCTGGTAATTTCAAACCTGAAATGTTATTTATAACAAAGTTACGAGGGTTCAAATAAACGCCTTTGAGGCAAGATGCTGCTTTTCCAGAAGCCCCACAGTCCAGTGCTGCACTACTCTTGAAAAATAGCAGTACTAGACTTGTGTGTAAACAAAATCAAGCCTACATATGAAATTTCAGGTTTTTACGGCCACAATTTCCTACTGGTAATCTTTTTTCAGCATATTTACAAAGAGTTACCCCCAATTCCATCAATGAGAAGTTTTGGGAGGAAATCACTGAAATTTTGTACATCGAATAAGATATATGATTTCATCTCATTCTGCTAATTTCAAACCTAAAATATTATTTATATCAAAGTTACAGGGGTTCAAACATACGCCAACGCGACGTTTTGAGTTAAGCTACTTTCCAGAACGCCCACAGTCCAATGCTGCACCATTTTCAAAAAAATGACAATTTTATCGATTGATTATTACTCCTACATCCTTTCTTAGTCAGCATGCCAAGTTTCAATATTTTTGAACCACTGGTTCAATCAGGAATCAATTATTTATCTCAAGGGAACAGATAGGATTATTGTACCTATTAATATTTTGAGTTTTCAACACTATAATTGCATGAAAAAAAAATTAGGGTGCAATTTTGTCTCCAGTATTTTGATTTTACATCCTCTCTCAGTCAAAGCTCCCAATTCCAAATTTTTTGACTCGCTAGTTCAGCCAAAAATCGATAATCAATTTCAAGAGAACAGCTAGTGCCGAATTGGAGCACATTTAAGTCCCTAGGCACAGAACTTGAGCGGGCAAGAATTTATAAAATACTTGGTAGACCCTGAAAGCCAAATGCCTCTAGGCACGTGCCTGGAGTGCCTAATAGATAATCCGGTACTGTATAATCTTAAAGTTAGCATCAGTGTCGGATTGAGGTCAATTTTAGCCCCTAGGAACAAAATTCGACGAGACTTTTTTGGTGAATTCTTGAAGTCAGGGACCTCTAGGCTTATGCCTAATTGATAATCAGCTGAAGTTTTGATTCCTTTGGCATAAAATTTGATGAGAATTTATTAATTGCTTGGTGCTTGGAAAAGTAAGAAGCTCCTAGGCACGTGCCGAAGATGCCCAATGTGAAGCTAAGTCTGCGGAGGCTTGAAGAAGTTTCTTGTCGCTCATTTCTCCTACAGTTATTGTATATTGAGGCAAATTATAAAAATTCAGGTTTTTACGACCACAGTTTACTCTTGCAAATCTTTTTTTTGTCATACTCATGAAGAGTTACCCTCAATTCCATCATTGATGAGTTCTGGAAGGGAATAACTGAAAATTGGTACGTTAAATAATGATGATGATTTCATCTCATTCTGGTAATTGCAAACCTGAAATGTTATTTATAACAAAGTTACAAGGGTTCAAACAAACTCTTCCGAGGCAAGATGATGTTTTTTCAGAAACCTCACAGTCTAGTGCTGCACTATTTTTGAAAATTAGCATGACTAGACTTGCGTGTAGACAAAATCAAGCCTACATATGAAATTTTAAGTTTTTACGACCACAATTTTCTCTTGGGAGTCTTTCTTCAGCTTACTTACCCTCAATTCCATCACTAAGAAGTTTTGGAGGGAATTCGCTGAAAATTAGTACATCAAATAATAATGATGATTTAATCTAATTCTGCTAATTTCAAACCCGAAATGTTATTTATAACAAAGTTACAAGGGTTCAAACATACACCAACGCGCTGCTTTGAAGCAAAGTGCTGCTTTCTCAGAAGCTCCACAGTCCAGTGCTACACTACTATTGAAAAATAGCAGTACAGACTTTTGTGTAGACAAAACCAAGCCTACATATGAAATTTGAGGTTTTCACGACCACAGTTTTCTTTTAGAAATCCTTTTTTACCTTACTTACGAAGATTTACCCCCAATTCCATCATTAAGAAGTTTTGGAGGGAGTTCGCTGAAAATTGGTACATCAAATAATGATGATGATTTCATCTCATTCTGCTAATTTCAAATCTGAAATATTATTTACAACAAAGTTACGAGTGTTCAAACATACACCAACGCTCCGCTTCGGGACAAAATGCTACTTTCTCAGCATCCTTACAGGCCAGTGTTGTACTATTCTTGAAAAATAGCAGTACTAGGCTTGTGTGTAGACAAAATCAAGCCTACATATAAGAATTCAGGTTTTTACAACAACAGTTTTATCTTGAAAATCATTCATATATAACGTTATCCTCAATTCCATCACTGAAAAGTTTTGGGAGGAAATTACTGAAATTTGGTACATCAATCAAGATAGGTGAATCCATGTTATTCTGCTAATTTAAAATTTGAAATATCATTTTTAACAAAGTTACAAGGGCTCAAACATACGCCAACGCAACGCTTTCAGACAAAGTATACATTTAATGCTGCTTTTTCAGAAGCCTTTCAGCCCAATGAGGCACTACTCTCCAAAAATTGCAATATCAGATTTGTTTGTAGACAAAATCAAGCCTAAATATGAAATTTCAAGTCTCTACGACTACAGGAAGTACCCTGATGGTCATGATGATTATTAATGAGTGTATGACTAGGTTTGCAAGTAAATAAAGTTGAAAGCAGTAATGCTATCAAAATGAAAATATTTACATTGAAAAATCTTGACAGTATTGTCTTCTCCTGAAAATTTGAGACTTGAGTTTACATTTGGGGCTGAGTTACAAGGTCTCAAATAAATCGATTTGAAATGAGATGTACATACAAAGCTGATTTTCAGATGCCCCACAATTCAGTTTTCAAATAGTTTGATGAAATGGCAATACTAAAATAGTTTGCAGATAAATCTGAGCATACATATCAAATTTCAGGACTCTATGACTATAGGAAGTACCTTAATGAACATGGTAATCATCAATGAGTACGTGACTAAGTCATTAAAGATTTGCAGATTAATAAAGTCTGAAGTTTCGAGGTTATCAAACTGAAATTCTCATTGTTGTATGAGTTGAGTATAACTAACTTTTGCTGAAAATTTGAGACTCAAGTTGTAATCCAGACCCGAGTTACAAAGCTGCAAATATATGTCAAATCACTTCAATGATGTTTTCTCAAATTCCACTGAATATAGTCTTGTTTGTGGATCAATAACTTCTGAAGTATTACGTTTATCGGGATGAAATTTCATACATGGTATAAACTTGATGATAACGTCATTTACTTGAAATTTGAAATTATGGTTGTTATCTGGAACGGAATTACAAGGGTCCAAATATATGTCGAGACTCATCAAGAGGAGGTACACATTTCAAAGTGTTTTTTCAGGTGTCCCACAGCTTGTTGTTAGAATATTTTCCAAAAATGTCAATATTAGACTTGTTTGTAGGTTGAACTAAACCTGCGTAGCAAATTTTAGGTTTTGACGACCACAGGAAGTACCTTTATGGGCATGGTGATTATCGACGAGAATGTGGTGACCAAGTTAACCAAGTTTGTAAATGAATAAATTCCAAATTAGTGAAGCTATTAGAATGAAATTTTGTATGTTAGATAAACTTGCTAATATTGTACTCTCTGTTGAAAATTTCAGACCTTAGTTGTTATTAGAACGCGAGTTACGAGGGTCCAAATATATTTCAAATTGCGACGAGAAAAGGTATTCATGCAACGTTGCTTTTTCAGAGGCCCTACAATTTAATGTTGGAATATTTTACAAAAATGGTTATACCAGACTTGTCCACAAGTATGTCCAAATCTGTAAACCAAATTTCAGCTTTTTAGGATTAAGGGAAGTACCCTAATGATCACCATGTTTATTAGTGGGTGGTAACGGACTCAAGAAGTTTACATATCAATAAATCCTGAATGAGTTGACTTATACACATAAAATTTGATACATGACTTAAGCTTGATAATGGCATACTATCATTGAAATATGAGACTTCAATTGTTTTTATAACCAAAGTTACAAGGGTTCAAATATATAACTTTGATGAGGGTTATGCATACATTACTGCTTTTTGAATTCTAAACGATTTAGTCTTGAAACCTTATTCAGAAATTGAAATATTGAACTCTGTTGTGAATTCTAAAGAAAAGAGAACAAGAATTTGCTTGCAAACCGGGCGTTTATTTCATGACAGGAGCTTTATTTAAGTCGACTCATCGTACCATGCCATGAAGGTATGTTACATAGGTCATAAATAATCTGCAAGCAGGCGTAGTGAAGCAGAACAACTGACGATCGATCATTCAACCCTTCTAGTTTCACGTTCTGCACTCAGAAAGTTTTATAATCGTGAAATGATATCAAAGAGAGACCAAATGGTCTGCGATGTATATCAGCAAGATGGGTACCGCAAATGTTGCCACTTAGATAGTACAAGGTAACATGAAAGCTGGGTGCTTTTTATTTGCATCAAAACTAAATTCCACCCCCTAAAAAAATCTGGAATTCGTCCTGGAAGTCATCTTGAGTTCGTTAAGTTGATTTGTTACTGGAGCTTGACATTTCGTGGTAATTTGAGCTGGCATTTCAAGCTGATGTCTTGTGAAAGCTCGGAATATGTAGCAGGAAATTGCATTACGTAAGATGAAGGAAAATTCTGCTGTTAGTTACTGACTAGGGGTGCCTCGCTGCTAATTAAAATATTATGTAGCATGGCTTCATTTGCTCGGCTGTTTCACCCTGTTTTATATTAAAAAAAGTGTTGAATGCTTTTTTATTGATAAATCAAAACTTTTCAATAAGAAATAAGTATAAAAAAAAAGTTTTGCAACATAAATTACCCTCATTTCAGTTGACTGACGTTTTAAAGAAGGTTTTTAGATGGCAATAGTAATTTTCGCTTTGAAAGGATTTGAATGAAGTGAGTGGTTGAATGCTGTATTTTATATTTGGTTAGGCACACTAGGCACGTGCCTAGAAACTCCCAACTTCAGAGGCCCCTGATTTTCAAGGTTTCCTAGGCATTTCATGAATTCTCATCAGTTCAGAAGAATCATCAAATTCGGTGTGCTCCTTTGAGATAAATAATTATTTCCTGATTAAACCAGCGGTTGAAAAAATTTGAAATTTTGGGTGCCAATTGGGGAAGGATATAAAATTAAAATACTGAAGACGAAATGACGATTAGGCATTTTTTCACAAATTTTTGATCAAATCAGTGGTCCAAACAATTTTAATTTTTGTATGCTGACTAAAAAAGGATGAAAAATTAAAAATATGAAGACAGAATTGCATTCCCGTATTTTTTTACACAATTATAATGTTCAAAAGTACAAACCAGAATGGGACAATTATCCTGCCTGTTCCCTTAAGATAATTAATTAATTCCTGACTAAATCAGTGACTCAAAAAATTTGAAATTATGAATACTGACTACGAAAAGATTTATAAGTAGAATGTCAAAGACAAAATAACGTTTTTCATTTTTTTTTCACAGTTACAGTCCAAATCATCAACCCTCTTTCATTATCTACCAAATCTCACTTTAATTGCTTATTTGATGTTATAAAACTTTTGATTAAATGTTCAACAGCTCGGATGTCTTCCGAGCACACTTACACAACCCCACTTTGAACAGGGTGCTGTGGTTTTCGTGCTCTCTAGGGGGTAAAGTGTCAAAGATATATCCTACCGGCGTTAGATGAAAGGAGACGATTATTATCGATGTTAAATTTCGCGGTGAAGACATGATTGAGTTGATAATGAATAGAGTATTACCCGGAGGGGGTGAAATTTGAAAGTATTCCGGAGCATGTGTTGCATAATCAGATTCATAAACTTCCTAAAGTTTTTTTGACTTTTTAAGTTGGTAAACTTTACGCAACACCGCCACGAATAACTTATTTATTTTGAGGCACAGAAAGCTCTAGAATTTATTTTATAAAGCAAAAATATCAATACTTACAAGTGAATTAACCCTCCAAGCGCAGAAAGATACTGGCTATCTCAGCGATGCGGCGTACAGGTTTTCTGACAAGCAAAAGGGGGTAGTTTATTTTATTTCAGCTGCCTTATACTTGAAGAAGTATAATAAAACATTCTTAGAATTCTTTGTCACACATTTGTTGAAAAACTCAATTTTCTTTAAAAGTTTGGAATACTTTTCCGCTTTGACAAAACAAGAAAAGTTTAAAATACTTTCTTTCATCAATTTTTCCCTTCAGCTTGTCCCTATACATCAGAAATGATTAGGGAATTATTAATTATTTAAGCTGTAACTAATTCCCCAACAATTTCAGCAGATGGCGCCACCTGAATACAATAATATGATTGGAAACAAGGGGTGATATTTCAGAACAAATAATTGTATTCATAAAGTTGCAGGGGGAAATTTACATTTTGTGTTGCAGATGTTGCGAACACAGGGACGAATAAATAATACAAAATTATATTTCGAGGATCAGACGACCATTTTCAGGAGGAATTTTACATAAGCAAGATTATAAATTTTATTTTTGTTGGCTTACTACAATTGTTCTGAAGTTTCAATGAGAGATTTGTTTGGCAGAAATTGTTACCCTTATTTTAAGGCTCATCTAAAAAAAATTTCATGTACGGAACCTTGATAGTTTTGCTACAATATCCATTTACCTAACCATTGACATACACCAATCTGCAAACACTATTTTGTAATTTTGTCTGTAATTTAAAATTGATAGGGACTTTTGTGCTTCCAAGGGTTCCGTACAAAGTATAATACATGTAATACCAAATACAGAATATCAAATTTGTATTATCTATATCATTTTTTGAATAAAATTAGTTGAAATTTCACTGATATCCAAGCATACAAAGTTTTGAATTTTTTGAATCACTGGTTGAATCAGAAATTATTCATTTATCATATTTGGATTTTTGAACACTATAATTGTGTATGAAAATGAAAAAGGCATTATTTCGTCTTCAGTATTTCAATTCTATATCTTTCTTCGATCAGTATGCACAATTTCAATTTTTTTGAGTTGCTGGTACTATAAAACAGTACAAGATGAGTTTTGGTGGAGGCGCCTTCATTCAAAACAGCTTTCAGCTCCAGTTTCTTCTTCAAATACAACAAAATTTGGTACAATTACACAAAAATTGCTGAAAAATAAGTTTAAATTGATGAATATACCAAAAAAATTGAGCTACAGGGCAAAATATTCAAACCACAATAAGGCAAAGTTTGGAAGGTAGAATGAAACAATTTTTGGTCCACTTTTTGGAAAATTGGTCATAAAAACTGCAAATTACTATTGATTACCTTGAAATTTGGAACATGTTACAAACAATATGCAATTAGTCAAAAACTTAAAGAATTATTTTGATTAAAAAATTTTATTGTTAGTTATAGGCCTTCAAATTTGACTTATTTTATGTGTACTGGTTTTTAGACACTTCCTCGTATAAATAATTCATTTTTTGATATTGGAGCAAGTATTGCATTTTAAATTAGACTAAAGACTCGCAATAGTAAGCCACAATAAACTCCCAATCATAAAATTGATATAAGATCGAGAAAATAGACTAAAATGATTTTGGTGGAAGTGCCTTGATTCAAACCAGCTTTCAGCTCCAGTTTCTGGTTCAAATACATCAAAATTTGGTACAATCACACAAAAATTGCTGGAAAATAAGTTCAAGTTGATAAATGTAGCATATCTTGAGAAAAAATTGAAAAACAGGGCAAATTATTCGATCTACAAGAAGGCAAAATTTGGAAGATGGAATGTAACAATTTTTCGGTCCACTTTTTGAAAAATTGGTCATAAAAACTGCAAATAACTATTGATTACCTCAAAATTTAAAACATGTAACAAATAATGTGCGACTAATCAAAAACTTGAAGAATTATTCTGATTGAAAATTTTTGTTGGTAGTTATAGGCCTTTAAAGTTAATCTATTTTATATGTAGTAGTTTTTAGATACTTCTCCGTATAAATAATTCATTTCTTGATATTGATGCAAGTATTGCATCTTGAATTTGACTAAAAACTCAAATTAGTGATTCACAATGAAATATAAACCATAAAATTGATATATGATCAAGAAAACAGACTGAAAAGATTTTGGTGGAAGTGCCTTGATTCAAACCAGCTTTCAGCTCCAGTTTCTTGTTCAAATACAACAAAATTTGGTACAATTGCACAAAAATTGCTGAAAAATATATGTGAGTTAATGAATGTACTATATTCCAAGGGAAAATTGAGATACAGGGTAAAATAATTGAACCACCCGAAGGCAAAGTTTGGAAGATAAAGCGGAACAGTTTTGGGTCCATTTTTTGGGAAACTGGTCATCAAAACTGCAAATAATCATTGATTGTCTTCAAATTCGAAACATGTATCAAGTAATGTGTGACTAATCAAAAAATTGAAGAATTATTTTGATTGAAAAATTTTATTGGTAGTTAAAGATCTTCAAAGTTAACCTATTTTATGTGTACTAGTTTCTAGACACTTCCTCATAAAAATAGTTCATTCTTTGATATTGACGCAAGTATTGCATCCTGAATTAGACAAAATACTCAAAATAGGAGTCCACAATGAACCCCCAATCATGAAATTGATATAAAATCGAAAAAACCGATTGAAAAATATTTTGGTTGGGGTGCCTTGATTCAAAACAGCTTTCAGCTCCAGTTTCTTGTTCAAATACAACAAAATTTGGTACAATTACACAAAAATTGCTGAAAATAAGTATAAGTCTGCTATATCTCAAGAAAAAATTGAAATTCAGGGCAAAATATTCGATTTATAAGAAACCAAAGTTTGAAAGATAGAGCGAAACATTTTTTTAGTCCACTTTTTGGAAAATTGGTCATAAAACCTGCAAATTACTATTGCTTACTTTAAAATTTTGGACATGTAATTAATAATGTATGAAAAGTCAAAAACGAATTATTTTGATTTAGAGAATTTTATTGGTAGTTATAGGCCTTCAAAATTGACCTATTTTATGTGTACTTCTTTGTATAAATAATTCATTTCTTAATATTGGCGGCAGTATTTGTGACTTAAATTGGACTAAAAACTCAAAGTAGTAATCCACAATAAACTTCTAATCGTAAAATTGATGTAAGATCGAGAAAACAGACTAAAAAGATTTTGGTGGAGGTGCTTTGACTCAAACAAGCTTTCAGCTCCAGTTTCTTGATTAAATACAACAAAATTCGGTACAATCACACAAAAATTGCTGAAAAACAGGTCTAAATTGATGAATGCATTATATCTCAGGAAAAAATTGAGATACAGGGCCAAATATTTAAACTACAGGAAGGCAAAGTTTTGAAGATAGAATGGAACAATTTTTTTGCTCCACTTTTTGTAAAATTGGTCATAGAAACTGCAAATGACTATCGATTACCTTGAAATTTAGAACGTGTAACACATAATATATGATCAACCAAAAACTTGAAAAATACTTTTGACTAAAACTCTTTATTGGTAATTATAGATCTTCAAATTCGACCTATTCTATGTGTACTAGTTTTTAGACACTTCCTCGTATAAATAATTCATTTCTTGATATCGGCGCAAGTATTGCCTCTTAAATTTGACTAAAAACTTGAAGTAGTAATTCACAATAAAATCCCAATCATAAAATTGATATCTAATTGAGAAAACAGACTGTAAAAATTTCTTGTTTAAATACAACAAAATTTGGTACAATTACACAAAAATTACTTAAAAATGAATGTAACGTGATGAATGTACCACATCTCAATAAAAAAATTAGATACAGGGCAAAATATTCAATCCATAAGAAGGCAAAGTGTGGAAGAACAAATGTAACATTTTTTTGGTAAATTTTTTGGAAAATTAGTTATAAAAACTGCAAATGATCATCGATTATCTTGAAATTTTGAATATGTAACAAATATTGTATGATCAATCAAAAACATGAAGAGTTATTTTGATTACAGATTTTTGTTGGTAGTTATAGGCTTTCAAAATTGACCTATTTTATGTGTACTAATTTTTAGACACTTCCTCGTATAAATAATTCATTTCTTGATATTGGTGCAAGTATTGCATCTTTAATCGGACTAAAAACTCAAATTAGTTATCCACAATGAAATATAAACCATAAAATTGATATATGATCAAGAAAATAGATTGAAAAGATTTTGGTGGAGGTGTTTTGATTGAAACCAGCTTTCAGCTCCAGTTTCTTGTTTAAGTACAACAAAATTTGATACAATTATACAAAAATTACTGGAAAATATATTTATCTTGATGAATGTATCATATCTCAAAGAAAAGTTGAGATTCAGAACAAAATATTCAAACAACAAGAAGGCAAAGTCTTGAAGATGAAGCGGAACAATTTTTGGTCCACTTTTTGGAAAATTGGTCATAAAAACTGTAAATAATCATCGATTGCCTTAAAATTTGGAACGTGTAACAAATAATGTGCGACTAATAAAAAACTTGAAGAATTTTTTCGATTAAAATTTTTATTGGTAGTTATAGGCCTTCAAATTTTACATATTTTATGTGCACTAGTTTTTAGACACTTCCTCGCATAAATAATCAATTTCTTGATATTGTCGCAAGTATTGCATCTTAAAATGGACTTGAAACTCAAAGTAGTAATCCACAATAAACTTCCAATCATTAAATTGGAATAAGATTGAGAAAACAACTAAAAAGATTTTGGTGGAGATACCTGATTGAAACCAGCTTCCAGCTCCAGTTTCTTGTTTAAATACAACAAAATTTGATACAATTACACAAAAATTGCTGAAAAATGAATTTAAGTTGATGAATATACCATATCTCAACAAAAAATTGAGATACAGGGCAAAATATTCGAACCACAAAAAAGCAAAATTTGGAAGATAGCGCAAAACATTTTTTTAGTCCCCTTTTTGGGAAATTGGTCATAAAAACTGGAAATTACTATTGATTACCTGAAAATTTGAAACATGTAACAAATAATGTGTAGGTAATCAAAAACATCAAAAATTATTTTGATTCAATTTTTTTATTGGTATTTATAGGCCTTCAAAATTGATCTATTTTATGTGTACTAGTTTTTAGACACCTGTTCGTATAAATAATTAATTTCTCAATATTGGCGCAAGTTTTGCATCTTAAATTGAACTAAAAACTCAAAGTAGTAGTCCACAATAAACTCCTAATCGTAAAATTGATGTAAGATCAAGAAAACAGACCAAAAAGATTTTGGTGGAAGTGTTTTGATTCAAACCAGCTTTCAGCTCCAGTTTCTTGTTTAAATACAATAAAATTTGATACAATTACACAAAAAATGCTGAAAAGTAAGTGTAAGTTGATGAATGTACCATATCTCAACAAAAAATTGAGATACAGGGCAAAATAATTGAACCACCAAAAGGCAAAGTTTGGAAGATGAAGCGGAACAGTTTCTGGTCAAATTTTTGGGAAATTGGTCATAAAAACTGCAAATAATCATCGATTGTCTTGAAATTTAGAGCATGTAACAAATAATGTGCGACTGATCAAAAAATTAAAGAATCATTTTGATTGAAAAATTTTATTGGTAGTTATAGGCCTTCAAATTGGACCTGTTTTATGTGTACTAGTTTTTAGACACTTCCTCGTATAAATGATTGATTTTTTGATATTAGCGCAAGTGTTGCATCTTAAATTGGACTAAAAACTCAAAGTTGTAATCCATAATAAACTCCCAATCATAAAATTTATGTAAGATCGAGAAAACAGACTAAAAATATTTTGGTGGAGGTGCCTTGATTCAAACCAGCTTTCAGCTCGAGTTTTGTGTTCAAATACAACAAAATTTGGTACAATTACATAAAAATTACTGAATAATAAGTGTAAGTTGATGAATGTATCATACCTTCAGAAAAAATAAGGATACAGGGCAAAATATTCAATTCACAAGAAGGCAAAGTTTGGAAGATAGAATGTAACAATTTTTTGGACCACTTTTTGGAAAATTGATCATAAAAACTGCAAATCACTATTGATTACCTTGAAATCTGGAATATGTAACAAAGGGTGTGTGATCAATCAAAAACTTGAAATAATATCATCATAAGTAGATTTTTTTGGTAGTTATAGGCCTACTAAATCGACCTATTTCATGTATACCAGTGTTTAATACTTGCGTGTATCAATAATTTATTTCTTGATATTGGGGCAAGTATATCGCCCTAAATTGGACAAAAAAATCTATGTTGAGCATTTTTACGAATAGCATTAGCTGTAGTTTCTAATTAACAAATATATGGTTGGTAACTCAAAACATAAAGTATCCTTAAATGCTTCAAATTCTTTAAATATTCCTAAAAGCTCCTAAATTCAAATTTTTATGTATAAATCTAGTTAAAAGCTTTACATTCTATTGTTGCAGGTAATTACGTCCAGTCACAAAAAAGCTGTGGGTTGAATTAAGGTAGGATTTTAATACATCACCCTAGTTCAAATGTTATCCTGTTTAAAGCGCAAATTACCCTTTGTTACAAGAGTAGCATTCCGTAATTCAGGTATTAGATAATTGGCGTGCTTTAGGTGACAAATAAACAAGAATTCCGGGGCTAAATAGCTCAACCCTTAGCATGTGGAGGATGCAACATATGTTGGACTTTATCAGACAATAACTTGATTTTCTAGTTAAAGTAGAGCTTCACTGTACAAGTTATATAATCGTGTTTCTTACATGAAAATAGTTACGAGTATCTGAAATGTACGTGAAAATTGCAGAACTTTCTCCAATTGCTGTACTAAGCTCCAGGTTTATAGTTCCGTTCAAATATTACATGATATGATGTGAGGGTAATTTCGCTTGGGGCTCAAATGGCCGTACCAAACCATTTCACAAATACTTTGCAATTTTCTTATACGATACGAAGTTCTTGTTGATTTACACAAGGATATTAATAAGTTTCTAACCTGATATGGAAAAGAAACGAATCGATTTCAGGAACAGAAATTGTTTTCTCGACATCGTCACTCTTTACACTTATTACCCCATCATTTGTATAGAATTTCTGCCCGATAATAAGTTTTTTTGCAGATTTTAGTATGGAACATAGTCCAGTGATACTAAATCAGGAGAAAAATTGACGTAAATCGATTAAAACAAAGATTAATTCGTCAAATTTCTTCAGAGCTAATAACGACTTGTCTTACAAAATATCAGTCAAGTGAATAAGTGTGTATTTCGTCTGAATCATTCACATCACATTCCAAATTCATTCTTGTCGTCAGTCGAATCAATATCGATTCAAAATCGATCGAACCACTTGAACAAAGACTCAAGGGTTGCTTTATTATCTTTTTATAATATATTGGACATTATTTTTGTATTGGACTAACGGAAATCATCTGATTCGTCTTTCTGGCATTCTTTTTTTGTTAATCGATCGGGCAGTCATTCAAAATCGATTTCACTACTTGAACGAAGATTCAAGAGTGACAATTTCGTCATCGTAGGTCATATTTGATGTTGATACGTTCCTTGTGATTATTTGCAAATTGTGGGTGGCATATTTTGTATTTTTGTCGTCGATCGATTCTACATTAATTCAAAATCGATCGAACCACTTGAATAAAGACTTAAAGACTGTTATGTGAATTTGGTAGAATATATTGGACATTATTTTTGTATTGAACTAACGAAAATCATCCACTTCATCTTCCTGGCATTTTCTTTTCGTTAATCGATTGGGCATTCATTCAAAATCGATTTCACTACATGTACAAAGACTCAAGGGTAATAATTTCATCATTCTAAGACTTATTTGATGTTGATGATGTTCCTTGTAAGGATTTGCAGATTATAAGTGCCATATTTTGTCTTCTGATCGTCAATCGATTCAACATCAATTTTAAATCGATCGAACCACTTGAATAAAGATCCAAGGGCTGCTCTATTATCTTTGTAGAATATATTAGACATTATGCTTGTATTGAACTAACGAAAATCATCCACTTCGTCTTCCTGGCAAACTGTTTTTGTTAATCGATTAGGCACTAATTCAAAATCGATTTCACGACTTGTACAAAGACTCAAGGTAGCAGTTACATCATCTTAGGTTATATTTGATGTTGATAATAATCCTTGTGAGGATTTGCAAATTATAAGTGCCATATTTTGTCTTCTTGTTGTCAATCGATTCTACATCAATTCAAAATCGATCGAACCACTTGAACAAAGACTCAAGGGCTGCTCTATTATTTTTGTAGAATATATTAGATATTATTTTTGTATTAAACTAACAAAAATCATCCACTTCGTTTTTCTAGCATTCTATTTTTGTTAATCGATTGGACACTTATCCAAAATCGATTTCACTATTTGTACGAAGATTCAAGGGTGACAATTTCATCATTGTAGGTCATATTTGATGTTGATAATGTTCCTGGTGCGGATTTGCGAATTATAGGTGCCATATTTTGTCTTCTTGTCGTCAATCGATTCAACATCAATTCTAAATCGATCGAACCACTTGAACAAAGACCCATGGGTTGCTCTATTATCTTTTTAGAATATATTGGACATTATTATTGTATTGAACTATCGAAAACCATCCACTCCGTCTTCCTGGCATTCTTTTTTTGTTAATCGGTTAGGCACTTATTCAAAATCGATTCCACTATTTGTACAAAGACTTAAGGGTGACAATTTTATCATCGTAGGTCATATTTGATGTTGAGAATGTTCTTTGTAAGGATTTGCATATTATAAGTGCCATATTTAGTCTTCACATCGTTAATCAATTTTACATCAATTAAAAATCGATCGAACCACTTGATCAAAGACCCAAAAGCTGCTCTATTATTTTCGTAGAATATATTAGACATTATTTTTGTATTGAACTAACAAAAATCTAACACTTCGTCTTCCTGGCATTTTTTCATGTGAATTGATCAGGCACTCAATCAAAATCGATTTCACTACTTGTACGAAGGCTCAAGGGTAACAATTCAATATCGTAGGACATATTCAATGTTGATTATTTTTCTTGTGAGTATCTGTAGATTATAAGTGCCATATTTTGTCTTCTTGTCGCCAATCGATTCAACATCAATTCAAAATCGATTGAACCACTTGAACAAAAACCTAAGCACTGTTATGTCAACTTGCTAGAATATATTGAACACTATTTTTGTATCGAACTAACGAAAACCATCCACTTCATCTTCCTTGCATTCTCTTTGTGTTAATCGATTGAGCTTTTATTCAAAATCGATTCCACTACTTGTAAGAAGACTCGAAGGTGACAATTTCATCATCGTAGGACATATCTAATGTTGATAATGTTCCTTGTAAGGATTTGCAGATTATATGTGCCCTATTTTGATTTCTTGTTGTCAATCGATTTCACATCAATATAAAATCAATCGAGCCAACTGAACAAGGATCCAAGGACTACTATGACAATTTGGTAGAGTATATTGGATATTATTCTGGTATTGAACTAACGAAAACCATCCACTTCGTCTTTCTGGCAATCTCTTTCCGTGATTCGATTAGGCAATTATTCAAAATCGATCTTACTACTTTAAACGAAGACTGAAGGGTGACAATTGCATCATCGTAGGTCATATTTGATGTTAATAATGTTCCTTGTGAGGATTTGCAAATTATAAGTGCCATATTTTGTCTCCCTGTCGTCAATCGATTTTATATCAATTAAAAATCGATCGAACTACTTGAAAAAAGATCCAATGGCTGCTTTATCATCTTTTTGGAATATTTTGGATATTAATTTTGTATTGAGCCAACAAAAACTATTCACTCCGTCTTCCTGCCATACTCTTTTTGTTAATCGATAAGGCATTTATTAAAAATCGATTTCACTATTTGTACTGAGACTCAAGGGTGACAATTTCATCATCGTAGGTCATATTTGATGTTGATAATGTTAATTGAGAGGATTTGCAAATTAAAAATGCCATATTTTGTCTTCTTGTCGTCAATCGATTTTACATCAATTCAAAATCGATAGAACCACTTGAACAAAGACTTAAAAACTGCTATGTCGACTTGGTAGAATATATTGCACATTTTTTTTGTATTGAACTAACGAAAATCATCCACTTCGTCTTCCTGGCATTCTCTTTTTGTTAATTAATCAGGCACTAATTTGAAATCGATTTAACTACTTGTACGAAGGCTCAAGGATGACAATTGTATCATCGTAGTTCATATTTGATGTTGATAATGTTCCTTGTGATGATTTGCAAATTATAAGTGCCATATTTTGCCCTCTTATCGTCAATCGATTTCAACCACTTGAAAAAAGGTTCAAAAGCTGCTCTATTATTTTTGTAGGATATATAAGATATTATTTTTGTATTGAATCAACAAAAATCATCCCTCTTGTCTTCCTGGCATTTTCTTTTTGTTGATCGATTAGGCACTTATTCAGAATCGATTTCACTACTTGTACGAAGGCTCAAGGGTGATAATTTCAACATCGTAGGACATATTTGATTTTGATTATGTTTCTTGTCAGGATTTGCAGATTATGAGTGCCATATATTGTCTTCTTGTCATCAGTCGATTAAACATCAATTTGAAATCGATCGAACCACTTTAACAAAGATCCAAGGGCTGCTCAATCATCTTTTAAAAATATATTGGACATTTTTTTTGTATTGGATTAACGAAAACCACTCATTTCGTCTCTCTGACATTTTGTTTTGGTTAATCGATTATGTACTTATTCAAAATCGATTTCATTACTTGTACGAAGGCTCAAGGGTGACAATTTCATCATTGTAGGTCATATCTGATGTTAATAATTTTCCTTGTAAGGATTTGCCAATTATAAGTGTCATATTTTGTCTCCTTGTCGTCGATCGATTTTACATAAATTCAAAATCGATCACATCACTTTAGCAAAGACCTAAGAGCTGCGCTATCATCTTTATAGAATATATTGGACATTATTCTCGTATTGAACCAACGAAAATCATCCAATCTCTTTTTATGGCACGATTAAGCACTCATTTAAAATCGATTTCATTACTTGTACTATGGCTCATGAGTGACAATTTCATCATTGTAGGTCATATTTGATGTTGGTAATGCTTCTTGTGAGGATTTGCAGATTATAAATGCCATATTTTGACTTCTTGTCGTTAATCGATTTTACATCAACTGAAGATCGATCGAGCCACTTCCACAAGGATCCAATGGCTGCTTTATTATCTTTCTAGAATATATTCGACATTATTTTTGTATTGAACAAACGAAAGCCACTCATTTCTTCTTCCTGGCATTTTGTTTTGGTTAATCGATTATGCACTTCTAAAAATCGATTTCACTACTTAGACAAAGACTCAAGGGTGACAATTTCGTCATTGTAGGACATATTTGATGTTGATGATGTTTCTTGTGAGGATTTGCAGATTATAAGTGCCATATTTTGTCTTCTTGTCGTCAATCGATTCTATATCAATTCAAAATCGATCGAACCACTTGAACAAAGACCTAAGGACTGATATGAAAACTTGGTAGAATATGTTGGACATTATTTTTGTATTGAACGAACAAAAATCATTCACTTCGTCTTCCTAGCATTCTCTTTTTGTTAATCGATTAGGCACTTATTCAAAATCGATTTCACTACTTGTACGAGGACTCAAGGGTGACAATTTCATCATCAAAGGACATATTTGATGTTGATAATGTTCCTTGTGAGTATTTGCAAATTATGGGTGGCATATTTTGTCTTCTTGTCGTGAATCGATTTTACATCAATTCAAAATCGATAGAACCACTTCAACAAAGACTCAAGGACTGCTATGTCAATTTGGTAAAATATATTGGACATTATTTTTGTATTGACCGAACAAAAATTATCCACTGCGTCTTCCTGGCATTTCATTTTGTTAATCGATTAGCAACTCATTCAAAATCGATTTCAGGACTAGTGCGAAGGCTCCAGAATGACAATTCTGTCATCATAGAACATATTTAATATTGATAATATTCCTTGTGAGAATTTGCAGATTATAAGTGCCATATTTTGTCTTCTTGTCGTCAATCGATTTTACATCAATTCAAAATCGATCGAGCCACTTGAACAAAGACCAAAAGGTCACTGTATCATTTTTGTAGGATATATTGGGCATTATTCTTGTCATGGACCAAAAAAAACAAGCTTAATCTCTTTCTAGACGTTCCCTGGTAATTAATCGATTCAGTATCGATTCGAGTCCTTTTGCTGGGGTGTGTATTTTGCTGTGGGGTCTATTTAATAAGATATTCCCTTTTCTGCACAAGAAATAAAATGAAAATCTAATTACAAAATTTATTTGAAACTTTAGTAACTTTGTTGAAGGAGGAACGGAACAGGGAACTAATTAGTTTACAGAAGCCTGAAAAAGGACTAAAACAAGTTATTTCATCGTCCAGATGGACATCCCTAAACTATTTCATGAAGCTTCTCATATTCCTAATGGAATTTGAATTATTTAGTTGAGCATCCTGTTGTAATATTGTTATTCTATCAGGTTACATCCGCGTGATTCTGCATTTAAAAAATTAGATATGCACTGGAATAATTAATACTCATTTACATCGATTGCTTTGGGATTATTCAAAGCGTTATAATTGAATAAATTTACAGTTTACTGAGCTCGATTAATTGTGGATCGCAGGTCCCTTTGCGTAAACTTGTAAATAGTTTTGCTGAAGGAATGTCCTGAAGAAGTCTTCAGATTCAATATTCTCAGTGCGTATAGACTCACCACACAATACGAAATCAAATATCAACAAATCCACAGGGAGGAAAGCAGAAAATGAAACAGGAAGGACTGAATACTGATGATGTATGGATTCGAATAAAATTTGACAGACACATCATTAAATCATTTATATTAGATGAAGCAGCAATTTCAAGTCGATCTATTTTCGATATTTCACCCCCTGACCAAACGTTTTAAATTGAAACTGAAGCAAAGATTTATCTCAGATCGACCTTCTGCCAAGTGATTTATTTGGCACTAAGTTTTCCTGACATATAAATCAATATCTTCCCTCGGGATTTTATTTATGCATTCAGATTATCATTTGACCTCCAAAGGTCCCCAAGTCTCAGGGCGTCAAAAAAGGATTAACTAAAAGACTGTCAATTCAATTTTCGTCTCACTGTTAGTTGTTATGCAACAAGTACGTTAAGAGGAACTTTTCGTACCTAGAATCAGAACAAAAAGGTTTTAAATGTGAGGTGCATACGTAATTCTTTCCGGAACTCAATAATTTAGTTTGTAATGAACACAGTTTTCATTTGAGAGTGCTGACAAATTTTCGCGCCATTCCCAATTTCAGGGGAGGCTCATGAAATATTGTGACCTTGTCCCCTATTTGTAGACTCCCTTACAGTCTGTCCTTGAACTCCATATGGAAATATGTGAATATATTGTGTTTATACAAGGGTGGCAACAATTCTGAATAGCAGGAGCAGAGAATATAATTAAGGGTTGTTATTTAAAGAGAAAACAATAATATATTTAGAATAAACTTGATATTTATCCCTAATTTCTTATTGATTCTGTTTCGTAGGGGTTGTGGGAGGTATTCAAGAAAATTCTGCAAACGTTTTGTTAGGTAAAAGTGCTCCGAAAGTGGAACATCGATTTCCTGCTTTCCCTGCTCTGTTAAATCGTTTGTGTTGTTTCAATTGGGCCCTAGGGTGATTCAAATTTAAGCTAGAGCCTTTCTGCACCATCTGGTCCTTCACTGTATTACCTAAGGCTGTAATTTTGATACATGTAACTTGATACGTTCTGGAACTGTATTGGAGTATCAAGAATAACAAATTTTGTGTTCCAGGATACTGAAATGCTTTTAAATTTGAGGGTTGGTATATAAAATGGGAATAACGAGGCTGAAAATACAGTTACAGCTGGCATTCTTTCTATTTTCGTTCAAAAGTACTTTCAGAATTCATCCAACAACAAAGAAAAATACGATAACATTCAAAATAAAACTCAAGTGTTATTTTGATAAATGATGTGGCTAGGAATCCATAACTTATATTTTATCGCCGAATTCCTTCTTTGTGTGGGAATTCTGGTTCTGCTTCTTCTTTTTCAGACTTCTGAGATTCAGTTGTACGGTGCGGCGCGGCGGTGTGATTGAATTATCGACTAGCGCGCCCAAATTAATTATATCTTGAGTAATTATCCAAGTAATATATTTTAATGGGAATAAGAGGCTTTAATCTATGAAACAGTACCATTTTTGAATTTTTTGTAATATATTTAATGACCTAAATTTAACCTCAAAAAATGACCTGCATCTTGATTATTTTAGTTTGTACGTATGGGGCACGTTACAGACTACATTTTACAAGAATTTTGATTGTTTTTTTTTATTTTCTATTACCTATTTATCAAGATGAAACCCTATTGATTTTCATTATGATTTGTTGAATAGTTCAATTTTTATCAACAATTTTCTATAATTGGCGACTGTAATGGGCCATGTGGGACGATCTATTAATTCCTGACTGAACTACCCATTCGAAAAATTTCAACTTGGCAATACTAACGTAAGAAGGATACATAAACGGCATATCAAGAACAAAAGGACACTATCATTTTTTATTACCAAATTATATCGTTCTAAACTTGAAACTCCACTGAATTTAAAGCTATATTTACCATGAGAGATAAATGGTCAATTCCTGACTGAACTAGCGATTCAATTTTCTTCCAGCTGCAAGTTTCAATGTAGGGAGGACACATAAATACCATCTTGTAACCAAAAGGGCAATATCAATTCTCATTACAAAATTATAGCGTTCGATATTAAAATTCCAACAAATTTTGAGCTACTTTTGTTCCTGCGGGACAAATTATTGATTCCTGACTGAACTAGCGAATCGAAAAATTTCAAATTGGACATACTAACGTCAAAAAGACACAAAAATAGCATTTTGAAACCAAATGGGCACTATAATTTCTTATTACCAAATTATGGCGTTCAGAACTAGTAATCCAATAAATTTTGAGCTACATTTGACCCTGCAGGACGAATGATTAAATTCTGCCTGAACTATCGATTCGAAAAATTTCAAATTGAGAGTAGCAACGTTGGAAGCACACAGAAATAGTTTCTCAAAGCCAAAAAGGCGCTATCATTTTTGTTTACCAAATTATAGCGTTCGGAACTAAAATTCCAACAGATTTTGAGCTACATTTGTCCCTGCGGGACGAATTATCAATTCCTGACTGAGCTAGCGACTCAAAAAATTTCAAATTGAGAACAAGAACGTTGGAAGCACACAAAAATAGCAATATTAAAACTAAAAGGGTGTCATTCTTTTTTATTACCAAATTATGGCGTTTGGAACTAGTAATCCAACAAATTTTCAGCTACATTTGTCCCCGCGGGACGAATTATCAATTACTGACTGAACTAGCTATTCAAAAAACTTCAAATTGAGAATAACAACTTTGGAAGCACACAAAGATAATGTTTCAAAACCAAAATTGTGCTATCATTTTTTATTATGAAATCATAGCAGCCGGAACTAGAGCTCCAACAAATTTTATGCTACATCTGTCCCTGCGAGACGAGTCATTAATTCCTGACTGAACTAGGTATTCAAAAAATTTCAAATTGAGAACAACAACGTAAGAAGCACACAGAAATAGTTTCTCAAAACCAAAAGGGCGTTATCATTCTCTATTACAGAATTATAGCATTCGGAACTAGAATTTCAACAAATTTTGAGCTACATTTGTCCCTGCAGGATGAATAATCAACTCCTGACTGAACTAGAAATTAGAAAAATTTCAAATTGAGAACAACAACGTTGAAAGCACACAGAAATAGTGTGTTGGAACCAAAAGGGCGCTATCATTTTTTATTATGAAATTATAGCGTTCAGAACTAAAATTCCAACCAATTTTGAGGTAAATTTGCCCCTGCGGCACGAATGAATAATTTCTGACTGAACTACCAATTCAAAAAATTTCAAATTGAGAACAACAACGGTAGAAGCAAACAGAAATAGTATGTCAGGACCAAAAAGGCACTATTATTTTCTATCACCAAATTATGGCGTTCGGAACTAATAATCCAATAAATTTTGAGCAAAATTTGTCCCTGCAGGACAAATGATCAATTCCTGACTGAACTAGCGATTTAAAAAATTTCAAATTGAAAATAACAATGTTGAAAGCACACAGAAATAGTTTGTCAAAACTAAAAGGGCGCTATCATTCTCTATTACAGAATTATAGCATTCGGAACTAGAATTTCAACAAATTTTGAGCTATATTTGTCCCTGCGTAACGAATAATCAGTTCCTGACTGAGCTAGCGACTCAAAAAACCTCAAATTGGGAATAACAACGTTTGAAGCACACATAAATAGTGTGTAGAAACTGAAAGGACACTATCAATTTTTATCACAAAATTATAGCGTTCGGAACTGGAAAACCAACAAATTTTGAGCTACATTTGTCCCTGCGGGACGAATTATTAATTCCTGACTGAACTAGCGATTCGAAAAATTTCAAATTGAGAACAACAACGTTAAATGCACACAGAAATAGCGTGTCAAAACCAAAAGGGCGCTATCATTTTTTATTACCAAATTATAGTGTTCAGAACTGTAATTCCAACAAATTTTAAGCTACATTTGTTCATGTGGGACAAATTATCGATTACTGACTGAAATAGCGATTAGAAAAATCTTAAATTGGAAATACTAACGTACGAAGGATACATTCTGAAACCAAAAGGGCACTATCCTTCTTTATCATCACAATTAGGGCGTTCGGAACTAGTAATCCAACAAATTTTCAGATACATTTGTTCCTGTGGGACGAATAATCAATTTCTGATTGAACATGCAATTCAAAAAATTACAATTTGAAAACAACAACGTTGAAAGCACACAGAAATAGTATGTCAAAACCAAAAGGGCGCCATCATTTTCAGTTACCAAATTATAGCGTTCGAAACTGGAATTCCAAAAAATTTTGAGCTACATTTCTCCCTGCGGGACGGATGATTAATTCCTGACTGAACTAGCGATTCGAAAAATTTCAAATTGAGAGCAACAACGTTGGAAGGACGCAAAAATAGTATGTCAAAACCAAAAGGGCGCTATCGTTTCTTATTATTAATTTAAAGCGTTCGGAACTAGGATTTCAACAGATTTTGAGCTTAATTTGATTCTGCGATATGAGTTATCAATTCCTGACTGAACTAGCGATTCAAAAAATTTCAAATTGAGAATAACAATGTTAGAAGCACACAGAAATAGTTTGCTAAAGCCAAAACAGCGCTATCATTTGTTATTATAATAATATAGCGTTCGGAATTGAAATTTCAACAAATTTTAAGCTTAATTTGATCCTGCGATATGAGTTATTCATTTCTGACTGAACTAGCGGTTCAAAAAATTTCAAATTTAGAATAACAATTTTGGATGCACACAGAAATATTTTGCCAAAGCCAAAACAGCGCTATCATTTGTTATTATAAAATCATAGCGCTCGGAATTGGAATTTCAACAAATTTTGAGCTAAATTTGTCCCTGCGGGACGAATGATCAATTCCTGACTGAACTAGCGATTCGAAAAATTTCAAATTAAGAGCAACAACGTTGGAAGCACACAAAAATAGTATATCAAAACCAAAAAGGCGCTATTCTTTTTATAACACAATTATGGCGTTCGGAACTGGAATTCAAACAAATTCTGAGCTACTTTTGTCCCTGCGGGACAAATGATTAATTCTGACTGGACTAGCGACTCAGAAAACTCCAAATTGAGAATAACAATGTTGGAAGCACACAGAAATAGTGTGTTAAAACCAAAAGAGCGCTTTAATATTGTATTACAAAGTTATAGCGTTAGTAACTGGAATTCTAACAAATTTTGAGCTACATTTGTCCTTGCGGGACAAATGAATAATTCCTGACTGAACTAGCTATTCAAAAAATTTCAAATTTGAAGAAACAATGTTGGAAGCACACAAAAATAGTTTGTTAAAGCCAAAATAGCGCTATCATTTTTTATTATAAAATTATAGCGTTTGGAACTGGAATTTCAATAAATTTTGTGTTACATGTGTCCCTGTGGGACGAATGTTTAATTGCTGACTGAACCATCAACTCAAAAAACTCCAAATTGAGAATAACAACTTTGGAAGCACATTAAAATAGTGTGTTATTATTATTGCATTCGGAACAGGAGTTCCAACAAATTTTGAGCTACATTGATCCCTGCGGGACGAATTATTGATTCCTGATTGAACTGGCGAATCGTGAAATTCAAAATTGGCAATATCAATGTAAGAAAGACACAAAAATGGCATATCAAAAATAAAAGAGTGCTATCATTTTTCATTACAAAATTATAGGGTTGTAAACTTGGAATTCCAATTAATTTTGAGCTAAATCTGCCATGCGGGACAAATTATCAATTCCCAACTGAACTATCCTTCAGATGTTATATTTATAACAACTGATAATAGTAGACGCCCATGATTGACGAAAACTGTCCTCAAAGTACTTAAAAGTGGGCTATAAAAGCAAAAAACAGGGCCAAATTGAAGCATAGTCAACAAAATTTGGTGGCAGCGCTTGAGGATGATTATCAGTTGAAATATTCGTGTTGCGGATAAATTACTCAAGAGATGTTAGAATTTAACACATGGGAAACTCTGGGAGAGTTTAAGCATCGGATTTACTAAAAAAAAATAATAATATTAGTAGCGGTTTATGTATGAAGAAGCTGCAAACATGGTGCTAATCCTGGAACAAAAAAATTGTTATTTCTTGTTGTACTGCCCTAATTCCAACTTAGGTAACACAAATTGGTAAACAAGACCATCAGCTCGATTTACCAGAATGATTAGTTTACCTCACCCCTTTATTGCACCCCTCCTGACTATTATACCATCCTCAGCAAATAAACAGGACAGCAGGGTATAATATCATGTATTTACCGATGTGCTAAGCTTGTGAAGGTGGCCTCTTTTGTTCTGTGTGATTCTGGCTCGGGATTGCCATCAAATTAATTCAGGAAGAAGATGTGATAAGAGTTGGGATAATTTCCTATTAAGCTGATTCTAGAAGGGATGAGGGTTTGTAGCAGACGATTTTCTGGGGTGAAACAAATATTAACTTTTATTCTGATATCTTTTTTTCATTTTGAGATAATTAGGTCACACAATTAATTTGAAAACTTCTCACAAACTGTGACTATATCGTTTTCTCTGCAGGGGTTGCATTCCTGGAGGACCACATCAATATATTCCTCGGGGAACAATTTTGCACGTGACTAGAACAAATGAAATCTACTGTTCTTGATTCTCACTGCGAAATGAAAACGCTGAGATTATCAAGTTCCTTGAAATTAGTTTAACTTCTTTTTGCTTTCATACGTGATTTGCGATTTTGCAGTTGAGGAGAAATTGATGAAGGCGTTGAAATTTGAAAACCAATAAGTCGAGCTTCAGCAGGAATTGAAAATTGGGACACGTGACCTTAAGAAAAAGAAAAAAAAGGGGAAAAATTGTACCTCCACCAAATTTTAACTGCAAATTGTGGAAGAACCGTTGTAATATCGCACTCCACTTTCTTAAAATGTTGAAGGGGTGAAATGGACCACATAAATTATTCAGATTTCGTCTGGTGTAAATTGAGGGCGTAAAAAAACGGGAACATATGTTGAATTTGGCTCACAGCCATTTTTCAGGATACGTTAGCTGAAAACTTGATCGAAGATCATTTAACAGTACTTCATCACTGAAAATCCACCCTTATAAAAAATCCGGAAGTAATATCTTTATATTAAAACACAAAATTAATGTATTTTGAAGCCAGCTGCGTAATTTTTGTTGAAATTTGTAGTTTATTTACTCACTGTACATAACACAAATAAACATTGTGGAATATGGACGCATTTGGAGAATTTACGATGTTTACATCCACTTCAAACATAAAACTCTTATTACTTTGCGAACAGACTAATAGTTCTCTAAAAAATTCATTCTGGTAAATATTTACCACGAATAACGATTTGATTTATAGGAATCTGATTTATCGGGAATAGAGCATCAACCTGTCAGGATATTTATAGATTTACATCTCATATTGAGTAAAAAACAATTCTTAAGATCTGCTAAAAGCGTTTAAAACGAGAATCTCGTTTTATGGCATTCATGATTTTTTTTTGACGGAACCAACTGCACAAAAAGTATCAAACTGACAGTTCTAATGTAAAAATAACACCAAAATAATATAATAAAACCAAAATTACGCTATTACTTTCCGTTACGAAATCATAGCGTTCAAAACTTATGATTCCAATTTGAATTTTGAGCTATATTTCTCCTGCGGAACGAATTATCAATTCCTGACTGAACAACTGTTGAGAAAAATTTCAAATTGACAATACTAACGCGAGAAGGACACAAAAATAGCATATCGAAAACAAAAGGGTGCTATCATTTTTTATTACAAAATTATAGCGTTTGAAACTTGGAATTCTAATAAATTTAAAGCTATATTTGCCATGCGGGACGAATGATCAATTCCTGACTAAACTAGCGATTCAATTTTCTTCCAACTGTAAGTTTCTATGTAGGAAGGACCCATAAATATCATTTTGTAACCAAAAGGGCACTATCATTTCTTATTACAAAATTATAGCGTTCGGTATTAAAATTCCAACAAATTTTGAGCTACATTTGTTCCTGCGGGACGAATTATCGATTCCTGACTCAACTAGCGATTCGAAAAATTTTAAATTAAGAATACTAACGTAAAAAGGACACTAAAATAGCATATCAAAACCAAAAGGATACTATCATTTTTATATAACCAAATTATGGCGTTCGGAACTTGTAATCCAACAAATTTTCAGCTATATTCGTCCCTGCAGAACAAATGATCAGTTCTTGACTGAACTAGCGACTCAAAAAACTCCAAATTGAGAATAACAACGTTGGAAGCACACAGAAATAATTTGTCAAAGTCAAAAGGGCGCTATCATTTCTGATTACAAAATTAAAGCTTTCGGAACTGGGATTTCAACAAATTTTCAATTACATTTGTCCCTGCGGGACGGATGATTGATTCCTGACTGTACTAGCGATGCCAAAAAATTCAAATTGAGAACAACAACGTTGAAAGCACATAGAAATAGTATGTTAGATCCAAAAGGACGCTATCATTTTTTATTACAGAGTTATAGTGTTCGGAACTAAAATTTAAACAAATTTTCAGCTACATTGCTCCATGCGGGACGAATGATCAATTCCTGACTGAACTTGCGATTCAAAAAATTTCAAATTGAGAATAACAACGTTGAAAGCACACAGAAATAGTATGTCAGAACTAAAAGGGCGCTATCATTCTCTATTACAAAATTATAGCATTCGGATCTAGAATTTCAACAAATTTCGAGCTACACTGATCCCTGCGGGACGAATGATTAATTTCTGATTGAACTAGCGATTCAAAAAAATTCAAATTGAGGATAACGACGTTGGAAGCACACAGAAATAGTATATCAAAACCTGAAGGGAGCTATCTTTTTTTATTACTCAATTATAGCGCTCGGAATTAGAATTTCAACAAATTTCCAGCTACATTAAACCCTGCGAGACGAATGATCGATTTCTGACTGAACTAGCGATTCAAAAAATTTGAAGTTGAGAATAACAACGTTGGAAAGACACATAATACCATCTTGTAACCAAAAAGGCACTATCATTTCTTATTACAAAATTATAGCGTTCGGTATCAAAATTCCAACAAATTTTGAGCTACATTTATTGCTGCGGGACAAATTATCAATTCCTGACTGAACTAGCGATTCATAAAATTTCAAATTGGAAATAATAACGTTAGAAGGACACAAAAATAGCATATGAAAACCAAATGGGTGCTGTCATTTTTTATTACCAAATTATGACGTTCGGAACTTGTAATCCAACAAATTTTCAACTACATTTGTCCCTGCGGGACGGATCATTAATTCCTGACTGAACCAGCGATTCGAAAATCTTTAAATTGAGAATAACAACGTTGAAAGCACACAGAAATAGTATGTCAAAACCAAAAGGGCGCTATCATTCTCTATTACAAAATTATAGCATTCGGATCTAGAATTTCAACAAATTTCGAGCTACATTGATCCCTGCGAGACGAATGATTGATTCCTGACTGAACTAGCGTCTCGAAAAACTCCAAATTAAGAGTAACAGCGTTAGTAGCACACAGAAATAATATGTTGGAACCAAAAGGGCGCTATCATTTTTTATTATCAAACTGTGGCGTTCAGATCTGGTAATCCAATGAGTTTTGAGCTACATTTGCTTCTGCGGGACGAATGATTAATTCCTGACTGAACTAGCGATTCGAAAAATCTCCGAATTGAAAGTAACAACGTTGGAAGCACACAAAAATTGTGCGTTAGATTCAAAAGTGCGCTATCATTTTTTATTATCAAATTATGGCGTTTGGAACTAGTAAACCAACAAATTTTCAGCTACATTTGTCCCTGCGGGACGAATGATCAATTCTTGACTGAACTAGCAATTCAAAAAGTTTCTAATTGAGAATATCAATGTTAAAATAACACAGAAATAGCATTTTGGAGCAAGAAGTGCACCATCACTTCTTATTACAAAAATATGGCCTTTGGAAGACGAATTCCAAAAATAGTTTGGCTACATTTGTCCTTGCTGGACAAATTACCTATTCCAGACTGAACTACCAATTGAAAAAATCTCAAATTGGGAATATCAACGTTGAAAGCACACAAAAGTAGCATGTCGAATCCAAAAGGGTGCTATCATTCCTTATTATTAATTTATAGCGTTCGGAACTGGAATTCCAACAAAATTTGAGCTACATTTGTCCCTACGGGACGAATGATTGATTCCTGACTGAACTAGGGTTTTGAAAAACTCCGAATTGAGAATAACAACGTGAGAAACACACAGAAATAGCATGTCAAAACCAAAAGGGCGCTATCATTTTTTATTACCAAATTATGGCGTTCGGAATTAGTAATCCAACAAATTTTCAGCTTCATTTGTCCCTGCGGAACGAATCATCAATTCCTGACTGAAGTAGCGACTCAAAAAAACTTCAAATTGGGACTAACAACGTTGTAAGGACACAAAAATAGTTTGTAAAGACCAAAAAGGTGCTATAATTTTTTATTACAAAATTATAACGTTCGGAACTCGAATTCCAACAAATTTTGAGCTACATTGATCCCTGCGGGACGAATGATCAATTCCTGACTGAACTAGCGATTCTAAAAATTTCAAATCTGGAATACTAACGTAAGAAGAGCACAAAAATAGCATATCAAGACCAAAAGGGCACTATCATTTTTTAATACCAAATTATGGCGTTCGGATATAGTAATCCAAAATGTTTTGAGCTAAATTTGTTCCTGCGGGACAAATGATAAATTCCTGACTCAACTACCGATTCGAAAAATTTCAAATTTGAAATACTAACGTGAGAAAGACACAAAAATGGTATTTTGAAACCGGAAGGGCACTATCTTTTTTTAATACCAAATTATGGCGTTCGGAACTGGAATTCCAACAAAATTTGAGCTACATTTGTCCCTGCGGGATGAATGATTAATTCCTGACTGAACTAAGGACTTCAAAAACTCCGAATTAAGACTAACAACGTTAGAAGCACACAGAAATAGCATGTCAAAACCAAAAGGGCGCTCTCATTTTTTATTATCAAATTATGGCGTTCGGATCTAGTAATTCAATAAGTTTTGAGCTGAATTTGTTCCTGCGGGACGAATGATCAAATCCTGACTGAACTAGCGATTCGAAAAATTCCAAATTTGGAATAACTACATTGAAAGCATACAGAAATAGTACGTCAAAACCAAATGGGCGCCATCATTTTTTATTATAAAATTATAGCGTTCGGAATTGGAATTTCAACAAATTTAAAGCTACATTGATCCCTGCGGGATGAATGATTAATTTCCGACCGAACTAGCGATTCAAAAAATTTTAAATTGAGAATAACAACGTTGGAACCACACAAAAATAGCATGCCAAAACCAAAAGGACACTATCAGTTTTTATTACCAAATTATGGCGTTCGGATCTAATAATCCAATAAGTTTTAAGCTACATTTGTCCCTGAGAAACGAATGATTGATTTCTGACTGAACTAGCAAATCAAAAAAACTCCAAATTGAGAATAACAACGTTAGAAGCACACAAAAATGGTGTGTCGAAACCAAAAGGGCGCTATCATTTTTTATTACAGAATTATAACGTTCGGAACTGGAATTTCGACAAATTTTGAGCTACATTTGTCCTTGCAAGACGAATAATCATTCCTGACTGAACTAGCGAAACAAAAAATTTTAAATTGAGAATAACTACATTGGAAGCATACAAAAATATTATATCTAAACCAAAAGGGCGCCATCATTTTTTATTACAAAATTATAGCGTTCGGAACTAGAATGTCAACAAATTTCCAGCTATATTGATCCCTGCGAGACGAATGATCAATTCCTGACTGAACTAGCGATTCGAAAAATTTCAAATTTGAAATACTAACGTGAGAAAGGCACAAAAATAGCATGCTAAAACTAAAAGGGCACTATCATTCTTTATTACTAAATTATGGCATTCGGTACTAGTAATCCAACAAATTCTCAAATACATTTGTTCCTGTGGAACGAATGAATTATTCCCGACTAAACTAGCAACTTAAAAAAACTCTTAATTAAAAATAACAACGTAAGAAGCACAACAAAATAGTGTTTCGAAACCAAAAGAGCGCTATCAATGTTCATTACAGAATTATAACGTTCGGAACTGGAATTCCGACAAATTTTCAGCTACATTTGTACCTGCGGGACGAATGATCAAATCCTGACTGAACTAGCGATTCAAAAAATTTCAAATTGAGAATAACTACGTTAAAAGCGCACAGAATTAGGATGACAGAACCAAAAAGGCGGTATCATTTTTTATTACTAGATTATAGCGTTTGGAACTGGAATTTCAACAATTTTTGAGCTACAATCGTCCCTGCGAGATGAATAATCGATTTCTGACTGAACTACTGACTCAAAAAATTTCAAATTTAAGATAATAACGTTGGAAACCCACAGAAATAATGTGTTGGATCCAAAAGGGCGCTATCATTTTTTATTACAGAATTATAGCGTTCGGAACTGGAATTCCAACAAATTCTGAGCTACATTTGTCCCTGCGGGACGAATGATCAATTCCTGGCTGTACTAGTTCCTTAAAAAACTCCAAATCAAGAACAACAACGTTAGAAGTACACAGAAATATTATGCTAAAATCAAAAGGGGGCTATCATTTTTCATTACAAAATTATAGCGTCCTGAACTGGAATTTCAACAAATTTTGAGTTACATTTGTCCCCGCGGAACGAATGATTCATTCCTAACTGAAGTAGCGATTCAAAAAAATTTTAATTGAGAATAACAACGTTGGAAGCATACAAAAATAGTATGTCAAAGCCAAAAGGGCGCCATTATTTTTTATTACATAATTATAGCGTTCGGAACTAGAATTCCAACAAATTTTGAGCTACATTGGTCCCTGCGGGACGAATCGTCAATTTCTGACTGAACTACCGATTCAATTTTTTTCAAATTTCAGGTTCTAATGTGGAAATGATACAGGAGTAGCATTTTATAAGCAAAAGGGCGCTACCAGTTTTATTGCAGATTTATAGCGTCTGGAATTGGAATTCCAACAGATTTTGAGCTACACTTATCCCTGAGGAACAAATAATCAATTCCTGCCTGAACTAGCGATTCAATTTTTTTTTTTTGTGATTGCCATTATTGAAACGACGACAAATTATCTAGGTTGCAATATTTCCTCGCCTTCTTGGTAAGGATTTCCTGTCTAATCCTTTTCATGAATGTTATACTCTTTTCCTTTGCAGTTAATCCTTATTCTCCGCTATCTTCGTGTTTCATCGACTTTTGCGAACCCGGAAATAAGTCGGAGCATTGAAAGTGTTAAACACTTCAATTTACGGAAGGAAAGTCCGTCAAATGAATAAAACATTTTTGATTGAATTCAATTGAATCTTTAACTAGATTGGTGTTGAAATGGAGGAGATATAGTTTCTGATCAGTTATCCTTTTAGAATCCTGCTGTATCTCAGAATATACTTCAGTCCCTTTTCTATAATTCAAGTTACACAACGCAATTGAGGGTCTATTGTGCGTTTCAAACTGATTCTATTCTCTATTCTGGAAGCTTTGTAGCTGCTTGAGTCCTTTGTCGAAAATTCTGCATTTGGGTTAGATCTAGGGATATTTGAAGTCTCTATGTTGGCTCTGTTGATTCACAAAGATACAATTATTAATGATGGTAACCTATAAATAATATCGAAGGTACCAGGAAAAATACAGGATGTAAAAATAAAGTCTTCAATTTTGCTTTCCCAATTCGGTTTGATCAATTTATCGAAACAAAAGCTCATCATCAGAAAATTCTATTATAGCTCCACCCTATTGTCTCAACCCTCTGTTGTGTTCCCCAAATATTTCTTTCTTATTCGCGAATGTGGGTAAAATTGGTAAAAAGCCAAAGCTCTCCAATTTTCGATCCATGCTACCGCATTTCAGAAAGCTTACGCTATCCCCCACTCTTGGAGTAAGCTCCGCCTGGAAGCTCCGGGAACGATGTTCAGTTGTTTCCGTGTTGTCGCGATCATGACGTCACGTGCTTACATGGAACTAAACATTTCGATGTTCTCCTTTCTTCTCTTGAATTTTTAACTAGCTTTTTTTTTCTGGGTGTCCATTTGTGGAAACTGTGGAAAAGTTCAATCCAAAAGCTTGATATGTAAGTTCTCTTTACTTCTTCTTCACTTAGAACACTCTTTTGTTCTGCACCTATTAATAGCATGTAGAGAAATGCTTGAATAGTCTTTTCTGACGGATCATTCATATTTCCTTTTGATTTTGCTGTTAATTAGGCACTTTTTTGACGTGGCACATGCTACGTAGCGTTCATTGTTCATTAGGTACATTAGGCACGTGCCTAGGCCTCTCCAACTCTGGTAGAACCCCAAGCATTCCATATATTCTGATCAGCTCAGGAACTTCATTAAATGATGTGCCTAGAGGCCTCAGTGTGCCTCAATGTATCTCAATTTGATACTGATTATGAGTATGGGCCTCAATTTCATCCACAAATATAATTTGATCCAAAAAGTTGGATAAATCCTTTTCAAATCAATTTGAATGTTGTCTTAGACATTTAGGAATCAATTCAGCTGACGACTCATTAAATGCTGTGCCTAGAGGCCTCAATGTGCCTCAATGTGTCTTAATTTATCACTGATCATAAGTGTGAGCCTCAGTTTCATTCCCAAGTATAATTTGATCCAAAAAGTTGGTTGGATTTTTTTCAAAGCACTTTCAAATCAATTTGGACGTTGTGATATAGGCATTCAGGAATTCATTCAGCTGATGACTTTGTCATGCCAAAATCAGAATTTTAGACGTGAAAAACGTCTCCTTTTATAATATTCTCATCAAATTCTGAAAATTGTTTGATACAGAGCCTCCAGAGGCCCAAAACTCACCAAAAACCAAAAGAAATCATTGAATAATCAATTTTTGGAAGTACAGTACATTCAGAGTCATTTTGGGCCCTGTAGGTGCGGTAATAATGAGGCCCTCAAGCACAGTACTCAATGAGGCCCCTTGGCACAATATTCAATCAAGCCTCGTTTGCAGAATCATCAAATGAGCCTCAACAACAAAATATTTGATAGGATATCTAAGCACATCATTTATTGGGCCTCATGTGCACAGTATTTATTGAGGCTTCTAGGCCAAGTATGAACTGAAGCTTTTGGGTACATTTTTTTATAGGATTCCTGTGCAGAGTGTTTTAAAGGGGTCCCCAAAATTCATCAAAAATCATTGAATGTTAACAGTATTCAATGAGGCTCCTAGGCACAATATTCAACTGAGCCTCTTATGTAGAAACATTAAATGAGCCTTAAAAACTTAATAGGCTTATTTAATAGGCCTCATAGGCACAGTATTTGTTGAGGCTCCTAGGCACAGTATAAATGAAGCTTCTAGATACAGTTTTTGATAGTATTTCTAGGCATAGTGTTTGATAGATCTTCAAAGTTGACCAAAAATTAGAAGTACTATACACTCAGAGACAAATTTAGAGATTGTGAGGCCCATAGATGCAGTGATTCATGAAATATCTAGGCACAGTACTCAATTAGATTCCCAGGCACAATATTTAATAGGGTAGGAACATCAAATGAGCCTCAAAGACGAAATATTTGATAGGGTGTCCAGGTACATCAATAATGAGCCTCATGGGCACTGTATCAATTAAAACTTTCAGGTACTGTATTAAATGAACCTTCTAGGCATGATATTTCATAGCACTAGTAGGCACTGTGTTTGATGGGTCCCTAGGCGCAATAATCAATGAGTAGCTCAACTACAGTATTTAATAAAGTTTCTAGAAACAGTAATCAATGGAATCTCTAGGCACAGTAATTTATGGGGCCCCTAGGCACAGTACTAAATGAGGCTTCCAAGTATAGTCTCCAATAGGGTCCCTAGGCACAGTTTTAATTGGTACTTGTAGACAGTATTAAATGGGGTCCCTAGAAACACTACTCAATAGGCGTTTAAGCTCAATGTTTGGACTTTCAGGTACATTATTCTATTAATTTTTCAGGCACAGAATCTATTGAGGCCCCTAGGCACTATATTCAATACGATACAATATTTTATTTGAGGTGCTAAAGGGAGTACTACTGAAGTTTCTCAATTGGTGTTGTTGTGGTGTAATACTTGCAAAACCCTCCAAAAAAGAAGCCTTGTCGGCACGTGCCTATATTACACTTACTACGAATCTATTAGGCACACAAGGCACGAGCCTAGAAACTTCTGACTTTGGTTACAACCTATATTATTTAATAGGCATTTGAGCTCGGTTTTCAATAGATTCAAAGGGACTGCCAGGCTTTTCTTTCCAATAAGGTTTTCAAGCATAGTATCCATTGAGGCCCCTAGGCACTGTATTCTATGGGGCACAATATTTTATTCGAGGTTCTGAGCAGACTATCAATGAGGCTTCAGAGTTGGTGATACTGTGATGTAATGCTTGCAAAACCCTCCACAAAAGAAAGTCTTCAGGCACGTGCCTATATCACACAAGCTTCTAATTTATTAGGCATGCTAGGCATGTGCCTAGAAACTCCCAAATTTGCTTACAGCCCACATTATTTAACAGATATTTGAGCTCGATATTCAATAGCCTCGTAGGAACTTTCAGGCACATTTTTCAATGAGGTTTTTAGGCACAGTATGCATTGAGACCCCTAGGCACTGTATTCAATAGAGTACAATATTTTATCCAAGGATCTAGGCAGACTATCAATGATGTTGCAGAATTAGTGATGTTTGATGTAATGCTTGCAGAATCGCCACAAAAGAAGACCTATAGGCCCATGCCTATATTACACAAGCTGATCATATATTAGTGACACTAGGCACGTGCCTAGAAACTCCTGACTCTGATTACAACCCACTTTATTTAATTGGTAATTGAACTCGGTATTTCAATAGATTCGTAGGAACTTTCAGGAACATTTTTCAATGAGGTTCTCAGGATCAGAATTCAATGAGCTCCCTAGGCACTGTATTCAATGGAGCACAATATTTTATTCGAGGTTCTAAGCAGACTATAAATGATGTTTCAGAATTAGTGATGTTGTGATGTAATGCTTGCAAAACCCCGACAAAAGAAGGCCTGTAGCCACGTGTCTATATCACACGAGCTACGAATCCATTGGGCACACTAGGCACGTGCCTTGGGATTCCCGACTTTGGTTACAACTCACATTATTTGACAAATATTTGAGCTCGTTAATCAATAGGTTCGTAGGAGCTTCCAGGCACACTTTTCAATAAGGTTTTCAGGCACAGTATTCATTGAGGCTCCTAGGCACTATATTTGGCAAAGCATAATATTTTATTTGAGGTATTAGGTGAAAAATCAATCATGTTTTGATGAAATGCTTGCACAACCTCTACAAAAAAGAGCCTAAAAGCACGTGCCTATATGACGCGAAGTACAAAGCGTTTAATATTCATTAGGTATGCTAGGCACGTGCCTAAAAACTCTTAACCTTGATAGCAACCTACATTATTCAATAGAAATTTGAGCTCGATATTCAATAGTTCCAAAGGGCCTTTCAAGCACATTTTATATCGAGATTTTTAGGCACAGTATTTTTGAGGCCCCTAGGCACTATATTGACCAAAGCACAATATTCTATGTGAGGCACTAGGCAGAAAATTAATGATGTTTCCGATTTGATGATGTTTTGATGTAATGCTTGCAAAACCCTCACAAAATGGGTCTTGTAAACACGTGCTTTTATAATATGAGTTACATAACGTTCACTATTCATTAGGCATACTAGGCATGTGCCTATAGATCCTTGAGCTTGGTAGTAACCCTTATTATTCAATCGGAATTTGAGTTGGCTTTCAATGGCTCTGTAGGGAATTTCAGGCAGTATTTTTCAATGAAATTTTCAGAAACAGTATTTTTGAGGCCCCTAGGCATCATATTGACCAGAGCACAATATTTTGTGCGAGGTAGTAGGCGGAGAACCAATGATGTGTCCGATTTGATGATGTTTTGATGTAATGCCTGCAAATCCCCCACAAAATTAGTCTTGTAGGCACGTGCTTGTATGGCACGAGTTACCTAACGTTTATTATTCATTAGGCACACTGGGCACGTGCCTAGAGACCCTTAAACTTGGTAGCAACCTCCATTATTCAATAGGAATATGAGTTGGTATTCAATAGATCCGTACGGACTTTCAGGCACATTTTTCAATGAGATTTTCAGGCACAGTAATAATTGAGGCTCCTAGGCACTATATTTGACAGAGCACAATATTTTATTTCAGGCACTAGGTAAAGAATCAATGATGTTTCCGATTTGATGATGTTTTGATGTAATGCTTGGGAAACCCACAAAAAATGAGTCTTGTAGGCATGTGCCTGTATACGTAGCATTTTTCATTCATCAGACACACTAGGCATGTGCCTAGAAAACCTTAAACTTGGTAGCAACCTAAAATATTTAATAGGCATTCAATCTCGATACTCAATAGATCCGAAGAGCCTTTTCAGGCATATTCTTGGATACACAAAAGCCTATAGGCACGTGCCTAATATAAGTATGAGCCTAAATTTCATCCATAAACATACTTGGATCCTAAAATTTGGATGAATTATTTTCAAATCAAATTGGATGTTGTGACTTAGACTTGATGACGTTGTGATGTAATGCTTGAGAAATTTTTAGAAAAGGAGGTGCATAGGCACGTGCCTAGTATGCCTAATGGACATGCAGGCCCTAAATACATTATCATTATTTCACAACAAAATTGAGATGAATATTAAATGATTGTAGGAACAGGGAACTGTATAAAAGAATCGCAGGACTTTTTTGTAGTTTTACTGGAAATTTCACCCCATTTTGTCCCTCTTTCTCGCTACATAACCCTTAGCCCTGCTGTGTTTAATTTAATTACAGTAAAAACTTGACTGTTATTCCTCATTCTCTTTTTAATGTAATCCGGACTTTTTTGTCCTGGAAACCATTCACAAGTAATTATTTGGTTTCCAAATCATTTTAAATCTATTTGGAATGCCTGAACAGGACAACTGGATGTATTGGTCATTAGGGGTGGATTTATTTCGAATTAATACGAGGGTAGGAACAAATAAGAACAGAAATCAGGAGTTGATGTTTCGAATAAAGGTAAAATAGATGTTTGCAGACTAAAAGGCTTCTGTTTTATATTGAACTAATTGTATACAATCCTGGAAGGACTACAACGCCTGAATCATCAATAATTCATTTTGGATTCCTGCCAAATCGAATGGATTAAATTATTTGTCATATACTTGCAGTTTATTATAATTTTTGTATATTTCTGAATGTTTTATTGACTTGTTGCCTGTGATTTATTGCCACGCAATCATAAAATCAGGACAACAAAAGAAACAGGACTAAAAGTTCCATTAATTGAAGATAAATTGTTATGAATACTGATGCATTTATGGTGGCGCCTTGCCAAATTCAACAAATGTCTTTTCGTATTCACAGCGTGTTTTGGTATCTAAATAATTGATTACGGATTGTTTGAAACATCCCCGCAGGATAATTGAACATTTTGAGAGCCAAAAATGCTGACATATATCCAATATGATGGATTTCAACATTTTGATCGAATTAATTGTTATTTCTGACAAACTATTAGCCATTTTAGAGGGAAACAGTATTGATTGTAGATTGGCTACCCTACTTGAACCGTATCTGATAAATTTTCATAACAAATACTTTATATTTGAGGAAGTCAATTTGATAAAGTAGGAATAAAAATGGTTTGAATTGAAATGGGAAAACAAGCTGATATTTCCTATTTGTGACTGAATCCGTCCCTGATTTTATCCTTATTTGAGGCTCTACTTCAATAAAAATGATATTTATCTCAACAGTACTTGAAATTCTATTGGACAGCCCTAAAAAGTCCTGTTAAGATCCTTAAACTTGATAAATCAACCATATGAGGCAATGAGGCTTTTGAACCTCATTTCCGGTCCAAATCTTGTTTTTTTCAGCAACCTCATGAAGCTGAAGCATCAAACGTACATAAAATCGAAAATCCTTATAACAATTATTTGATTTCAGTTTAAAAAGTCCTTTTAAGATCCTTGAACTTGATGTTTGTACTCCATGAAGAAATGAGACCCTTGAGACTTATTTCCGGTCCAAGTCTTAATTTTTTCAGTGACAACATGAAGCTGAAGCCTGTATCCTACATTAAATCAATAATCCTTACAAGTATTATTTGATTTTCATTCAAAAAGTCCTTTCAAAATCTTTAAACTTGATATACGTGTGATAATTCAACCTGATTAGAAATGGGACTTTTGAGCCTTATTTCCGGTCCAAATCTTGTTGTTTTCAGCAACCTCATAAAGCTGAAGCATCAAGCTTACAGCAATTAAAAAATCCTTATAACAATTATTCGATTTTAATTCAAAACGTCCTTCTAAGTTCCTTGAACTTGATGTATGTACTCTATGATGAAATGAGGTCCTTGAGCCCAATATCCGGTCCAAATCTTGATTTTTTTTAGTAACGTCATGAAGCTGAAGCATCAAGCTTATGTCAAATCAAAAATCCTAACAAGGATTATTTGATTTGTATTCAAAAAGTCCTTTCAAGATACTTATACTTGATATACGTGTAATAATTCAACCTCATTGGGAAATGAGGCTATTGAGCCTCATTTCCGGTCCAAATCTTGATTTTTTCAGTAATCTTATAAAGCTGAAGCATCCAGATTACAGAAAATGAAAAATACTTATAACAGTTATTAGATTTTAATTCAAAAAGTCCTTTTAAGATCCTTGAACTTGATGTATGTGCCCCATGAAGAAATGAGACTCTTAAGGCTTACTTCCAGTCCAAATCTGGATTTTTTTGGTGACTTCATGAAGCTGAAGCATCAAGCTTACATCAAACCAACAATCCTCACAAGGATGATTTGATTTTGATTCAAAAAGTCCTTTCAAGATCTTTAAACTTGATATACGTGTGATAGTTCAACCTCATTGAGAAATGGGGCTTTTGAGCCACATTTCCGGTCCAAATCTTGATTTTTTCAGTAACTTTAGAAAGCTGAAGAATCAAGCTTACATAAAAAAAAATGCTTATAACAGTTATTTGATTTTAATTCAAAAAGTCTTTTTGAGATCCTTGAACTTGATGTATGTGCCCTATGAAGAAATGGGGCCCTTGAGGCTTACTTCCGGTCCAAATCTAGATTTTTTTGGTGACTTCATGAAGCTGAAGCATCAAGCTTACATCAAACCAACAATCCTCACAAGGATTATTTGATTTTGATTCAAAAAGTCCTTTCAAGATCCTCAAACTTGATGTACGTGTGATAATTCAACCTCATTAGGAAATGAGGCTTTCAAGCCTCATTTCCGGTCCAAATCCTGATTTTTTTAGTAACCTTATGAAGCTGAAGCATCAAGCTTACATCAAGTCAAAAATTCCAATGACAATTATTTGATTTTGATTTGAAAAGTTCTTTTGAGATCCTTGAACTTGATTATGTGCTCCATGAAGGAAGTAGGCTCTTGGGACTTATTTCCGGTCCAAATCTTGATTTTTTTGGTGACTTCATGAAGCTGAAGCATGAAACTCACATGAAATTAAAAATCCTCACAACGATTATTTGATTTTGATTCAAAAATTCCTTTTAAGATCCTTAAACTTGGTATACGTGTGATAATTTGACCTTATTAAGAAATGAGGCTTTTGAGCCTCATTTCCGGTCCAAATCTTGATTTTTTCAGCAACCTCATAGAGCTGAGGCATCAAGCTTATAACAAATGAAAAATCCTTATAACAATTATTTGATTTTAATTCAAAAAGTCTTTTTGAGATCCTTGAACTTGATGTATGTGCCCTATGAAGAAATGGGGCCCTTGAGGCTTACTTCCGGTCCAAATCTAGATTTTTTTGGTGACTTCATGAAGCTGAAGCATCAAGCTTACATCAAACCAACAATCCTCACAAGGATTATTTGATTTTGATTCAAAAAGTCCTTTCAAGATCCTCAAACTTGATGTACGTGGGATTATTCAACCTCATAAGGAAATGGGGCTTTTGAGCCTCATTTCCGGTTCAAATCTTGATTTTTTCAGCAACCTCATGAAGCTGAAGCATCAAGTTTACAGCAATTAAAAAATCCTTATAACAATTATTCGATTTTAATTCAAAAAGTCCTTTTAAAATCCTTGAGCTTGATGTATGAGCCCCATGAAGAAATGAGGCTCTTGAGACTTATTTCCGGTCCAAATCTTGATTTTTTTTTTAGTAACCTCATGAAACTGAACCAATGCATCAAACCAAAAATCCTTACAAAAATTATTTGATTTGTATTCAAAAAGTCTTTTTGAGGTCCTTAAACTTGATATGCGTGTGATAATTTAATCTTATTAAGAAATGAGGCTTTTGAGCCTCATTTCCGGTCCAAATCTTGATTTTTTTCAGTAACCTTATGAAGCTGAAGCATCTAATTTACAGAAAATAAAAAATACTCATAACAATTATTTGATTTCAATTCAAAAAGTCCTTTTAAGATCCTTGAACTTGATGTATGTGCCCCATGAAGAAATGAGACTCTTAAGGCTTACTTCCAGTCCAAATCTGGATTTTTTTGGTGACTTCATGAAGCTGAAGCATCAAGCTTACATCAAACCAACAATCCTCACAAGGATGATTTGATTTTGATTCAAAAAGTCCTTTCAAGATCTTTAAACTTGATATACGTGTGATAGTTCAACCTCATTGAGAAATGGGGCTTTTGAGCCACATTTCCGGTCCAAATCTTGATTTTTTCAGTAACTTTAGAAAGCTGAAGAATCAAGCTTACATAAAAAAAAATGCTTATAACAGTTATTTGATTTTAATTCAAAAAGTCTTTTTGAGATCCTTGAACTTGATGTATGTGCCCTATGAAGAAATGGGGCCCTTGAGGCTTACTTCCGGTCCAAATCTAGATTTTTTTGGTGACTTCATGAAGCTGAAGCATCAAGCTTACATCAAACCAACAATCCTCACAAGGATTATTTGATTTTGATTCAAAAAGTCCTTTCAAGATCCTCAAACTTGATGTACGTGTGATAATTCAACCTCATTAGGAAATGAGGCTTTCAAGCCTCATTTCCGGTCCAAATCCTGATTTTTTTAGTAACCTTATGAAGCTGAAGCATCAAGCTTACATCAAGTCAAAAATTCCAATGACAATTATTTGATTTTGATTTGAAAAGTTCTTTTGAGATCCTTGAACTTGATTATGTGCTCCATGAAGGAAGTAGGCTCTTGGGACTTATTTCCGGTCCAAATCTTGATTTTTTTGGTGACTTCATGAAGCTGAAGCATGAAACTCACATGAAATTAAAAATCCTCACAACGATTATTTGATTTTGATTCAAAAATTCCTTTTAAGATCCTTAAACTTGGTATACGTGTGATAATTTGACCTTATTAAGAAATGAGGCTTTTGAGCCTCATTTCCGGTCCAAATCTTGATTTTTTCAGCAACCTCATAGAGCTGAGGCATCAAGCTTATAACAAATGAAAAATCCTTATAACAATTATTTGATTTTAATTCAAAAAGTCTTTTTGAGATCCTTGAACTTGATGTATGTGCCCTATGAAGAAATGGGGCCCTTGAGGCTTACTTCCGGTCCAAATCTAGATTTTTTTGGTGACTTCATGAAGCTGAAGCATCAAGCTTACATCAAACCAACAATCCTCACAAGGATTATTTGATTTTGATTCAAAAAGTCCTTTCAAGATCCTCAAACTTGATGTACGTGGGATTATTCAACCTCATAAGGAAATGGGGCTTTTGAGCCTCATTTCCGGTTCAAATCTTGATTTTTTCAGCAACCTCATGAAGCTGAAGCATCAAGTTTACAGCAATTAAAAAATCCTTATAACAATTATTCGATTTTAATTCAAAAAGTCCTTTTAAAATCCTTGAGCTTGATGTATGAGCCCCATGAAGAAATGAGGCTCTTGAGACTTATTTCCGGTCCAAATCTTGATTTTTTTTTAGTAACCTCATGAAACTGAACCAATGCATCAAACCAAAAATCCTTACAAAAATTATTTGATTTGTATTCAAAAAGTCTTTTTGAGGTCCTTAAACTTGATATGCGTGTGATAATTTAATCTTATTAAGAAATGAGGCTTTTGAGCCTCATTTCCGGTCCAAATCTTGATTTTTTTCAGTAACCTTATGAAGCTGAAGCATCTAATTTACAGAAAATAAAAAATACTCATAACAATTATTTGATTTCAATTCAAAAAGTCCTTTTAAGATCCTTGAACTTGATGTATGTGCCCCATGAAGAAATGGGGCCCTTGAGGCTTACTTCCGGTCCAAATCTAGATTTTTTTGGTGACTTCATGAAGCTGAAGCATCAAGCTTACATCAAACCAACAATCCTCACAAGGATTATTTGATTTTGATTCAAAAAGTCCTTTCAAGATCCTCAAACTTGATATACGTGGGATTATTCAACCTCATAAGAAAATGGGGCTTTTGAGCCTCATTTCCGGTTCAAATCTTGATTTTTTCAGTAACTTTAGAAAGCTGAAGAATCAAGCTTACATAAAAAAAAAAATGCTTATAACAGTTATTTGATTTTAATTCAAAAAGTCCTTTTAAGATCCTTGAACTTGATGTATGTGCCCCATGAAGAAATGAGGCCCTTAAGACTTATTTCCGGTCCAAATATTGATTTTTTTGGTGACTTCATGAAGCTGAAGCATCAAGCTTACATCAAACCAACAATCCTTACAAGGATTATTTGATTTTGATTCAAAAAGTCCTTTCAAGATCTTTAAACTTGATGTACGTGTGATAATTCAACCTCATTAGAAAATAGAGCTTTTAAGCCTCATTTCCGGTCCAAATCCTGATTTTTTGGTGGATTCATAAAGCTGAAGCATCAAAATTACAAAAATCCTGATAAGGATTATTAGAGTTTGATTCAAAAAGTCCTTAAACTTGATATATATGTGATAATTCAACCTCATTTGGAAATGAAGCTTTTGAGCCTCATTTCCGGTCCAAATCTTGATTTTTTGGTGTATTTATGAAGCTGAAGCATCAAAATTACAGAAAATCAAAAATTCCTGTAAGGATTATTCGATTATCATTCAAAAAGTCCTTTGAAAGTCCTTAAACTTGATGTTTGTGTGATAATTTAACTGCATGGGGAAATTAGGCCCTCGGGCCTAATTTCCGGTCCAAATACTGACTTTTTTCAGTAATTTCATGAAGCTGAAGGAAGTAAGGACTAGATCAGGATAAAAATCCTTCCTAAATAGGCAATATTGGGTTGTTATTAATGATGGCAATAGCAATGTCTAGTTCCTGTTCCTTCACAATTAATTATTAATTTTTTACTAAACCAGCGATTCAAAAAATTTGAAATTATCGGTGCTGATTAAAAAAGGGTATAAAATTATTATCGTAAAGACAAAATGGCGCTCTTTACTTTTTTTATACAATTATAGTGTTCGAAATTGCGAATTAGGTATAATTATCCTTTCTGTTCCTTTAAGATAAATAATTGATTCCTGCCTGAACCAGTGGCTCAAAAAATTTTAAATTGCTAGAACTGACTAAGAAAGGATGAATAAATCATACACTTAACACAAAATTACGCTGTCTGATTTTTTCAGACAATTATAGTGTTTGAAAGTACGAGTCACAATAGGTACAATAATCCCATTTGTTCCCTTGGGATAAATAAATTATTCCTGACTAAACTAGAAACTCAAAAAATCTGAAACTGCCAATACTGACTCAGAAAGGATGTAGAATCAATATACTAAAGACCGAATGGCGCTTTTCGATTGTTTCACACAATTATAGTGTTCAAAACTTGATTCACAATAGGTAGAATAATATTGTATATTTCCTTGAAATAAATAATTAATTAATCTGTGTACTGGCTTCAAGGGAGTCTTGCAGCTTCATTATCCTGCCTTGTACACTTTTTAGGGCGTCACGACGCCCGTTATACTTCGAAGAGTTATGTGAGTGCTCACCGACTCCAAATTTGTATTTTAAATTCGATAAATCAGTGGGGTGTCCTTTTCCTTTTCTGCTATCAGTATTTTCGCCCCTGTTCGTTAAAGGAAGCGTCCTGGAAGGACGAAATGTCTTAATTTAACGGAAATAAGGCAGGATTCATTTTCCTGCTATCGCAGACGGAAATGAGTTAGGAAAAATTATTTTCCCGGCTGAAAATGTGAGAGTATCATAATAAAATATTGTAGAGAACTAAGGGGGTTGTATATTGGGGGATAAACAATTGAAATCGTAAATCCAATGTTTATAATCAAATTGAAATGTCAAACCTCGCTATTATTATTGAAATCGTCCAATAGCATCGCCCCAAGCTTTGATTTTGATTAAATTATCCTTTGATCGCATCAGGATCAGTCAAATGAATGTCTAGTGGAGTGTAAGTAAAACAGCCATTGTTAATTGGGTTTTCAATCAATGGGATCATAATTTAAGCTGTAATTAGTGATATAAATTTGTTTCACATGTCCTAACCAACAGATTTCAGTTTTAATGCATCCTGAAAAGAAAGTATTATTTGGAAAGAAGTTGGTGCTGAATTTACTGCTATTTTTATGGATACGATCGTCATACCATAAAATTTAAGTATGTATATGAATTTTTATTATATTTTCAAGATACTCTTGCATTATATACTTCTTTTACAAATTTATTTATTGAAGAGGAGCAAACTCGTTTTGAATGATTTTCAGAACGTGACCAGCAGTACACGAATGTGTTTCATGTAATGATTGCTCCTTTTATAGGTAGTAGAGGTCATTGACCCTTCATATTTGTAGTAGTTTGTTTATTTTCGTGAATCTACTATTAATTTTGAAGGAAATTCGAAAATAAGAGCTTTTAGAAGTCAGGAGGTAATTTAATTTAATTTATTGCATAATTGAGCCCTGAAAAATATTTTTGGGGGTTCTGGGAGAGGATGAAGCACCGATGCTTTGATATTTCCAAAAAAAAAAGTTCCAGCTCGCTTACTCTGAAACCTATGATGAATCGTTCTTAAAATGAATTATTAGTGCAAGCCAGTAATAAATCAAATTTTTTGTCGAAACAAAAATGCCTGAAATCCTGTTGACTGACGGTATTCCTGCTGATCTTTATAAATTGCCTCCTCCACTTGTATTTCCACCTAAAAATCGCTTATTTAGACTCCAAGAAGCATTGCTGAAAGCCAAATTGCATCTGATTAACTATTTTAAAAATCAGCATAGCGAAATTAGAATAACATCACAATACTCCGGTAATTCCGTGTTCGATCCGGTTCATTTTCCGGTTGTAGGACTTCCGGTAATAAAAAAGGGAGAAGTCAAGCGAGAATCAATACCCACAATGCAGTAAAACGAATTCTGGGTGAAAGTAAAAGGGTTTCAGTCTTGTTTCTGATGGTTAGTCATTCCAAAGGAGCAATATTGTCGCTTCAATTGTTTTCTGGAAACAAGGATTCTCCAAATATAACAAAATATGAATGAAGCGCACAATATTATTTTTATTGCTTTATTTAAATTGTTTGAAGGCTTGTGGGATGCTTTTCGGAGCTTTATGACTAAAATAAAAGTTTATGCCTCTTGAAAAATAAAAATGGAGACTTTTATTTTACGTCCTTCTATATTACACCCAAAATAAGTCCTTACAAACAAATACTATAATTTTGGACGACTTTTTCTCATATTTACATGCATCTCAAACTATATTAAAGATTTTTATGGACCAGGAGGATAATTAATTGTAAAATCTGGTACAAAAATTGTATTGTACAAGTTAAATAACTTTTATATCAAATCCTGGAAGGTTAAGGACTTGCCCTGAAGAATAGTACTATTTTTAATTCACAAAAATATCTATTATGATCTAAATTTGCCTTTGCGAAATGATTTGCATGTCCTTCCTCTTGTCTGTACGTATGGGACACGCTGTAGGTCGGAAAATTCAATTTATTTTAACAATTTTTTTTTTATCAATGAAGCAACTATTCAGCTATAAGCCTATTGATTTTTATTGTAATTAATCAGATAATTCAGTTTTTATAATCAATTGATTATTATGTGCTCTTATGAGAAAATTTATGAAAATAATTTTAATCCGGCCCTAATATCAACTTAGGGTGTATATATGAATAATATACTAACATCAAAATGTCGTTTCAGTGTGCCTTCATACAATTATAGTGTTCAAATTCAAAATTACAATGCTATTAAGCCCATCTGTTCCTTCACAATTAATTATTTATTTTTGACTAAACTAGCGATTCAAAAAATTTGAAAATATCAGTACTGACTAAAAAAGGATTTAAAATTAATATATTAGGGACAAAATGATGTTACTTAATTTTTTTACACAATTATAGTGTTCGAAAATCCGAATCATAATAGATTCAACAATCCGGTCTGCTCCTTTGATATAAATAATCTATTCCTGTCTGAACTAATCCATCAAAAAATTTGAAAATAATAGTACTGACTTTAAAAGGGTGCAAAATTAATATACTGAAGACAGAATGACGCTTTCTGTTTTTTTCACACAATTATAGTGTTCAGAATAGGTACAATAATCTTATCTGTTCCCTTGAGATAAATAATTTATTCCTGACTGAATCAGCCATTCAAAAAATTTGAAACTGTTAATGCAGACTGAAAAAGGATGCCAAATTAATTTGGTAGAGACAAAATGACGATACTGATTTTTTTTACACAGTTACAATAGGTACAATAATCCTGTCAGCTCCCTTCCGATAAATAATTTATTTGTGACTAAATCAATCATTGAAAAAATTTGAAATCTTGTGTATTGACTCAAAAAGGATGTAGAAGTAACAATATATTGACAACAAAGTGACGTCATTGTTTTTTCAACACAATTACAGTGTCCAAAATCAAACTCGCCGAAGATACAATACAGTCAATTCCAGCTGTTCCCTCGAAATGAATTATTAATTTTTAACTGAACTAGCATTTGAAAAAAAATTTAAACTGTTAGTACTGACTGAGAAAGGATGTGGAATTGATTTACTGGAGACAGAATTACGCTCCCTAGTTTTTTCACACTGTTTATACTGTTCGAAAACCCGAATTATGTATAATAGGTACAATAATCCTATTTGTTCCCTTGAGATAAATAATTTACTTCTGACTGAACTATCAATTCAAAAAATTTTAAACTGCTATCACTGACTGAAAAAGGATGTCAAATTGATATACTAAAGTCAAAATAACGTTGCTAGATTTTTTTACACAATTATAGTGTTCAAAAGTCCGAATTATAATAAGTACAATAATCCTATTTGTTCCCTTGATATAAATAATTTATTCCTGACTGAAATAATGAGTCAAAAAAATTAAAACTACTAATACTGACTGAAAAAGGATGTTGGATGAATATACTGAAGACAGAATGACGTGTACTGTTTTTTTAACAAAATTATAGTGTTCGAAAATCTGAATCATAATGAGGACAATAATCTAATCTGCTCCCTTGATATAAATAATTCTTTTCTGACTAGACCCATGATTCGAAAAATTTGAAACTTTGTTTACTGACTAAGAAAAGATGCTGAAGTAATAATATATTCATATCAGAGTGACATTTTTGTTTTTCCTGACACAATTAGAGTGTCCGAACTCAAACTCGTAATTATCAATTTTTGACTGAGTCTACAAACAAAAAAAATTTGCAGCTGTTAATATTGACTGAAAAAGGATCTACGTAATAAAGACAAAATAACGCTGACTGATTTTTCCACACAATTATAGCGTTCGAAAATTCGAGTCATGATAGGTACAATAATCCTGTCTGCTCCCTTGACATAAATAATTTTTTTCTGACTGAACCAGAGACTCAAAAAATTTGAGATTGTTGGTACTGACTAAAAAAGGATGTATAATTAACAAACTGAGAAAAAAATGACCCTTGAATTTGTAACACAATCATAGTGTTCGAAATTTTGAATCACAAAAGGTACAATAATTCATTTTGTTCCCTTGACATACATAATTCATTTCTGACTGAACCAATGGGTCAAAAAAATTTAAACTACTAATACTGATTGGAAAAGGATGTTGGATGAATATACTGAAGACAAAATGACGTGTTCTGTTTTTTTAACAAAATTATAGTGTTCAAAAATCCGAATCATAATAAGTACAATAATCTTATCTGATCCCTTAGCATAAATAATTTTTTTCTGACTGAACTAGTAATACATGAATTCGAAATTCTGCTTACTGATTAAGAAAGGATGTTGAAGTAATATTTTATTGATATCAGAGTGACATTTTTGTTTTTTCCGACACAATTAGAGTGTCCAAACTCAATCTCGTAGTTATTGATTTTTGACTGAGTCAGCTATTCAAAAAATTTGAGACTGATAATATCGACTGAAAAAGGATGTAACATTGATATAATAAAGACAAAATAACGCTGACTGATTTTTCCACACAATTATAACGTTCGAAAATCCGAGTCATGATAGGTACAATAATCCTATACGTTCCCTTGAGATAAAAAATTCATTTCTGACTGAACTACCGGCCCAAAAAATTTGAAATTGTTGGTACTGACTGAAAACAGATGTAAAATTAACATACTGAAGACAAAATGTCACTCCTTGATTTTTTCACACAATTATAGTGTTCCAAACTTCGTATCACAAAAGGTACAATAATTCTATTTGTTCCCTTGACATAAATAATTTATTCCTGACTAGTGAGTCAAAAAATTTGAAACTACTAATACTGACTGAAGAAGGATGTTGGATGAATATACTGAAGACAGAATGACGTGTTCTGTTTTTTTAACAAAATTATAGTGTTCGAAAATCTGATTCCTAATAAGTACAATAATCCTATCCGCTCCCTTGACATAAAGAATATTTTTCTGACTGAACCAGTGATTCGAAAAATTTGAAACTTTGTTTACTGACTAGCAGAAGATGTTGAAGTAATAATATATTGATATCAGTACGATATTTTCATTTTTTTATCACAATTAGAATGTCCAAATCCAAAATTCTCGTAGTTATTAATTTTTGACTGAGTCAGCAATTCAAAAAATTTGAAACTGGTAATATTAACTGAAAAAGGATGTAAAATCATTATAATGAAGACAAAATAACGCTGCCTGATTTTTCCACACAATTATAGTGTTCGAAAATCCGAATCATGATTGGAACAGTAATCCTAAATGTTCCCTTGGGATAAATAATTTATTTCTGACTGAACTAACGATCCAAAAAAATTGAAATTATTGGTACTGACTAAAAAAGGATGTAAAATTAGAATACTACAGACAGAATGTCGCTTCTTGATTTTTTTAGACAATTATAGTGTTCCAAACTTCGAGTCACAAAAGGTACAAAAATTCTATTTGTTTCCTTGACATAAATAATTTATTCCTGACTGAACCACTAAGTCAAAAAAATTGAAACTACTAAAACTGACTCAAAAAGGATGTTGGATCAGTATACTAGAGACAAAATAACGTGTTCTGTTTTTTTAACAAGATTATATTGTTCTAAAATCCGAATCATAATAAATACAATATTGCTATCCGCTCCCTTGATATAAATAAGTTTTTCCTGACTAAACCAGTAATTAAAAAAATTCGAAACTTTGTTTACTGACTAGGAAAGGATGTTGAAGTAATAATATATTCATATCAGAGTGACATCTTTGTTTTTCCAAACACAATTAGAGTGTCCAAACTCAAACGTGTAATTATTAATTTTCGACTAAGTCAGCAATTCAAAAAATTTAAAACTGGTAATATTGACTGAAAAAGCATGTAAAATAAATTTAATAAAGATAAAATAACGTTGCCTAATTTTTACACACAATTATAGTGTTCAAAAATCCGAATCATGATTGGTACAATAATCCTAAATGTTCCCTTGGGATAAATAATTTATTTCTGACTGAACTAACGATCCGAAAAAATTGAAATTATTGGTACTGACTAAAAAAGAGTCTAGAATCAACATACTAAAGACAAAATGAAGCTTCTTGATTTTTTCACACGATTATAGTGTTCCAAACTTCGAATCACAAAACGTACAATAATCCTATTTGTTCTCTTGACATAAATAATTGATTCTTGACTGAACCACTTAGTCGAAAAATTTGAAACTACTAATACTGACTGAAAAAAGATGTTGAATAAATATGCTGAAGACAGAATGACGTGTCCTGTTTTTTGAACAAAATTATAGTGTTCTAAAATCCGAATCATAATGAGGACAATAATCCTATCTGCTCCCTTGACATAAATAATTTGTTTCTGACTAAACCAGTGATTCGAAAAATTTGAAACTTTGTTTACTGACTAGCAGAAGATGTTGAAGTAATAATATATTGATATCAGTACGATATTTTCATTTTTTTATCACAATTAGAATGTCCAAATCCAAAATTCTCGTAGTTATTAATTTTTGACTGAGTCAGCAATTCAAAAAATTTGAAACTGGTAATATTAACTGAAAAAGGATGTAAAATCATTATAATGAAGACAAAATAACGCTGCCTGATTTTTCCACACAATTATAGTGTTCGAAAATCCGAATCATGATTGGAACAATAATCCTAAATGTTCCCTTGGGATAAATAATTTATTTCTGACTGAACTAACGATCCGAAAGAATTGAAATTATTGGTACTGACTGAAAAAGAATCTAGAATCAACATACTAAAGACAAAATGAAGCTTCTTGATTTTTTCACACGATTATAGTGTTCCAAACTTCGAATCACAAAACGTACAATAATCCTATTTGTTCTCTTGACATAAATAATTGATTCTTGACTGAACCACTTAGTCGAAAAATTTGAAACTACTAATACTGACTGAAAAAAGATGTTGAATAAATATGCTGAAGACAGAATGACGTGTCCTGTTTTTTGAACAAAATTATAGTGTTCTAAAATCCGAATCATAATGAGGACAATAATCCTATCTGCTCCCTTGACATAAATAATTTGTTTCTGACTAAACCAGTGATTCAAAAAATTCGAAACTTTGTTTATTGACTAAAAAAGGATGTTGAAGTAATAATTTATTGATATCAGAATGAAATTTTCATTTTTACAACACAATTATAGTGTCCAATCTCAAACTCGTAGTTATTAATTTTTGACCAAGTCTGAAAATCAAAAAATTTTAAATTGTTAATATTGACTGAAAAAAGGTGTAACATCAATATAATAGAGACAAAATAACGCTGCCTGATATTTCCATACAATTCTAGTGTTCGAAAATTCGAATCATGATAGGTACAATAATCCTGTCTGCTCCCTTGACATAAATAATTTATTTCTGACTGAACTATCGATCCAAAAAATTTGAAATTGTTAGTACTGACTAAGAACGGATGTAAAATTAACATACTGAAGACAGAATGTCACTCCTTGATTTTTCACACAATTATAGTGTTCCAAACTTCGAATCACAAAAGTTACAATAATTCTATTTGTTCCCTTGACATAAATAATTTATTCCTGACTGAATTAGTCAGTCAAAAAATTTGAAACTACTAACACTGACTGAAAAAGTATGTTGGATGAATATACTGAAGACAGAATGACGTGTTCTGTATTTTTAACAAAATTATAGTGTTCCTAATTCCGAATCATAATAAGTACAATAATCCTATCTGCTCCCTTAATATAAATAATTTTTTCCTGACTAAAGCAGTAATTAAAAGAATTCGAAACTTTGTTTACCGACTAGGAAAGGATGTTGAAGTAATAATATATTCATATCAGAGTGACATCTCTGTTTTTCCCGACACAATTATAGTGTCCAAACTCAAATTCGTAATTATTAATTTTTGACTAAGTCTACAATTGAAAAAATTTTAAACTGTTAATATTGACTGAAAAAGGATGTAAAATTATTATGATGAAGACAAAATAACGCTGCCTGATTTTTCCACACAATTATAGTGTTCGAAAATCCGAATCATGGTAGGTACAATAATCCTATACGTTCCCTTGAGATAAATAATTTATTTCTGACTGAACTGACGACCCAAAAAATTTGAAATTATTGGTACTGACTTAGAAAGTATGTAAAATTAACATACTGAAGACATAATGTCGCTTCTTGATTTTTTCACACAATTATAGTGTTCCAAACTTTGAATCACAAAACGTACAATAATTCTATTTGTTCCCTTGACATAAATAATTTATTCCTGACTGAACCAATTGGTCAAAAAAATTGGAACTATCAATATTGACTGGAAAAGGATGTTGAATCAATATACTGGAGACAGAATGACGTGTCCTGTTTTTTCAACAAAATTATAGTGTTCTAAAATCCGAATCATAATGAAGACAATAATCCTATCTGCTCCCTTGACATAAATAATTTTTTTCTGACTAAACCAGTGATTCAAAAAATTTGAAATTTTGTTTACTGACTAAGAAAAGATGTTGAAACAATAATATATTTAGATAGGAGTGACATCTTTGTTTTTTCCAACACAATTAGAGTGTCCAAACTCAAACTCGTAGTTATTGATTTTTGACTGAGTCAGCAATTCAAAAAATTTGAAACTCTTAATATTGACTGAAAAAGGATGTCAAATTATTATACTGAACACAAAATTACGCTGCCTGATTTTTCCACACAATTATAGTGTTTGAAAATCCGAATCATGATAGGTACAATAATCCTATATGTTCCCTTGAGATAAATAATTTATTTCTGACTGAACTAACGACCCAAAAAAATTGAAATTGTTGGTACTGACTAAAAAAAGATGTCAAATTGACATACTGAAGACAAAATGGCGCTCCTTGATTTTTTTACACAATTATAGTGTTCCAAACTTCGTATCACAAAAGGTACAATAATCCTATTTGCTCCCTTGACATAAATTATTCAATATTGACTAGAACAGTGACTCAAAAAATTCAAAATTATTTGTGCTGACTAAGAAAAGATGTAAAATTAACTTACTGAAAACAGAATGACGCTTTTTGTTGTTTTCACACAATTATAGTGTTCCGAATTCCCAATCACAATAATTCATTCCTGAGTAGGCCAAAAAACTGATTTGAACCCTTATGGAATTCTTTTATGAATTTTTATGTAATAAATGAAATGATTGTGAGTAACTGTCAACTTTGACAGGTGTATATTAAAACTGAATGTACCAGTTCGTGTAATAATTATCCTGGGAAATAATTCCAGCCCGCAAAGCGTAATAGGTAAATTTAAAAATTAAAATCAATGATTACATAGCTTTATTGTGTTTACACTACACAATGTGGCATTACTCAAGGGGTTGTACATATAATCTTGAACTAATTCACCCTTAACAACATCAAGGCAAACCAATCGATGCTAAGGAGTCCTTGAAGCGGTACTTTACTTTTTTACATGAAAAATAATATTTACCGCCATACTATGTACATGTATAACCTTCAATAAGTGCAAACACAATAGAAAATTGATTTTCAGCCCTTAAAATAATAATGAATAGCGCTTAAACAGCTGAGAGCTTTTTTGAAGCATCAGTATTTGCTGTGTCAACTTTATTGACATAAATGAAAACCTGCTGAAACTTTAAGTGGACATTTGTTGAATTTGGCCTGAAGCCATACTTGTTCACTTCTGAAAAACATCATCTTCCAAGTAAATATCGTTTTTCTTTCCTTCTTTTTGCCTCCCTTCCTGTTTTTACGTTTTTATATTCCAGGATCAAATTCGCAACAGGTTTATCAAAATTAGCAATTAATTTTGAGCTGTAATGATTTTTGGGGGTTGTAAAGATGCTTCCCTGATGCTTTTTTTCTTTTGAGGGACTTTAAAATGGCAATCGATTCATTGTTGGCCTCCAAAGCACATAAAACTCAAACTTTGTAGCGAGTTGTCCGTTCCTGTAAGCTGAATGCTTTTTATTGCGGCTTTAAATACACAAGCACATTCAAACTTTAACTGAAGTCGAAGTGGACATTTTGTAAAGTTGTTTTATACTTGTTTTTGAATAGAATTATGGGTAAAAGTAGGTCATTGAGAAATCGCAGCCATCAGGACAAACAACTTCTCATTTTCCCCTCAATTTTGTTATGTCCAAATTTAATAGCAAAAAATTTGATTACCACCCTGCACAATATTTAAATTATATCTAAATACCAATCTGTGTATTAGGTATTCGAAAATATTTTCATTCCAATACTGAAATAGAAGCAAAATGTGCCTGTTTTACAATTGTATCCAAATAAACATTCATGTATTTGTTTTGCTCAATTTGTAGTACAAATAGTGTGTGCAGTTTGTAAAACAAATAAAATATAGTGAGCAGTGTGTAAAATAAATAGAATTCAATATTTTTCTGCACTCCCTATTACTTCAACCCTCTGAAATAAATATAAATACGTAAAAAGACGTTTACAAGTTCAAATTGCGAATTCTGAGGCTGTGGGTTCGAACCCTACTCACGGCATGAATAATTGCTACCACACAGAGCCCTTAATATATATTTAGTGATTCTGCTGAATTAAATTGATTAAAAATAAGATTTAAACGATATTTTATGAGTATATGTAGTGAACGCCTCCACCAAATTTTTCTGCACAAAACTTCAATAAATATATAGAAACTTCTAGAAAAAACTTGAAAAATTTGCTGTCCTGAGCAAGACTTGACCTCTTTCTTCCCTAAATTACACGTGTGACGTCATAAATATCACTTATTAACCCTACATCATTCTCCAAACTAGGAATGAGTATATAAGGGGTTGAATCATGCTACAAAAACATGTCACTATTTAAAAGGCTGTATCTCCTGGGATAACAATCATAAAGAAATAAATTTACCCTTAATAGAAAGCCAGTATAGTGTTTTTTATTTGAAATTAAAAATTGTTCCATTTTAACCCCAAATATGTCAACTTAAGGGGTGTGAAAGACCAAACGTCAAAACAAAAATTTGGTACACTTTCAAAGCTCACATCTCCTGAATTATTGTTCGTAAAACTATAAATTAAAGCTTGCAGGAAGCTTAAGTAGTGTTTGCAACTAAAAAATCAACCCTTATTTCTTAATTCTCAAATATAGTTGTATAAAAATAAGAGCAAGGCGAGTTGCGTGCGATAATCTGCTGCCAAGCATGTCACAATTTAAAAGCTCATAACTTCTAGAATAATAATCGTAAAACGATGAAACAAATGCTAGTAGGGGGTAAATATAGTGCCATTTATCACAAAATCAGTTACCACCCTCTAATTTATAATCTGTGCTGACAATGCTACTAAAAACTGACACACTTACAAAATTTATATCTCCTGAAATATTGATCATAGAATAATATACCAAAAGCTTTTGAGAAGCTTTTGTAGTGCCATTTAACCATAAAACCATAAAACCAATCGTAAATCATTCCATTTTCAAATATGGTAGCGTGAAGAAAAAATATAAGGTGAAATTTCATACCCCATGTACTACAAGCCTAAATCAAACATGTCATAATTTAAAAGCTCGTATCTACCAAAATAATGGTCGTAGAATTATGAACTAAAAGCTGTTGGAAAGCTCATGTTATGCCATTTATTATTTTATGAATGGTATATCTGTTTATTATTTAATTTGGTAGCATAAAAAAAAAATATAAAGTGAAATTCAATGTTTCATGTACGACGAGTGTCCGTCAAACGTCACAATTTAAAAGCTCGTATCTACCTAAATAATAATGACAGGATGATAAATTTATCCTTATTAGGAAGCTTATATAGTGCCATTTATTTTAAGCTGAGAATTGTTCCAATTCAACCCCTAATATGTTAAATTCAGGGGTGGGAATATCAAATGATGCAACAAGAATCTGTCACGTTTTCAAAGCTCACATCTCCTGAAATAATGGTCGTATATCTATGAACCAAAAGCTTTTGAGGAGCTTATGTAGTGCCATTTATCATCAAACCAATTTTACATCATTTTATTCTTGTATATGATAGCACGAAGGAAAAATAGAAGGCCAAATGTCATGCCCTAAATATGACGAACCTCTGTCAAACATGTCACAGTTTGAAAGCTCGTATCTACCAAAATAAAGATCGTAGAATAATAAATTTGCCCCTAAAAGAAAGCTAATATAGTGCCATTTAATAAAAACTGAGAATTGTTTTATTGCAACCCCAAATATGTCGACTTCAGGGGTGTGGAAGACCAAATAAAGAAACGAAAATCTGGTACACTTTCAAAGCTCACATTTTCTGAAATAATAATCGTAAAACTATGAACTGAAGCTTTTAGGAAGCTTAAATTGTATTTTCAACTATAAAATCAACCCCAAATTATTTAACTGTCAAATATGGTGGAAAAAGCATAAAAACCAAGCGAGCTTCGTGTGGCGAACTGCTGCCAAGCATGACACAATTTGAAAGCTCGTATCTACCAAAATAATTACTGTAGAATGATGAATTGAACTTTAGTAGAAAGTTCATAAAGTGTTTTTTATTTAAAGCTAGAATTGTTTTATTTCAATCTCAAATATGTTGATTCCAGGGGTGGGAAAGACCAAATGATGCAACGAAAATCTGGTACAGTTTCAAAGCTTACATCTCTTGAAATAATGGTCGTAGAACTATGAATTGAAGCTTATAAAAAGCTTACGTTATGTTCTTAACTACAAAATCAACCCCTAATTATTTAACCGTCAAATATGGTGACAAAAAAATAAAAGCCAAGCGAGCTTCGTACGACGATTAGCTGCCAAGCATGTCACAATTTGAAAGCTCGTATCTACCAAAATAATGATGGAAGAATAATGAAATTTACTTTAGTAGGAAGCTTTTATAATGCCATTTATTTAAAGTTGAGAATTATTTGGTTTTAACCCCAAATATGTCGATTTAAAGAGTGTGGATGACCAAATGTAGAAACGAAAATCTGGTACACTTTAAAAGCTCACATCTCCTGAAATAATGGTCTTAGAACTATAAAATGAAGCTTGTAGGAAGCTCATACAACGTTTCTGCCCTTAAAATCAACACTACATTATTCAGTTGCAAAATATAGTAGCACAAAAATAAAAACAAGCCGAGTTTCATACGACGATCCGCTGCCAAGCATGTCACAATTTGAAAGCTCATATCTTCTAGAATAAAAGTCGTATAGTGATAGTACAAACATTAATAGGGGTTGATATAGTGTCATCAACAATAAAATCAACCACACTTTATTCAATTCCCAAACATGGTAGCAAAAAAATAAAAACTAGTCGAGTTTCACATGACGATCCGATGCCAAGCATGCCCCAATTTGGAAGCTTGTTTCTATTGAAATAATGATTGCAGAATGATACATTTACAATTAATAGAAAGCGAATATAGTGCTTAAAAGTTTGAAGTTGAAATTGTTTCATTTCAACCCCAAATATGTCAAATTCAGGGGGTGGAAGACCAAATGAAGAAACGAAAATCTGGTTCACTTTCAAAGCTATCATCTCCTGAAATAATAGTCGTAGAATTATGAAATGGAGCTTTTAGAAAGCTCATACAGTGCTTTGACCTTAAAATCAACTCTACATTATCTATTTATCAAATATGGTTGCGTAAAAATAAAAACGAAACAAGCTTCGTGTGGCGAACCATTGCCAAGCATGTTATAATTTGAAAGCTCGAATCTACCAAAATAATTATTGTATAATGATGAATTTAACCTTGATAGAAAGCTCATATAGTGTTTTTTATTTGAAGTTGAGGATTTTTGAATTTTAACCCCAAATATGTTGATTCCAGTGGTGGGAAAGACCATATGATGCAACAAAAATCTATCACGTTTTCAAAGCTCACATCTCCTGAAATAATGGTCGCAGAATTGTGAGTTGAAGCTTATATGGAGCTTACATTATATAATCAACTATAAAATCAACCCTAAATTATTTAACTGTCAAATATGGTGGAAAAAAAATAAATACCGAGCAAGCTTCGTGCGACGAACCACTGTCAAGCATGTCACAATTTGAAAGCTTGTATCTACCAAAATAGTTATCGTAGAATGATTAACCTAACTTTAGTAAAAAGCTCATAAAGTGCTTATTATTGAGAATTGTTTGAATCCAATCTCAAATATGTTGATTCCAGGGGTGGAGAAGACCAAATGATGCAACAAAAATCTGTCACGTTTTCAAAGCTCATATCTCTTGAAATAATGGTCGTAGAATTGTGTATTGAAGCTCAAAGAAAGCTTACCTTGTGTTATCGACTATAAAATCAACCCTAAATTATTTAATTGTCAAATATGGTGGCAAAAGTATAAAAACCAAGCGAGCTGCGCGCGACGAACCACTGCCAAGCATGTCGCAATTTGAAAGCTTGTATCTACCAAAATAATTTTTATAAAATTATGAACTTAACCTTAGTAGAAAGCTCATAAAGTGTTTCTTATTTAAAGTTGAGAATTGTTTGATTTCAACCCCAAATATGTTGATTCCAGGGGTGGAAAAGACCAAATGTTGCAACAAGAATCTGTCACGTTTTCAAAGCTTACATCTCCTGAAATAATGGTCATAGAATTGTGAATTGGAGCTTATAGAAAGCTTGCATTATGTAATTAACTATAAAATCAACCCTAAATTATTTAATTCTCAAATATGGCGGCAAAAAAATAAAAACCAAGCGAGCTTCGCGTGGCGAACCGCTGCCAAACAAGTCACAATGTGAAAGCTCGTATTCACCAAAATAATTATTGCACAGTTATGAATCTAACTTTAATAGAAAGCTCATAAAGTGTTTTTCATTTGAGGTTGAATATTATCCAATTTAAACCCCATATATATTGATTCCAGGGGTGGGAAAGACCAAATGATACAACAAAAATCTGTCATGTTTTCAAAGCTCACATCTCCTAAAATAATAATTATAGAATTGTGAATTGGAGCTTATGGGAAGCTTATGTTGTGTTATCAACTATAAATTTAATCCCAAATTATTTTACTTTTAAATATGGTGGCGAAGAAGTAAAACCCAAGCAAGCTTCGTGCGACGAACCGCTGCCAAACAAGTCACAATTTGAAAGCTCGTATCTACCAAACTAATTATTGTACAATGATCAATCTAATTGTTCCATTTAAATCTCAAACATGCTAACTCCAGGGGTGGGAAAGACCAAATGATGCAACAAAAATCTGTCACGTTTTAAAAGCTCACATTTTCTGAAATAATGGTCGTAAAATTGTGAATTGAAGCTTATAGGAAGCTTACATTTTGTTTCTAACTATAAAATAAATTAACCCTGAATTATTTAACTCCAAAATATGGCGGCAAAAAAATTAAATCCAAACGAGCTTCGTACGACGATTAGTTGCCAAGCATGTTATAATTTGAAAGCTTGTATCTACCAAAATAATTATTGTACAGTTATGAATCTAACTTTAATAGAAAGCTCATGAAGTGTTTTACATTTGAAGCTATGAATTGTTCCATTTCAATTCCAAATATGTTGATTCCAGGGGTAGGAAAAACCGATTGGTACAACAAAAATCTGTCACGTTTTAAAGCTCACATCTCCTGAAATAATGGTCGCAGAACTGTGAATTGAAGCTTATAGAAAGCTTACATTATGTTGTTCACTATAATATCAACCGTAAATTATTTAACTATCAAATATGGTGGCAAAAAAATAAAATCGAAGTAAGCTTCGTGTGGCGAACCGCTGCCAAACAAGTCACAATTTGAAAGCTCGTATCTACCAAAATAATTATCGTAGAACGACGAACTCAACCTTAATAGAAAGCTCATGAAGTGCTTTTTATTTAAACTTAAAGACTGTTTAATTTCAACCCCAAGTATGTTGACTGTAGGGGTAGAGAAGACCAAATATAGAAACGAAAATTTGATACACTTTTAAAGCTCACATCTCTTGAAATAATGGTCGCAGATTTGTAAATTGAAGCTTTTATGAAGCTTAAGTAATGCCATGAACTATAAAATCAACCCCTTATCATTTAATTGCCAAATATGGTCGGAAAAAAATTTAAATAGGGCGAGTTCCGTACGATGATCTGAAACCAAGCATGTCACAATTTGAAAGCTCATATCTTTTGGAATAATGATCGTAGAATAATAAAACAAATGGTAGTCGAGGGGTAGTAAAGTGCTTTTTATTATCAAATCAGTTTCAACCCCTCTTGTGGAAATTTCAGTGAGGATGCAATTAAAATCTGTTACACCCCCAAAATTATATTTCCTGAAATAATAATCCTGGAATGATGAATCAAGCGTTGGTAAACGGCTCATTTAGTGTCAAAAGCTTCAACCCTTCATTTTACAACCCCTAATTTAATTTTATGTTTGAGGTTGCAGCACAGTCGTAATTTAAAATGAGGATTGTAGAAAATGGTGCCAATTCAGTTTGCCCGTAATTAAACTCGAGTAAAACTACTTTTATATTGGTTTGGGCATACAGAACAAATGTTCGATTAATAGTCTTATAAACAAATATATGTAAGAGAAATTGGGGCTTGTGTGGATGTACTAATGAACCGACAAACTTTAAATTGAAAAATTACTGTAATGGATAAACTTTCAGGGTTGTTTGATTATCAAATGGGGTGAAAGCACGATCTATTCGCCAATTAATGGCTACGCATGAATCAATAGCTCCGTAGTCATTAATTGCAAGTAATAACAGAATTATCAGCCTAATGATATTATCTGAGATATCCTGAAATGAGATTTAGTGACGTAATGGGGTGGTGGTCGTGTTGGTCAACAGCATCAGCAGCTATAAAGCAAGGGGAGCAAATTGCGGAGGTCATGGCCAACTTGATCGAATTACCTATCATAGATGAGCAACAAAATTGCATTACGATGCGAGAAAACAGACCTGGCGATAATAAAACAAATAATTAATAATTTTTTTGTATTTATTAATAGATCCCCCACTATTTATCTCCCACGTGACGACGCCACGCTGAAAGCCCACTACGTCGCTTCCGTTTCAGCTAGTACGTTGTCGTGTATCGTGCGTCGATTGTTTGTGTCCTGGCGTCGATTCGCGAGTGACGCGCGTCGGAGATTAAGCTCGAGGTGATTGGCAGATGTTTACGTGGCAAAGAGGCTTATATCCTCACGACGGAAGTCGAACTAAGTTTGGTGTAGCTTCCGGGTGATTAGATTTTGACGTTAGTTGTGATGAATTGTGATGGAGATTAGGTAAATATGCAAAGTACAGCAATTAAAACAAGGAATATATTGTGGAAATTACTTTAATGGATTTTTGATCTATATTTAATTATATTTAATTTTGCCCCTACCAAATATAAATACAGAGTACGCCCATGAGTGCAAAGTATTTTTTTCGTTACAATATGGTCCTAAATATGTCAGTTACTAAGTTAAAGCTCTCTATCGGCGATATCTCGCCGTTTATCGATCCTAGAACAAAAATACAAGCACAACAATTTCTTCAAAATTTTTAAAACATTTTTATTGATCTACAGATCACTTAAAAGACTAAATTTACAGCCACATACAAATCCATGATCTATTCATAACGTGAATGAACCATTTTATTTGGGTTAACCTCTGTGTTTCGTCATTCAAACGTTTCGGCAGTCAGGTACTGCCTTCGTCAACTAATAACAAAATTTGAAGTTTCTGCCGAAGGCAGCAACCATTTTACGCTGCAATATGATCTATTCTTTACATGAATCACATTTAAATCAACTGTTTTTAATGTAGTTGAACTGATTTTAATCGGCATTTGAATTACAACATTTGACAGACATGTGCTGTCTTCGGCAGATAATCATAAAATTAGGCATATCTGTCGAAGGCAGTAAATATTTTATGCTGCACCATGGTCTATTCTTTACGTGAATCACATTAAAATAATTGTTTGTAACGAATTTCAATTGTAATCCCATCTGAAACAACTATCTTATTTCGACGTATGAATTTCAACGTTTCGGCACACAGGTGCTGCCTTCGTCAAATATTAACGACAAATTTTATATTGCCCACTATATCGTGGTCTATTTTCAATGTGAATGTATTATAATCATATTGAAATCAACTGTTTCTAATGGGTATTTGGATTACAATTTTTCGGCAGACATGTGCAGCCTTTGGCAGATAATTACAAAATCTGCCGAAGGCAGCAAGCGTTTTATGCTGCACCATGGTCTATTCTCTACGTAAATCACATTAGAATTAATTGTTTTTCAACTGTAATCCCATCTGAAACAACTGTCTTATTTCGGCGTATGAATTTCAACGTTTCTGCATACAGGTGCTGCCTTCGTCAAATATTAACGACAAATTTTATATTCCTCACTAAATCATGGTCTATTTTTAATGTGAATGTACTACAATCATATTAAAATCTACTGTTTCTAATGGGTATTTGAATTACAATTTTACGACAGACATGTGCTGCCTTCGTCAGTTATTCACAAAATTTGAAACTTCCGGCAAAGACAGTTACTATTTTATGTTGCACCAGGGTCTATCGTTTACGTGAATCATATCAGAATACAGTGTTTTTTACGTACTTCAACTGTAATCCTATCTGAAACAACTGTCTAATTTCGGCATATGAATTCCTACGTTTCGGCACACAGATGCTGCCTTCGTCAAATATTGACAACAAATTTCATATTTTGACGAGGGAAGCAACCATTTTTCTCTATATCATGGTCTATTTTTAATGTGAATTCACTATAATCATAATAAAATCAACTGTTTCTTATGGGAACTTTCCGACAGACATATGTGCTGCCTTCGGCAGATAATTATAAAATTTGGCATTTATGCCGAATGCAGCAAGCATTTCACGTTTTACTATGGTCTATTCTTTACTTGAATTACATTAGAACTAATTGTTTTTCAACTGTAATCCCATCTGAAACAACTGTCTTATTTCGGCGTATGAATTTCAACGTTTCGGGACACAGGTGCTGCCTTCGTCAAATATTAACAGCAAACCTCATATTTTGACGAGGACAGCAACCATTTCCCACTATATCATGGTCTATTTTTGATGTAAATGTACTTCAATCATGATAAAATCAATTTTTTCCAATGGGTATTTGACTTACAACTTTTCGACAGACATGTGCTGCTTTCGGCAAATAATTACAAAATTGGGCATTTTTGACGATGGCAACAACCTTTCTACGTTGAACCATGATCTATTCTTTACGTGAATCTCATTAAAATCAAGTGTTTCAACGTATTTAAACTGTAATCATATTTCAAATAACTGTCTTATTTCGGTGAATGAATTCCAACGTTTCGGCATATAAATGCTGCCTTCATCAGGTAATTACAAGAGAATTTATATTTTAATAAAAGCACTGTAATCATATTTGAATAAACTGTTCTAATGGGTATTTGAATTACAATTTTCCGACAGACATGTGCTGCCTTCGGCAGATAATTATAAAATTTGGCATTTCTGCTGAAAGCAGCAAGCATTTTACGTTTCATTAAGGTCTATTCTCTACGTGAATTACATTAGAATTAATTGTTTTTCAACTGTAATCCCATCTGAAACAACTGTTTTATTTCGGCGTATGAATTTCAACGTTTCGGCACACAGTAGCTGCCTTCGTCAAGTATTAACGACAAATATTATATTCTGACAATGGCAGCAATCATTTCACACCATACATTAGTCTTTTTTTAACGTGAATGCATTACAATCACATTTAAATCAACTGCTTTGTATCGATATTTGAACTACAACTCTCCGACTGACATGTGCTGCCTTCGGCAGATAATTACAAAACTAGGCATTTCTGACGTAGACAGCAATTTTTTTACGTTACATCAAGGTCTATTCTCCACGTAAATTACATTTGGATCAACTGTTTTTAACGTATTTGAACTATAATCACATTTGGAATAACTGTTCTGAATCGGTATTTGAATGTACAAAACATTTTGACAGACTGTGCTGCCTTCGTCAATTATTCACAAAATTTGGAGTTTCTGACAAAAGCAGTAATGATTTTATGTTGTACCATGATAAATTCTTTACGTATTTAAACGGTAATTCAATTCGGAAAAACTGTTTCAAATCGGTATTTAAATTACAACGTTTCGGCACACAGGTGCTGCCTTCGTCAAGTTTTAACGACAAATTTTATATTCTGACGGAGGAAACAGACATTTCACGCTATATCTTGATTTATTTCCAACGAGAATGTACTACATTTGCATTTAAATCAACCGTTTGAATCGGTATTTGAATCACAACTTTTCGACAAACAGGAGCTGCCTTCGTCCGATAATTAAAAAATTTGGCATTTCTGTCGAAGGCAGCAATTATTTTACGTTGCACAATGATCTATTTTTAACGTATCTAATGTGTTTGAAATGTAATCACATTTGGAACAACTGTCTTATTTCGGTGTATGAAGCACAACATCTCGACACACAGGTGCTGCCTTCGTCAAATAATTACAAAACGTAGCATTTCTGACGGAAGCAGCAGACATTTTACGATGCACCATGGTCTATTCTTCACGTGAATTAAATTTAAATCAACTGTTACTAACGTTTTTCAACTGTAATCACATTTGGATGAACTGTTACGAATAACAACGTTTCGACAGACATGTGCTGCCTTCGGTAGATAATTGAATAATTTAGCATTTCTGCCGTAGGCAGTCAGTATTTTACGTTGCGCCATGGTCTATTCTTCACGTAAATTATATTAGAATTAATTCTTTTCTACGTATTTCAACTGTAATCTCATTTGAAACAATTGTCTTATTTCAGTGTATGAATTTCGGCACACAGGTGCTGCCTTCGTCAAATATTAAAGTCAAATTTTATATTTTGACGACAGCAGCAAACATTTCTCACTCTATTATTGTCTATTCTTAATGTAAATTCACTACAATCATATTGAAATCAACTGATTTGGATTGGTGTGAGAATTAAAAATTTTCGGCTAGCATGTGCTGTCTTCGGCAGATAATTACAAAATTAGTCATTTTTCACGAAGACAGCAATCTTTCCACGTTGTACCATGGTCTATTCTTTACGTGAATCACATTTGAATCAACTGTTTTCAACGTATTCAACCTATAACCAACTGTCTTAATTCGGTGTACGAATTTCTACGTTTTGGCACACAGGTGCTGCCTTCGTCAGATAATTACGAAAATATCCACATTCTGACAAAGTAATCAACTATTTCACACTATATCATAGTCTTTTTTTAATGTGAATGTACTACAATCACATTTAAATCAACTGTTTTGTATCGGTATTTGAATTACAACTTTTCGACAGACATTGCTGCCTTCAGCAGATAATTACAAAATTTGGCATTTCTGCCGAAGGCAGCTATCATTTTACGTTGCACCAGGGTCTATTCTTTTCGTGAATTACATTGGAAATCTTTGTTTTTAACGTTTTTCAATTGTAATCCCATCTGAAACAACTGTCTTATTTCAATGTATGAATTTAAACGTTTCGGCACACAGATGCTGCCTTCGTCAAATATTAACGTCAAATTTCATATTCTGACGAAGGCAGTAGCCATTACCCACTATATCATAGTTTATTTTTAATGTAAATGTACTACAATCATAATGAAATCAACTGTTTTGAATTGGTGTTTGAATTACAACTTTTCGGCAGGCATGTGCTGCCTTCGGCAGATAATTACTAAACTAAGCATTTCTGATAGCGGCAGCAACTATTTTGTGTTACATCATGGCTTATTTTACACGTGAATAACATTTAAATGAACTGTTTTTGACTTGTAATCACATTTAAATCAAATGTCTTATTTCGTGTAAGAATTTTGACGTATCGGCATACAGGTGCTGCCTTCATCGAATAATTACAAAAATTTTCACATTCTGACAAAGGCAGCAATCGTTTTACACTATACCATGGTCTATTTTCAACGCGAATGTACTACAATCACATTAAAATCAACTGTCATGAAGCGGTATTCGAATTACAACTTTTCGGCAGGCATGTGCAGCCTTCGGCAGATAATTACAAAATTAGGTATTTCTGACAAAGGCAGCACCTATTTTGCGTTATATTATGGCCTATTCTCCACGTGAATCACATTTAAATCAACTGTTTTTAACGTATTTCAACTATAATCCACTCTGAAACAACTGTCTTGATTCGGTATACGAATTTCAACGTTTCGGCACACAGGTGCTGCCTTTGTCAAGTATTAACGGCAAACTTTATATTTTGACAAAGCCAAAAAAAATTTGACGCTTGAATATGGTCAATTTTTGACGTCAATGTACCACAATCACATATAAATCAATTGTTTTGAATCGGTTTTTAGATTACTACTTTTTGGCAGGCATGTGCTGCCTTCGGCAGATAATTACAAAACCTGGCATTTCTGCCGAAGGCCGCAAGCATTTTACGTTGCAGCATGGTCTATTCTTTACGTGAATTACATTGGAATTAATTGTTTTCAACGTATTTCAACTGTAATCCCATCCGAAACTACTGCCTTATTTCGGCGTATGAATTTCAACGTTTCAGCTCGAAGGTGCTGCCTTCGTCAAATAATTACAAAAATGTTTATATTCTGACAAGTACAGTAATCGTTTCACACTATGCCATGGACTATTTTTAACGTGAATGTACTACAATCAACTGTTATGAAGCGGTATTCAAATTACTACTTGTCGGCATTTATGTGCTGCCTTCGGCAGATATTTACAAAATTTGTCAATTTTGACGAAAGTAATAACCTTTTTACGTTGTACAATGGTCTATTCTTCACGTGAATCATATTTAAATTCACTGTTTTTAACATATTCAACCTGTCGTCACATTTAAATCAACTGTATCAGTTCGGTATACGAATTTTTACGTTTCGGCACACTGGTGCTGCCTTCGTCGGATAATTACAGAAAACTTAAAATTCTGACAAAGGCAGCGATTGTTTCACACTATACTTTTTAACGTGAATTTACTACAATCACATTTAAATCAACTGTTTTGTATCGGTATTTGAATTTGAGCTTTTCGGCAGGTATATGCTGCCTTCGGCAGATATTTACGAAAGAAGCTTTTTTTACGTTGTACAATGGTCTGTTTTCTACGTGAATGACATCAAAATCAACTGTTAATGTATTTAACTTATAATCAACTGTCTTGATTCGGTGTACAAATTTTTACGTTTCGGCGTACATGTGCTGCCTTCGGCAGATAATTACAAAATTGTTCATATTCTGACGAAGGCAGCAGATATTTAGCACTATACTATGGTCTATTTTCAACGTGAATGTACTACAATCACATTTAAATTATTTGTTATGAAGCAATATTCGAAATACAACTTTTCGGCGAACATGTGCTGCCTTCGGCAGATAATTACAAAATAAGGCATTTTTCACGAAGACAGCAACCTTTCCACGTTGTACAATGGTCTATTTTTCACGTGAATCACATTTGAATCAACTGTTTTTAATGTATTTAACCTATAATCAACTGTCTTAATTCGGTGTACGAATTTTTACGTTTCGGCACACAAATGCTACCTTCGTCAGGTAATTACAAAATTTCATATTCTGATAAATGCAGCAATCATTTTGCACTATACTATGGTCTATTTTCAACGTGAATCACATTTAAATGAACTGATTTTGGCAGACATGTACTGCCTTCGACAGATAATTACAAAATTAGGTATTTCTGACGAAGGCAGCACCTATTTTGCCTCACACAATGGTCTATTCTTCACGTGAATCATTTTTAAATCAACTGTTTTTGACGTATTTTATCTGTAATCACATTTAAATCAACTGTATTATTTCGGTGTACGAATTTTTTTGTTTCGGCACACATATGCAGCCTTCGGCAGACGATTACAAAACTTTTAATATTTTGATAAAGGCAGCAATCATTTCACACTATACCGTGGTCTATTTTCAACGTGTATGTACTACAATCATATTTAAATTAACTGATTTGAATTGGTATTTGAATTATAACGTTTCGGTACACAAATGCTGCCTTCGTCAGATATTTTGACGAAGGCAGCAACCTTTCTCCGTTGTGTAATGGTCTATTCTTCACGTGAACCACATTAAAATCAACTGCTATTAACGTATTCAACCTGTAATCACATTTAAATCAACTCTCTTATAAAGTGTAATAATTTTGACGTTTCGGCACACAGGTGCTGCCTTCGGCAGATAATTGCGAAAATTTTCACATTCTGACAAAGGCAGCAATTGTTTTACATTATATCATGGAGTATTTTTAACGTGAATGTACTACAATCACATTTAAATCAATTGTTTTGAATTGAAATTTGAATTATAACGTTTCGGCATACAAATGCTGCCTTCGGCAGATATCTACAAAAATTGTCATTTTTGACGAAGGCAGCAATCATTTTACGTTGCACAATTTAAATTAATCATTTTTAACGTATTTCAACTGTAATTACATTTATTTATGTGCTCAGGGGCTCATAAGTGTCTTACTCCGGTACTAAATTACTTTAATATGCAGCAGAGCTATTTTTAAAACAAATAGTAATATATAACTTAAACATGATACTCCCACCATTAAATTTAATGTAAAGTATTTTGTAAAACGTATATTCCAAAGGTGAACGAAGCAGGATTATATTTTAATATTTAATTCATTACAGGATGAAAATATAAAACTCAAAACGACGAAAACCTCCTTTTCTGTTTGATTATATACTTTATTAATTTATAAATTAAATAAAACCATTAGGAGAAAGCTTGAGTACTTAGGATACAATAGTTTAGCACTGTTTACGTACCTTCTGGCGGAACGTAAATTCAAGCCCCCATAACTTTGATTTGAATAATATTTCAGATTTAAAATTTTCAGGATAAAATGAAGTTATGAAGTTTATTTGATGTACCAAATTTCATTTCTGTAGCTTTACTGTTATAAAATATATTAATACTTGAATGTATTGACCTGGTCATTCACCTACTGAAGATCGTTGTTATCATTAGGGTACTTCTGGTAGTCGTAGAATGTTGAAATTTGATACACAGGTTGAGATGTATGTACAAGTGATAAAGTAACTGCAAAAATTAGTAATTTCCCTTCCTAACCTCTAAAAGTACCCCCTACAAGTTTTGTACGGTCTGTGTACCTTCGCTTGACTCGACGTTATTTGAGCCGCCATAACTTCAATCTGAATGATATTTCAGACTTCAAATTTTCAGGATAAGATGATGTTGTATAGTTCATTTGTTGTACCAAATTTTGTTTTTGTAGCTTTGCTATTATAGAATTTATTGATACATGAGTTTTACTGACCTGTTGGACACTTACTTACTGATGATCGTTGTTATCATTAGGGTACTTTTCGTGGTCGTAGAAAGTTGAAATTTGGTATATAAGTAGTGATGTATGTACAAATGATAAAGTAACTGCAAAAAATTAGTTATCCCTCTTTTCAACCCTGTCAAAGTGGGAGAGTAGATTCAAATGTAAATTGGTAACTCTTATATCCAATCGTTTTTCAAATTAGTTTCTGCTTTATAATAATGTACCTAATGAAAAACTACTTCAGCTTTTGTGTTTAATCCCAACAAGAAACTGTTCTTTATTAATTTCCATTATGCATTGTTATTTATCGTCCCTATAAATCCTGCTTAGCTTGAACAAAGTTTCCATAGGATATCCACTTCTGAAAGTGCATTATGCTTTTAGATTAAATTGTGTGTTATACGTGCCCACAAAAAAAGGTATTTCTATGAGGTTTCTAACCTCACCTACTTCCGTATCATCCTAAAACAATTCCAGAACTATTTTTCAATGATTGGTCATCAAAAGTCGATGAATATCTTCGAAGGCAACCTTGGGGATTAAAATATTCGATATTGAACCTCCCCCATATTATAAATCAAAGTTCTTGCGATAAAACTGCGGAAACCAGCCAAATTTCCTCTGAATTCAGCAAGATTCTAGGTTACTGCGGTGATTTACACCTTTTGGGGTGAATCCTGTTTTATATTCTGTGGAATAAATTGAGATGAAAAGATCCAACGGCGTTCAGTGCCCAAAAAGCTATTAAATTTTATATCTGAGATATATATTGTACTATTACTAAAAATAGGTGTTTAGAGTTTGGAGGGAACCTTCAGGAGTCTCTCCACTAAATGGCATAACAAATGAATATATAAGTCGGTCATGACACGCTGTTGCGTAACGTCGAATCTTAAATAGAAGTTTGCCCGAAAAGTATCAGACATTGACTTTTCTACGTGAATTATTGTCAACAGAAGATATTTTGTGTTTAGAGGGCACCTTCGTGAGTATTTTTCACTAAGCGGTTTGTCGGATGAGCCGCTCAATCAATTGTGGCACGCTCTTGTATAAACGTAGAATCTTACAATAAGAGCCTGCCGGGAACGCCCAAGGTTTTGAATGATAGCTGCCTATTTACGTGTACTATGCCAAAAAAAAATATATTCAAAGTTAAAACGATATATAAAAAAGCTTGCTGCAAAGTTTCAGCTTTGTATGTTGAATAACAAAAAAGATATGCGACTTTAAAGTTGAGGGTTGGTTCTGGGAGCGCGCGCTTGACGCTGCTGACCGCGGCAGGCCTATAGAGGCGCATGAATGTCCCATATATTTTTCAACATATTAGTAACAAAACAAAAGTAGTTTGATGTGTCAAAATAATTTCCTAAATGGATAGCGAAATTATTTTTAAAACTTCATTATCTGGTTTTACGAGTCTGCATATAATTGCAAAAATTTAAGAGGGCAGCTTGAATTTAGCACTACAACCGAATGAAATTGAAAGAATGATGTATAAAAATGCTTTCTACAAAGTTTCAGCTCAATATGTTCAATAGTAAAAAAGATATGCGCTTTTAAATTTGAGGGTTGAGTTTTCTGGGAGCGCGCGCTTGATGCTGCTGACTGTGGTGTCGCGTAAATGACCTTAACCGTACCTCCGAAATATATTCACGACTTTTATTCAATTTTATTGATTTTCAAGTAATCTTAACATAACTTTTTGAACTGTACTTCGGTGTGCATCATTCGTTGATGTACAGGGTGCTAAAGGTTAACATATTGCCGGCAATTATTAATAATTTCCTTTGAAATTCAAGCCATATATTCTTCAAGGTTTTATTAACAAAACAAAATTGGTTTGATGCTTCAAAATGATTTCCTGAATGGATAGCGAATTTTCAAAAAATGTCTTGACTGGTTTTACGAATCTGCATATGATTGCAAAAATTTGATAGTGCAGCTAGAATTTTGCACTACAACTGAAAGAAATTGAAAGAATGATGTTCAAGAAAACTTCCTACAAAATATCAGCTTAATATGTTTGATCGTAAAAAATATATGCGACTTTAAAGTTGAGGGTTAAGTTTTCTGGGAGCGCACGCTTGACGTTGCTGACCGCGGCGGGCCTATAGAGGCGCGTAAATGACCCTGACCATACCTCCGTAATATATTTATGACTTTTATTCAATTTTATTGATTTTTAGGTAATTTTATCAAACCTTTTTGAACTGTACTTCAGTGTGCATCATTTGTTGATGTACAGAGTGCTAAAGGTGAACATATTTCCGGCAACTATTAATATTTTTTGTTGAAATTTGAACCATATATTTTTCAAGGTTTTATCAACAGCATAAAACCAGTTTGGTGATAACAGATAATTGCCTGACTGGATAGCGAGTTTTCCCAAAATGTCTTGTCTGTTTTCACGAGTCTGCATATAATTGCAAAAATTTGATAGTGCAGCTTGAATTTTGCACCAAAACTAAATCAAATTGAAAGAATGATGTTCAAGAAAACTGTCTACAAAGTTTCAGTTCAATATGTTCAATGGTAAAAAAGATATGCGACTTTAAATTTGAGGGATGAGTTTTCTGGAAGCGCTCGCTTGACGCTGCAGACCACGGCGGGCCTGTAGAGGCGCGTAAATGATCCTAATCATACCTCCGTAATATATTTCTGAGTTTTATTCACTTTTACTTATTTTTAAGTAATTTTATTATAACTTTTTGAACTGTACTTCGGTGTGCATCATTCGTTTGTACACCTTGATGTACAGGGTGTTAAAGGTCATCATATTTCCGGCAATTATTAATATTTTTCTATGAAATTTGAACCATATATTCTTCAAGGTCTTATTAACATAAAAAAAAGCCAGTTTTATAATAACAAATGATTTCCTGACTGGATAGCGAATTTCCAAAAAATGACTTGACTGGTTTTACGAGTCTGCATATAATTGCAAAAATTCAATAATACAGTATGAATTTTGCACTACAATTGAATGGAATTGAAAGAATGATATGTGAGAAAATTTCCTACAAAGTTTCAGTTCAATATGTTTAATAGTAAAAAAGATATGCGACTTTAAAGTTGAGGGTTGAGTTTTCTGGGAGCGCGCGCTTGACGCTGCTGACCGCGGCGGGCCTATAGAGGCGCGTAAATGACCCTGACCATACCTCCGTAGTATATTTATAACTTTTATTCAATTTTATTGATTTTTAGGTAATTTTATCAAACCTTTTTGAACTGTACTTCGGAATGCATCATTCGTTTGTACACCTTGATGTACAGGATGCTAAAGGTGAACATATTTCCGGCAGTTATTGATATTTTCTCTTGAAATTTGAACCATATATTTTTCAAGGTTTTATTAATAAAATGAAACCAGTTTGATGATAACAAATAATTTTCTGACTGAAAAGCGAATTTTCAAAAAATGTCTTGCTGGTTTTACGATTCTGCATATGATTGCAAAAATTTGATAGTGCAGCTTGAATTTTGCACTACAACCGAATAAAATTGAAAGAACGATGTTTCAAAAAACATCCTACAAAGTTTGAGCTCAATATGTCTAATGGTAAAAAAGATATGCGACATTAAAGTTGAGGGTTGAGTTTTCTGGGAGCGCGCGCTTGACGCTGCTGACCGCGGTGGGCCTATAGAGGCGCGTTAATGTCCCTAACCGTACCTCCGTAATATATTCACAACTTTTATTCAATTTTATTGATTTTTAAGTAATCTTAACATAACTTTTTGAATTGTACTTCGGTGTGCATCATTCGTTGATGTACAGGGTGCTAAAGTTGAACATATTTCCGGCACTTATTAATATTTCTCCTTGAAATTTGAACCATATATTATTCAAGGTTTTATTAGCAAAATGAAATTAGTTTGGTGATAAAAAATAATTTCCTGACTGCATAGCGAGTTTTCAAAAAATGTCTTGTCTGTTTTTACGAGTCTGCATATAATTACAAAAATTTATTGATGCACCTCAAATTTTGTACTATAACGGAATGAAATTGAAAGATTGATGTTTAAGAAAACTTTCTAAAAAATTTCAACTCAATATGTTCAATTTTAAAAAAGATATGCGATTTTAAAGTTGAGGGTTGAGTTTTCTGGGAGCGCACGCTTGACGCTGCTGACCGCGGCGGGCCTATAGAGGCACGTTAATGTCTCTGACCATACCTCTGTAATATATTTATGACTTTTATTATCTGAGGGAGGTCTATATGTACTTACAATTAATTGGATTTGACGATAACGAGACTTGGTTCTTATTTACACAAGAATTGTTCTTTGGTGGACTTAGTGCAGTTTATATGGCGTGAAATACATCGGTAATTAATTGATTACACATGGAATTGACCTATATACCCCTTAGAATAATATTAAGGGAGTTCAAGATATCGTTAGTTTATGGGAATGAAATATTGATCCTTTTTAAGGTCGAAGGTATACGCCCTTTAATAAACTTGTTAATAAATCATTTCGATGAAAAATTTAGTGGTTTTACCACCAGGGGGATACTCATATACTTGATACTTATTTCGACTATGATAAAAATATCATGTGGTAATATTTAGCGAACAGCCATTCAAATCCATATTGATTTTGCCGACAAAACTTTATTATGAATATTGAAATATGGCATTGCCAATAGAAGTTCAGCAATTTTTTGTAAAACAAAACGTACCGATGCAAAAAGCCTGTTCTACAACAACAAAGTTTTTTTGTTAATGTAAAAAGTTTGAAATTTATTTTTATACGCAGATCAATAGCAACTGCAGCGAACTGTTTGAGAATGAATATAAAAAAAGTCTTGGTTGCTCTTCAATCTGAAATCTCACTAAATATTGATAAAAACAATCTGCGTCCCAATTTTTTCGAGTGATCATTATCACCAAACAAATAACCACTGATAATGAAGCCGCATTGTCTTTTTACAATTAGATTATAACAGGAATAAAGAGCTTTGGTGTAGCGCGCTGGGCAAACAATAGATGAGCGGCTGATTAATGGCGGTCGCCAGACGCGTCAGCTGATTTGCATTTCCTCGCTTGGGAAGTTTATATCGTGCTGATGAGACTGTCGGACAATCAAATCAACTCAAATTTTGCAGGAACAATCTGCGAGAAAGAGCAGATCGAAATATTTACTTTGGAAAAGTTAATTTCAATCCTAGCCACCCAATTTGGAGACTTGAAGGAGAAAAAATGTAACTGATCATTCAAGTGGAATACAGATTTTCTAATGAGCTCCACAACCCCCTGAAAATGAGACAATTATCTCCCGAATCAATGAGAAAGTCGAATAGGAATGATAATTGGACTCTCAATTCCTTTCGCTAATTCCTTTCATCATTAGCGTTATCCTGAGACGTAAACGTGGGCAGTAATCCTATATAAGTGTTACAATTATCCTTGAAGGATCCTTGTTATCAGTTTAACGCAATGTCGCAATTTATACGCTAGCAAAATGGTGTGTGAAACTAGATTAAGTAATTAATGTAAGAAAAGCAGTAGTGGGGGATGCTGTATTAATAGTTATTAATAAATGGTTTGGTTATGATTAGTTGTGCGCCTCTATACGCCTGCTGCAATGCTCGATGTTCATCATCGCACTTCCAGAACAAAACTTGAACTTTAAAGTCTCATATCTTCTTTAATATTAAACATATTAAGCTGAAACTTTGTAGAAAGCTTTTTTATACATCATTCTTTCAAATTCGTTTAGTTTTAGTGCAAAATTCAAGCTGCACTATTAAATTTTTGCAATTATATGCAGACTCGTAAAACCAGACAAGACATTTTTTGAAAATTCGCTATCCAGCCAGGAAATTATTTGTTATCATCAAACTGATTTCATTTTATTAACAAAACCTTGAACAATATATGGTTCAAATTTCGAAACAAAATATTGATAATTGCCGGAAATATATTCACCTTTAGCACCCTGTGTACAAACAAATGATGCACACCGAAGTACATTAGTTCACTTACACCCCTGTCCTTACTACATGGTGTTAAGGAAGCAAAATCACAAATTTTTCAAGTACTCCGTTACTTGTACGTACACTCCAATCTGCGTACCAAATTTCAGCTTTCTAGAGCTACAGAAAATACCCTAATGACAATCAGGATCGTCGGTGAGCACTAGTTTACTTACACCCCTGTCCTTATTACATGGAGTTAGGGACGCAAAATCACAAAATTTTGAATTACTCCGTTACTTACACGTACACCTCTGCCTGCGTACCAAATTTCAGCTTTCTAGAACTACAGGAAATACCTTAATGATGATCAGGATCGTCGGTGAGCACTAGTTTACTTATACTCCTGTCCTTATTACATGGAGTTAGGGATGCAAAATCAGAAAAAATTTCAATAATTCGTTACTTGTACGTACACCTCGGTCTGCGTACCAAATTTCAGCTTTCTAGGGCTACAAGAAGTACCCAAATGATAATCAAGATCATTAGTGGACATTAGTTCACAAACACCCCTGTCCTTATTTCATGGTGTTAGAAAAGCAAAATCACTAAATTTCCAAGTACTTCGTTACTTGCACGTACACTTTAGCCTGTGTACCAAATTTCAGCGTCCTAGGACTACAGGAAATACCTTAATGATAATCATGATCGTCGGTGAGTATCAGCTTACCTACACCCCTGTCCTTATTACAAGGTGTTAGGGATGCAAAATCACAAAATTTCCAAGTACTTCGTTATTTGTACGTACATCTCTGCCTGCGTACCAAATTTCAGCTTTCTAGGGTTACAGGAAATACCCTAATGATAATCAGGATCATCGGTAAGAACTAGTTTACCTACACCCCTGTCATTACCGCATGGTGTTAGGAAATTAAAATCACAAAATTTTCAAGTACTTCGTTATTTGTACGTACACTTCAGTTTGTGTACCAAATTTCAGCTGTCTAGGACTACGGAAAGTACCTTTATGATTACTGTGATTATCGATGAGTATGAGAATACGTACGAAAATCTGCCTCCCCCACCCTCACTTTGTGGTGTTGAGGAAGGGAAATCACTGTACTTCCGATTACTTTGTTACTTGTAGGTACAACCCAACCAATGTACCAAATTTTTGATGTTTAGAACTACGGAAAGTAACCATTTGATGATGGTGATCATCGGTGAATATGAGTATACCTGCAGAAATCTGCACTTTCGGCTCTTACTTTGTGGTGTTAGGGGGGAGAATCACAAAATTGGTCATAACTCTGTTGCTTATAAGTACAACTTTGCCTGTATACCAAATTTTAACTGTCTAGGACTACGGGAAGTACCCCAATGATAATTCAGATCATCGATGAGTATTTGTCTGCACTTCCTACCCTGACATTGAGGTATTAGGAGGGTAAAATTGTTCATTTCCAATTACCTTATCACTTATACGTCCAACCCAACTTGTGTACCAAATTTCAGCTGTTTGGAATCACGGGAAGTACTCTAATGATGGCTATGATTATCGATGAGTGAGCAGCACACTCGCAAAATTTCATAGATCAATAAATCAGAAAGTAGTTGAGCTAGTTAAATGAAATTTGGTACACTATATCAACTTGATAGTAACATCCCATCCTGTAAATTTAGTACTTGAATTATTATTCAAACTGGAGATACGAGGCTTTAAAGATTTCGAGAAGAGGTAGGTCGTGCTGGACTGCATTTTTCATCCTGATTTTGAGATGCTAGAGAAGGAAAATTACAAAACTTCAAATTACATCGTTATTTGTGGGTACAAATCAACGTGTGTACCAAATTTCAGGTGTTTGGGACCACGGAAAGTACCCTAATGATAGCTATGATCATCGACGAGTGAGCAGCTTACTCACAGAACTTCACGTATCAATAAATTAGAAAGTTGTTGAGCTAGTTGAATGAAATTTGGTACATTATACAATCTTGATAATAACATCCTACCCTGCAAATTTGGTACTTCAATTTTTATTCAGACTGGAGCTACGAGGCTTTAAAGATTTCGAGAAGAGGTAGGTAGTGCTGGACTGCATTTTTCGCCCTAATTTTGTGGTGTTAGGGAAGGCAAATTATAGAACTTCCAATTACATCGTTATTTGTAGGTACAACCCAACCTGTGTACCAAATTTCAACTGTTTGAGATCACGGGAAATATCTCAATGATGGCTATGATCATCGATGAGTGAGCAGCATACTCACAAAACTTTACGTATCAATAAATCAGAAAGTAGTTGCACTAGTTGAATGAAATTTGGTACATCATATCAACTTGATAGTAACAACTTGTCCTGCAAATTTGGTATTTCAATTATCAGTCAGACTGGAGCTACGAGACTTTAAAGATATCGAGAAGAGGTAGGTAGTGCTGGACTGCATTTTTTACCTTGATTTTGTGGTGTTAGGGACGGAAAATTACAAAATTTGATACGATATTAATTGAATAATTGAACTAGTAAAATATGTAAATTGGTCGTGTCATCATCTGGATGAATTTATTTATTTAATAATTTTCATAAATTAATAATAGAGTAATTAGCACAGCGCATATTAAAATTTATGTGAAATTAATTTGGAAACGACCATATTATTAATATTTCTACTCATTACCGTTTTGGTAAATAATATATTTGAACAGAATTAATATGAAAACTGTCATAAGCAGCAAGCCAACATTCACCGTTGACCTTCCAATTTTAATCAGTTGTGGAAAGTTTAATTTTCAAAATTTTGGAAAATTGGAAGAAAGTCGTTTTATACAACGAACTCAAGCCCTTCAATACAAATTTTGAGCCAATTTTGTTCAGTGGTTCAGGCGTGGGATCAACACCCAAATACTTGTATGATTGTTCGTTCGTTCTAATGAGTGTTGATTCCACGCTTGAACCACTGAACCGATTTGGCTCAAAATTTGTATTTTGGAGCTTGAGGTCGTTTTGTAGAATGACTTTATAATAAATGTTGCATTTGAACAGAATTTATATGAAGTTAACTGTCATAAACTTCAAACAAACATTCACCCTTGAGCTTCCAATTTTAATCAGTTGTGGAAAGACTTAATTTTACAAATTTTAAGAAATTGGAAGAAAGACGTTGCGCAGAAAGACCCCAAGCTCCTAAATACAAATTTTGAGCTAAATCGGTTCAGTGGTTGAGGCGTGGGATCAACACCCAAATACTTGTATGATTGTTCGTTCGTTCTGATGAGTGTTGATTCCACGCTTGAACCACTGAACCGATTTGGCTCAAAATTTATATTTTGGAGCTTGAGGTCGTTCTGTAAGACGACTTTATAATAAATGTTGCATTTGAACAGAATTTATATGAAGTTAACTGTCATAAACTTCAAACAAACATTCACCCTTGAGCTTCCAATTTTAATCAGTTGTGGAAAGACTTAATTTTACAAATTCTGGGAAATTGGAAGAAAGACTTTGCACAAAACGACCTCAAGCTCCTAAATACAAATTTTGAGCTAAATCGGTTCAGTGGTTGAGGCGTGGGATCAACGCCCAAATACTTGTATGATTGTTCGTTCGTTCTAATGAGTTTTGATTCCACGCTTGAACCACTGAACCGATTTGGCTCAAAATTTGTATTTTGGAGCTTGAGGTCGTTCTGTAAAACGACTTTATAATAAATGTTGCATTTGAACAGAATTTATATGAAGTTGACTGTCATAAACTTCAAGCAAACATTCACCCTTGAGCTTCCAATTTTAATCAGTTGTGGAAAGACTTAATTTTACAAATTTTGGGAAATTGGAAGAAAGACTTTGCACAAAACGACCTCAAGCTCCTAAATACAAATTTTGAGCTAAATCGGTTCAGTGGTTGAGGCGTGGGATCAACACCCAAATACTTGTATGACTGTTCGTTCGTTCTAATGAGTGTTGATTCCATGCTTGAACCACCGAACCGATTTGGCTCAACATTTGTATTTTGGAGCTTGAGGTCGTTCTGTAAAACGACTTTATAATAAATGTTGCATTTGAACAGAATTTATATGAAGTTAACTGTCATAAACTTCAAGCAAACATTCACCCTTGAGCTTCCAAATTTAATCAGTCGTGGAAGGACTTAATTTCCAAAATTTTGTAAAATTGGAAAAAAGTCGTTTTACAGAACGACCTCAAGCTCCTAAATACAAATTTTGAGCCAAATCGGTTCAGTGGTTCAGGCGTGGGATCAACGCCCAAATTTTGGTGTGACTGCTTGGGCATTGCTATCACGCCTGAACTACTGAACCGATTTGGCTCAAAATTTGTATTTAGGAGCTTGAGGTCGTTCTGTAAAACAACTTTATTCCAATTTTCCGAATTTCGAAGAATTGGCTCCTCCACAACTGATTTAAATTTTGGAATCACACTGTACACATGTCACTGAGTTAAAAATAGGTAATCGTTGACATAACGAAATAACAGTCGACTGTTTCCATTATAATCATGTCATTTTGACATCCTTCAAAAACATTTTACTAAATTACAGTTTTATTATAACAAAATCAATAATTCCACTGGAATGCCAGAGTTGCATGAGTGTTTTCGGGACGAACATTTCAAATACAAGATTATAGATGCCGTAAGTTCACAATCGAATTGAAATTTCATTTTGAGATTTTAAATTTCTTTCAGGTGTCAACTTTTTATGGACTGATATCGTTGTTGGATTTCGGTTACTTCAAAGGAGCTTTTCAGGCCGCTATTGTCAACCTGGCGTTCGGGGGTGGGTTCCTATCAATGTGTCTGCTGATAAATATGTATATGGTGGGTAAAAAGGAGGAGTCCATTGAAAATACAACTTTAATATCGTATGGAGTGTTGAATTTACTTGCCTTTTGCATATGTGGATGTAAAGTAGTCATGAGTTACATGAAATGTTTTTGTCCAATGTTTTTCTATAAACCATTCATTAATATGATGATTTCATCCGGAGTTAGTTTATATTTCATGCTCAAAGAAGTCATGGATTATAATGAATTGAAGCTGGAAGACTTATACCAGGAAATGAGGAGCACTATAGGAGTACCAGCATAAAAGAATCCAGAACTATATTAATAGCCTATTCATCCTAATCAATGATTCAAGTTGAAAAATTTTGATTGATGTTATTGACTGTACTCGTGAACAATATACTTTTCCAGTCATGACCCTCAAATTCATTTGTTTCCCTCCTTTATTTGTATGGTTCAGGTTACCTGTACGAGACCATCAAATTTTGTATTCTAAGTTGCTACTGGCACACTTTAACCGACCAACTTGATTTTTTTCAATATTTAGGTACTCTAAGATCTCAACTAACTACCAAGATAGTTAATTTTAATGACCACAAGGTTTTCTTACTTCTATTGTCACCAGAAATTGAATAGGTGGTCGTGCATTCTGCACCACATCTCCTAAATTTTGATAATCCGAAAAGGACAGCTTAAAAATTTCTTAATTGCAATTTTGGAAAAAAGTCGTTCTAGTTGAAGTCTTCAAGCTTTTAGATATGAGTTTTGAGCCAAATCGGTTCAGTGGTCTGAGCCCACGATCAAAGTAAAGATGAACCTATACACACATTCCCATTACCTAAATTTTGAAAAATCAGAAAAACCAGCCCCAATTTTTCGAATTTCGAAAAACTGGAACAAAATATCATTAAAGGATGTCATCAAGCTTCCAGGCAATAATTTTGAGTGAAATCGATCAAGCGATTCAAGCGTGAGATCAATGCACAAGTACACCTATATATCTAAACATTATAACAAATCAACAATATTATTGATCAAATCACTATCAATTTTTGACAAACTCAAAAACTGGAACAAAGGTTTTAAAACAGATGCCTTATAGGCTCTTATATTGAACTTTGAGCAAAATCGATTCAACGGCCTAGGCCCACGATTGACTCAAAAACAAGCAGGTCCATAAATCTCCATTTCTTAGATTTTAATAAATTTAAAAAAAACAGCTTCAATTCAATGAATTTCCAGAATTTGAAAAAATGTTGTTGATAAATGTCATCAAGCTTGTAAATATAAATTTTGAGCGAAATAGATTGGGCGGCTAAGGCGTGGGATCAATGAATAAGTACACCTGTACAGCTAAACATTGAAGCAAACCAACATTTAAATTGATTAAATTGTTACCAATTTTTGACAAGCCTTAAAATTGGAACCTAGTACTTGAGAATAATGCTTTTTAGGTCCTTGATATGAGCTTTGAGCGAAATCGGTCCAGCGGTTCAAGCGTGGCATCGTTGAAAACACATGTATGCACATATTTGTACTATCTTTAGTTTTTTGGTTTTTATATTTAATGAGTAGCGAATTTCGAAAATTTGGAACAAAGTGTTTCTAGTAAACATCTTCAAGCTTCTAGATACGAATTTTGAGCAAAATCGGTAAAGCGGTACAAGCGTAGGATCAACGCAAATAAGTAACTCCTCTTGTAGATATGTTAAGCATAAAAACGTGCAATCGTTGCAATTCAAAGCACTGTAGCGGATAAAATTTTCCAAATTTTGAAAATTTAGGAGAGAGAACTACTAGTACAAGCATTCAAGCTTCTAAATAAGAATGTTGAACAAAATCGGTTCAGCAGTTTGAGCGTGGGATTCTCGAAAATACATGTATGCACATATTTGAACGATATTTGAGTTTTTGGTTTTTATATTCAATCAGTAGCAAATTTTAGAAACTTAGAACAAAATGCTGCTAGTAAACTTCTTAAAGCTTCCAAATATAAATTTTGGGAAAAATCGGTTTAGTGGTACAAGCGTAGGATCAACGCAAATAAGTAGCTCTTCTTATAGATATATCAAGCATAAAAACATGCAATCGTTGCAATTCAAAGCACTGTAGCGGATGAAATTTCCCAAATTTTGTGAATCTGAGGAAACGAACCACTAGTACAAGCATTCAAGCTCCTAAATAAAAATGTTGAACAAAATTGGTTCAGCAGTTTGAGCGTGGGATTTTTGAAAAGACATGTATGCACATATTTGTACTATCTTTAATTTTTTGGTTTTTATATTCAATTAGTAGTGAGTTATGAGAATTTGGGACTAAGTGTTTCTAGTAAACTTCTTTAAGCTTCCAAATATGAATTTTGGGCAAAATCGGTTCAGCGGTACAAGCGTAGGATAAACGCAAAATAGTAGCTCTTCTTGCGGATGTGTCAAGTATATAAACGCATACTCGGTGCATTTTAAAGCGCTGTAGCAGAACAAATTTTTAAATTTTGGATACTTGAATGCAAGAATCTTCAAACAAAGGTCTTCAAGCTTCTAGATGGGAATGTTGAGCAAAATTGGTCCAGCGGTCCAAGCGTGGCATCGTTGAAAACACATGTATGCACATATTTGTACTACCTTCAATTTTTTTGGTTTTATATTCAATTAGTAAAGTATTTTGGAAATTTGGATCAAAGTGCTTCTAGTAAACATCTTCAAGCTTCTAGATATGAATTTTGAGCAAAATTGGTTCAGCGGTACAAGCGTGGGATCAACGCAAATAAATAGCTCCTCTTGTAGATATGTCAAGCATAAAAACGTGCAATCGTTGTAATTCAAAGCACTGTAGCAGAGGAAATTACCCAAATTTTGAAAATCTGGATAGAAGAACTACTAGTACAAGCATTCAGGCTCCTGAATATAAATGTTGAACAAAATTGGTCCAGCAGTTTGAGCGTGGGATTCTCGAAAATACATGTATGCACATATTTGAACGATATTTGAGTTTTTGGTTTTTATATTCAATCAGTAGCAAATTTTAGAAACTTAGAACAAAATGCTTCTAGTAAACTTCTTAAAGCTTCCAAATATAAATTTTTGGAAAAATCGGTTTAGTGGTACAAGCGTAGGATCAACGCAAATAAGTAGCTCTTCTTATAGATATATCAAGCATAAAAACATGCAATCGTTGCAATTCAAAGCACTGTAGCGGATGAAATTTCCCAAATTTTGTGAATCTGAGGAAACGAACCACTAGTACAAGCATTCAAGCTCCTAAATAAAAATGTTGAACAAAATTGGTTCAGCAGTTTGAGCGTGGGATTTTTGAAAAGACATGTATGCACATATTTGTACTATCTTTAATTTTTTGGTTTTTATATTCAATTAGTAGTGAGTTATGAGAATTTGGGACTAAGTGTTTCTAGTAAACTTCTTTAAGCTTCTATATATGACTTTTAAACAAAATCGGTTTAGAAGTACAAGCGTAGGATCGACGCAAAATAGTAGCTCTTCTTGCGGATGTGTCAAGTATACAAACGCACACTCGTCCATTTTAAAGCGCTGTAGCAGAACAAATTTCCAAATTTTGGATATTTGGATACAAGAATCTCCAAACTGAGATCTGCAAGCTTATAGATGTGAATGTTGAGCAAAATCGGTTCAGCGGTTCAAGCGTAGCATCGTTTAGAACACATGTATGCACATATTTGTACTATCTTTAATTTTTTTAGTTTTTATATTCAATGAGTAGCGAATTTTGGAAATTCGGAACAAAGTCCTACTAGTTAACATCTTAAAACTTCCATATATGATTTTTTGAACAAAATCGGTTTAGAGGTACATGCGTAGGATCAACGCAAAATAGTAGCTCTTCTTGCGGATGTGTCAAGTAAATAAACGCACACTCGGTGCATTTTAAAGCACGGTAGCGAAACAATTCTCCAAATTTTGGATATTTTGATAAAATAACCTTTAAACAAAGGTCTTCATGCTTCTAGATGTGAATGTTAAGTAAAATTGGTCCAGTGGTTCAAGCGTGGCATCGTTGAAAATACATGTATGCACATATTAGTACTATCTTTATTTTTTTTGGTTTTTATATTCAATCAGTAGAGAATTTTGAATATTTGGATAAAAATGCTTCTAGTAAACATCTTTAAGCTTTCAGATATGAATTTTGAGCGAAATCGGTTCAGCGGTACAAGCGTGGGATTAGCGCAAAATAGTAGCTCTTCTTACGGATGTGTCAAGTATATAAGCGCACACTCGGTGCATTTTAAAGCGCTGTAGCAAAACAAATTTTCAAATTTTGGATATTTGGATACAAGATTCTTCAAACAAAGGTCTTCAAGCTTCTAGATATGAATTTTGAGCAAAATCGGTTCGGCAGTTCAAGCGTAGCATTGTTTAGAACACATGTATGCACATATCTGTACTATCTTAAATTTTTTTGTTTTTATATTTAATGAGTAGCAAATTTTGATGGTTTGGAACAAATTACTTATAGTTATCATCTTAAAGCTTCTAAATATGAATTTTGACCAAAATCGGTTCAGCGGTACAAGCGTAGATTCAACGCAAAGTAGCTGCTCTTCTTGCAGATGTGTCAAGTATATAAACGCACATTCGTTGTATTTTGAAGCGCTGTAGCAGAACAAATTTCCAAATTTTGGATGTCTGGATACAAGACTCTTCAAACAAATGTCTTCAAGCTTCTGGATATGAATGTTGAGCAAAATTGGTCAAGTGGTTCAAGCGTGGAATCGTTGAAAACACATATGTGCAAATATTTGTAATATTTTCAATTTTTTGGTTTTTATATTCAATGAGTAGCAAATTTTCGAAATTTGGAACAAATTTCTTTTAGTTAACATCTAAAAGCTTCTATATGAATGACTTTTGAACAAAATCGGTTCAAAGGTACAAGCGTAGAATCAAGGCAAAATAGTAGCTCTTCTTGCAGATGTGTCAAGTGAGTAAACGCATACTCGGTGCATTTTAAAATGCTGTAGCAGAACAAATTCCCAGATTTTTGATATCTGGATACAAGAATCTTCAGAAAAAGGTTTTCAAGCTTCCAGACATGAATGTTGATCAAAATTGGTCCAGCAGTTCAAGCGTGGCATCGTTGAAAACACATGTATGCACATATTTGTACTATCTTCAATTTTTGCTTTTTATATTCAATGAGTAGCGAATTTTTAAAATTTGAAACAAATTGCTTCTAGTAAACATCTTCAAGTTTCTAGATATGAATTTCAGCGGTTCAGCGGTTCAAGCGTAGGATGAACGCAAATTAGTAGCTCTTCTTGCGGATATGTCAAATATATAAACGCTCATTCGTTGCATTTTGAAGCGCTGTAGCACAACAAATTCCCAAATTTTGGATATCTGGATACAAGATTTTCCAAATAAAAGTTTTCAAGCTTCTAGATATGAGTTTTGAAGAAACTCGGTTAAGCGGTTCAAGCGTGGCATCGTTGAAAATACATGTATGCATATATTTGTACTGTCTTTAATTTTTTGGTTTTTATATCCAATGAGTAGCGAATTTTTAAAATTTGAAACAAATTGCTTCTAGTAAACATCTCCAAGTCTCTAGATATGAATTTTGACCAAAATCGGTTCAGCGGTTCAAGCGTAGGATGAACGCAAAATAGTAGCTCTTCTTGCGGATATGTCAAATATATAAACGCTCATTCGTTGCATTTTGAAGCGCTGTAGCACAACAAATTCCCAAATTTTGGATATCTGGATACAAGAATCTTCAAACAAAGGTCTTCAAGCTTCTAGATGTGAATGTTGAGCAAAATTGGTCGAGCGGTTCAAGCATAGCATCGCTTAGAACACATATATGCACATATTTGAATTAGCTGCAATTTTTTTGTTGCTGCATTCAATCAATGATGAATTTTGAAAATTTGGAACAAAGTATCTCTAGTTGAAGTCTTCAAGCTTTCAAAGATAAATTTCAATGAAAATCGGTTCAGCAGTAAAAGCGTAGGATCAACGCAAAATAGTAGCTCTCCTTGCGGATGTGTCAAGTATATAAACGCACACTCGGTGCATTTTAAAGCGCTGTAGTCGAACAAATTTCCAAATTTTGGATGTCTAGATACAAGACTCTTCAAATAAATGTCTTCAAGCTTCTAGACATGAATGTTGATCAAAATTGGTCCAGCGGTTCAAGCGTGGCATCGTTGAAAACACATGTATGCACATATTTGTACTATCTTTAATTTTATGATTTTTGTATTCAACGAGTAGCAAATTTTGAGAATTTAGAACAAATTGCTTTTATTCAGCATCTTGAAGCTTCTCGTTTTGACTTTTGAACAAAATCGGTTCAAAGGTACAAGCGTAGGATCAAGGCAAAATAGTAGCTCTTTTTGCGAGTATGTCAAGTATATAAACGCGTACTCGTTGTAATTCAAAGGGCTGTAGCGGATGAAATTCTTAAATTTTGGAAATTTTGGAGCAAGACTCCTTGAAAAAAGGTCTTCAAGCTTATAGATTTGAGTTTTGAGCAAAATCGGTTTAGCGGTTCAAGCGTGGGATCATTGGAAAGACATACATGCACACATTTGCATTATCTTTAATTTTTGGGTCTTTACACTCAATCAATAGTAAATTTCGAAAATTTAGAATAATTTTTCAGTAGTTGAGAATCTCAAGCTTGTATATTTGACTTTTAAGCAAAATCGGTTTAGCTGTACAAGCGTGGAATCAACGCAAACTAGTAGCTCTTCATGCGGATGTGTCAAATATATAAACGCACACTCGTTGCAATTCAAAGTGCTGTAGCGAGTGAAATTTTTTAATTTAGGAAATTTGGAAGCATCAGTCATTTAAAAAAAGATTTTAAGCTTCTAAATATGAATTTTGAGCAAAATTGATTTAACAGTTCAAGCGTGGGATCATTGGAAAGACATACATGCACACATTTACATTATCTTCAATTTTTGGGTCTTTATACTTGATCAATAATAAATTTCGAAAATTTAGAATAATTTTTCAGTAGCTAAGGTCCTCAAGCTTGTATATTTGTCTTTTAAGCAAAATCGGTTCAGCGGTACAAGCGTAGGATCAAAGCAAATTTGTTGTCTTTTTTTGCGGATATGTCAAGTATATAAACACGCACTCGTTGCAATTCAAAGTGCTGTAGCATGTAAAATTTCCTAATTTCGGGGATTTGGGTGCAAGGCTTATTGAACAAAGATTTTCAAGCTTGTAGGTATGAGTTTTGAGCAAAATCGATTAAGCGGTATTATTTTGAGAGCGTTCTGTATCGTGTTTCAAATACTGTTACGCAACAAACAATCAATCATCAACGGAGCTATTAATAGAGTATTCAACTCATGAATTCGATAGCCCAAATGTTTCGTGATGATATCATGGTATATTTCTGTTATCGTGATACTTGTATTTTCATCAGGTTTATTAAATATTGATTAAATGATAATACGGGGCAGACTATGACGAATATATCCGAAAGAAATATTAGCGTGCTTCGAATAATTTATCCAAAATAATACTAGAAATGGAATTCTGCAATTTCCTTTAGGTATAATTTAAATTTCGCCTTAATGCATTAAATATTACAAATGTGTTGCCAGCAAAATTCTATTAAAGATTACCTGATGGCTGTTTCTAAAAATATCGTGGTGGGATGAAGCTACAAATACGAAATCTTCTTGCAAACTTGAGGACATAAATAAATGAAATCTTTATTGGAAAGTATTGATCTATACGCTGGCTCTACGTTTAGACAGCTTTACATACATAAACAACAGGAATTGAGCTTTGTAAGCTCAGAATAGCAGGAGATAACATTGAAGGTACTGAGCAAATATTGTCGGAAAGAATATCAGAATTTGAACAAATGATCAATATATTATTGTTTCTACATCTTTCCTTGGTCAGCATACAGAGTTTCAAATTTTTTGAACCGCTGGTTCAATCAGGAATTAATTATTTATTCGAAAGGAACAGATAGGATTATTGTGCCTAGTTGAGTTTTGAGTACTATAATTCTGTGAAAAAAAAAGAAAATGACATTTTATCTTTTGTTTTTCAATTTGACACCTTTCCTCAGTTGACATTTGTAATTTCAAATTTTTTGAACCACTGGTTCAGTCAATAATCAATAATTCATTTTGAGGGAACAAATACAATTAATAAAATTGTTTATTATTAATTATTTGCACTATTTGAGGCCCAAACTATATAAATCTATTATTTTATAAATCTTTAGAATCAATATCACACGTATCAATGTAAACGTAGTGAATTTCCAATAATTTGTACCAAAGAAACGTTTGTTAACAACAGGATTAATTCGGAATAATTTGGTTGTCTTGCAGACGCTGTTAGTAGTTAAAAATATTTGCTGTGCTACGAAAATGTTAGAATTGTGATGTTTTTTTTGTGAATTTGTGTCCAAAATATTGTCAACTTTATTGTCAAAGTGTCAAAACTTTCAATAAATCTAATAATTTGAAGTAATAGGTGAGTGAATTTCATATAAGAGATGCAGCATTTCATACAACTAAAATGGTTCATAAAAAAAAAATTATAGATGATTATTGTCAAATTGTTAAATTTTCTTGTAAATCAAACATTTCAAAGTATATTTTATTGATTTGTTTTGTTATCAGAAATTAATTCACTTTAGTGAACAAATAAACAAATAGGTCTCTTGTAAATATTTTACTGAAGGTGTTGCAGAAAAACAAGCTTGAATGTAATTCTGTCATCAGAAAATTATTATTGCCACATCCTTTTTTAGTCAAAATACAAAATTTGAGATTCTTGGAGTCGATAGTTCAGTCAGGAAATAATTATTTATCTCGAAGGAGCAAATAGGATTGCGACTTTGAGTTTTGAGCTCTATAATTATGTGAAAAAAAAATTTGCGTCTGATTTTGGGCTCAGTATGCCAATTTACATCCTTTCCAAGTCAGCATTTACAGTTCCAACTTTTTTCAGTCAATGGTTCAGTCAAAAATTAATGATTAATTACGAGGGAACCGATGTGATTACCAGCGTTGTAATTTCGAGTTTGTACACTATAATTGTGACAAAAATGTCATTTTGCCTCCAGTTTATCATTTTTACATCTTTTATCAGTCAGCATACTGAATTTAATTTTTTTTTAATTGGTAGTTCAGTCAGGAAGTGATTATTCATCTCAAAAGAACTGGAAGGATTATTGTACCTATTGTGACTGATTTTTGAGTACTTACATCGTGTTAAAAACAAATGAAGCCGTTATTTTGAGTCCAGAATACTATTTTAACATCCTTTTTGAGTCAGTGTTTACAATTTCAATTTTATTGAGTCAATAGTTCAGTCAAAAATTGATAATTCATTTCGAAGGAACCGGTATTATTATCAGCATTGTAATTTCGAATTTGTACACTATAATCGTAACAAAAATGTCATTCTGTCTTCAGTTTTTTATTTTTACATCCTTTCTTAGTCAGCATACTGAATAAAAAAATTTTGAATTGGTAGTTCAGTCAGGAAAAAATTATTGATCTCAAAGAAACTGGAAGGATTATTGTACCTATTGTGATAGATTTTTGAGCACTATAATTGTGTTAAGAAAAATGGATGCGTCATTTTGTGTTCAATATATTAATTTTACTTTCTTCTTGAGTCAGTATTTACAATTTCGATTTTTTTGAGTCAATGGTTCAGTCAAAAATTAATAATTAATTACAAAGGAACCGATTTATTTACCAGCATTGTAATTTCGAATTTGTACACTGTAATTGTGACCAAAATCTCATTTTGTCTTCAATTTATCATTTTGACATCCTTTTTTAGTCAGCATACTGAATTTAAATTTTTTTGAATCGGTAGTTCAGTCAGGAAAAAATTATTTATTTCAAAGGAACTGGAAGGATTATTGTACCAATTGTAACTGATTTTTGAGCATTATAATTGTGTTAAAAAAAAAGTAGAAGCGTCATTTTGTGTTCAGTATATTAATTTAACATTCTTTTTGACAGTATTTCCAATTTCAAATTTTTTGAGTCGATGGTTCAGTCAAAAATTGATAATTAATTACGAGGAAACCGATGGGATTACCAACATTGTAATTTCGAATTTGTACACTATAATTGTGACCAAAATGTCATTTTGTCTTTAGTTTATTATTTTTGCATTCTTTTTTAGTCAGCACACTGAATTTGAATCATTTTGAAATGGTAGTTCAGTCAGGAAAAGTTATTTATCTCAAAGAAACTATTGTATCTATTGTGACTGATTTTTGAGCACTATAATTGTGTTAAAAAAAATGGAGATGTCATTTCGAGTCCAGAATATTATTTTAGCATCCTTTTTGAGTCAGTATTCACAATTTCAATTTTTTTGAGTCAATATTTCAGTCAAAAATTATATATTAATTACGAGGGAACCGATGTGATTACCAGCATTGTAATTTCGAGTTTGTACATAATAATTGTGAGCAAAATGTCATTTTGCCTTGAATTTATCATTTTGACATCCTTTTTCAGTCAACACACTATATTTGAATTTTTTTGAATGGGTAGTTCAGTCAGGAAATAATTATTCATCTCAAATTAACTGGAAGGATTATAGTACCTATTGTGATTGATTTTTGAGCATTTAAATTGTGTTGAAAAAAAATGGAGCCGTCATTTCAAGCTTAGAATATTACTTTTACATCTTTTCTGAATCAGTATTTACAATATCAATTTTTTTTAGTCAATGGTTCAGTCAAAAATTGATAGCTAATTACGAGGGAACCAGCATTGTAATTTCGAATTTGTACACTATAATTGTGATTAAAATGTCATTTTGTCTTCAACTTATTGTTGCCTCATCCTTTTTGAGTCAGCACACTGAATTTAATTTTTTTTGAATTGGTAGTTCAGTCAGGAAAAAATTATTTATCTCAAAAGATATGGTAAGATTATTGTACCTATTGGGACTTATTTTTGAGCACTTATATTGTGTTGAAAGAATTAAAGCGTCATTTTAATCCCAGGATATTATTTTGACATCCTTTTCCAGTCAGCACACTTAATTCAATTTTTTTTGGATTGATAGTTCAGTCAGGAAATAATTATTTATCTCAAATGAACTGGAAGGTTATTGTACCTATTGTGACTGATTTCTAAGCACTTATATTATGTTAAAAAAAATTAAAGCGTCATTTCGAGTCCAGAATATCAATAAAACATCCATTTTGAGTCAGTATTTACAATTTCAATTTTTTTTAGTCGATGGTTCAGTCAAAAATTAATAATTAATTACGAGGGAACCGATATGATAATCAGCATTGTAATTTCGAATTTGTACACTATAATTGTGACCAAAATATCATTTTGTCTCAAGTTTATCATTTAAACATCCTTTTTCAGTTAGCACACTGAATTTAGATTTTTTTGGATTGGTAGTTCAGTCAGGAAAATTTATTTATCTCAAAGACACAGATAGGATTATTGTACTTATTGTGATTGATTTTTGAGCACTATAATTGTGTTTAAAAAATTAAAGCGTCATTTCGTGTTCAGTATATCAATTCTACATCTTTTTTAAGTCAGTACTCACAGTTCCAATTTTTTTGAGTCAATGGTTCAGTCAAAAATTGATAATTCATCACGAGAGAACCGATGTAATTACCAGCATTGTAATTTCGAATTTGTACACTATAATTGTGATCAAAACGTCATTTTGTCTCCAGTTTATTATTTTTACATTACTTCCTAGTCAGCACACTGAACTTATTTTTTTTTGAATCGGTAGTTCAGTCAGGAAATAATTATTTATTTCAGAGGAACTGGAAGGATTATTGTACCTATTGTGACTGATTTTTGAGCACTATATTTGTATTAAAAAAAATTGAAGCGTCATTTTGTGTTCAATATATTAATTTAACGTTCTTTTTGAGTCAGTATTTCCAATTTCAAAATTTTTGAGTCGATGGTTCAGTCAAAAATTGATAATTAATTACGAGGGAATCGATGTGTTTACCAGCATTGTAATTTCGAATTTGTATACTATAATTGTGACCAAAATGTCATTTTGTTTCTAGTTTATTATTTTTACATCTTTTATCAGTCAGCATACTGAATTTAATTTTTTCTTAATTGGTAGTTCAGTCAGGAAATGATTATTCATCTCAAATGAACTGGAAGGATTATTGTACCTATTGTGACTGATTGTTGAGCACTTATAATGTGTTAAAAAAAATGTAGGCGTCATTTTGTGCTCTGTATATTATTTGAACATCCTTTTTGAGGCAGTATTTACAACTTCAATTTTTTCTGATCAATGGTTTAGTCAAAAATTAATAATTCATTACGAGAGAACCGATTTAAGTACCAGCATTGTAGTTTAGAATTTGTATACTATAATTGTGACTAAAATGTCATTTCGTCTTCAGTTTATTATTTTAACATCCTTTTTTAGTCAGTATATTGAATTAGATTTTTTTTGAATCGATAGTTCAGTCAGGAAATAATTATTTATCTCAAAGGAACTGTAAGGATTATTGTATTTATTGTGATTGGTTTTTGAGCACTATAATTGTGTCATTTCAAGTCCAGAATATTATTTAAGCATTCTTTTTGAGTCAGTATTCACAATTTTGATTTTTTTTGGTCTATGGTTCAGTCAAAAATTAATAATTAATTACGAGGGAACCGATGTGATTACCAGCATTGTAAATTCGAATTTGTACACTATAATTGTGACCAAAATATCAGTTTTTCTTCAGTTAATTATTTTTTCATCCTTTTTCAGTCAGTACACTGAATTTGAATTTTTTTAAATTGGTAGTTCAGACAAGAAAAAATTATTTATCTCAAAGAAACTGGAAGGATTATTGTACCTATTATGACTGATTTTTGACCACTTATATTGTGTTGAAAGAAAATTGGAACGTCATTTCGAGTCCAGAATATACTCTAAAAATCTTTTTTGAGTCAGTATTCACAATTTAATTTTTTTTTTAGTCAATGTTCCGGTCAAAAATTATTAATTAATTACGAGGGAACCGATGTGATTACCAGCATCGTAATTCCAAATTTTGTACACTATAATTGTGAGCAAAATGTTATTTTGCCATCAATTTATCATTTCTACATCCCTTTTTAGTCAGCACACTGAATTTAAATCTTTTGGAATCGGTAGTTCAGTCAGGAAATAATTATTTATCTCAAAGGAGCTGGTAGGATTATTGTATCCATTGTGATTGATTTTTGAGCACTTATATTGTATTAAAATCAAATGAAACCGTCATTTCAAGTCCAGAATATTATTTTAACATCCTTTTTGAGTCAGTATTTATAATTTCAATTATTTTTAGTCAATGGTTCAGTCAAAAATTAATAATTAATTACGAGGGAACCGATCTGATTGCCAGCATTGTAATTTCGAATTTGTACACTATAATTGTGACCAAAATGTCATTTTGTCTCTAGTTTACTATTTTTACATCCTTTTTTAGTCAGCACACTAAATTTAATTTTTTTTGAATCAATAGTTCAGTCGGGAAATAATTATTAATCTCAAAGGAACTGGAAGAATTATTGTACCTATCGTGACTGATTTTTGAGCACTATAATTGTGTTAAAAGGAGCGTCATTTTGTGTTCATTATATCAATTTTATATTTTTTTTGAGTCAGTATTTACAATTTCAATTTTTTTGAGTCAATGGTTCAGTCAAAAATTACGAGGGAACTGATGTGAATACCAGCATTGAAATTGTACGCTATAATTGTGAGCAAAATATCATTTTGCCTTCAATTTATTATTTCTATATCCTTTTTCAGTCAGCACACTAAATTAAATTTTTTTTGAATTGGTAGTTCGGTCAGGAAAAAATTTTTCATCTCAAAGGAACTGGAAGGATTATTGTATCTATTGTGACTGAATTTTGAGCACTTATATTGTGTTAAAAAAAATGAAGCCATTGTTTCAAGTTCGGAACATCATTTTGACATCCTTTTTGAGTCAGTATTCACAATTTCAATTTTTTTGAGTCAATGGTTCAGTCAAAAATTAATAATTAATTACGAGGAAACCGTTGTGATTACCAGCATTGTAATTTCGAATTTGTACGCTATAATTGTGAACAAAATGTCATTTTGCCTCCAGTTTATCATTTTGACATCCTTTTTCAGTCAGCACACTGAATTTATATTTTTTTAAAGTCGTAGTTTAGTCAGGAAATAATTATTTATCTCAAAGGAACTGGAAGGATTATTGTACTTATTGTGACTGCTTTTTGAGCACTCATATTGTGGTCAAAAAAATGGAAGCGTCATTTTGTGTCAAATATATTAATTTTACAACCTTTTATGAGTCAATATCTATAACTTCAATTTTTTTGAGTCAATGGTTCAGTCAAAAATTAATAATTCATTACGAGGGAACCGTTGTGATTACCAGCATTGTAATTTCGAATTTGTACACTATAATTGTGACCAAAATGTCATTTTGTTTCCAGTTTACTATTTATACATTCTTTTTTCGTCAGCACACTGAGTTTATATTTTTTTGAATTGATAGTTCAGTCAGGAAATAATTATTAATCTCAAAGGAACTGGAAGGAATATTGTACCTATTGTGACTGATTTTTGAGCACTTATATTGTGTTGAGAAAAATGGGAGCGTCATTTTGTGTCAAGTATATTCATTTTACATCTTTTTTTGAGTCAGTATTCTCAATTTCAAACTTTTTGAGTCAATGGTTCAGTCAAAAATTGATAATTATTTACGAGGGAATCGATGTGATTACCAGCATTGTAATTTCGAATTTGTACACTATAATTGTGACCAAAATGTCATTTTGACTTCAATTTATTATTTTTGCATCCTTATTCAGTTACAATCAAAGCTTTAATGACTAAATTGTCCTGTCGTGCTCCTTACACACCCATTTGCCTACTGTCTCAATAATATCGACATTAAAATTGAAGTGATGGTTTAAATTGTACCATTAATGTATTGTTTTCTATTTCAGATCAATTCTGGGTCACATCCTTATCTTCTAGAGGCTTCAAACTAAAACAATTGATAAATCAAACCGAGTTATCTCAAAAAGATTGTGAGTGATATGTAGTGCCAAAAACTACAAAGACAAAAGTGGGAAGTGTTCATTTAACTTGTTAATCTTCTTCTTTAATATCATTCAACTCGATTTGTGGACAAAAAGTGGCGACAAGGAGCAGCATGGCTTAATTCCACGGAAATAAGGTAGGATAAACTTGAAAGTATGTAGTTTATCATGAATTTTTAATACAGGGTTATTTCCCTTTGAATTAGCTGGAAATTCAGAGAGTTTCCTGTAAATGCATTGACGTACATTTCATGATATTGAATACTTGAGTTATCGCTTTAACGTATTTGCAAATTAGCACCACCTGTCTAGTTATCTATGATTGCAAATGCAGATACCAGCCAATGCTTTCAACATCAATATTGATTTCTAATTATCAGAGACAATATTTGGATGTAGGGTTGATATTTTACATGAACTTGACCAATTATACAAGCCTCAAAACATTTTTTTTTCCTTGCTTTATCAAAATTCGACTTTTGGGCCTTCCGGTCGGAGCCTAAAATCAGCCCCAATTCAAACAATTTTCATATTTTTGTATTTTATTGATCTTAATAGTATCAAAAATACCCTAAGGGTACACAAAATCCAAAAAATATTATTAAAAAATGATGTCAAATTTCTTTGACATGTTAACTGATGGTATATCAAACTTATGGTTTATTCTGAATAAACTGGTGAAAATATGGAACAATTTTATACAAACTGAAAGCTGTGATATGTAAACAATCAGGTGTAATAGATATTAAATAAAAATATGAGCTATAAATAGAATAAATCGGTTATTAGATCAGAATGATGCGTCGCTGCATTACTTCCTTTACTGGACAATTTCTCTGCTATCTAAAAGGGGTTTGAAACACCTTAATACATCAAATTGATAGAAAACAGTTTTGATCAAGATTTTAAATCGATTTTTAGTTAAAAAAAATTTTGAGCGAAGCTCAAATTTGTTCCTAATAATTTTTAACGTATCTGGAAACAAATTTTTTAATTAGGAGCTATAGCTGATGTTATCTGCACAATAAGTTGAGGGTGCTCCAAAATACTTCCAACTAGCTTAAAGTTCATGAAACTGCCTAATTGAGGACCCACTATTTGCCCCAATATCAAAAAATAAATTATTGATACAAGGAGGTACTTAAAAACCAGTACAGACAAAATAGGTTGAATTTGAAGGCCTATAATTACCAATAAAATAGTTTAATTATAATATTGCTTGAAGTTTTTGATTAATCATACATAAGTTGCTATATATTCCAAATTTCAAAAAAATCAATAATAATTTGCAGTTTTTATGACCAATTTTCCAAAAAGTCGACCAAAAAATTATCATTCCAAAACAGTACTTATTCAGATCTGAATATCTTTAGAACTTCAAAAGATATAGTCATACAAATTATATTATTCAATTGGGCATTGAAAAAAGAATCATTGTCCAAAATTTCATCAAATTCTGATCAAAAATGCAGATTTGATAGCCAAATAACTGAAAATGGCAGAAAATCGAAGCTACCTATCTCGGTTCTATTTGTTGAGTTTTAGTGTTTATTTTTTTCTCAATTATTCTTGGTTTCAGTTGTTCTGATTATAAAAATAACTTAAGTTATTATTACGGCCCCTAAATTTTGCGAAATTCACGACTGAAAGATGAGATATGTGGAAAAAATAATGCAATTTTTGGAATATTTTGCCCTGTATCTTGATTTATTTGTAAGATATGACATTTTTATTGATAAACTCGTATTAATTTACATTTGATTATTGATTTTGAGAATTTTTATCCAATTCCAACCAGAAACACAGATTTGACAGCCGAATAACTGAAAATAGCCTAAAATCGACTATTTGTAGTTTCGGGCACCATTTTTTTCAAGCTATGCATGATTTTATATGACATGAATATTATCATTTTCGTGTAGAGCATCATTCAATTGATTATTACACAAAGTTTCATTCAATTTCAACTCACAATACAATTTTGACAGTCTAATAACTAAAAGTAGCCCAAAATCGATTTTTTGCAATTCCTGGCCCCAATTTTTCTCAGTTATTAATAATTTTATACAATTTGGGCTATGTAGAATACAAAAATAACAAGAAAAAATGATTGTCGATACCTAAATGTAGAAAAAATGCCATTTAAAAATGAAAGCAGTGGAAGGAAGCGGCTGTTTTTGGAAATTTTGTCCTGTATCTCATTCTTTTCGGAAGATACGATATATTAATCAATGCAAACGTGTTAAGCAATGATTTTCTACCATTGTACAAAATTTTGAGGCATTTGAACTTTTAACTGGATTTGTATGCTGCTTTGAACGAACGCGCCTCCACCAAAATCCATCTTATTGTATTTTATTGATCTTATATCAATCTTGTAGCTCAGAATTCATAAGAGATTTATAATTTGGCTTATTGTACTAACATTTATCATACAATATTTTCATTTTTCTCTCTTGCCCTGGAAACAACAGCATACCCAATTAGGACATATTCAGGCATGAATTATTGAATATCTCTTGAGTTTTTCGAGATATCAGGTTGAAACTTACATAATTCAATTTGACTTCAAATGCACTATAAGTATTTCAAATTTCATCAAATTTTATTCAGAAATGCAAATTTGGTAGCCAAATAACTAAAAATGAACCAAAATCGTTTTATTGCAAATTGTGGCCCTATTTGTTCTAAGTAATTGAAGATTTTTTACAACTGTAACTGTGTAAATTATAAAAATAATAATAAAAATTAGAAACGGTGCTTCAATTCTAAAAATAATCATTTTAAAAATGAGACATGTGAGGAAAGTGCGGTTGTTATCGAATATTTCTCAATTTTTTGTGAGATATGACTTATTCGTTGCCGTACACGTATTAAGCTACATTTGTTTAATAGTCGCACAAAATTTCATGCAACTTTAACTATAAATGCAGATTTGAAAGCCAAATAACTAAAAATAGCTTAAAATCGACTATTTGCATTTTCGGACACCAGTTTTTTTAGCTATGCATGATTTTGTATGACATATTTATCACCATTTTCGTATAAAGCATCATTTAGTTGATCATTGTACCAAGTTTTATTTAATTTAAACTAGAAATACAGGTGTGACAGCCAAATAACTAAAAGTAGCCCAAAATCGATTTTTTGCAATTTCTGGCCCAAATTTTCTTTAGTTATTCATGATTTTATACAATTTGGGCTATGAAGACTACAAAAATAACAAGAAAAAATGATTGTCGATACCTAAATGTAGAAAAAATGCCATTTAAAAATGAAAGCAGTGGAAGGAAGCGGCTGTTTTTGGAAATTTTGTCCTGTATCTCATTCTTTTCGGAAGATACGATATATTAATCAATGCAAACGTGTTAAGCAATAATTTTTCTACCATTGTACAAAATTTTGAGTCATTTGAACTTTTAACTGGATTTGTATGCTGCTTTGAACGAACGCGCCTCCACCAAAATCCATCTTATTGTATTTTATTGATCTTATATCAATCTTGTAGCTCAGAATTCATAAGAGATTTATAATTTGGCTTATTGTACTAACATTTATCATACAATATTTCAATTTTGTCCTCTTCCCCTGAAAACAACAGCATACCAAATTAGGATATATTGAGGTATGAATTATTGAATATCTCTTGAGTTTTTCGAGATATCAGGTTGAAATTTACATAATTCAATGTGTCTTTAAATGAACTATAAATGTTCCAAATGTTATCAAATTTTATTTAGAAATGCAAATTTGGTAGCCAAATAAATAAAAACGAACCAAAATCATTTTATAGCCAATTGTGGCCCCAATTTCCTTCAGTTATTTGAGGTTTCATACAATTGTGACTATGTTAATCATAGGAACATCAATAAAAATCATTAACAGTACCTCAATTCTAATTAAAAATTAAAAATGTAAAGAAAATGCGACTTTTCTCGAATATTTTGTCCTGTATCTTAATTTGTTTGTAAGATATGACATATTTATTATTATATTCGTGTTATTCTACATTTGAATTATGATTGTACTAAGTTTCATCGAATTTTAACTGGAAATGCAGATTTGACAGCCAAATAACTAAAAATAGCTTAAAATCGACTATTTGCATTTTCGCACACCAGTTTTTTTTGGCTATGCATGATTTTGTATGACATATTTATTATCATTTTTGTATAAAGCATCATTTAATTGATCATTGTACCAAGTTTCACTTAATTTAAATTAGAAATACAGATCTGACAGCCAAATAACTAAAAGTAGCCCAAAATCGATTTCTTGCAATCTCTGGCCCCAATTTTCTTTAGTTATTCATGATTTTATACAACTTGGGCTATGAAGATTACAAAAATAACTGAAAAAAATATTGTCGATACTTAAATGTAGAAAAAATGCCATTTAAAAATGAAAGCAATGGAGGAAATGCGGCTGTTTTTGGAAACTTTGTCCTGTATCCCATTCTTTTTGGAAGATACGATATATTAATCAATGCAAACGTGTTAAGCAATGATTTTTCTACCATTGTACAAAATTTTGAGTCATTTGAACTTTTAACTGGATTTGTATGCTGCTTTGAACGAAAGCGCCTCCACCAAAATCCATCTTATTGTGTTTTATTGATCTTAAATCAATCTTGTCGCTCAGAATTCATACGAGATTTATAATTTGTCTCATTGTTCTAACATTTATCGTACAATATTTTCATTTTCTCCTCTTGCCTTGGAAACAACAGCATACCAAATTAGGACATATTCAGGCATGATTTATTGAATATCTCTTGAGTTTTCTGAGATATCAGGTTGAAATTCACATAATTCAATTTGGCTTTAAATGCACTATAATTGTTTCAAATTTCATCAAATTTTATTTAGAAATGCAAATTTGGTAGCCAAATAACTAAAAATGAACCAAAATCATTTTATTGCAAATTGTGGCCCTATTTGTTCTAAGTAATTGAAGATTTTTTACAACTGTAACTGTGTAAATTATGAAAATAATAATAAAAATTAGAAACGGTGCTTCAATTCTAAAAATAATCATTTTAAAAATGAGACATGTGAGGAAAGTGCGGTTGTTATCGAATATTTCTCATTTTTTGTGAGATATGACTTATTCGTTGGCGTACACGTATTAAGCTACATTTGTTTAATAACCGTACAAATTTTCATGCAATTTCAACTCAAAATGCAAATTTGACAGTCAAATAACTAGAAATAGCTTAAAATCGACTATTTGTAGTTTCGGGCACCAAGTTTTCAAGTTATGCATGATTTTATATGACATATTTATCATCATTTTCGTGTAAAGCATCATTCAATTGATCATTGTACCAAGTTTCATCCAATTTCAACTGGAGATACAATTTTGACAGCCAAATAACTAAAAGTAGCCCAAAATCGATTTTTTGTAATTCCTGGCCCCAATTTTTTTTAGTTATACCTGATTTTATACAATTTGGACTATGTAGATTACAAAAATGACTGAAAATATGATTGTCGATGCTTAAATGTAGAAAAAATGTCATTTAAAAATGAAAGAAGTGAGGAAAATGCGGCTGTTTTTAGAAATGCTGCCTTGTGTCTCATTTTTTGTCAAAGATACGATATATTCATCAATACATTCTTTCAAACACTGTTTTGCTTATCATTATACCAAATTTTGAGTCATTTGAACTTTTAACTGGACTTGCATGCTGCTTTGAACGAATGCGCCTCCACCAAAATCCATCTTATTGTGTTTTATTGATCTTAAATCAATCTTATAGCTCAGAATTCATAAGAGATTCATAACTAGGCTTATTGTACTAACATTTATCATACAATATTTTAATTTTGTCCTCTTCCCCTGAAAACAACCGCATACCCAATTAGGACATATTCAGGCATGAATAATTGAATATCTCTTGAGTTTTTTGAGATATCTGTTAGAAATTTACATAATTCAATGTGTCTTTGAATGAACTATAAATGTTACAAATTTTATCAGATTTTATCTAGAAATGCAAATTTGGTAGCCAAATAACTAAAAATGATTCAAAATCGTTTTATTGCAAATTGTGGCCCTATTTCTTTTTAGTAATTGAGGAATTTTTACAACTGTAACTGTGTAAATTATGAAAATAACAATGAATATCATAAACGGTACTTTAATTATAAAAAAAATAAACTTAAAACTGAGAGATGTAAGAAAAAGGCGGTTGTTATCGAATATTTTGCCCTGTATCTCAATTTTTTTCAAAGATTTAACAAATTTATCAATTTAGACGTGAACAGCATCATTTTGTTTATTGATGTACCAAATCTTGATTCATTTGAATAACGAATTGAATTTGTATGCTGCTTTGAACGAACGCGCTTCTACCAAAATCAATTACATACTGTTTTATCGATCTTATATTGACCTCATATCTCAGAATTCATTGAAGATTCATAATTTAGCTCATTGTGCTTACATTTGTTAAACAATATTTTAATATCGTCTATTTCGTTAATAAGAAACAACATTATAGTTCACGACTTATTGGGGCATAAATTATTTAATATCTCTTGAATATTTAGAGATACCAATTTGAAAATTACTTCGTTCAAATGGACTTGAAATGTTATATGAGTGTACAAAGTTTCATCCAATTTCAACTAGAAATACAAATTTGACAGCCACATAACTAAAAGTGGCCCAAAATTGATTTTTTGCAATTTTTGGCCCCAATTTTTCTTAGTTATTGATGATTTTATACAATTTGAGCTATTTTAATCACAAAAATAACTAAAACAATTTTTAAGCTTAGCTTTAAAAATGAGAGATGTGTGAAAAACGCTGTTTTTTGAATATTTGGACCTGTATCTCAATTTTTTCCAAAGATATGGTACATTTATTAATGTACGTATATTAGGCATGGTTTTGTCTATTACTGTACTAAATTTTATTACTTTTGAACAAAAAACTAGAGCTGTATGAATTTTTTAATAATATAGGCGCCTCCACCACAATTCCGGTCATATTGGGTTTCCCGCCTTATTATTCAAAATTCATCGAACATTTTTATATTTTTTCATCATTTTTGCCTTTATTATAGATTTCGATAGATAGTTACTAATTTTCGATCAATTTGATTCAGAAATATTGATTTTGTAGCGTTTTATATAACCAGACATCTCAAAATTCATACGTATCTCAATATTTGATACAATAACTCGAAAAATATTAGAGATATCAGATTTTCGATGCTATTTTCGTATAAAATATACAATTCTGTAAGACCATGCAAATTTTTATTAAATTTGAGTCAAAAATACGATTAATACATTAGTTTGAAATTATTTCGGTAGCAAAGTCAAGGGGGTTGTGTTTCTTTTGATAAATTGACTGAATACTAACAATTAGTCAAATTATAGATGACTAACAACTTATAGCACGAAATGTCGTACTCTTTTGATACACATCTTACAAATTAATTGATTAATAATTCATGGAAATGTCCTTTCTGATCCATAGATTATGCAACACGTGAACACGCAATGTCATTTGTTGTTTTGTCAACGATATTGTGTTTTAATAACAAAAGACGTCCATTATTCATCAGAAAATCATTATCAGTTAGGGAATCATGTTTGAGGAGTCAAATTTCCACCTTTTTCCCTCTAAATCCAGACAACATCTGCATAACATCCCCATTTGTCCCAGCTGTAAAAAATCCAATTCTACCCGGAATTAAGCCTGATCCTTTTGCATTATCTGCTGAGAGGTGCTTATCTATCAGCTGACTCAAGTAGAAACTCGATGTCTTGTCCAATGACGTAGATAAACCCATTCAACACAGAAACTCAGATGTTAAAGTCGTTCCAAGTTTGACTGCCCTTTCAAAGGGGTTGAAAGCTTTACTTCTTGCCTGGAGATTGTTTAGGGGATGAAGTTGGGAAGTGTTAACTTGAATACAAGTCATTTTTAGTTATTCCATTAAAAGTTTTCCAGCTGTACCTCAGAATAAATCATACTTTTCCCCTTCCCTTTCTTTAAACTACTTCATGTTTCATTTGCCATAAATCCTGAAATAATCCATATTTTGTCCTGAAATTTGAAACATATATTTTTCAAAGTATTATCAATAATTTAAAAGTAATTAGAAAATTTTAAATTATTTATTGCCTGAATAGCGAATTTTCAAAAAAAATCCGCTCCGTTTCACAAATATTAACATAAAATGGTTTCAAGGTCAAATTTTCAAACAACTGTCAAGAAACACATAAAAGTAATATACAAAGAAGCTTCCTACAAAATTTTAGCTCTGTATGTTCAATAGGAAGAAAGATATGCGGCCTTAAATTTAAGGGTTGTTCTGGGAGCGCTCGCTTGACGCCGCAAAGCGGCGCAGCGCGTAACCAAATCACTTAAATGTATCTGCAACTCATGAAAACTAAAATATGATACACAATGAATAATTCTGCAAAATTTCAGCTCTGTACGTCAAACAGAATGAAAGATAGGCGGCTTGAAACTTTAGGCTGCTTCTGAGTGCGCAGCAGGCGTATAGAGGCACGTGAACAACCCTGTACCTCCCTCCATGATATATTTATGCTTTCATACATCATTTTACTCTATTTCTTCCCCAAAAAATTAATAATACAACATTTGGTGGCAATTTTCTTGCGTAATTGTAACTTGAAATATTTTCCCAACAATTTCCGCAATGCGCAAATCGAGCCAAATGTAATTTATCAACTTTCCTCCTAAAATCATCCCCAGAATAAATCAATTCATCCTCACCCCAGCAGCACCACCAATCCGCCTGAAAACTACCCTAAAATCGTTATAAAACATCAGCGCCATCTGTGGCCGACTAGCTCAACTAACATCTGAATATTAAGCTTCAGCACCTTGTCCACAGATGGCACAAAATACTTGAACGTGGTACATAACCTTGACCTTCACTGGAGGAGGGTGCCTCGACCTTTGGCGGATATTGATTCGTTCAGGGAGGGTTGAAAATAATTTATGGTACTCCGGAGGGATGTGTTTAGACTCCTAGGCAATTTTCTTGCAATTATAATCTGAGTGGATGTGTGAATTTGATTCGGGGTTAATAAGGGGTAATTACTTGTTATAATATTTCTAAACTAATATTTTGTGGCCCATCAATCAATATTTAAAGCTATTTCTTAATATTTTGTACAATTTTTGGCTAATATAGGCATTCAAACAAAAAAACAAAAGCGAATCGTTGTACCCTAACCCAATTTTTAGTATCCTACCGTCTCATACATTCATAAAATGTAAAAATACCCCTAAATATCTTTTATTGAGTATTGACTAACGGGAGGTCACTTGCTGTCCACTAAAATCACAAAATTGAATCTAAGACAGTCCCTAAAAAAATATTCTGAAAGAATTTTTCCAAAAATCCTATTCAAAGTCTCAATTTATTAGTAATGAGTTGCGGGAGGTCATGTGCTGGCCTTAACCAGTACCCCAAATGAAAGTTTGATACTTACTGAGTATAATATCGAAAACTGCATGTCGATATCTCAATTAGTTTCGGAGATATTGATATACAAAGATTATACCCAAAAACGGGTGGCACAAACCTTTTTTTAGATCAAAAATTTAATTATTCGATTCTGTTAGGATGAAACTATATTTATTATATTTTGTAAATTTTTTATTGCATACAATTCGGCCGCAATAAATTTTTGAATGAGTGATTAATCTTTTACCCAAAAATGGGTAGAGCTACCCAAAAATTAATAACATATATGATCTTCTCAATCCTTTTTTCATAAGTGCACAAATTTTCAGATTTTTCCTAATTGTAATAACAAAGATATTACTACCTCCTGAATTATTCCTAAAATCCTGAAATTATTCATTTGTAACACCATTTATCCTTCAATTATTATATAAACTTATAAAATTTGCTAAAATTTTGACTCATGACTGATTTAACCTCACTTTTTTTTTCAAAATGCATTATTTTGATTAAATAAGACGTTTTGGCCCTTTTTTCAGGTAAAAAATTATTCTACCCCACTCAAATTTTATGAAAAGTACCCTTTGTTTGCTGGAGCCTGCCCAAAAGGGCTGTAATCAATACCTGAAAATTACATTTTTACTTATTTTATAAAAATTTTTCGTACTCTTTTACGGCGTTTGACAGATAGAATTACATTCAATGCTATATGGTGTTGCAATGTACAAGCATAGGAATTAATGAATTATTTAAACAAAATATTATTGAAAAATTCATAAATCCATTTTTAAAAGTAGAATTACGGGGAAAAAATGTACACCGGGGTGAAATTTTCTCAAGAATTCGATTTTTAAGTCAAAACAGTTATTTTCTCACCAGAAGACCTCGTTTATAACGAGTATTCGGTACTGCATACAAGTATTAATACAATTAAATACAATAATTATTTTATAATTTTAGGGGGTTGATGTGGATTATTGAAGGGTGGAATTTTGTACCTGATATGTTCCTGAATCTAGAAATACTCCTGCTGTGCAGGTCCACCCTGTTTATAACGAGTAATCGGTTATAAAGTACACAGACATCAATAAATTTGTAATTCTATTTTTAATCGTAGAATAACAGGGAAAAATTGTTAAACGGGGTGAAATTTTCTCAGTAATCCAATTTTGAAGTCGAAAAAATTATTTTTGCACCCGAAAAACTCGTTTATAACGAGTATTCGGTACTGCATACAAGTATTAATACAATTAAATACAATAATTATTTTATAATTCTAGGGGGTTGATGTGAATTATTGAAGGGTGATATTTTGTGCCCGACATCCCCCTGAACTCAAAAACACTCCTGCTGGGCAGTATAACCCTGTTTATAACGAGTAATCGGTTATAAAATGTACAAATACAAATAAATGTGTAATTATGTTTTTAATCGTAGAATAACAGAGAAAAATTGTTAACCGGGATGAAATTTTCCGAGAATTACGAGTTTGCAATCAATTTACATTTATTTCAACTTATTCACGTTGTTATTTTGTTTTTTATTGTGTGCAAATGAGTAAACATTTAAACAGTTCAAAATTTTTTCAAGTACAATTTTCAGTTCGTATAATTTTTTTTCAATATTTATTTTATTTTATATCATTACAAAAATAATGAATTAGACACAAAAACTTCAAATTTTTGAATTCGGTCAAAAATTGCGACCTGCAGCGCGTCTTTAATGAACGCACATATTAAAGGACAGAAATGCATATCATTTTTCAAAGACAAATTTAGGTCATAATTAATATTTGAAAAATTGAAAATTATATCATTTTTGAGAACAAAGGGTTTTATTTTTGAAGAAGTTGTATCAAAAGTTGATTAATTATAAAATTACCCAAGTTATGATTAATTTTATGTCAAATGTAAGCCTAGTGCGCTAGTCCATCAAAGAGTATAAACGATGGTACGGGCTGTACAATCAGTCAATTGTAATGAAAATCAATAGAATTTTATTATAATAGTTGCCTAATTGATTGAAAGAAGATTTTTTCAAATTGATTGAAAATTGCAGCCTACAGCGTGTCCCATACGTACAGACAGAACGATGAAAATTGTATATCAATTTTTGAAAATCAATTTGGGTTATAATAGTTGATGGAAAAAATTGAAGGACGATATTTTTTAGTAAACAGAAGTTTTTTCCTTTGATAAAGTCTAAAATTGCTTGAGTTATAATTTTTTTTCACGTCAAAACATGAGGCTGATCGAGCTAAGAGTTCACACCGCAGTACGGGGTGTGCAATTAATCAAACATCATAAAATTTAATAGGATCTTATAATAATAATCAATTAATCAATAAAAAGGAAAAAACTCAAAATTAAATGAGAATTACGACATACAGGGTGTCCCATACGTACAGACAGAAGGACAGAGATGCATGTAATTCAGTTATTTATCCACAGAACTTTATTTCTGCGCACTCATTTTAGCTGAATCCTCGAAAATAATGAGTGTACATCCTGTTCATCATTCCTGCGTCAAAACAAGTAAATTCCCCTGTAAATAATGACAAATATTTTACAATTTTCTTGCATAACTCTTCACGTAAATTTAATGTCCCGAAACACAAAAGCTCTTGACGTGGTGCGTGCTTAAAATTCACATCCTCGCTTCAAGAGAGCTTAAAAGCTTCAAGCTCAAGGATGACAAGAACTGAAATTAAGTTACTTTTCGCGCAACTTTGCACCCCGAGTTCGTTTGGCCCCGGGGTGTAATTGTGAGATGTTTCCTTTTGTTTGGAGTGTTTCAAGACGGAATATATGAGCTTCCGGTTAGTAATATCAGACTCAATAAAAGCAATGATATCTTGAATTAATTTAATTTTATAGTCAGTGAATTTCATCCCTTAAAATCTGAATTTATCTTTTGTTAATTAATTAATTCAGCTGAATTTCAAATCCGAAACAAAACACTGATAATCTCATCCATTTATTCAGTTAATGAATTATTTTATTAATGGGATAAATGTTATCTTGAGTAAGCTCTAGGAAAATTAGAACAATATTGGGATAAGGGCTGCAACTGGCGGAATAAGGGATGAAATATCTGCCGTGTATATCAAAATTTGAATGCTCATAAACTCTAAAATAATAATGATAGAATAATGAATCAATAGGTGAATGAATTCTCAAGTCGTCCATTTTATTATAAAATTCATTTGAATTTTTTACCCTTCAACCCTTAGATACTGTAGCATAAAAAGTAAAAAAGGATAGTAATGAGCATTTGTTACCATTCAAAGGGTAATAATACTCGTAAAATAACTAAACAAATAATTCATGAAGTATATTATGTACCATTCATCAATATACCAATTTAAGCCCCCTATCTTTCAACCCCACAGGTACAGAGGGCTGTACAACGCAACAAAAATCAATCACATATTCAAAAGCTCACATCCCCTAAAATAATAATTTTAGGATAGAAAACTGAACCCTAATAGCAAGCTATATGGTACCATTTGTTGTAAAACCAATTTCAACCCTTTACCTGTCAGCCTTGGTGGTGAGGGGGTTAAAAATTGCAGCGAAAACCTGTCACACTTCCAAACCTAATATATTTGGAGGAAAAAAATGATTATGGATTGATAAAAGGTGTGCCATTTACTGTCCAACCCTTTATCAATCAACCCTTCAATATGGTACCATAGAAAATCAACCAAACAAAATGCCATCAAGTTTTAATGAACTAAATACTCATGGAAAGCTCAAGCAGTGCCACTTATTATTAAACCATTTTCAACCCTTTATCTTCCAGCCTTGATGGTATGGAGGGTTAAATGGAACAACACAAATCTGCCACATTTTTAAAACTCATATCAAATAATAAAAATAATCGTGAAATGTTGATGCAAAGCATATGTAGTGCCTTATTTTGTACAGCCAATTCAACCCTCTGTGTTTCAACTCTGATGGTACAGAGGGTTGAGTGATGCAACAAAAATTTTGAAAGCACGTATCGTCTGACAGAATAATCATAAGATAATAAACTTATTATTGCTGGAAAACAAATGTAGTGCCATTTCCTGTAGATCCAGATTTAACCCCCTTTCTTTCAGCCCTGGTGGTGTAACGAGTTAAATGTTGCAGCAAACACATTTTACAATCTATAAGGTTATATCTCTTGAAATAATTATCGTGAATAGAATAATGTAGTACCATTTATCACAATACCATTTCAACCCTTTATACTTTAACCCTGGTAGTTCAGAAGCTCATATCTCGTGAAATATTAATTGCAGAGTAATAAGCAAAACGTTAGTGGGACGTTAATGTATTGCCATTTATTTTCAATCTATCATTTCTCAACCCTGCCAGTGTAGGGGGTTGAATGGTACAACTATTAGTCACATATCTTCTGGAACAATAATCATAGAATACCTCAAAAAGAAACATTTATTATAGAATCAGTTCAAATCTATGATTTCTTAACCCTGCAGGTATAGAGGGTTGAATAATGCAACCATAAATGGTTGCACTTGGAAAGCATATAACTTGTTAAATAGTAACGGTAGAATGATGAACAAAACACTGTTTGAAAGCTTGAGTGTTGTTATTTATTTTAGAGTCAGTTTTAACCTCCTTTCATCCAACCCTGATGGTATAGAGGGCTAAATAGTGCAACAAAATGTGCCACACCTTGTAAGCTCATATCTTCTGATAGAATAATCATAAAATGATGAATCAAACGTTGGTAGAAAGCAAATATAGTGCATTTTCTTGTAATGCCAGATTCAACCCTTTTTAGTCCAACCCTGGTGGTGTAGCGGGTTAAATGTTGTAGCAAACATCTGTCGCAATCTATAAGGTTATATCTCTTGAAATAATTATCGTGTAGTAATAAATAAATAGGATAATGTAGTACCATTCATTACAATACCATTTAAACCCTTTATATTTTAACCCTATTGGTTTAGAAGCTCATATCTCGTGAAATAATAATTGCAGAGTAATAAGCCAAACGTCAGTGGGACGTTAATGTATTGCCATTCACTTTTAATCCATTATTTTCCAACCCCGTCAGTGTAGAGGGTTAAATGGTACAACTATTAGTCACATATCTTCTGGAACAATTATCATAGGATACGTTGAGAGGAAAAATTTATTATAGAATCAGTTCAAATCTATTATTTTTCAACCCTGCAGGTATAGAGGGTTGAATAATGCAACCAGAACTGGTTGCATTTAGAGAGCATATAACTTGATAAATAATTACGGAAGAATAATGAACAAAACACTGTTTGGAAGCTTGAGTGCTACTTTTTATTCAAGAGTCAGTTTTAACCCCCTTTCATCCAACCCTGATGGTATAGAGGGCTGAATTATGCAACAAAAGTTTGCCACATTTTGAAAGTTCATATCTTCTAATAGAATAATCATAAGATGATGAATCAAATGTTGTTAGGAAGCATATATAGTACCTTTTCTTGTAGTGCCAGATTTAATCCCCTCTCGTTCAACCCTGGTTGTGTAGCGGGTTAAATGTTCCAGCAAACATATTTCACAATCTATAAGGTTATATCTTTTGAAATAATTATCGTGTGTTGGTAAATAAATAGGAGAATGCAGTACCATTTATTACAATACCATTTTAACCCTCTATATTTTAACCCTGGTGGTTTAGAAGCTCATATCTCGTGGAATAATTATTGCAGAGTAATAAGCCAAACGTTAGTGGGACGTTAATGTACTGCCATTTACTTTCAATCTATTATTATTCAACCCTGCTAGTATAGGGGGTTGAATGGTACAACTATTGGTCACATATCTTCTGGAACAATGATCATAGGATACGTTGAAAGGAAACATTTATTATAGAATCAGTTCAAATCTATCATTTTGTAACCTTGCAAGTATAGAGGGTTGAATAATGCAACCATAAATGGTTGCACTTGGAAAGCATATAGCTTGATAAATATTAATGGTAGAATAATGAACAAAACGCTGTTTGAAAGCTTGAGTGGTGTTATTTATTTTAAAATCAGTTTCAACCCCCTTCTATCCAACCCATTATGGTATAGAGGACTAAATGAAGCAACAAAAGTTTGCCACATTTTGAAAGTTCATATCTTCTAATAGAATAATCATAAGATGATGAATCACATGTTGTTAGGAAGCATATATAGTACCTTTTCTTGTAGTGCCAGATTTAACCTCCTTTCGTTCAACCCTGGTCGTGCAGCGGGTTAAATGTTGTAGCAAACATCTGTCGCAATCTATAAGGTTATATCTCTTGAAATAATTATCGTGTAGTAATAAATAAATAGGATAATGTAGTACCATTCATTACAATACCATTTAAACCCTTTATATTTTAACCCTAGTGGTTTAGAAGCTCATATCTCGTGAAATAATAATTGCAGAGTAATAAGCCAAACGTTAGTTGGACGTTAATGTATTACCATTTATTTTCAATCTATTATTATTCAACCCTGTCAGTATAGGGGACTAAATGGTACAACTATTGGTCAAATATCTTCTGGAACAATAATCATGGGATACGTTAAAAGGAAACATTTATTATAGAATCAGTTCAAATCTATCATTCTTCACTTCTGCAGGTAGAGAGGGTTAAATAATGCAACCAGAACTGGTTGCACCCAAAAAGCATATAACTTGTTAAATAATAATGATAGAATAATGGACAAATCCCTGTTTAAAAGCTTGAGTAGTGTCATTTATTATAGAATCAGTTTTAACCCTTGATTTTTAACCCTGATGATATGAGGGGTGAAATGGTACAACTAAAATCAGTCAATTTTTGAAAATTCGTATTTCCTGAAATAAAGCTAGTGAAATTATAAAACAAATGTTGATAGAAAGTTTATGTAGTGCCAATTATTTTAGACTTTCAGCCCTGCTGGTATAGGGGGTTGAATGGTGACATTTTTAAACCTCATATCTCTTGGAATAATAAATGTAGAATGATAATAGTTTAAAGCTGAAATAGTACCATTTATTGAAAAATCAGTTTCTGCCTATGATTTTTCAACCCTACCAATATAGAGGGTTAAATGGTGCTACTGAAATCACGCCCAGTTTACAGATGTGTATCACCTGAAATAATAATTGTAAAATGATGGAACAAATCTTGGTACAAAGCTAATGAAATGCCATTTATTGTAGAATTAAATTTAACAATCACCTTTCAACCCTGCCGGAATAGGGGGTTGATTAATGCAACCCAAACCAGTCGCACTTGAAAAGTTCTAACTGGTTTAACAATAATCTTAGAATAATGAAAAAATCGCTATTAAATGCATGAGTTGTATCATTTATGAAAAAATCAATTTTGACCTATCGTTCTTCAACCCTGTTGGTATAAGGGGCTGAATGGCACAACTAAAATCAGGTAAGTTTTGGATGCTTATATCTTCTGAAATATTAATAGTGAAATGATGAAACAAACGTTGATATAATGCCATTTATTACAAAATATAGTTTTCCAACCCCTTAGGTATAGAGGGTTGAATAGTGCAACTGAAATCGGCCACATTTTAGAAGCACATTACTCGTTAAACAATAATCTTAGTATATTGGGCAGAGGGATATGAGGGAGCTCAAGTGGTGCCATTTATTATAAAATAAATTTTAATTTGTCAGCTTCTAGCCCTGCTGGTACGGGGGTTGAATATTGCAACTAAAGTCAGTCGCGTTTTGAAAGCTCATTACTCGTTGAATAATAATCGTAAATTTTTAAAAACTTGACCTATGCCATTCATTGAAAAATCAGTTTTGACTCAACCCTGCCAGTATAGAGGGTTGAATGGTGCAACTAGAATCAGTCACACTTTGAAACCTCATATCTCCTAAAATAATAAATGAAGTATAATAAACCAAACGTTAGTAAAAAGCTAAGGTAGTAAAAAATCTATGAATTCTTAACCCTACTAATGTAAGGGGTTAAATGGTGCAACATAAACCATTCACACTTTCAAAGCACATATCTCCTGGAATAATAATTGTAGAATATCATATTGATTCTTGATATGAAGTTTATGTAGTGCCAATTGTTGTACAATTAATTTCAATCAATTATTTTTCAACCCCTTCAGTATACGGGGTTAACTAATGCAACTAAGACCATCCGCAATTTAAAAGCTCATAACTCGTTTGATAATAATCATAGAATGATGAAAAAACATAAGATGGAAGCTTATGTAGTGCCATCCATTGAAAATTTCGTTCCAATCTATAACTTTCAACCCTGCTGGTATAAGGGGTTAAATAGTACAACTAAAATCAGTCACATTTTAAAAGCTCCTATCTTCTGAATTAATAATCATAGAATGATGAAACAAACGTTGATAGGAAGTTCATTTAGTGCCAATTATCGCAGATCAGTTCGTTTTTCAACCATGCTAGTATAGGGGGTTGAATGGTGCAACGAAAATCGGTCGTAATTCGAAATCTCGTATCTCCTGAAATAATAATCGTAGATTGATGAACTAAATGTCGATAGGAAGTTCATTCTATGTCAATACTTGTGGACCAGTTCATTATTTAGTCCTGCTTGTATAGGGGGTTGGATGGTGCAACGAAAACCGGCCATACTTTGTGAGCTCATGTCTCCTGAAATAATAATCGTTGAATAATAAACAATCTAAGTCTGTATCATTTACTGAGAAGATAGTTTTGACTTATCATTTTTCAACCCTATAGGTATCGGGGGTCAAATGGTGCAACTAAAATCAGTCACTTTTCGAAAGCTCATATCTCTTGAAATAATAATCGTAGAATGATGAACTAAACGTTGATGGAAAGTTCATTTAATGCCAATTATTGCAGATCAGTTCATTTTTTAGTCCTGCTTTTATAGGGGGTTGAATGGTACAACTAATAGTCACACTTTGATTGCTCATATCTCCTGAAATAATTATCGTAAAATAATGAACAAAACGTTAATTGAGAGCTTAAGTAGCGCCATTTATTAAAAAGTCAGTTTTGATTTATAATTTTTCAGCCCTGCTGGTAGGAGGGTTGAATGGTGCAACTAAAATCAGTCATACTTTGATAGCTCATATCTCCTAAAAAAATAATCGTAGAATGATTAACTAAATATTGATAGACAGTTAATTTGATGCCTATTATTGTGGACCAGTTTATTTTTTAGTCCTGCTGTTATAGGGGGTTGAATGGTGCAATTAAAAGTCACACTTTGATAGCCCATATCTCCTAGAATAATAATCGTAAAATAATGAACAAAACGTCAGTTGAGAGCTTATGTAGTGCCATTAATTGAAAAGTCAGTTTTGATTCAAAAATTTACAGCCCTGCTGGTAGGAGGGATGAATGGTGCAACTAAAATCAGTCACACTTTGGTAGCTCATATCTCCTGAAATAATATTCGTAGAATGATGAACTAAACGTTGATAGAAAGTTCATTTAGTGCCAATTATTTTAGACCAGTTCGTTTTTCAACCCTGCTAGTATGAGGGGTTGAATGGTGCAACGAAAACTGGCCGTACTTTGAAAGCTCGTATCTCCTGAAATAATAATCGTAAAATAATGAATAAAATGTTAGATGAGAATTTGAGTAGTGCCATTTATTTATCGGGTTGAAAGTTGATGAATATAAAAATGGTTTTGTGATGAATGGCACAGCTTGAACTTTCTATTGCAGTTAAATTCATGATTTTATGATTATTATTTCAGGAGTTATGAGATTTGGAACTGTAATGGATTATTCTTGCGTTTTCAACCCTCCATATCAACTGGGTTGGAGGGTGAAGGGTTTAAACTGATTTGATAATAAATGGCATGACATTAGCTTTTAATTGACGCTAAGTTTTCAGTTCTACGATAATTATTTCTATATTTATGAGCTTTGAAAGTGTGACAGATTTTCGCCCTATTACTTAACCCCCTGTACCATCAAGGCTGGAAGTTTAGGGGTCAAAACTGGAATTATAATAAATGGCACAGCATGAGCTTCCTACCAGTTTATGATTAATTATTTTATGATTATTATTTCATAAAGTACAAGCTTCAGAATTGTTATAAGACACGGCTTGCATTATTCAACCCTCTTTTCGTCCAGGGTTGAAAGTTGTTGAATTAAAACTGGTTCTGTGATAAATGGCACAGCATAAGCTCTCAATTGTAGTTAAATTCATGACTCCATGATTATTATTGCAGGAATTATGAGCCTTGAAACTGTAATGGATTATTCTAGCGTTTTCAACCCTCTATAACAACTGGGTTGGAGGGTAAAGGGTTTAAATTGATTTTATAATAAATGGCATGGCATTAGCTTTCTATTAATGCTAAATTTGTTATTTTAAGATAATTATTTTCATATATATGAGCTTTGAAAGTGTTCCAGATTTCTGCTGCATTACTCAACCCCCTGTATCATCAAAGCTAAAATATAAATGGTTCTCTAATAAATGGTACCATGTAGGTTTATTCCTAACTTATTTTAGGAGATGTGGCTCTCGAAAAAGGGGACAAATTTTATTGTAACCTGTACCTGCAGGGCTGGAGGATAAGGGGTTGATAAATGAGGCAAAAAGGGCATCCGGTGTGGATGTCCGTTTCAATTAAAGGTATGCTGTGATTTTTCCGTCATTATTTTTTCTCTTTGAGTCCAAAAATAACATATTTCACCTTTATAATGAAACTTCATTAAAAACGAAACTCCATTTGCTTGCTTGATTCCAGCAAGTCTTTAAATTGCACTTGGAGTTTCCAACTACTCATAAAATCCGTTTGAATCATTCTGTGCTTTAATTGCAAGCATTTTGTACATCTATCTCTCAGTAATTACTTTTTTAAATTAAATATGTTTCGAAAACGACTATATCTCATAAAATATCAAAGATAATAAATGGTCCATTTGTAAAGTGTTTTTTACGTGCCTGAAACAAGAAAAAGTCAATTAGTTTTCACTTTGTAATAAGTGAAATGAAATTAATGGTCATTTAGTGGAAATTGTGTTTTGTGTTGGCTGTACATTGTTAGTATGTGGTTGGCAAACATTAATTTGGCCGAAGTTTGGTAATTGAATATTCTGCGTCCGTATGTATTGTTGGTAAACCTGAATAGCCTGAGAGAGATGTAAAATTATAAAACAAAAAAAAAATAGCAATTTTATTATTAAGTTTTCAAATAAATTTGCTATTTATTTCACCACGCGCGGCGTAAATATCGTAAACATGTTCCATTACCACAAACAGACTATCAGAGCCCAGAGAAGCGGTTACCATAATGTATTTCAGAAACGACGCAAGTAAAGCTCCGCTGATTGAAACTGTACCTCAGTTAGGCTGAAAGCTTTGAATATATGAGCGAAGCAGCGCTTTTCGGAAGAGTATTTCAAGATGATTAACAGCATGTCATTGTTGTGGTCTGGAAATGTGCAGAGGCTTCAATTATCTAATGATAATTAATGATACGGAGGCTCTCTAACGAATGGGGGTTATCATGAAGTATGTTTTAAGATTTTAGAGCACTATATTTCGTCAACAGTAACTCCCACGAAAAAACTTTCAAGTACATTTTTGTAGCAAATTATTCTAGCTTCAAATTAGTGTTCCACACTTTTTTTCGCAGAGTTCACCGTTTTTGAGATATTGGCAGTCAAATCGATAAGGGATTTAACACATCACGTAAATTTTGGAGCACTATATCTTCTCAACGGGAGCTCCCACAAAAAAACTTCCAGATAAATTTTTGTAGCAAATTGTCTCAGCTACAAATTAGTATTCCATACTTTTTTTCGAAAAGCTCACCGTTTTTGAGATATTTGCACTCAAATTGATGAGGAGCTCTCATAACATTATTTGGAGTTCTGCCTGGAAATTTGAAGCTATGTCGTATTTGAGAGCGTAGTGATTTTGAGGCACTATATTTCGTCAACAATAATTCTTACAAAGAAAATTTCAAATAAATTTTTGTGGCAAATTATTCCAGCTATAAATAAGTACTCTATACATTTTATCAAAAAGTTCATAATTTTCGAGATATTGGCAGTCAAATTTAACACATTATACAGTGCTCTGGAACTATGATGCAAATCTCCTTAACGGTAGGTTCCACAAAAAATTTCTTGAATACATTTATGTAGCAAATTGTTTAAGCTACAAATTAGTACTTCATAATTTTTTTCGAAATGCTCACCGTTTTTGAGATATTTGCACTTAAATGGATAAGGAACTTTTATTATATTCTCCCTGTAAATCCGCAACCATGTCGTACTTGGAAGTATAAAAAGAAAATTGTTTCTTTAATATATTAATTAATAATTCTGTAATTAATTCATTTGAATAATAATAATTGATTACTATTAAATAACTACATGTAGTCTAGCAGTCTAGAATCTCGAGATTTTGAGGCACTATATCTTGTCAAATATAACTCCCTCAAATAAACTTTCAAATAAATATTGTAGCAAATTATCTCAGCTACAAATTAGTACTGAATACTTTTTTTCGTCAAGCTTACAGTTTTTGAGATATTGGCAGTCAAATCAATAAGGAAATCTCACACGTTATTCAGTGATCTGGTATGATGCAAATTTTGGGACACTATATCTCGTCGATAGTAGCTCCCACAGAAAAACTTTCTAATAAATTTTTGTAGCAAATTATCCAAGCTACATATTAGTACTCAAATTTTTTTTTGTAAAGCTTACTGTTTTTGAAATATTGTCAGTCGAATCGATAAAGAGCTCTCACACATTATTCAGTGCTCTCACACTATGATGCAAAGTTTGGAGCACTATATCTCTTAAATGGTAGCTCGCACAAGAAAACTTTCAAATAAATTATTGTAGTAAACTATTTCAGCTACAAATTGATACTTCATACTTTTTTTTGTTAAGCTTACCGTTTTCGAGATATTGGCAGTTAAATCGATAAGGAAATCTAACACATCATTCAATGCTCAGACATTATGATGCAAATTTTGGAGCACCATATCTCGCCAACGGTAGCCCCCACAAAAAAACTTTCAAATAAATTACTGTAGCAAATTATCTCAGCTACAAATTAGTACTTGATACTTTTTCTCGAAAAGTTTATCGTTTTCGAAATATTTGCAGTCAAATCGATAAGGAGATCTAGCACATTAATACTATGATACAAAGTTTGGAGCACTATATTTTGTCAACAGTAGCTCGTACACAAAAACTTTCAAGTGAATATTTGTAGCAAATTATCCCAGCTACAAATTAATATTCTATATTTTTCTTCGAAAAGCTCACCGGTTTCGAAATATTTGCGTCTAACTTGATGAGGAGCTCTCACGACGTTATCTAAAGCCCTGATACTAAATTGTTCCTTATCCCTGAAAATCCGCAGCCCTGTCGTACATAAGGATGTAGAAAGGACATTTATTAATAATAAATTATTATAAATCAATTATATGTAGCTACCAATTTACTCTTTCAAGATTTTGGAGCGCTATATCGTATCAACGGTAGCTCCCACAAAAAAACTTTTGAATAAATTTTTGTAGCAAATAATCTCAGCTACAAATTATTACTTCATAAATTTTTTCGTACAGCTTATTGTTTCCAAGTTATTGGCAAAAAATATAACTCATCATACAGTGCTCTTATACTATGATGCAAATTTTGGAGCACAATATCTCGCCAACAGTAGCTCCCACAGATTAATTTTTGAATAAATTTTTGTAGCAAATTTTCCCAGCTACAAATTGATTGTTTATACTTTTTTTTGTAAAGCTTACAGTTTTCGAGATATTGGCAGTCAAATCGATGAGGAAATCTTGAACCTCATTCAGTGCTCAGATACCATAATACAAATTTTGGTACACTTATATCTCGTCAACGGTATGTCCCACAAAAAAACCTTCAAATTAATTTTTGTAGCAAATTATCTCAGCTACAAATTGATCTTTCATACTTTTTTTGTAAAGCTTACGGTTTTCGAGATATTGGCAGTCAAATCGTTGAAGAAATCTATCACGTCATTCATGATGCAAATTTTGGGGCACTATATCTCGTTAATGACGGCTTCTACAAAAAAGCTTCCGGATAAATTTTTGTAGCAAATTGTCTCAGCTACAGAATAGTACTTCATACTTTTTCCAGTAGAGCTCACTGTTTTCGAGATATTGGTAGTCAAATCGATAAAGAATTCTATCACGTCATTCATGGTGCAAATTTTGGAGCACTCTATCTCGTTAATGATGGTTCCCACAAAAAACTCTCAAATAGATTTCTGTAGCAAATTATTTCAGCTACAAATTAGTACTGAATACTTTTTTTCGAAAAGTGTTCAGATTTCGAGATTTTGGCAGTCAAATCTATGAAGAAATTCACCACGTCATTCAATACTATAATGTGAATTTTGGAGCACTATATCTCGTTAACGGTAACTATCACAGAAAAACCTTTAATTAAATTTTTGTAGCAAATTATCTCAGCTACAAATTAGGCCTGAATACTTTTTTTCGAAAAGTTCATCGTTTCCAAGATATAGGTATTCAAATTATTCAGAATTCTGATACTGCGAGAAAAAATTTAGTTCAGTAGCTTTTCAATAAAAATCTACAACCATATTTTACATATATAAATAAATTTAATTGATCACTATTGAATAATTATATGTCAAGATTTTGGGACTTAATATCTCGCCAACAGTTGTCCCTACAAAAAAAACTTCGCAATAATTTTTTTGTAGCAAATTATCTCAGCTACAAATTATTACAGAATACTTTTTTCTGTAATGCTCACTGTTTTTGAGACATTTGCACTTCAGTCGATGAGACACTCTGCCACAATTATTTAGGGCTCTGATATTAATATATATGAGGAGTACATTGATTCTTTGATACACTAATCAATAATTTCATATTGAATTCATGATAAATCACCATTGAATGCTTTCAAGACTTCAGGGCGCTGTATTTCATCAATAGTTGTCTCTACAAAAAAACTTTTGAGAAATTTTTTGTAGCAAACTGTCTCAGCAACAAAAAGTACTGAATATAATTTTTTGTGAAGTTCGCTATTTTGGAGATATTGGCAGTCAAATCAATCAGTGCCCCAATACTAAGGATGTGAAAAGGACATTATTCATTCAATGTATTGATTGATAATTTTTCTATTAGTTTATTGAAGTAATTATAATATCCAACGGTCTATTATTGCGAGACTTTGGGGCGCTATATCTCGTCAACAGTACCTCATACAAAAAAACTTCCAAAGAAGTTCTGATAGCAATTTGAATAAGCTACAAATTAGTATTTGTTTTGTTTGCTCGAGAAGCTCACCATTTTCGGGATATTTGCAAATATAGTTTTCCCCCTTTTATATTTCTATTGGTTGACTGAAAGTGGTAGTTTGATGCAAATCTTGTAATCTGCAATCATGGCGTATGTAAAGGTATGAAAAGCACTTTGTTTGTCCAATGTATTAATTAATAATTTTCTCACAAACTTTATGTAATAATAATGTCGAGACTTCAGAGCGCTATATCTCATGAACGGTGCCCCCTACAAAAAAACTTTTAGGAAAATTTTTGTAGCAAATTAATTCAGCTACAAATTAGTTCATTACATTATTCGCCAAAAAGCTCACCGTTTTCGAGATATTTGCAAGATATTGTTTTCGGGTTTTTATATTGTTAATTCTTGTCGATTTTGGGGCGCTATATCTCGTCAATGGTACATTTTACACAAAAAACTCTAAAGACAATTTTTGTAGCAAATTGACTCAGCTATAAATTAGTATATGACATGTTTTTTCGAAAAGCTCACTAATCTCGAGATATTTTCATATTTGTACTTGTCGATTAAAAGGAGTCCAACTATTGATCAATTTCATCCCGTCTAGGGGTAAGGGATACTTGCATATTGAATATATTTGATAGGGGGATGACTGAATATACCCTTGCGACTGATGCATCAAACTTAAATGACTTTTTTCGAAGTTTTAAAGATATAGGATGAAATATATACAGCAGTTCACTTTACAAAATCTTATCAAACTTCTGAAAAATATTATTCTAGGTTGCCATGGAAGCAGCACGTATTAAAGAAAAATGTTTGCTTCCATTTTGACGGAAAACCCTTTAATGTCTTCTTTACATACGGTAATATTTTCTGAATGAAATTCAGAAGTTCATAGGTCACTCAAATGCTTTATTAAATCTGGCTAATCAACTAACAAGAACCTCCAATTAAGACGGCAGTATATGTAGTTCCTGATATATTTCCTGCTGCAATACTGCGTCAGAATAGTGGAAGGGGGAATTCACTGCACTCTGTTAAGGGTGGGGGAGTCCTACAAGACTTGTGTGCTTTTGTATGAAATCAGGGATTCTGCAAAAGAAAACTGCTTGCTTCTGCTATCAAAAGTATCTAATATTTGCGGAATTCTTCTCCGCACGTCACAATTGCGTAGATTTGCGATTGGTTGGTGTGTGTAAAATAGACTCGAACCGGTTGCTCTAAATCCATACGAAGGATAACAGGGAAAATCGTTTCGAACTGGTACAAAGGAAATTGGGTGGTGACACCAAACATGCCAGTCCGTTCACGTCGAATGATACCTTTTTATGTTTGTTGGGAGTCAAATAAACTCTGTTTTAAGGCCTTTTGGTTTATTGATTCCGGGAAAGTCACAGGAATTTTATTTCGAATCGGTTTTTATCGTCAATCATTGATAGATTGAAAAAAGACTATTGGAATGTTTTCGTTTGCAGACGCCAGATTCGTTGTGTGTGAGAAAGTTTCCGACTGGGAAAATGGACAAGCTTGTATAAAATTCATTATAAATCGTTTTCTAAATCAAAAGTACACACCCTACGCTACATATTCATATTTAAGTTTTATATTAGCTGGAATTAGCATGCATAAAACAATTGCTTATAAAAATTGAATTATTAAACGAATCATCGCAAAAATCAATAACAATTTGCTCAGACAGTTGCCTAATAGATTTTTGAAAAAATTTCTGAAATTAAATGAAATTTGCGGTCTGTAACGTAGGTCCATACGTACTTACAAACGTACAAAGACGTATGTCATTTTTCAAAGATGAAATCAGGGCACAATAAATTTTCGACAAAATTATTAAATGATACTATTTTCCAGAAAAAGTATCTAATCCTACTAAAAAGCCTTATTATAGAACTTTATCTGCAAAAAAAGTCATTTTGTAAATCCATAGGTAGGTCATGGATTAAAAAATCACTGAAATCGATTCAAATTTTCAACTTACACCATTGTTTTACATGTACAATTTAATATTAGGTGCCACTTGACTGTTTTCAAATAAAAATTCAGATCATGATGATCAAATAAATAAATTAAGCTATGTTATTGTTTTTTAAATGAGTATTCAATAACAATTGAACCAATCAACAAATCATCGTAAAAATCAATAGGGCTTTGCTCTAATAAATGTCTAATCGTGCAAAAAAAATGTTTTAAAATTGGTTGAAGTTTGCGACCCTTAACATGGTTCCATACGTACAAACATACAGATTTATACGTATGTTATTTTTCAAAGGCAAATTTAGGTCATAATAAATTCCCAAAAAAATTGTAAAACGATAAAATTTGTTAGAAGACTACTTATTCTTACCAAAAAATTGTTTTTTAGGATATATTACTATTTTATAAACATTGGTACGACATGTCATCATTTTTCGGAAAACGTACCATGAAAAACTAATTATTATTAATCAACAAGAAAATCAATACGGTACTACTTCAATAGCTATTCAATCGATTTATAAAAAAACAATTGAAATTGCTCCAGATTTGTGACCTGTAAGGTGGTCCATACGTACAGACAAATAAACAGCAATGAAAGTCAGTTTTTAAAATTGAATTTAGGTCTTAGTATATACCCAAAAAAATTTAATATTAGTTTGAATATTGAGAAGAGTATCTAGGTTCATCAAAAAACTATATTATAGATATAAAAGTATCCAAAAAAGAACATGAAAGCCCATAGCTAAGTCATGTCATCATTTTTGAAGAAATAAATCATAAAAATTAAACTATCGAACAAATTATTATGAAAATCAATAGGATACTACTTGAATAGTTGATTAATCGATTAGTGGGAGAAACAAATTGATTTGGTTGAGATTTATGACCTGTAAGGTGGTCCATACGTACAAACTAACGTAAAGAGACATATGTAATCTTTCAAAAAAAAATTCATGTTGTAATAATTTTTTTTTTATTGAAAAATGGTACTTTTTTCTCAAAAAAGTATGTATAGGTCCTAAAAAGTCATATTATAAAAATGTATCCACCAAGGAAGTTTTTTTGAAAATCCATGGGTAGGTCGTGAATAAAAAAATTACTAAAATTGGTCAAAATTTTCTACCAAAATAATTTTTTTACATGTGCAGACCAATGTTAGGTGCCACTTGACTGTTTTCAAGTATAAATTCAGATCATGAGGATCAAATAAATAAATTAAGCTATGTTATTGTTTTTTACAGGAATATTCAATAACAATTGAACCAATCAACAAATCATCGTAAAAATCAATAGGGTTTTGCTCTAACAGATGCCTAATTGGGTAAAAAAAATATTTTGAAATTGATTGAAGTTTGCAACCCTTAACGTGGTTCCATACACACAGACATACAGATTTAGATGTATGTTATTTTTCAAAAGCAATTTTAGGGCACAATAAGTGCCCAAAAAAATTATAAAATGGTGAAATTTGTTAGAAGACTACTTATTTTGACCAAAAAGTTGCTTTTTTAGGATATAGTACGATTTTATAAACATTGGTACGACATATCATCATTTTTCGGAAAGCATACCATGAAAAATTAACTATTATATTAATCAACAAGAAAATCAATTGGGTACTACTTTAATCGCTATGCAATCGATTTATGGAAAGGACAATTGAAATTGCTCAAGATTTGTGACCTGTAAGGTGGTCCATACGTACAGACAAATAGACAACAATGAAAGTCAGTTCTTAAAATTGAATTTAGGTCATAGTATATACCCAAAAAAAAATAATATTGGTTTTTATATTGAGAAGAGTATCTAGTTTTACCAAAAAACTATATGATAGATATTAAAGTATCCAAAAAGGAATATGAAAGCTCATAGCTAAGACATGCCCTCATTTTTGAAGAAATATATAATAAAAATTGAATTATTGGACAAATCATCATGAAAATCAATAGGGTACTACTATAATAGCTGATTAATTGATTGATGGTACAAACAAATTGATTTAGTAGAGATTTGTGACCTGTAAGGTGTCCATACGTACAGACTGACGTACAGAAACATAAGTCATTTTTCAAAAATAAATTCAGGTCATGAAATTTTTTTTTCAATCGAAAAATGTTATTGTCTCCTGGAAAAAGTATCTATAGGTCCTAAAAAGTCATATTATAAAAACTTATCCACCAGAAAAGTCATTTTGAAAGTCCATGGCTAGGTCGTGGATAAGAAAAATTCTAAAATTAGTCAAAATTTTCAACCTTCATCATTTTTTTACATGTGCAAGCCAATGTTAGGTGCCACTTGACTGTTTTCAAGGAAAAATTCAGATCATGATAATCAAATAAATAAATTAAACAATGTTATTGTTTTTTAGAGGAATATTCAATAACAATTGAACCAATTGACAAATCGTCGTAAAAATCAATAGAATATTGCTTTAATAGATGCCTGTTCAGGAAAAAAAAATACTACAAAATCGATTGAAGTTTGCGACCCTTAACGTGATTCCATACGTACAGATATACAGATTTAGACATATGTTATTTTTCAACGGCAAATTTAGGTCATAATAAATTCCCAAAAAAATTATAAAACAGTAAAATTTGTTAGAAGACCACTTATTCTTACCAAAAAGTTGTTTATTAGGATATAGTACTATTTTATAAACATTGGTACGACATGAAATCATTTTTCGGAAAGCTGACTATTCTATTAATCAACAAGAAAATCAATAGGGTACTACTCTAAATGCTATTTAATCGATTTATAGAAAAAACAATTGAAATTGTTCAAAATTTGTGACCTGTAAGGTGGTCCATACGTACATACAGTTATACACCAATGGAGGTCAGTTTCCAAAATTGAGCTTAAGTCATAATATATTCCAAAAAAAATTGGATAATGGCTTAGATATTTAGAAGAGAACCTGGTTCTACCAAAAATCTATATTATATATGTAAAAGTCTCCAAAAAGAAATATGAAAATTCATAACTAAGTCATGCCCTCATTTTTTAAGAAATATATCATGAGAGTTGAACTATCGGACAATTTATCATGAAAATCAATAGGGTACTACTCAAATAGCTGGTTAATCGATAAATGGTAGAAAAAAAATTATTTGGTTGAGCTTTGTGACTTGTAAGGTGGTCCAAACGAACAGACAAATAGACAGCAACGCAGGTCAGTTTTTAAAATTGAGTTTAGGTCATAATATGTACTAAAAAAAAATTGTATAACGACTTGAATATTTATAAAAGTATCTAGTTTTACCAAAAAATTATATTATAGATATTGAAGTATCCAAAAAGAAATATGGGAGCCCATAGTTAAGACATGCTCTCATTTTTAAAGAAATATATCATAAAAATTAAACTATTAAACAAATTATTATGAAAATCAATAGGATACTACTTGAATAGTTGATCAATCGATTAATGGAAGAAACAAATTGATTTAGTTGATATTTGTGACATGTAGGGTGATCCATACGTACAGACTGACGAACAAAAACATATGTAATTTAAAAAAAAAAAAAATTATGTCATAATATTTTTTTTCATCGGAAACTGGTGCTATCACCCCAAAAAAGTATCTATTGGTCTTAAAAAGTCATATAAAAGTTTATCCACCAAGAATGTCATTTTTAAAATTCATGGGTTGGTAGTGGATAAAAAAATTACTAGAATTAATCAAAAATTTGCAACATACACCATTGTTTCACATGTTTAAACTAAGGTAAGGTGACATTAGACCTTTTTCAAAAGAAAATTCAGATAATGATAGTTAAATAAAAAAGTTAAACATTGTTATTGTTTTTTAGAGGAATATTTAATAACAATTGAAGCAATTGACAAATTATCGTGAGAATCAATAGGATCTTGATTCAATAAATGTTTAATTGGGCAAAAGAAAAATTTTTGGAATTGGTTGAAGTTTGCGACCCTTAACGTGGTTCCATACGTACAGACATACAGATTTAGACGTATGTTATTTTTCAAATAGAAATTTAGGGCACAATAAATTCCGAAAAAAAATAAGAATCGGTGAAATTTGTTAGAAGACTACTTATTTTGACCAAAAAGTTGTTTTTTTAGGATATAGTACTATTTTATAAACATTGGTACGACATGTCATCATTATACGGAAAGCATACTATAAATAACTAACTTTTGTATTAATCAAAAAGAAAATCGATAGGGTACTACTTTAATAGCTATTTAATCGATTTATAGAAAAAACAATTAAAATTGCTCCAGATTTGTGACCTGTAAGGTGGTCCATACGTACAGACAGATAAACAGCAATGAAAGTCAGTTTTTAAAATTGAATTTAGGTTATAGTATATACCCAAAAAAATTGAATATTGGTTTATATATTGAGAAGAGTATCTAGTTTCACCAAAAAACTATATAATAGATATAAAAGTATCCAAAAAGGAATATGAAAGATCATAGCTAAGACATGCTCTCATTTTCAAAGAATTATATCATAAAAATTGAATTATCGAACGAATCATCATGAAAATTGATAGGGTACTAATATAATAGTTGATTGATCGATTGATGAAAAAATCAAATTGATTTAGTTGAGATTTGTGACCTGTAAGATGGTCCATACGTACAGACTAACGTATAGAGACATATGTCATTTTTCAAAAATAAATTCAGTTCATAATATTTTTTTTCAATCGGAAAATGGTACTGTTTCTCAAAAATAGTATCTATAGGTTCTAAAAAGTAATATTATCAAAATTTATCCATCAAATAAGTAATTTTGAAAATCCATGGATAGGCCGTGGATAAGAAAATTACTAAAATTGGTCAAAATTTTCAACCTACATCATTATTTTACATGTGCAAACTAATATTAGGTACCACTTGACTGTTTTCAAGTAAAAATTCAGATCATGATGATCAATTAAACAAATTAGGCAATATTATTGTTTTTTAGAGGAATATTTAATAACAATTGAACGAATTGACAAATCATCGTAAAAATTGATAGAGTCCTACTACAATAAATATTTGATCGGACAAAAAAAGTATGTTAAAATTGGTTGAAGTTTGCGACCCTTAACGTGGTTTCATACGTACAAACATACAGATTTAGACGTATGTTATTTTTTCAAATGCAAATTTAGGTCATAATAGGTTCCCGAAAAAATTGTAAAATGGTAAAATTTGTTAGAAGACTACTTATTCTTACCAAAAAGTTGTTTTTTAGGATATGATACTATTTTATAAACATTGGTACGACATGTCATCATTTTTCGGAAAGCATACCATAAAAAGCTAACTATTGTATTGATCAACAAGAAAATCAATAGGGTACTATTTTGAACGCTATTTAATCGATTTATAGAAAAAACAATTGAAATTGCTCAAGATTTGTGACTTGTAAGGTGGTCCATACGTACAGACAAATAAACAGTAACGTAGGTCAGTTTTTGAAGTTGAATTTAGGTCATGTTATATACCCAAAAAATTTAATAATAGTTTGTATATTGAAAATAGTAACAAGCATCACCAAAAAACTACATTATGAATATTAAAGTATTCAAAAAGGAATATAAAAGCCCATAGCTACGACATGTCATCATTTTCAAAGAAATATATCATGAAAATTAAACTATTAGACAAATTATTATAAAAATCAATAGGGTACTACTATTATAGTTGATTAATCGATTGATGGTAGAAACAAATTGATTTGGTTGAGATATGTGAACTGTAAGGTGGTCCATACGTACAGACTAGCGTACAGAAACATATGTCACTTTTCAAAAATAAATTCAGGTCATAATAATTTTGTTTTTAATCGAAAACTTGTACTATTACACAGAAAAAGTATCTATAGGTCCTAAAAAGTCATATTATTAAAATGTATCAACCAAAAAAGTCATTTTGAAAATCCATGGGTAGGTCACGGATTAAAATATGACTAAAAACGATTGAAATTTTCAACCTACACCATTTTTTTACATGTACAAGCCAATGTAAGGTGCCACTTGACTGTTTTCAAGTAAAAATTCCAATCAAGATGATCAAATAAATAAATTAGGCAATATTATTGGTTTTTAGAGAATATTTAATAACAATTGAACCAATCAACAAATCATCGTGAAAATCGATAGGGTCCTACTACAATAGATACTTGATTGGGCAAAAAAAGTTTTTTGATATTGGTTGAGGTTTGCAACCCTTAACATGGTTCCATACGTACAGACATACAGATTTTGACATATGTCATTTTTCAAATGCAAATTTAGGGCACAATAAATTCCCAAAAAAATTTTAAAACGATAAAATTTGTTAGAAAACCACTTATTCTGACCAAAAAGTTGTTTTTTAGGATATGGTACTATTTTATAAACATTGGTACGATATGTCATCATTTTTGGGAAAGCATACCATAAAAAAATAACTATTGCATCAATCAACGAAAAAATCAATAGGGTACTACTTTAATAGCTAATTAATTGATTAATAGAAGAAACAAATGAATTTGGTGCAGATTTGCGACCTGTAAGGTGGTCCATACGTACAGACAAATAAACGACTACGTAAGTCAGTTTTCAAAAGCTAATTCAGGGCATAATAAATGTTTAAAACAATTAAACAACAGTAATATTTTGTAGTGATACATATCAACTTCCCGAGAAGTAATATTTATATTCATCAAAGCTCGAGGCTGGCGCGAAGGGGATGAAATTATGGAAAATAAAGTGGTGGGGCACAACAAACCCCTGTTTATCCACCAGATAATTACATATTGTTTATCCTTTGTTAATAGCATGATATGCTGAAATATTTGTGAGCTTATAGTGAGATTACCGCTCTTTTGTGTGCATCCCTCAAGTCATTATCCACCAACTAAGTTTGTAAGCTTACTACAATATTTAATAACCTAGTTCCTATTAGGGATTAATACGTCATTAGTTCTATTTTAAATTTTGTTATAAATTCCTCTAATGGCACCATTTATTATTAATGGAGGGTAAAAATAGATACGTAATATCAGAAATGTGTTAGTATATATAGAAATAATGGACAGTTGATGTGCATTCAATTGGAAAATCTATTATACGTTTATATTTCAATGGAATATTATTTACAACTTTTCTGAACTTTCTTACAAAGATTTCATCATAAAATTCAACAAAAGGAGTGAAAATATATCAGCAGATACAAGTTTTTTTGCTGGAAAATATTTAAAATAAAATATCCAAGTCTTTGGATAGAAAGCGATACAAAAGTGGACTCAATATTTTACATGTTTTGCTGAAAGAGAATATTGAAAACTCCTGCTGAAACGAGGCAGGAGATCGAGCTGTATATTTCTCCAACGAACTTGATATTAAATTTCAGTATTCCTTATGCGTTATTCTTCAAAAATGCAGACTCTGATTTCTGCAGACTTATTTTATTATATTTTGGGGTACAATTATCCAAATTAAAGTATTACAGGCTTTTATTACATTATTAGGCCGTTTTTCGCACTATATTTAAAAATCAAACCATTAAAACTAATTTCATAAAAAAATACATTAAATATGCTTTAAATCAACGTTTGTTTCATTACTCTACGATTATTAATCCAAAAGTTATGAGCTATCAAAATATAATTTTCATCAAACAAAATTTCAACCGCCATGTTCAAGAACAATTATCCATAATTCCTCTCCCTCTGAAGTAAATCAAAAAAGCTCCAAATACGACTAGAATAAAATATATTTCTTGATTTCGTCTGGCACCTACATTAATTTTATTCACTGGCGTTAGGTGTCAGGTGTGGAGCTGGAAGAAGATAAATGCTTGTCACTTTTGACCTCCAAAAAGCTCGCAGGATAAATGCATATCATATAGGGGAAGGTTGTCTGATTCAATTAGACTCGAGGGATGTAGGTTTGAGTTTATTACACCCCTATATAAGGGATGAAATCACCTTAAATAAATCAGAACAGTAGTCCAAATATTGATTTCAGTTTAAGGGTTGATAACTCGTTAATTTTTTTCAGTGGGTGGCTGATTTTTATTTTGCAGACAAATACAACCCTTAGCATAATTTGCACAATATTTTAATTTTTTTGGACCACTAATCTGGTAAATAATAATAATTTTATATTGAGTGAACCAATAAATCAAAATATTGCTAATCCGTCAATTCAAGGGTTGATACCTCCTGAAAAAATTATTGATTTGGAATTAATTTTAATTTTTTGAATATCTTGGGCCCCTTTGATGATTTTCACAAAATTTGGACTATTTTGGACCACTAGTTTGGGCAATATTGATAACTTTATCTTGAGTGAGCCAATAGGTTAAAGTATTGCTGTTCCATTAATTCAAAGGTTGATAACTCGTAAATTATCATCAGTTTGTGAATGCTTTTTTTTTTTCAAGTACCTTAGGCCTTTTTTGTTGCTTGTCCTAAAGTTTAATTTTTCTGGACTATCAGTCTAGTCAATAATAATTATTTTATCTTGAACGAACCAATTGATTAAAACATTGCTGCTCCATTAATTCAAGGGTTGATTATTCGTAAATGGATATCAATCAGTAACTGATTTTCATTTTTTCAATACCTTGGGCTCTTTTAATGATTTGCACAAAATTTGATTTTTTTTGGACTATTAGTCTGAGTAATAATAATTATTTTATCTTGAGTGACTCAACAGATCAAAGCTGCTTCATCAAGGGTTGATAACTCGTTAACAAATATGAATTGGTTACTAATTTCCACTTTTTAGATATGTTGGATCCCTGTAATGATTTTCACAGAATTTAGATTATTTTGGACTTCTAATTTTGGGAATATTGATAACTTTATTTTGAGTGAGCCAATTGATTAAAGTATTGCGAGTTATCAACCATAAATTGAAGGGTTGAAAACTCGTAAATAAATATTAGTTTGTGATTGATTCTTATTTTTCAAGCACCTTAAGCCTTTTGTGTCATCTGTACAAAATTTTAATTTTTTTGGACTACTGGTCTGGCCAATAATAATTATTTTATCTTGAGTGACTCAAAAGATCAAAGCTGCTTCATCAATCATGCATCATAACTCGTGAACCAATGATAATTGGTGATTGATTTTGATTTTTTGCATATTTTGGGCTTTTCTAATGATTTCTACGGAATTTGGCTTTTTTTGAGCCACTAATTTGGGGAATATTGATTAATTTAGCTTGAGTGAGCCAATAGGTTGAAGTATTGCTGTTCCATCAATTCAAGGGTTGATAACTCGTAAATAAATATCAGTTTGTAATTGATTCTTATTTTTTAAGCACCTTAGGCCTTTTGTGTCATCTGTACGAAATTTTAATTCTTTTGGACTACTGGTCTGGCCAATAATTATTATTTTATCTTGAGTGACCCAAAAGATCAAAGCTGCTTCATCAAGGGTTGATAAATCGGGAGCAAATATTAATTGGTAATTGATTTTAATTTTTTTCCATATTTTGAGTCCTTTCCATAATTTTACGAAATTTTGATTTTTTTGGACTACTAGTTTGGGGAATATTGATAATTTTATCCTAAGTGAACCAATTGGTTAAAGTATTGCTGTTCCATCAATTCAAGGGTTGATAACTCGTAAATAAATATCAGTTTGTGATTGATTCTTATTTTTCAAGCACCTTAGGCCTTTTGTGTCATCTGTACTAAATTTTAATTATTTTGGACTACCAGTCTGGCCATTAATAATTATTTTATCTTGAGTGACTCAAAAGATCAAAGCTGCTTCATCAAGGATTGATAACTCGTTAACAAATATCAATTGGTGATTGTTTTCCACTTTTTTTAATATTTTAAGTCTTTTGTATAATTTTACAAAATTTTGATTTTTTTGGACCACTAGTTTAGGGAGTATTGATAATTTTATCCTGAGTGGGCCAATTGGTTGAAGTATTGCTGTTCCATCAATTCCAGGGTTGATAACTCGTAAATAAATATCAGTTTGTAATTGATTCTTATTTTTCAAGCACCTTAAGCTTTTTGTGTCATCTGTACAAAATTTTAATTTTTTTGGACTACTGGTCTGGCCAATAATAATTATTTTATCTTGAGTGACCCAAAAGATCAAAGCTGCTTCATCAAGGATTGATAACTCGTTAACAAATATCAATTGGTGATTGTTTTCCACTTTTTTTAATATTTTAAGTCTTTTGTATAATTTTACAAAATTTTGATTTTTTTGGACCACTAGTTTAGGGAGTATTGATAATTTTATCCTGAGTGGGCCAATTGGTTGAAGTATTGCTGTTCCATCAATTCCAGGGTTGATAACTCGTAAATAAATATCAGTTTGTAATTGATTTTTATTTTTCAAGCACCTTAAGCTTTTTGTGTCATCTGTACAAAATTTTAATTTTTTTGGACTACTGGTCTGGCCAATAATAATTATTTTATCTTGAGTGACCCAAAAGATCAAAGCTGCTTCATCAAGGGTTGATAAATCGTGAACAAATATTAATTGGTGATTGATTTTAATTTTTTTCCATATTTTGAGTCCTTTTCATAATTTTACGAAATTTTGATTTTTTTGGACTACTAGTCTGGGGAATATTGATAACTTCATCTTGAGTGAGCCAATAAGTTAAGGTATTGCTGTTCCATCAATTCAAGGGTTGATAACTCGTAAATAAATATCAGTTTGTAATTGATTGTTATTTTTTGAGCACCTTAGGCTTTTTGTGTCATCAGTACAAAATTTTAATTTTTTTGGACAACTGGTCTGTCCAATAATAATTATTTTATCTTGAGTGACTCAAAAGATCAAAGCTGCTTCATCAAGGGTTGATAACTCGTGAACAAATATCAGTTGGTGATTGATTTTAATTTTTTTTAATATTTTGAGTCCTTTTCATAATTTTACAGAATTTTGATTTTTTTGGACCACTAGTTTGGGGAATATTGATAATTTTATCGTGAGTGAGCCAATTGGTTAAAGTATTGCTGTTCCATCAATTTGATAACTCGTAAATAAATATCAGTTTGTGATTGATTCTGATTTTTCAAGCACCTTAGGCCTTTTGTGTCATCAGTACAAAATTTAATTCTTTTGGACTACTGGTCTGGCCAATAATAATTATTTTATCTTGAGTGACTCAAAAGATCAAAGCTGCTTCATCAAGGGTTGATAACTCGTTCATAAATATTGATTGGTGATTGATTTCGATATTTTAGATATTTTGGGCTTTTTTTATGATTTCTACGGAATTTGGCTTTTTTTGAGCCACTAATTTGGGGAATATTGATTAATTTAGCTTGAGTGAGCCAATAGGTTGAAGTATTGCTGTTCCATCAATTCAAGGGTTGATAACTCGTGAATAAATATCAGTTTGTAATTTATTCTTATTTTCCAAGCATTTTAGGCTTTTTGTGTCATCTGTACAAAATTTCAATTTTTTTGGACTTCTAGTCTAGTCAATAATAATTATTTTATCTTGAATTAACCAATTGATTGAAATATTGCTGCTTAATCAATTCAAGGGCTGATTATTCGTGAATGGATATCAGTCTGTGATTGATTTTTATTTTTTACTTACCTTAGGCCCTTTGTATGATTTGCACAAAATTTGAATTTTTTTGGACTACTAGTCTGATCAATAATAATTATTTTATCTTGAGTGACTCAACAGATCAAAGCTGCTTCATCAAGGGTTGATAACACGTAAAAAAACATTGATTGATAATTGATTTTAATTTTGGGAATATTTTGGGCCCTTTTGATGATTTTCACAAAATTTGGATTTTCTTGGACCACTAGTTTGGGAAATATTGATAACTTCATCTTGAGTGGGCCAATAGATTGAAGTATTGCTGTTAATCAATTCAAGGGTTGATAACTCCTAAATAAATATTAGTTTGTAATTGATTCTTATTTTTTCAATACATAAGGCCTTTCGTATGATCTGTACAAAATTTAAATTTTTTTGGAGTACTAGTCCAGTCAATAATAATTATTTTATCTTGAGTGAACCAATTGTTTTAAATATTGCTGCTTCATCAATTCAAGGATTGATTATTCGTGAATGTACATCAGTCTTGGATTGATTTTCATTTTTTGATCACCTTGGACCCTTTGTATAATTTGCACGAAATTTGAGTTTTTTTGGACTACTAATCTGGTAAATAATAATTATTTTATCTTCAGGGACTCAACAGACCAAAGCTGCTTCATCAAGGGTTGATAACTCGTGTACAAATATTGATTGGTAGTTGATTATTAGTTTTTGAATATTTTGGGCCTTTTTCATGATTTTCCCAAAATTTGGATTCTTTTAGGGCAATAGTTTGGAGAATATTGATGAATTTATCTTGATTGAGCCAATAGGTTGAAGTTTTGCTGTTCCATCAATTCAAGGGTTCATAACTCCCAAATAAATATTAGTTTGTAATTGATTCTTATTTTTTTAACACATTAGGCCTTTTGTATGATCTGTACAAAATTTCAATTTTTTTGGACTACTAGTCCAGTCAATAATAATTATTTTCTCTTGAGTGAACTAATTGATTTGAATATTGCTGCTCCATCAATTCAAGGGTTGATTATACGTGAATGGATATCAGTCTGTAATTGATTTTTATTTTTTCATCACGTTAGGCCCTTTGTATGATTTGCACAAAATTTGAATTTTTTTGGACTACTAGTCTGGTTAATAATAATTATTTTATCTTGAGTGACTCAACAGACCAAAGCTGCTTCTTCAAGGGTTGATAACTCGTGAACAAATATTAATTGGTAATTAATTTTTATTATTTGAATATTTTGAGTCCTTTAAATGATTTTTACAAAATTCAGATTTTTTTGGACCACTAATTTGGTGAATAATGATAACTTAATCTTAAGGGAACCAACACATCAAATTATTATTGTTGTACATTTTAGTTCAAGGGTTGATAACTCGTTAATAAATAACATTTAATGATTGATATTTATTTTTGGGACACTTTCAACCCTTCGTATGATTTATAAAAAATTTGAATTTTTTTGGACGACTAGTCTGGTAAATAATGATAATTTTATTTTGAGGGAACCAATCCATTAAAATATTGCTGTTAAAACTCTGAACTCAAGGGTTGTTAACTTGTGAATAAATAACATCTGATAATCGATTTTTCTTTTACCAATACATTCAACCCTCATTGTGGTCTGCACAAAGTTTGAATCGGCAATTTTGGCGCAGCACTCAGTTTTCAGCCCTTAAAGCTCATGCAAGCATTCCAAACTCTGTTCATCTTTCAGGTGACACCGTTCATGTTTAATTTAACGAAATTTCTTAAAAGTCATAAATTTCAAAAGACAATTAACCCTAAAAGCTGACATCAAATTTTGATGACTCTACTTGCTTTTATAATCATCATCCCTTAGGCAGAAAATTCGAATGATTTTTTTTCAAGTTTCTTTGATAGCAATTAATGCGGCATTCAATAAATTAGTGTTATTCTTGCCCAAGCAAAACAATCAAGCACTTTTACATTATTTAATTAAATTACCCCGAATTTTCCTCCGCGATTTTCCGCGACCACTTCCGAATTTCCCCGATTACGTCGCTTTTCACATTGAGCTGGAAAATACAAACTCGAGGTATTATATGTCCGCTCACTATACGGAGAGGTGTATTTTCCGCTAATATAACGTGGTTTTCCGAGTTTCCCGGGTTTTTCACTGTGCTAGAACTGTGGAAGATTGTTCTGACAGTGTACAGTGGTAGTGAATTGACGACGTGAGGAGTTATTGGTGTTGTAAGAGAAATGTATGATTATTTTACCGGTTCGACCGGTTATATTATTGGGATTTGATTTGACGATCGTCTTTTGTCAGAATTATTTGGATTTATGACGTCATTAATTTAGGGGGAATATAAATATGAAATATTGAACGTTGGGACTGTTGTTCTTTATAGGGAGCTTTACCGCTAAATTTTGGACCAATTTTCCGGTTTTTTTTTTCGAAAAGCTTGAAAAAGGTTCTTTGTTTGTTACAATACTCATGAGTTTGCAAAAATATTGAAGAATTAGTTTGTACAGCGTCAAATCGAACAATACCAGTTGATACTGGGTTCAATAATATGGGCCGAATTTTTGGGCCTATAAATCAAAAATTCGGCAAGATTAGGTCAAATTTTGTTTTTTACTTTCAACTACAATGTGTCAACTTCATATTTTCGAAAAAAAAATTTGAGATTTGCATAGAAATTAAGACTTTTACCCATAAATTAAATTTTGTGCTGAAATAGGGACACCTGTAGTCAGGCTCCTATAAATCCAATTGGGTAGCTAAATATTGGACATTATAGACAAAATTAGCTACATTTTTTTTTAAATCAATCCTTGACTGATTGATTGAGGCAAAAATTTCCAAATTTTGCCTGTAAATAAGGTGAGAAATGAAGAAGATATCATTAAGTATTCAGAAAGGTTTTTCATAATATTATAACCATCATAAAAAGTTTGAATCGTCGTAAATTTTTTATAACCCTATTCACAAATGTTATGGCCAATAAAAAATGAATTCATGATTGTCCTGAATTAAAAATAGCGTCCTGAAACTGAATAAAAATCAGGGGTGCCACTATGGAACCAAAAGAAGTACTCCTAGTATTTCAGGCGCCCCCATTAGAAAATAATAATTTAACATATCTATTTAAAATTGAAAAATATTAAATTCACCAAATAAGGGATGCAGAAAGTACAGACTTTTATAACTATAAGTTACAACACGTAATCTTAACGTATATACAACTAGCACTTGTTTTTATTTATAGCTGTTAATCACGAAAAACGGAGCTTTGGTTAATTGCCTATAACAATTGAATTATTGCACAAATCTTGACAAAAATCAATTAGGTTGTAGCTAAATGATTGACCAATCGATAAAATAATAATCATTATAATCGGTTAACAATTAGAACCTACAGGGTGTCCCATACGTACAGGCTATCCGACCAAAATTCATGTAATTTTTTGGAAGGCAAAATAACGTCACAATATTACGAAAAATCAAACAGAAATGGCATTATCTATTAGAAGACAGTCTCCTCTTTCTAAAAAGCTATATTAAGGGTGGGTGCTCCCAAAACTACCGGAGTTACGATTAAAACTCGAGGCGGCCGCGCTTTCCGGTAATAGAGTACATACCGCCGTTCTAAACCGTTGGATAAAAAATTCAGCTCATTCATGCGGTCCGACAACAATCTAAAACGATATTTCATGAATAATGCGCATAAATTGACGTCACCACGTGGAGGTATCGCTTGAAATACATAATTTATACGCAACGATAATAAAACAGCGACATATATATCAAACAGTTGAATAGGTACTCATTTTATGAATTTTTGATAACTACAGTCCCTGCTGAAAAAACAAAAGATAGTCATTTGTTTTTAATGCCTGTGGAACTTTGTTTATTCGAGAGAATCACTCTGAAAATAGTTGGACTTTTTGCTCACTCGTCCTGAATATTTTAGGCAAGTTTCAGGACTTTTCGTTGGAAAATAAGCGAACGGGAAAGTCTGGAAAACTTCAGGTGAAATAATGAATTATTTATTGTGACTGCAATGCAAATATGGAAGAAACAAACGAGCTTATTAGAAATAAATATGTGCATGTGTCTCAATATTATATAATGTTACAGAAAGGAAGATTATGTATTGTTTCTTGAAACAATGCCTGAAATTAGCGCTGAAAATAACAAAAGATGTCATCCAATCCCAACCTAGACAAATAAAACATAACAACAAACTTGTTTTCCTCTAGATTATCTCGTGCGTACAAATTACAATCGATAGACATGAAAATCAGAATTAATACTGTTCGATCTAACCTACGATGTTGACTGAGCAGCCATTGGATGCGTTGTTCTTTTGTTTTTATCACTTAATAAACAAGGAACCAAAAAGAAATCACCTTAAAACAAATTTTGATTTACTAGAAATTAGAGGCTTTGGAATACTTTCCTGCATGATTTTAATTGATGTACAGACCCAATAATCAATTTTGCAACCTTTATTAGACCCTTAAAGTATAGAACCCTAAAATTGGCAGCTTAAATTCATGTAAAAAAAGTCCAAACCTTCCAGAAGGCAGAATTGAAAATTGTAAACTTCAAGCTTGTTTCTCATCAGGATTAAGAAGCTCCAGCTCATTAACAAACTAACAAATATTGAAATTGGACCAATAGGGCTCAGTACTGGACCCTCAACCTACAGAACCCTAAAAATGACAGCTTGAATTGATTTAAATGGACGGAAAATCTAACGAAGACCAGAGTTAAAAATTATAAGCCTATAGCTTCTTTCCTGACAGGATTGGAGAGCTCCAGCTCATTAAGAATCAAACAGATATGAAAATAGGCCTAACAGGATTTCCCAGTTACAGAACCTCAAAAATGACAGCTTGAATTCACTTGAACCGAACTTAAAACCTAATTAAGCTCGGAATTGAAAATTGTAAACTTCAAGCTTGTTTTCCTTCAGGATTTGGAACTTAGGCTAGTTTAAAGACAGTCAAATATTATATTGAGACTAACAGAGGCTAGTTTTAGGCCTAGAAGTTGAAGTATCCTAAAAATAACAGCTTGAATTCACTTGAACCGAACTTGAAACCTAAAAAAGGTCAGAACTAAAAATTGTAATCTACAAGCTTGTTTTTCATCAGAATTTGGAATTTTGGCTGATTTTCAGGCAGTCAAATATTATATTGAGACTAACAGAGCTTAGTTTCAGGCTTAGAAATTGTGGAACCCTGAAAATTATAGCTTGAATTCACTTGAACCGAATTTGAAGCCCAACGAAGGTCAGAATTGAAAATTGTTAACTTCAAGCTTGCTTTTCATCGGGATTCGAAGCTTTGGTTCATTCACAGACAAACAAATATTATATTGAGACTAACAGAGACTACTTTGAAGCCTAGAAGTTTAGGGATCCTGAAAATGACAGCTTGAATTCACTTGAACCAAATTTGAAACCTAACTAAGCTCGGAATTGAAAATTGCAAACTTCAAGCTTGTTTTTCATCAGGATTTGGAACTTTGGCTTATTTACAGACACACAAATATTATATTCAGACTAGCAGAGCTTAGTTTCAGGCCTAGAAGTAACAAGACCCTAAAAATAACAGCTTGAATGCTCTTTAACCGAACTTGAAACCTAACGAAGGTCAAAATTGGAAATTGTAAACTTCAAGTTTGTTTTTTATCAGGACTTGGAGCTTTGGCTCATTTACAGACAGAAAAATACTATATTGAGACTAACAAAAGCTAGTTTTGAGCTCAGAAGTTGAGGGACCCTAATATTGACAGCTTGAATTTCAGGAAAAAAAAATCCAAACCTAACAGAAGGCAAAATTGGAAATTGTAAACTTTAAGTTTGTTTCTCATCAGGATTGGGGAGTTTTAGCTCATTAACAGACAAACATATATGAAAATAGGACTAACAGGGCTCACCTCTAGACCCTCAAGTTACAGAACCTCAAAAATGACAGCTTGATTTCACTTGAACCGAACTTGAAACCTAACTAAGCTCGGAAATGAAAATTGCAAACTTCAAGCATGTTTTTCATCAGGATTTGGAGCTTTGGCTCATTTACAGACAGTCAAATATTATATTGAGACTAACAGAGGCTAGTTTCAAGCCTAGAAGTTGAAAGATCCTAACAATAACAGCTTGAATTCACTTGAACCGAACTTGAAACCTGACGAAGGTTGAAATTGAAAATTGTAAACTTCAAGCTTGTTTTTCATCAGGATTTGGAGCTTTGGTTCATTTACAGACAGTCAAATATTATATTGAGACTAACAGAGGCTAGTTTCAAGCCTAGAAGTTAAAGGACCCTGAAAATAACAGCTTGAATTCACTTGAACCGAACTTGAAACCTAACTAAGCTCGGAAATGAAAATTGCAAACTTCAAAATTGTTTTTCATCAGGATTTAGGAGCTCCAGCTCAATAACAGACAGACAGATATCAAAATAGGACTAACAGGGCTCAATTGTGGACCCCCCTTATACAGAACCTTAAAAATCACAGCTTGAATTCATTTGAACTGGACTAGAAACCTATCTATGCTCGAAATTGAAAATTGTAATCTTCAAGCTAGTTTTTCATCAGGATTTGGATCCTGGGCTCATTTACAGACACACAAATATTATATTGAGACTAGCAGAGCTTAGTTTCAGGCCTAGAAGTTGAGGGACCCTGAAATGACAGCTTGAATTCCTATAAAAAAAATCCAAACCTAACAGAAGGCAAAGTAGAAAGTAGTAAACTTCAAGTTCGTTTTTCATCAGGATTAAGGAGCTCCAGCTTATTAACAGACTCTAAGATATCCAAAGAGGACTAACTGGGCTCAACTCTGAACCCTTCAGTTACAGAACCTTGAAAATGACAGCTTGAATTCACTTGAACTGGACTTAAAACCTAAGTATGCTCGGAATTGAAAATTGTAAGCTTTAAGCTTGTTTTTCATCAGGATTTGGAACTTTGGCTCATTTACAGACTGACAAATAATATATTAAGACTAACAAAGTCTAGTTTTGAACTCAGAACTTGAGGAATCCTGAAAATAACAGCTTGAATTCCTTTAAAAAAAATCCAAACCAAACAAATGGCAAAGTTGAAAATTGTAAGCTTCAAGTTTGTTTCTCACCAGGATTAGAGAGCTTCAGCTCATTGAAAGACAGACAGATATCAAAAGAGGACTAACAGGGCTCAATTCTAAACCCTTCAATTACAGAACCTTGAAAATGACAGCTTGAATTCACTTGAACCGAACTTGAAACCTAACTAAGCTTGGAATTGAAAATTGTAAACTTCAAGCTTGTTTTTTATCAGGATTTGGAACGTTGGCTCATTTACAGACAGACAAATATTATATTGAGACTAACAAAGGCTAGTTTGGAACTTAGAAGTTAAGGAACCCTAAAAATGACAGCTCGAATTCCTATAAAAAAAATCCAAACCTAACAGACGGCAAAATTGAAAATTGTAAACTTTAAGCTTGTTTTTCATCAGGATTTTGAACTTTAAAATATTATATTGAGACTAACAGAGGTTGATTTTAGGCTCAGACGTTGAGGGACCCTAAAAATGATAGCTTGAATTCCTTTAAAAAAAATCCAAACCAAACAAATGGCAAAGTTGAAAATTGTAAGCTTCAAGTTTGTTTCTCACCAGGATTAGAGAGCTTCAGCTCATTAAAAGACAGACAGATATCAAAAGAGGACTAACAGGGCTCAATTCTAAGCCCTTCAATTACAGAACCTTAAAAATGACAGCTTGAATTCACTTGAACCGAACTTGAAACCTAACGAAAGTTGAAATTGAAAATTGTAAACTTCAAGCTTATTTTTCATCAGGATTTAAAACTTTGGCTAATTAACAAATAGACAAACATTATATTGAGACTAACAGAGGCTAGTTTCAAGCCTTAAAGTTGAAGGAACCTGAAAATGACAGCTTGAATTCACTTCAACCGAATTTGAAACTTAACTATGCTCGGAATTGAAAATTGTAACTTTCAAGCTTGTTTTTCATCAGGATTTGGAACTTTGGCTCATTTACAGACGAACAAATATTATATTGAGACTAAAAAAGTCTAGTTTTGAACTCAGAACTTAAAGGATCCTGAAAATGATAGCTTAAATTCTTTTAAAAAAAATCCAAACCAAACAGAAGGCAAAGTTGAAAATTGTAAATTTCAAGTTTGTTTCTCATCAGGATTAGAGAGCTTCAGCTCATTAACAGGCAAACAGATACTAAAATAAAACTAACAGAACTCATTTCCAGACCTAAGAATCACAGAGCCCTAAAAATTACAGCTTGAATTCACTTCAATCGATTTCAAAATCCAAAAAGGCCAGGATTGAAAATTGTAAGATTCAAAATTGTTTTTTATCAGAATTTGGAGTTTTAGCCTACTTACAGACTGACAGATATTTTATTAGAGCTGTTAAGGCCTTACTACGGACCTTGAAATTACAGAACCCTGAATACAACAGCTGGAATTTATGTAAAACAAATTCCAAACCAAATGGAGGCTGGAATTGAAAATTGTGAATTTTGAATTAATTTTTCATCAGGATTAGGGGCTTCAGCCTATATACAGATGGACAGATATAATATTAGGACTGTCAGGACTCAATTTCAGAGCTTGAATTTGCAGAACCCTGAAAAAAAGCAGCTGAAACTGTTGTGAAACAAATTTCAAGCTCAATGAAAGCTACAGTTGAAAATTGTGGATTTTAAATTTGTTTCAGCATACTAACAGACTGACAAATACTGTAAGGTGACTAATAAAGCTCAATTTTGGATCTTGAAGCTACAGAATCCTGAAAATTATAGCTTGAATTACCATTTCAAGACCCAACAAAGTCCAGAACTGAGTATTGCAGTATTCCAGCTAGTTTTTTATCAGAATTAGGAGCTCAAGCACAATAACAGACGGACTTGTATTTAAATGGGACTAACAAAGTCCAATTTAGGGCCCCAAAGTTAAAGGACCCTAAAAATACAGCTTGAATTCCTGTGAAACAATTTTAAACCAAACAAAGACCAGAATTGGATATTGTAGGGTTCCAGATTGTTTTTCATCAGGGTTAGGGGCTCAAGCATACTTACAGAGAGATATATATATAAATGGAACTAATAGAATCTAATTTGGGGCCCTGAGGTACAGAACCTTAAAAATTACAGCTTGAATTTATGTGAAACCTATTCTAAACTCAATTGCAAGCTTTAAATTTGTTTTCATCAATTTACAGACAAAAAAATATTGTTTTGGGACTAACAGGGCCTAAAACTAGGCCCTAAAGTTACAGAACCTTATAAATGACAGCTTGAAATGGGTTCCAAAAATAAAGAAAGCCAGAATTGGAAATTAATAATTTCAAGCTGGTTTTTGGGTAGGATTACGAGTTTCAATGTATTTACAGACAGGCAGGTATTACAGTGGAACTAATAAGGCCCAATTTTGGGCCTACAACTTACAGAACCCTAAAAATTTCAGCTTGAATTCATTAAAAGCGAGTTTCAAACCTGAAAAATTAAATTGGCATACTTTCATTTATTCAAAGGTTATTTTTGAAAAAAAATGCGGTTAGGGTTCAGTTTAAGGTTCTTCAATGATGGAACCCTGAAAATTAATATTTAAATTTGAACTAAAACCATCAAAAAATATTTTAGCAAGTCTAATTGGGTTCTGATTTGGTGCCTGAAGATGCTGACACTTTAAGGCCCTCTACTTACAGATTTTCTATATTATTTGCGAATATTTTCACAAAGAAACAAACTTTAATATATTTTCTTGTATGAGGGACAAAATTTAATGATACTTTGCAAAAACTAGGCCCTTGAGTCCACTAGACAAGACAAAACCGCAGTTAACAATATAAGTTCTTAAAAGTACTTCCATTTGAAACAAAGCTGCAGATAAAATAAAGTGGTTGAATAAAAACAACGAGAATTACAGAAACCTCAGCTTTATCCTTTGTTGTACAGAAAATAAAACATTTTTTTCTTTAATGTTAACTTCAAATTGTTGACGTTACACTGAGTTGTAAACAGGGGTTTTTATTTGTGCTTTTGGATTGAAATCATGACTGTTACATTTTTCAGGGGATTATTGAATTTGTTATCTATAAAATAATGGATTTACAAAGCCATGTATTTTTTTTTATCAATTTTATTTTGAATTGAATTTTGAAGTGATGGCGCGTCAACTACGGTGGACTTTCCGCCCGGATAATCCCCAAATCATGCACCCTAAAATTACCAAAAAATTATTGAAAATAGCCCATACTTTACTCAATAATAATATGTTAAAAATATTTTTTTATCTCAAAATTTTCCCAAGATATGACTGATTTTATGACCAACCGATTTATCAGCTCCAAATGCATTTTTTGCAATTAAATTATAATTGAGTCCTTTTTGGCTCTAAAAAACTATATTTCTCATAAATGCAAATGAGATTCGAACGATTTATCATTCTGAAAGGTTTAGGGGATGTTTCAAATCTGCATAAATTGTTGCAATACAAGGGAAGCTCGGAAACCATCTTTGAAACTCTGTCAATACGTCTAGCGCTAAAAATAAAAATAAAGTTTAATTAAAGTGTCTCCAAAGAATGTTTTTAACACTCAAGGATAATTAAAGGAGGAGGGAACAGCACATGACCTCCCTGAATCGATCAGAAGAACCAGAAACCTGTTTGGCTGCTTTTAAATCAGTACTTGATTTTGGAAGAAAAACAATAACAAAAGAACAAAAATTTGGGCTTTTTGAAAACAAAATCAAATTATTTATTGTTCAATACTTTTATTACCTCCTTAAAATTAAAATTTACTGAATTACAGCCCTGTCAAAACAACCCTTCAAGAAAAGCAACGTTTTCGAGTTGATTTTCGGCCAATAACTTTTTAATGGTACCTTGTATCGAAAAATGTTTCAAACAAAACTTTTAGCACTTTCATTATTCTACAATTGAGTTTTTTTGGTATTTTCGTAGCTTTGAAATTGGATGAGTTATCAGGAAATACCTAAAAAAGTACATATTCAGAAAAAACTATTTATCGAATTTAAATAATAATTTTTTGATTATTCAAAAAAACTAATGAATGCTGTCGTTTTGTGGCACTTTAGGCAACAACTTTCATTTGAAACATTTTTTGATACAAGGTACCGTTTAAAAATAAAAGCTAAAAATTTTGTTCTCCTCGAGTATAGTTAAAACAACCTCCGCCATCTTGCCCTATTATGTTGTCCTCGCCTGCTGCGACCTAAAATGTTTGCTTAACAGGAAATTATAGTCCTTGTACACTCTTATTAAAAAGTAAACGTATATAAAACTGATGTCCTCATTTGATAATTGACTGTCATTTGTTAATGGTTTTGAGAATTAATTTATTGGCTATTTAAAAACAATTGAACTAGTGTCAGTGCCGGATTGGAATCGTTTATATTTTTGAACCACTGGTTTAGTCACAAATTATTTTTTTAACTCAAGAAAACAGATAGGATTATTATATCTATTATGAGTTTTGGACACTATAATTGTGTGAAAAACAATGGAAACGTCATTCTGTCTTCAGTATTTCAATTGTACATCTTTTCTTAGTCTGCACCACAAGTTTCAATATTTTTGAACCACTGGTTCAGTCAGGAATCAATTATTCATCTGAAGGGAACAGGGGACTATTGAGTCTATTGTAATTTTGATTTTTGAACACTATTCTTGAAAAAAATAATATATTATTATTTCTCAATCCTTTTACAATCAGTATTTGAAGTTTCAATTATTTTGAACCGCTGGATTAGCAAGGAACAAATTTTATACTTCAAGGGAATAGATAGGATTATTGTACCTATTATGACTTAGAGTTTTGGACACTTTAATTGCGAGAAAAAAAAATGAAGACGTCATTTTGTCTTCAGTATTTCAATTCTACATCCTTTCTTAGCTCGCGCTCAAAGCTTCAATTTTTTTGAACCACTGGTTCAGACAGGAATCGTTTATTCATCTGAAGTGAACAGAAGAATATTGATCCTATTGTAATTTTGAGTTTTAGACACTATACTTGAAAAAAATAATATATTATTATTTTTTGAACCTTTTTCAATCAGTATTCCAAGTTTCAATTATTTTAAATTGCTGGCTTAATTAGGAACAAATTTTTTACCTCAAGGGAACAAACAGGATTATTGTACCCATAATGACTTTGAGTTTTGGACACTATAATTGCGTGAAAAAAAAATTAGGCGTCATTTTTTTTCAATACTTTAATTGTACATCCTTTCTTAGTCCGCACCCAAAGTTTCAATTTTTTGAGCCACTGGATCAGTCAGGAATCAATAATTCATCTGAAAGGAACAGAGGATTATTGAGTCTATTGTGATTTTGATTTTTAAACACTATACTTAAAAAAAATAATATATTATTATTTTTCAATCCTTTTACAATCAGTATTCAAAGTTTCAATCATTTTGAACGGCTGGTTTAGTCGGGAATAAATTTTTTCCCTCAAGGGAGCAGATAGGATTATTATACCTATATTGACTTTGAGCTTTAGATACTATAATTGCGTGAAGAAAAATTGAGGCGTCATTCTATCTCCAGTATTTCAATTCTACATTTTTTCTCAGCCTGTATTTGAAGTTTCAATTTTTTTGAACCACTGGTTCAGTCAGGAATCAATTTTTTATCTGAAGGGAACAGAGGATTATTGAGTCTATTTTAGTTTTGAGTTTTGAACACTATACTCGAAAAAAATAATATGTTATAAATTTTAATTTGTATGAATCATTGGTTTAGTCAGAAACAGATTTTGTACCTCAAGGGAATAGATAGGATTATTGTACCTGTTATGACTTTGAGTTTTGGACACTTTAAATGCGAGAAAACAAAATGTGGGCGTCATACTGTCTTTAGTACTTCAATTTTACATCTTTTTTTTTAGTCTACATTTAGAGTTTCAATTTTTTGGAACCACTGGTTCAGTCAGGAATTGATTATTTATCTGAAGGGAACAGATAAGATTATTGTACCTATAATGACTTTTAGTTTTGGACACTATATTTGCGTGAAAAAAAATGGCGGCGTCTTTTTGCCTTCAGTATTTCAATTATTAATCTTTTCTTAGCCTGCATCCAAAGTTTCAATTTTTTGGAACTAGCGATTCAGTCAGGAATTAATTATTTGTCTGAAGAGAACAGAGGACTATTGGGTCTATTGTAATTTTGAGTTTTGAACACTATACTTGAAAAAAAGTAGTTTATTATTATTTTCTAGTCCTTTTTCAGTAGGTATTCGGAATTTCAATTATTTTGAACAGCTGGTTAGTCAGGAACAAATTTTTTACCTCAAGGGAACGAATAGGATTATTGTACCCATAATGACTTTAAGTATTGGACACTTTAATTGCATTAAAGAAAAAAGAGGCGTCATTTTGTCTTGAGGATTTTAAATGTACATTCTTTCTTAGCCTACACTTGAAGTTTCAATTCTTTTGAACCACTGGTTCAGTCAGGAATCAATTATTTATCTGAAAAGAACAAGGGATTGTTTTATTCATTGTAACTTTGATTTTTGAACACTACACTCAAAAAAAAAATATATTAATATTTTTCAATCCTTTTTGAATCAATGTTCAAAGTTTCAATTATTTTGAATCGCTGGTTTAGTCAGGAACAAATTTTTTACCTCAAGGGAACAGATAGGATTATTGTACCTATAATGACTGAGTTTTAGACACTTTAATTGCGTGAAAAAAAAAGGCGTCATTCTTTTTTCAATATTTCAATTGTACATCTTTTGTCAGTATGCACCTGAAGTTTTAACGTTTTTGAGCCACTGGTTCAGTCAGAAATTAATTATTTATCTGTAGTGAACAGAGGATTATTGGATCTATTATAATTCTAAGTTTTGAACACTATACTTGAATAAATAATATTATATTATTTTTCAATCTTTTTACAATCAGTATTAGAAGTTTCAATTATTTTGAACCGCTGGTTCAGTCAGGAATTAATTTTTTATATGAAGAAAGCAGATAAGATTGTTGTACCTATAATGACTTTGAGTTTTGTACACTATAATTGCGCGAAAAAAAATTAGGGCGTCATTTTGTTTTCAGTATTTTGATTGTACATCCTTTCTTAATCTGCACCCAAAGTTTCAATTTTTTTGAACTACTGGTTCAGTCAGGAATTAATTATTTATCTGAAGGGAACAGAGGATTATTTGAGTCTATTGTGATTTCGAATTTTGAACACTATACTTGAAAAATTTTTGTATTATTATCTTTCAATTCTTTTTTAGTTAGTATTTGAAGTTTCAATAGTTTTGAACCTCTGGCTAAGTCAAGAATTATTTTTTTATATCAAGGAAGCAGATAGGATTATTGTGAATTATATTGGATTATAATGAGTTTGAGTTTTAGACACTATAATTGTATGAAAAAAAAAGAGGCATCATTTTGTTTTCAATATTTTGATTGTATATCCATTCCTAATCTGCACCCAAAGTTCCAATATTTTTGAACCACTGGTTCAGTCAGGAATTGAGTTTTAGACACTATAATTGTGTAAAAAAAAAAGAGGCGTCATTTTGTTTTCAATATTTTGATTGTATATCCATTCCTAATCTGCACCCAAAGTTTCAATATTTTTGAACCACTGGTTCAGTCAGGAATTGATTATTTATCTGAAGGGAACAGAGAATTATTGGATCTATTGTAATTTTGAGTTTTGATCACTATACTCAATAAAAATCAATACTTATTATTTCTCAATCCTTTCTCAATCAGTATTCAAAGTTTCAAAAATACTTATTAGTCAGAAATAATTTTTTTACCTCAAGGGAACAGATAGGATTATTGTACCTATAATGACTTTAAGTTTTGGACACTTTAATTGCGTGAAAAAAAATGAGGCGTCATTCTGTCTACAGTATTTTAATTTAACATCCTTTTCAAGTCTGTACCTAGAATTTCAATTTTTTTAAACTACTGGTTCAGTCAGGAATCAATTATTCATCTGAAGGGAGCAGGGGATTATTGAGTCTATTGTAATTTTGATTTTTGAACACTATACTTGAAAAAAATTATATATTATTATTTTTCAATCCTTTTACAATCAGTATTTAAGGATTCAATTATTTTAAACAGCTGGATTAGCCAGGAAGAAATTTTATACTTCAAGGGAATAGATAGTATTATTGTACCTATTATGACTTAGAGTTTTGGACACTTTAATTGCGATAAAAAACAATGAAGACGTCATTTTGTCTTCAGTATTTCAATTCTACATCCTTTCTTAGCTCGCGCTCAAAGCTTCAATTTTTTTGAACCACTGGTTCAGTCAGGAATCAATTATTTATCTGAGGGGAACAGAGGATTATTGAGTCTATTGTAATTTTGAGTTTTAGACACTATACTTGAAAAAAATAATATATTATTATTTTTTTAACTTTTTTCAATCAGTATTCCAAGTTTCAATTATTTTAAATCGCTGGCTTAATCAGGAACAAATTTTTTACCTCAAGGGAACAAACAGGATTATTGTACCCATAATGACTTTGAGTTTTGGACACTATAATTGCGTGAAAAAAATTTAGGTGTCATTTTTTCTCCAGTATTACAATTGTACATCCTTTCTTAGTCCGCATCCAAAGTTTCAATTTTTTTGAACCACTGGTTCAGTCAAAAATTAATTATTTATCTAAAGGGAACAGAGGATTATTGGGTCTATTGTAATTTTGAGTTTGGACACTATACTTGGAAAAAAAAAATATATTGTTATTTTTCAATCCTTTTTCAATGGGTATTCCAAGTTTAAATTAGTTTGAACTGCTGGTTTAGTCAGGAACAATTTCTTTACCTCAAGGGAACAGATAGGGTTATTAATGACTTGGAGTTTTGGACACTTTAATTGCGAGAAAAAAAAATGAAGACGTCATTTTGTCTTCAGTATTTCAATTCTACATCCTTTCTTAACTCGCACTCAAAGCTTCAATTTTTTTGAACCACTGGTTCAGACAGGAATCGATTATTCATCTGAAGTGAACAGAAGAATATTGGTCCTATTGTAATTTTGAGTTTTGGACACTATATTAAAAAAAAATAATATATTATTATTTTTTGAATCTTTTTCAATCAGTATTCCAAGTTTCAATTATTTTGAACCGCTGGTTTAGTCAGGAATTAATTTTTTATATCAAGGAAGCAGATAGGATTATTGTACCTATTATGACTTTAATATTAGGACACTATAATTGTATGAAAGAAAATTAGGATGTCATTCAGGTTTCAGTATTTCAATTTTGCATCCTTTCTTAGTCTGTACTCAAATTTTTAAATTTTTTGAATTACTGGTTTGGTCAAGAATTAATTATTTATTTTGAGGGAACAAATTGGGTTAATAGCATTGTAATTTTAATTTTGAACACTATAATTGTGTAAAGGTGAGCTGGAACCCTATTTTGTCTCCAGTATATTATTTCTACATCCTCCCTTAGTTAGTACCAGAGCCGGATTGAAATACATTTGAGCCCTCAGGCACAAAATTCGCTGTTTCATATATTCTGATGAATTAATAATTTTCGTCCTCTCTTTGACATTCTACATCGACAGAATATGCTGGTTTGACCTCTCTCAAGTGTTTTGCATATTAATTGAACAATTTAAAATGAAACCACCCTTGAGATTCGTCTGTTTCATCATAAATTTAATTTATTTTGGTAATGATTTGACCCTCGGGGGTTGAACAAAAATATTTTGCTCAATTGAATGAATTATCCTTTTGAAACTTGAAATTCAGTTGGGACATTAATTAAAACCCTGTTTATCGTTCTCATAGTGGATAAATTAAAAATTATGGTGGCATTTTAATATATTTACCGCCTGATAAACAAATTCTATAAATCACAATGAATAATTATTTTTTTTCACCTACAAGGACAATTTTATCTATGTTAGCTTATCAAACTGTCCTTGAAAGTAGTCAGGTCAGTAGAACAAAACACAATCGATAAATGCAAAATATTACGTGATCTGGTAAATAAATTTCAAGGATGGTTTGTTTTGGAGAAGGGCCAAATGTATTACAATATAGTACCAATATTTTTTTTGGTGGTTTTATTTAGATTGGGGCTAGTATAATATATTAGGGTTGGAATAAGGGTGCTTCTCCGTTAAAAAAAAGATTCCCCTAAAAAAAAAAATTTTTTTTTATCGTAATACCCGTCGAGATACAAAGGGTCGAAATCGTTGATCAATTTCAAAGGTTTTGAGCAAATAACTCAAAAACGATTACGTTTTTGAAAAAAATTGTCATGACAAAAAAAGTAGCTTATAAAATAGCAAAAATAATTTATTAAACAAAAATTTGTTTGGACTCATGATTGCCGAGATACAGACGCATTTGTACGCAGCCCTTAAGAGGTCGCACTGTTTAAACAGTCATAACTCTGGCTTAAAAGCACTTTTCAAAATATACTCTGAACCAAATTAAAGATCATTATAATAGCTTAAAATTTGATTTGAAACAAATTTTGATATCTGCAAAAACAAAAATGATACAGGGTAAATAAAAGCAAACTTTCGATATTTTACACAAATAAGTGTACTTTTTTTGCTCCCATTTCACTACAAATTGGGAAAAAAAATTATGATCGAGTTTTTTTGTTAGTATCGACTATTACGTGTATGCCTGATTTTCTTTTTACTATAAAGGATGCATTTTTTGACAAATTTGACACGTAAAGTATTTTGGGAATTATTGTGAAAATAATTTTTGTTTGGCTTTAAGGTGAAATAACTTGACAGGAAAGCATTGTAGCTAAAATATTCTAAGGACAATAAATTAAGTCAATGAACTGGAAAAAACGATGCTTCTTCAATTTTGCAGATAAAATCAATAGTTCAGGAGATATAAATATTTAAAATTGACTTTCAATGTTCTTTCTTCTGAAACTTGACGCATTTAAAATTAATATTGGAAAACTTATGACTTTTGCGTAATTTTGATTTACCTGTCCTTGAAGAGGATCAAAGGACCTTCCAAATTCTGTTTATTAATCATTTGTATCGTCAATTGCAGGGGAGATATGAGCCAAATAAGAAGCCCACCTCGTTTTATCAAATTAAAATATTGCTCGTTTTTTCAACTTTAGGGGTGGTTTTCGCCCTCTTATAAGCAAGAACAATTATTCTCCTTATTAGAGTATGAGTATTATGTTAAAAAATGTAACATTTAGTCAATAAAGTATTAATTCCTCAAAATCAATAAGCACTTAATCTATTTCATCCCCTTTATCAGGGGTGCAACATGAAATTTCCAATTCTTTACATCATTTTCGTAATCAGCATCCCCTAAAACATAACCAATATGAGTTTCATCAATTTATTCCCCGTACTTCATGAGTTATACATTTTTTAACTTTAAGGGTAGTTTTCAACTAATTTAGGGCAGGAGCAATCATTTTTTCTTATTAGTATATAAGTTTCATGCCCTTTAATATGAAAACTTGCAAAAAAAAGTTTGACTTGTCCAAAATAAGCCAAATATGGGTAATTTTTTAATTGCACCTACCCGTATTTGATTGGCCATATTAAGGGTGCAATTGCAAACTTTGAAATTTTGACTTCAAAATCGTAATCAGTGACTTTTAAGTCATACCTATTAATTTTTTCAATATTTAATTGTTAATACTTGAGCCAGTATTCAATTTTGAAGTTTGGGGGTCGTTTTCTAGTACCTTCCTATATTCAATTGGCAATATTAGGGGTACAATTGCGAATTTTGAAATTTCGACTTCAAATTTGTAATCAGCGACCTTTAAAGCGTACATATTAATTTTGTCAATAATTAATTGTCAATACTTGAGCCAGTATTTATTATTTAAGTTTAGGGGTCGTTTTCACCCTCTTAGAGGTAAAATCACATTTGTTTCTTCTTAGCAATAAAAGTTGGTACCCTAATGATTATTAATTCTCGAAAAAAATTGCAATAACATGATAAACCCAATTGATATGTCATGTTTGATTTGTGCACTGTGCCCCTATTTAAATAACCATATTAGGGGTGCTACCACAAATTTTGGAATTCCGACTTGAAATTCGTAATCAGTGACCCTTAGGTAATACACATTATTTTTTTCAATAATTAATTGTTTATATTTGAGCCAGTATTCTATTTAGAATTTTGGGGGTCGTTTTCCAGTCCCTACCTATATTTGATTGGCAATATTAGGGGTGCAATTGCGAATTGTGAAATTTTGACTTCAAATTCGTAATCAGTGACCTGTAAGGTATACACAATAATTTTTTTAATAATTAATTATCAATACTTGAATCAGTATTCAGTTTTGAAGTTTAGGGGTCGTTTTCACCCCCTTGGAGGCAAAATCACAACCACTCCTTTCTAGCAAAAAAATCTGGTACCTTATAGTTTAATAATCCGCAAGAAAAATCTCAATAGCTTGATTAGCCTAATTGATATGACATCAACAATTTCATGCAAAAAGTAGTTTCTTTTACAACACCAAATGATTCAATAAAAATATTTTTTAAACTGTAGATACTCAAAAATCATTACAAACTCTTGATTAAGGATAAAATTTAAGTGTGTTGTGAAAATCAACAATGGTGCATCTTGGTGTTGGTGGCCAGTACCTCATAGAGGGCGGTTTGGCATATCCTCACCCCAGCAGCCCTGATGACGTCATCGTGGAGGAACGGAAAATTGTAAGTGATTCCATGCCTCTAATTGTTGGAAATATATACAGTACTTTCAAATTGAATACATACTTTTATGATAATTGGATGAATGCATGAAAGTACTTACGATTACGGTATTATTTAATGTAAGTGGATGTAATCTGATTATTTTTGTAATAACAGTAATAAAAAGCACTTTAATAACTTATTTTTCAAGGGAGAATACAACATTTTAACGCTGGAGGTTTTTAATTTATCAAATTAGCTTCAGGATTAAGCGGAATGTTGGAAATTACTTTCCCAATTTTCTTTAACTGTTTTTCCAATATTTGTTTTCACTTTTTCGGAATTCAAATCAAACAATGAAGAAATTACTTATGTTTAATAATAAAAACAAAAAAAAAACGAAATTTTATTATCAATTGTGAGTATGGCACAAGGAAATAGCGAGTAATGCGCGCCAAAATTTCATATCAAAAAACGTCCTTGCCCTTGGCAGGCCTCCCCTGGGCTGACCTATTAGTCAAAACAAAAGATTGTTTATGGCAAATGGTACTAGAGGAATGGATTTATATTATGTATTAGTTATATGTTTTTATTTTATTGTGTTATTTAAAATATTAATTAATTACTTTTAATGATCCGATTCGCCCCGGCCTTCCCTGCCGGAGGCTTTATTTATGTTAACCATTTGTTTTTTTTGGGTGGTGGAAGGCTGTACGGGTACTTCAATGATTATTCAAGATTTCTTATATGATTTTATAAAAAAAAATGGACGAATCCATAATATATCGCAATAAGAAAAACGCCCTTACATTTACAAGTCACCTCGTAGAAATCCAATTACAATCCAGTCTCCTAAATCCATAATACCAGCATAACATATTCGTTCGCACTTGAATTATAAATCCTGACATCCAGCTACCCAGAAAGCTAATCTCCAGTTCCCGAGGGATTCCGTGAAGGGTTGAGCCACGCTAGAATAGCACTCGAGCTCCCCCACATCCCTGTGGACGTCCGGAGAACAAGAACACGTAATTTAATATTGATAACATTGGACAAATAAAGTACAACGTATTGGGATAATTTACAGAATGGATTATTGTCTGTTTCAGTTAAGGGAGGGATGATAAATAATAAAATTTGAGGGTGAGGCGTTCATCAAGTCATGTCTTGTATATTAATTGGAATACACCTTTTATAAACCTTGAAACTCTTTTACCCTCCCTTTTTTAGTGAATGTCAGGCTATTTACACCCCAAGGTTTCCACCCTTCAGGTCTAGGCCACTGCAGGTTATCCCCCACCACTTACTCCGGGTAAATATTAAGCTTTATGCCGGAGAGAAATTGCGGACATCATTCCGGAAGACCGGAATGCAGATTGTTAAGTGAGATATTTTGAATAATAGAGGGGGTGTTTAAACAACATACATATGCTTTTTTAGTGCTTAAAAAAAGCTTTTTCACCCCTGATATTTATTTTATAAAACAATTTGCAACTTGGTGCTCCTCACAATTCGTGTTGTCTATTTGATATTAATAAATCAATAACTCATGAACAAATATTGATAGACAATTGATTTTTCATTTTTTTCTTATCTTCATCCCTTCTTATCCAGTGTACGAGATTTGATACTTTTTGGACCACTAGTTTACTGTAGAATTGATAGTTTGTTTCAAAAAAGTCCATGTAAGTTCTAGTACCTATTGTAACTTTCAAGTTTAAAATCAATAACTCTTGAACAGACATCGATAGACAATTAATTTTTTTCTAATAGATACCCACAGCCCTTGTTATCATTTTTTTGAAATTAAGTATTTTTGCGACTACTGGTTTAGTGATAAACCAGTGATTACAAAATCTATTAGAATTTTCAGTTCTCAAATCAATAACTCTTGGACATATATGAATATGCAATTAATTTTTATATTATTGTAAGCTCCATCCCTTATTATCATGTGTACCAAGTTTGGTACTTTTTCAACCACTAGTTCAGTAAAAAATCAATAATTAATTCAAAAAGAGCAGGCTTAAATTCTACTGTCTATTATAGATTCCAGTTCTAAGCCAATAACTTCTGAACAGTTATTGGTATGCAATTTATTTCTACCCTATAGCTACTCACAACCCTTATTATCATGTTTACGTACTTTAATACTTTTTGAACAACCACTTTAGTAAAAAATTCACAGTTTGTGTCAAGGGAACTAATATGAATTTGAGTGTCAATAAATCCTGAACAAATATTGATAATAAGTCAATTTTTATTTTGACGTTACTAACAACCCTTATTATCATTTATACAAAGTTTGGTACTTCTTGAACAACTACTCTAGTGATAAACTGATAGTTAGTAACAAAAAAGCTGACATAAATTCTATTAAGTACCTACTGGAATATCAAGTTGACAAGTCAATAACTCGTGAACAGATATTGACAGACAGTTGATTCTTATTCTGTGATTAATTTCAACCCTTAATATTATGTGTACTGAGTTTAGTATATTTTGAGCGACTATTTTAGTAATAAACCGGTAGTTTGTTTCAAGGGAGCAAAAATATATTCAAGTGTCTATAACTCCTGAACAGATATTGGCAGTCAGTCAAATCTCATTTAGTGCTTACTCACAACCCTTATTATTATGTATACAAAGTTTGATACTTCTTGAAATATTATTTTAGTAATAAACTGATAGTTAGTTCGAAGGAAACTACCATAAATTCTAGTACTTATTAGAATATCGAATTTCAAATCAAATAACTTTTGAACAGTTATTGTCTTGGGATTTATTTCTACACTATAGTTACTTACAGCCCTTATTACCATGTTTATAAAGTTTTGTACTTTTTGAACAACCACTTGAGTAAAAAATTGATAGTTTGTTTCAAGGAAGCTTATATGAATTTGTGTGTCAATAACTCCTGAACAGATATTGATAGTGGGTCAATTTTTATTTTTAGGTTACTAACAACCCTTATTATCATTTGTACAAAGTTTGGTTGTTCTTGAACTACTATTTTAGTAATAAACTGATAGTTAGTATCAAGGAGGCTGACATAAATTCTATTAAGTACCTACTGGAATATCAAGTTGACAAATAAATAACTTCTGAACAGATATTGACAGGCGATTGATTCTTATTTTGTGGTTCATTCCAACCCTTATTATTATTTGTACCAAGTTTGGTACTTTTCGAAGAACTGATTTAGTAATAAACCGATAATTAGGTTCAAGGGAGCAAAAATATATTCAAGCGCCAATAACTCCTGAACAAATATTGACAGTCAGTCAATTTTTATTAGGTGCCTACTTACAACCCTTTCCATTAAGTATACAGAGTTTGATACTTCTTGAACTACTACTTTAGTAATAAACTGATAGTTACTTCCAAGCTAACTACCACAAATACTAGTACTTATTAGAATATCGAGTTTCCAATCAAATAACTTTTGAACAGTTATTGGTATGCAATTTATTCTCACCCTATAGCTACTGCCAACCCTTATTATCATGTTCACAAAGTTTGATACTTTTTGCACAACCACTTGAGTAGAAAATTGATAATTTGTTTCAAGGAAGCTTATATGAATTTAGGTGTCAATAACTGCTGAACAAATATTGATAGTGAGTCAATTTTTATTTTGAGCTTACGTACAACCCTTATTAACATTAATACAAAGTTTGTTATTTCTTGAACTACTATTTTAGTAATAAACTGATAGAAAGTGTCAGCGAAGCTGATATGAATTCTATTAAGTACCTACTGGAATATCAAGTTGGCAGGTCAATAACTCCTGAACAGATATTGACAGGCGGTTGATTCTTATTTTGTGGTTAATTTCAACCCTTGTTATTATTTGTACTAAGTTTGGTACTTTTTGAGCAACTATTTTAGTACTAAATTGATAGTTTGTTTCAAGGAGGTAAAAATATATTCAAGTGCCAATAACTCCTGAACAGATATCGGCAGTCAGTCAATTTTTATTTAGTGCTTACTTACAACCCTTATTATTATGTATACAAAGTTTGATACTTCTTGAACTACTACTGTAGTAATAAACTGATAGTTAGTTCCAAGGAAACTACCATAAATTCTGGTACTTTTTAGAATATCGAGTTTCCAATCATATAACTTTTGAACAGTTATTGGTTTGGAATTTATTTTCACCCTGTAGTCAATTACAATCCTTATTAACATGTTTACAAAGTTTGGTACTATTTGATCGGCCATTTGAGTAGAAAATTGATAGTTTGTTTCAAGGGAGCTAATATGAATTTGAGTGTCAATAACTGCTGAACAAATATTGATAGTAAGTCAATTTTTATTTTGAGGTTACGTACAACCCTCATTCACATTTATACAAAGTTTGGTATTTCTTGAACCACTATTTTAGTAATGAACTGATAATTAGTTCCAAGAAAGCTGCCATAAATTCTAGTACCTATAGGAATATCAAATTTCCAGGACAATAACTCCTGAACAGATATTCGTATGCAATTTATTTTTATTTTGTTGTTAATTTCAACCCTTGTTATCAAATATACAAAGTTTGGCTATTTTTAATTCAGTAGTTTCAAACTGATGACCTCATAGATAATTTCACCCAATAATTAGCAAAACCTCGATAATATAAAGCTCAAGGGTTGATCAGCCATGACCTTGTACTATTTTAAATACCGATTGGAATACTGACCTGATTACGATTTCAAAATCTGCGGATTCATACAAAAGAAACTGGGGCGAATTTAATTTGATTGCGGCAACCAGAAGAGCATGAATGTTAAACTGGTGGCGTCACTTTAAATGACTTTTTTAAAAGAGTTTGTTTTTTAAGCAAACTATTGCTTCTAAAAAAAAAGAAAAATGGGGATATGTACAAAATGAAATAAGGAATCATAATAATTGTAAAAAAAATAATTAACCTGAAAGGGGTGCAATTTAGGGCTGATAAACTTAATTTCCCAGAAATATATTTTTACATAAATCAGAATTTTATATCAAGCCCAAAAAATGCTTTAAGATCAGGCACGCTAAGACGCTTAAAGTGAGTGTTTTTTTTTTTACTTTTTCCACCACTTTACTAGAAAATCTAAGGAAATGTCTTTTCTCCTCTTTGTTGACAATTTCCTTTCGGAAAATACGTTGGGAGAATTCAAAGGATGCGATTAAATGTGGAAATTACGTCAGGGTTTCTCGTCTACATACAGAGCTTTCTTTTTAGTTTAAAAATTCGTCATTTTCACAAAATTCATGAAGGGTTGAAAATTTAGAAGCTCCATATCCCGATTTCTGGCAGAAACAGGATGTCGGGAAGTCCCGAGGGCTTTTCCGGGAGAGCTTGTGGTGTCCCGGCGCAAAATAGGGGATGCTAACGTGGTGTGAATATTAAAATTATTGTAGTGGAAGAAATGTGAAGCTACATTTTTACATTAATGTATAATGTATTATTTTCCAATTTAAAATTACTTTTCCAAATATTAAAACTTTCATAAACTCATTATCTTCTTACAAACTTCCCATTGAATTTCAAAGAATAAACAAAATAATGATTCATTGAATTATATCACAAACCTGCAGTTCATGTTTCCAACTGAGAAACGAGAGAATAAAATTTATCTGCTCCTGTTCCATTAAAGTCTGGACGTGATCCTTTTACAAAGAGAATTGGAGGTTTAAGAAATTAAAGAGAACGGAACTACAGTTGGAATTACAGAATATATATTTAATTATAATTTAACAAGAAAATATACAGCCCTATTATTTCAGGAGATACAAGCTTCCTAATTATGACGGACTTTCATTGCCCAATTTGACACCCTTAATCAGCAGGGTTGAAAATTTCAAAATTTTAATAAACGTTATTAAATGAGCTCTCTAATGATATTTGGTTCATTATTCTACGATTATTATTTCAGGAGATATGAGCTTCCAAAGTGTGACTAAATTTCGTTGCACCATTTAACTCCCTATACCAACAAGACTAAAAAATTAGCTTTCCATTAGCGTTTATTTTATCATTTTATGATTATTATTCCAGTAAATACAGGCATCCAAAATGTAATGACTAATTTGCGATATTCAATTCCCTACAAGAACAGGGTTGAAAGATGAAGGGTTGAAACTTGGTTTATAATAAATGGCATTATATGAGCTTGCTAACAGCGTTTAGTTTACAATTTTACTAAACTTATTTGAGGAGATATGAATTTTTAAATTGTGACTGATTTTGTTGCATTTTTTACCCTCTACACCGGCAGGGTTGAAAAATAAAGGGTTGTAGCTAGTTTTATAATAAACTGGACTACATTAGCTTTCAATTTACGTTTATTTGATTTTTATACGATTCTTATTTTAGGCAGTATAATTTTTTAAGTGTGACGTGAATGGCAAACTTTGATCGCAACATTCTACCCCCTATATCAGTAGGGTTGAAAAATAATGGGTTGAAACTTAATTTATAATAAATGGCATTACATGAGCTTCCTAACAACATTTAGTCTACAATTTTACTCAAATTATTTCAGGAGTAATATAATTTTAAATTGTGACTAGTTTTGTTGCATTGTTTACCCCCTGCATCGACAGAATCAAAAAATAGAGGGTTGTGACTATTTTTATAATAGATTAGGCTTTATAAGCTTCCAATTACCGTTCGATTTATTTTCATACGATTTTTATTTGAGGCAGTATATTTTTTTTAAATGTGACATGTATGGCAAGCTTTGATTGCATAATTTTATCCTCTATATCGGCAGGGTTGAAAAATAAGGGGTTGTAACTTAATTTATAATAAATTACATTACATAAGCTTCCTAACAACGTTTAGTTCACAATTTTCCTCGAATTATTTCAGGAGTAATAGAATTTTGATTTGTGACTAGTTTTGTTGCATGTTTTACCCCTTACATCAACAAGATTAAACAATAAAGGGTTGTGACTATTTTTATAATAAATTGGACTTCATAAGCTTCCAACTACCGTTTGATTTATTTCAATACAATTATTATTTTGGGCAATATAATTTTTTTAAATGTGAGGTGTATGGCAATCATTGATCGCTTCATTTTACCCCCTATATCGGTAGGGTTGTAACATAACGGGCTGAAACTTAATTTATAATAAATGGCAGTACACAAGCTTCCTAACAATGTTTAGTTCACAATTTTACTCGAATTACTTCAGCAGTAATAGAATTTCAAATTGTGACTAGTTTTGTTGCATTTTGTACCCTCTACACCGGCAGGATTAGAAAATAAAGGGTTGTTGCTAAGTTTATAATAAATTGGACTATATTAGTTTCCAATTTAAGTTTGTTTGATTTTTATACGATTATTATTTTAGGCAGTATAATTTTTTTAAATGTGACTTGTATGGCAAACATTGATCGCACCATTGTACCCCCTATATCAATAGGGTTGAAACGTACCGGTTGAAACTTAATTTATAATAAATGGCATTATACGGGCTTCCTAAAAACGTTTAGTTTTCAATTTTACTCAAATTATTTCAGGAGTAATAGAGTTTTAAATTTAGACTAGTTTTGTTGCATTTTTTACCCTCTACACCGGTAGGGTTAAAAAATAAAGGGTTGTTGCTAGGTTTATAATAAATTGGATTATATTAGCTTCCAATTTACGTTTGTTTGATTTTTATACGATTCTTATTTTAGGCAGTAAATTTTTTTAAATGTGACGTGTATGGCAAACTTTGATCGCATCATTTTACCCCCTATATCGGTAGGGTTCAAACATAACGGGTTCGAAGTCAATTTATAATAAATGGCATTACATGAGCTTCCTAATAACGTTTAGTTCACAATTTTACTCGAATTATTTCAGCAGTAATAGAATTTCAAATTGTGACTAGTTTTGTTGCATTTTGTACCCTCTACACCGGCAGGATTAGAAAATAAAGGGTTGTTGCTAAGTTTATAATAAATTGGATTATATTAGTTTCCAATTTAAGTTTGTTTGATTCTTATACGATTATCATTTTAGGCAGTATAATTTTTTTAAATGTGACGTGTATAGCAACTTTTGTTCGCACCCTTTCACCCCCTATATCGGTAGAGTTGCAACATGACGTATTGAAACTCAAATTATAATAAATGGCGTTATATAAGCTTCCTAACAACGTTTAGTTCACAATTTTACTCAAATTATTTCAGAAGTAATAGAATTTTAAATTGTGTCTAGTTTTGTTGCATTTTTCACCTCTTACACGCACAGGGTTGAAAAATAAAGGGTTGTAACTAGTTTTATAATAAATTGGATTACATTTGCTTCCAATTTACGTTTGATTTATTCTTATACGATTATTATTTCCGACAGTATAATTTTTTTAAATGTGAAGTGTATGACAAACATTGATCGCAATATTTTACCCCCTATATCGGTAGGGTTGAAACATAACGGGTTGGAACTCAATTTATAATAAATGGCAGTCAATGAGCTTCCTAACAATGTTTAGTTCAGAATTTTACTCAAATTATTTCAGGAGTAATAGAATTTTAAATTGTGACTAGTTTTGTTGCATTATTTACCTCTTACACGTACAGGGTTGAGAAATAAAGGGTTGTAGCTATTTTTATAATAAATTGGACTATATAAGCTTCGAATTTACGTTTAATTTATTTTTATACGATTCTTATTTTGGGCGGTATATTTTTTTAAATGTGACATATAAGGCAAAGTTTGATTGCATCATTTTACCCCCTATATCGGTAGGGTTGTAACATAACGGGTTGAAACCTAATTTATAATAAATAGCATTATATCAGCTTCCTAACAACATTTAGTTCACAATTTTATTCAAATTAGTTTAGGAGTAATAGAATTTTAAATTGTGACTAGTTTTGTTGCATTATTCACCTACTACAAGTACAGGGTTGAAAAATAAAGGGTTGTAGCTATTTTGATAATAAATTGGACTATATTAGCTTCCAATTTAAGTTTAATCTATTTTTATACGATTCTTATTTTAGGCAGTATATTTTTTTTAAATGTGACGTGTATGGCAAACTTCAATCGAAACATTTTACCCCCTATATCAGTAGGGTTCTAACATAACGGGTTGAAACTCAATTTTTAATGAATGACATTACATGTGCTTTCTAACAGCGTTTAGTTCACAATTTTACTCAAATTATTTCAGGAACAATAGAATTTTAAATTAGGCTAGTTTTGCTGCATTTTTTACCCCCTACACCAACAGGGTTGAGAAATAAAGGATTGTAACTAAATTTATAATAAATTGGACTATATTAGCTTCCAACTTACGTTTAGTTTATTTTTATACGATTATTATTTTAGGCAGTAAAATTTTTTTAAATGTGACGTTTATAGCAAACGTTGATCGCATCATTTTACCCCCTATATCGGTAGGGTTGAAACATAACGGGTTGAAACTCAATTTTTAATGAATGACATTACATGTGCTTTCTAACAGCGTTTAGTTCACAATTTTACTCAAATTATTTCAGGAACAATAGAATTTTAAATTGTGACTAGTTTTGTTGCATTATTTACCCCCTACACCGGCAGAATTAAAAATTAAAGGGTTGTTGCTAAGTTTGTAATAAATTGGACTATATTAGCTTCCAATTTACGTTTGATTTATTATTATACGATTTTTATATAAGGCAGTATAATTTTTTCAAATGTGACGTGTATGGCAAACATTGATCGCAATATTTCACCCCCTATTTTGGTAGGGTTGAAACATATCGGGTTGAAACTCAATTTATAATAAATGGAATTACATGAGCTTCCTAAAAACGTTTAGTTCTCAATTTTACTCAAATTATTTCAGGAGTAATAGAATTTTAAATTGTGTCTAGTTTTGTTGCATTATTTACCCCTACACCGACACGGTTGAAAAATAAAGGGTTGTGACTATTTTTTTAATAAATTAGACTATTTAAGCTTCCAACTGACGTCTGATTTATTTTTATACGATTCTTATTTTAGGAGGTACAAATTTGCAAAATGTGTCATGCATGACAAATATTGATCGCAACATTTTACCCTCTATCCCGGAAGGGTTGAATTCTAGAGGGTTATTACTGTTTTTAAGATGAATTGGACTATATTAGCTTCCAATTAATGTTTCGCTTATTTATATTTATGATTTTGATTTTTGGCAGTATTTTTTTTTTAATTGTGACATGCTCAATAAATATTTTACCCCCTATACCAGTAGGGTTGAGACATAACGGATTGAAACTCAATTTATAATAAATAGCATTACATGAGCTTCCCAACAACGTTTTGTTTACAATCTCATTCAAATTATTTCGGGAGTAATAGGATTTTAAATTGTGACTAGTTTTATTGCATTATTCATCCCTTATACCAGCAGGGTTGCAATTTATACAATTGTAACTGGTTTTATAATAAATTGGACTATATTAGCTTCCAATTTACGTTTGGTTCATTTCAATACGAGTGTTATTTCAGGCAGTATAATTTTTTTAAATGTGACGTGTATGCCAAACTTTGATCGCAACATTTTACCCCCCATATCGGTAGGGTTGAAACATACTGGGGTGAAATTTTATTTATAATGAATGGCATTATATGGGCTTCTTAACAATGTTTGGTTCACAATTTTACTCAAATTATTTTAGGAATAATAGAATTTTTAATTTAGACTAGTTTTGTTGCATTATTCACCTCCTACACGTACAGGGTTGAAAAATAAAGGTTTGTAGCTAGTTTTATAATAAATTGGACTATATAAGCTTCCAATTTACATTTAATTTATTTTTATACGATTCTTATTTTAGGCAGTATAATTTTTTTAAATGTGACGTGTATAGCAAGCTTTGATCGCATCATTTTACTCCCTATATCAGTAGGGTTGAAACATAAGAGGTTGAATCTTAATTTATAGCAAAAAACATTACATGAGCCTTCTAATAACATTTAGTTCACAATTTTACTCAAATTATTTCAGGAGTAATAGAATTTTAAATTGTGACTAGACTACCCCCTACACCGACAGGGTTGAAAAATAAAGGGTTGTGACTATTTTTATAATAAATTAGACTATTTAAGCTTCAACCAACGTTTGATTTATTTCTATACGATTCTCATTCAAGGAGGTACAAATTTTCAAAATGTGACATGCATGACAAATATTGATGGCAACATTTTACCCTCTACCCCGGCAGGGTTGAATCCTAGAGGGTTGTAACTGTTTTTAAAATAAATTGGACTATATTAGCTTCCAATTAGTGTTTCGTTCATTTTTTTATGATTTTGATTTTAGGCAGTATTTTTTTTTTAATTGTGACATGATTAATAAGTATGCACGCAATATTTTACTCCCTATACCAGCAGGGTTGAAACATAAAGGGTTGTAATTAATTTTATTGAAATTAAGATTGAATAAGCTTCCAGCTAGCTTTTGAATTATCTTTGTAAGATCCTTATTTCAGGAGATATAATTTTTTAAATGTCAGGAAAGACGATTTTAAAATAACATTCATTGTTTACAAATTTAACGAACAACCGGAGGGAAATTGCTGTTGATATTAAGGCTGAAAATAGCGTCTAAATTTAGAAATCTCATTACAAATTTTCAGTAATAATATTTGCAGAGCTTTTTAATTTATTTTGTACGTAAATGTGAATCAATTCGTCCAATTTATTGCTGATTTGGAATATTTGAACTCATTCGCGGTTTAATTCAAGTTCGAAATTGGATTTTGTCAATAGATTTAAACGCCAATAAAACTTTCATCAACTTTTTATTCAACAATTTTTGTTAAATACATTAATTATTAAATGAAGTTAGTTCCATATCGGTGATGGGCCTCAAAAATCGGTGGCACTTCCGGTATTCAACCCCACAAAAATTCAACACCTCATCATCGATATTATGAATATCGATCCACATTTCTTGCAGTTGCAGAACTAGCGACAAAATCTGAAACAAATTATTTGATTTATTAGAAAAAAAAAATGGGGTTGAAAAATACTTTTCGGAACCCGTAAAGGTCGCTCATGTCATCCCTTAATCGGATACAAAAGGAGTGCACCCTATTTATGAATTTATCATGAGCTTTTTCAATCGATTCTAAATCGTAAGAATCGTCCAAATTTTTGTCGAATTTTTTCCACACTCCAGAAAATAAATGTCCTAGAACATAATGCTGAATACTGCTGACGTCATTGACTAAAAAAAACCGCATTGACTGCAGTTTTCTTATTCTTTGTTTAATAATAATTGGCTGACACTTAAATGGCTTACTTTTCGGTTCAATAACTGGAAAAAAAATATTTTTTCCTTTAAATAATTGGGAATACTTCTCCGTGACGTCATACCTGTAAATTGCAGCCGATTTAAAGTATTTATGGCCCATTTAAGCTTCAAAATAAATTGAAAAATTTCGTGATATTTTACGATGTGTGAAGGGGTGATAATAATACTGATGGGCCAATTTATTCTACAGTGTGCAGTCACAAGCTCACAAGCAGTGATTGGATTGGTACATAACCTCCAATTAGGTTCGACGTCGATGCGGCAATACTCATAAAAATCCGGGTACAAATCCATGAGCAAGTCTTGCAATTGGGACGTTAGCCAATAAAAATTGCCCCACATTTGCTGCGATTCAAACTAAACAAACAAATGTGTTCTAAAACAAGTTTTGGAATAATTCAATTAGTACCTGTTTGAACATGGTTTTGTAAAAAGGAAAAATAATATCATCTTCGAACAAATACAAATGTTTCAACAGCTGAAAATGTTTTTTCAAATGAAATTGATTGATCAACATATCTTTGACCATCAATCCAGGCACACTGTACCTCGAATCCAACACATTAATAAAAGTTTTTTCCAAAATTTGTTTGGCTGGAAACATTTTAGTTATTTTTTCATTAATTCTGAAATTAAAACAATTCAATAATTATTTTTTTTTTTCAAAATAAAATCATACATTTCAAATAATGATGTTGTTTTGTTTTTCCCTAATTCGGGCTCAGTATTTTGATACAAATATTTTTCGAAAACAGTAGCAAGAAAACCATCTGAAAAATCCAGAAAATTTTCTATTGAGTCCATTCCGGTTTTAGAAGTGTTTTGTTCCGGACAAATGATTGTCAACTCATTACTACACTCTTTTGTTCCACCCTCTTTTGTTTTTTGTATTATTGGGCCTTCAATATAATTTACAGCTTCTTCAATCACTTTGGACACATATTCTTCGTGAATCGAACCTTTATTTTTGTAAAAAAAAACTTATTAATTATCAATAAAAGTACACCAATCAAAATTTACTTTCAAATGAATCAAATTCGCTTGTTATCAAATGTAATTTGCCTAAAAGGCGCAAAAAATGTATATTTTTGGCCAGTTGTAATACTTTGGTGCAAATTATGTGCAACATTCCGTCTGATTGGGAAATTGGGTCCAAAGGGCGGACTTTATATTGGATTTGCCAGTCTTGATCTTCTTGGCGGGAATTTTGACTGAAATTTAAATAAAATAACTCAATTATTATTAAAGATATGAAAAAAATTGTTGAAAGATAAATGGAGCCTAATTAAAAGAGGCTTCCAACTGTCTTAATTTTTTTTTGGAAAAACCAGTGGTTCTTAAATTACAGCACAAAATTTGCATTTTTACGACATAACTTCAATACCACAACTTGAAAAAAAATTTTTTTTGAAAAAATTAATACTGCAATCAGTGTTGTATTATTTCGCCCCCAACAATTTTTTTGTGTCTCCAATAATAAGGGAGTTATTCGAAATTGAAATGCTATTATTAAAGATACGAAAAAAAATGTGGGTACATAAATGGAGCCTAATTAAAGGAGGAATCCAACTGTCTTAATTTTTTTCTGAAAAAACCAGTGGTTCTTAAATTACAGTACAAAATTTGCATTTTTACGTCATAACTTGAGTACCACTAATTGAATAAATTTTTTTTTTGTAAAAATAAATACTTCAGTTTGTACTGTATTATTTCATCCCTAACAGTTTTTTTGTGTCCCCAATAATAAGGGAGTTACTCAACATTGAAATGCTATTATTGAAGATACGAAAAAAAATGTGGGCACATAAATGGAGCCTAATTAAAGGAGGAATCCAACTGTCTTAATTTTTTCTGGACAAACCAGTGGTTCTCAAATTGCAGCACAAAATTTGCATTTTTACGTCATAACTTGAATATCACAACTTGAAAAATATTTTTTTTTGAAAAAATAAATACTCCAATCAGTGCTGTTTTATTTCGCCCCCAACAATTTTTTTGTGTCTCCAATAATAAGAGAGTTACTCGAATTTGAAATGCTATTATTGAAGATACGAAAAAAATTGTTGAGAGATAAATAAAGCCTAATTCAAGGAACCATCAAACTGTTTTTTTTTTTTTTGGAAAAACTAGTGGTTCTCAAGTTACAGCACAAAAAAATTTGCATTTTTACGACATAACTTGAGTACCACTAATTGAAAAATTTTTTTTTTTGTGAAAATGAATTCTTCATTTTGTACTGTATTATTTCATCCCCAATATTTTTTTTGTGTCTCCAATAATAAGAGAGTTACTCGAATTTGAAATGCTATTATTGAAGATACGAAAAAAAATGTGGGTAGATAAATGGAGCCTTATTCAAAGAGGCACCCAACTGTATTAATTTTTTTTTTGAAAAACCAGTAGTTCTCAAATTACAACACGAAATTTGCGTTTTTACGTCATAACTTGAGTACCAAAACTTGAAAAATATTTTTTTTTTTGAAAAAATAAATACTTTAATCAGTGCTGTATTATTCCGCCCTCAACAATTTTTTTGTGTCTCTATTATTAAGGGAGTTATTCGAAATTGAATTTTGACTGAAATAAAATAAAATCATTGACTTATTATTAGAAATATGAAAAAATTATAACGGGATAAATGGTGCTCAATTAAACAGAGGATCCAACAGACTTGTTTTTTTTTACGAAAAAACCAGTGGTTCTCAAGTTAAGGCACGAAATTATATTTTTCAAGAAAGTTAATTTGAATTTTTGGGTTGTAACTTGAGTACCACTGTTTTGAAACATTTTTTTTTTCAATAAAAATTAATACTTCAGTTGTACTGTACTTTTTCACCCCCAACAATTTTTTTGTATCTTTAATAATAAGGGAGTTATTCAAAATTTTAATAAAATAAAATAGCTCACTTTTAATTGAAGATACAGAAAAATTTTAAGTGGATAAATGGTGTATTCTTAAGCTAGGAATCAAACTGTCTTAATTTTTTTCTAGTAAAACCAGTGATTCTCAATTTACAACACAAAATAATATTTTTTAAAAGGTTTAATTTGCATTTTGACATTGTTACTTGAGTACCACTGTTTTAAAACTAATTTTGTACTGTACTATTTGGTTCCCAACAAATTTTTTGGTTCTTTAATAATAAGGGAGCTATTCTAAATGTTGATAAAATAGGATAACTTACTTTTAATTGAAGATACGAAGAAAATTGTAGGAAGATAAATGGCGCCTAATTAAAAGATGCATCCAACTGTCTTAATTTTTTTGCGAAAAAACCAGTAGTTCACAAGTTACAGCACAAAATCTTCTTTTTTAAGGGGGTTAATTTGCGTTTCGACGTTATAACTTGAGTACCACTGTTTTAAATAATAATACGGCAAAAATTGTGGGGGAGTTAATAGTGCCAAATTAAAAGAAATACCCAACTGTCTTAATTTTTTTCAGAAAAACCAGTAGTTCCCAAATAACGACATAAAATATTTTTTTAATGAAGTTAATTTGCATTTTTGTGTCAAAACTCGAGTACCACGGTACTTAAATAATTTTTTTTCTGTAAAAATGAATACTACGGTCTGTACTGTATTATTTTGTGCCCCACAATTTTTTTGTATCTTCAATAATAAGGGAGTTAATCAAAATGACATTTTGATACAAAAAAAAATAAAATAACTCCCTTATTATTGAAGATACGAAAAAAATTGTGGGGGAATTAATAGTGCCTTATGAAACGAGCCATCCAACTGTCTTAATTTTTTTTGAGAAGAACCAGTGGCTCTCAAATGACAATACAAAGTATTATTTTTTAAGGGAGTTAATTGGCATTTTTGGGTTGTAACTTGAGTACCACTGTTCAAAAAAATTTTTTTTTGTAGAAATGAATACTATATTTGTTACGGTATTATTATGTCCTTAACATTTTTTTAAATTTTCAATAATAAGGAAGTTATTTGAAATTAAATTTTGACTAGAATAAAATAAAATAACTCACTTAACATTGAAGATACAAAAAAAATTGTTTGAGATAAATGGCGCCTAATTAAAAGAGGCATTCAACTGTCCTAATTTTCTTCCCATTTTTTTTTGTATCTTTAATAATAAAGGAGTTATCGGACATACAATTTTGTTTGAAATAAAATAAAATAATTCACTTATTATTGAAGATACAAAAAAAATTGTGAGGCAATAAATAGTGCCTTATTGAACGAGCGATCCAACTGTCACAATTTTTTTCAAGAAAAACCAGTGGCCCTCAATTTATAGCCAAAAGTTTTATTTTTGATGGGAGTTGATTTGTATTTTTGGGTTGTAATTTGAGTACCACTGTTTTGAAAATTATTTTTTTTGTAGAAATGAATATTTCAGTTAGTTCTGTATTATTTCGTTCCCAACAATTTTTTTGTATCTTCAATAATAAGGGAGTTATTCGAAATGACATTTTGACTTAAATAAAATAAAATAATTCTCTTATAAAAGAAGATACGAAAAAATTGTGAGAGATAAATGTGCCTAATTAAAAGAAGCATTCAACTGTCTTAAAAAAATTTATTTGAATCTTCATTAAGGGCGTTACTTGGAATGAAATTTTGACTAAAATAAAATAACTCACTTATTATTGAAGATACGAAAAAAATTGTGGAGAGATAAATGGTGACTAATTAAACGAGGAACCCAACTGTCCTGATTTTTTTTTTTTAAAACCAGTGGCTCTCAATTTATAGTACAAAATAATATTTTTGAAGTAGGTTAATTTGCAGTTTTGGGTTGTAACTTGAGTACCACTGTTCTAAAAATGATTTTTTCAGTAGAAATAAATACTTCAGTTAGTAATTTATAATTTTATTATCAACAATTTTCTTGAATTTTCAATAATAAGTAAGTTATTTGAAATGAAATTTTGACTAAAATAAAATAAAATAACTCACTTATTATTGAAGATACGGAAAAAATTGTGGGATATGAATGGTGCCTAATTGAACAAGAAATCCAACTGTCTTAATTTTCTTTAAGAAAAACCAGTGGCTCTCAATTTATGGCCCAAAGTTTTATTTTTGATGATAGTTAATTTGTATTTTTGGGTTGTAACTTGAGTACCACTGTTCTAAAAATGATTTTTTCAGTAGAAATAAATACTTCAGTTAGTACTGTATCATTTTATTGTCAACAATTTTTTTTGTATTTTCAATAATAAGGAAGTTATTTGAAATGAAATTTTGACTAAAATAAAATAACTCACTTATTATTGAAGATACGAAAAAAATTGTGGGATATGAATGGTATCAAATTAAACAAGGAATCCGACTGTCTTAATTTTCTTTAAGAAAAACCAGTGGCTTTCAATTTATAGCCCAAAGTTTTATTTTTAATGAGAGTTAATTTGTATTTTTGGGTTGTAACTTGAGTACCACTGTTCTAAAAATGATTTTTTCAGTAGAAATAAATACTTCAGTTAGTACTGTACTTTTTCGTCCCCAACTATTTTTTTGTATTCTCAATAATAAGGAAGTTATTTGAGATGAAATTTTGACGTGAATAAAATAAAATAACTCACTTATAATTGAAGATACGAAAAAAATTATTGGAAATAAATGGTGTCAGATTAAAAGAGGCATTCAACTGTCTTAAATTTTTTCCGAATTTTTTTGTATCTTTAATAATAAATGAGTTATTAGAAATGTAGTTTTGATCGAAATAAAAAAGAATAACTCACTTATTATTGGAGATATGAAAAAAATTGTAGAGAGATAAATGGTGCCTCATTAAACGAGGGATCCAACTGTCTTAGTTTTTTATTGAAAAAACCAGTGGCTCTCAAGTTACAGCACAAAATAATATTTTTTAAGGCAGTTAATTTGCTTTTTCAGGTTGTAATTTGAGTACCACTGTTCTGAAATTTTTTTTTTTTGTTCTAATAAATACTTTAATGTGTACTGTACTATTTCGTTCCCTACTACTTTTTTGTATCTTCAATAATAAGGGAGTTATTCGAAATTTATTATTTATTCATGTTTTATTCAATAATACTCACTCAAGAATTATAAATTCGTCTGCTGAATCATCCAAGGTATCTTGAGACAACCATATTTCAATTACAGTAAAATATTTGTACAAACTTTTCAGATACAAAGTCAAAAATAAATTTTGTTCCGTCCTATCTGAAGAATTTAATAAACCGTAATACAAACGGGATAATAAATACGTAGAATTTTTGTAGCTGTTATCTACATTAAAATCATTTGTTATTTCGGTATGAACTGCGTGAAGGACCTCCAAATTTTTAAATAGGGGCCTTAGTTCATTTGCAATTGTTAAAATTGTCATTGGTTTATCTGAAATTAAATATTTTTCATTCAAAAAACTAGTTGAATAAATTTTTTACGTGCCTTGTTTCCTGATCCGATTTTCAAGGTTCCGAATTTTTTCGTAAACTGGATCAACAATTTCATTGACAGCTTCAGAGTAGCTTCTATAAGAATCTGGTATAGCTGCAATAAAATACTCCCCAAGCAAATTTTTTTGAAAATTTCTAAACGTTTTCATCATTTCGAAATATGGCACAAACTCGTGCAAAAAATATTGAAAAGTATGCTGCAAAATAAATTAATTGAAGGGGGTGAATAAAAATTTAGGGGACTTACAGTTCGGACACTTCCAATGGCTATTCCAGATTTTGGCGCGAATTTTCCTTGTTCAAAACCGAAGGAAAAACAGGAATTTGTTTCGAAGAATTGCCAAATTATTTCTCGCATTATTTTATACTCCGGGACGATATTTGTGGATTGGGTTACTAGACCCATAGTTGATTCGTTGATAAATAAGTCCCTAAATACCCAAAAACAATTTATTTAACACCCGGTATAAGTAAAAAAACAAATGCTTACCATTCCAAGGCCACTCGAGATTCATCACAATTACTTTTCGGCTCAATTACGATATTATTTCTATTCCACCATCCAGTCTGAATATTTTTTATTAATTCTTCTTTGGCAAATTTGGCTTCATCCTGCCAACTTATTTTTGAGGTTAGATCACAAGTTCTAACCTCTAATTGTTGTTTAACGGTGTCAACTTCATCTATTGTTATTTCCGACTCGAATTTAAAAGAATCAGAAGAACAATCGGACAAATCAGTCCAATTTTCGTCCTAAAACATTTCAAAAATTCATACTTCGCGCGCAAATTCACATTTTATAACTCACACTAGATTCGCTGAAATTCTGAACGATTTGTGTTGTGGTATCTCTCAAATATTCACCCCAATCGGTAATTTCCTCAACTTTAAACTGTTTTGGTTTATATAAATTGGGATTTTCTATAAATTTATTTGTAGGACTATGCGAAATTAATAATAAAAATTTCATTATTGAAACGCGCACTTCTTCATCATCTTTAGTAGCAGCAGAATCGAATAAACTTTTAGTTAAATTATTTACAGCGTCTGATTGTTCCAAAAACCCATGAAACCGGAATTTTTCCCCCAAATTACTAACAGTTTTCACAATATCATTTTTATTGTAGGTAAAATAATAATCAGGGCTCGCAGCATGAGTAAACGCAAAATCTTCTACTGTATTATAATATTCCGAAGTCACCTAACAAAAAAATATAATAATTTGCTGTAAAATAAGTTAGGTTATAACTCACATCAATTCCAGAAATATTAAAAATTAACTGTTTTACTAGTTCACGCACATTTTCTGTCAACAATGAACTCATTTTAATACCATTTTACACTAAAAACACTGTTTTGTAAGCTTTTTTAGCTCAGATCACACCTAAACTGACGTTTGTATAAACAATTTTTGACATTTCTACTGCGCAGACAGCGCGCGCACTCTGCTATTGATTTTGGAACTAACAGGCAAGAATACACTACTGGATGCTCCCTCGAATCTGACAGATATATAAGATATATTTATTTCATGATCCAGACCGTAATTAATTGATTCAAATTATCAAATTCATACTTAATTTGTAACTGTATTATTCAAATTGATTCTAAAACTAGCAGGATTTCTCAACAACAATAATGATCAGTGTTGCCAACTATCTGATATTTATTCATTAAATAATCGATTTAAATCATCAAACTAATGCTTTATTCGTGGTTTATAATTCAAATACAACCAATTATACTACAACAGTAAGATATATATTTAAATTGTTTATTGGAGTGCATCTACTGGTGCGTCAGGTGCATCTGGAGGAGGTGGTGGTGGTGGAGCATCACCTTCTATAATAATTAAAATCATATATTTATGTACAGAATTATTAATTGGTTCATTTACCTTCCGGTGCTTGCCTTTTCATGATAGAACGTTTAATTCCTGGAAAAAATATGAAAACATTTTTTTTATTGGCAATTAAATTCTGAATAAAAAATAAAATATTTCTTCACCCCATCAAGTGGGGTGTCATTTCAAAGTATATTTTAATGTGTATCTAAAACAGTTCTTATATCCATTCAAAATAGCGTTGTTTGGAAATTATCCTCAAATTAGTGCAATAAAAAACATGTACGTCATTGCCTATGGAGTTGTTAATTTTTTTGAATTGAAAATTATTGATACAATTACCATAATATTCGGAATAATGGTATGAAATGCTTGCCCACACATAATTTCAAAAATAAAACTCGGAAAAATTGTTCACAACATTTTTTGGAAGGGGCTAAATTGGGGAAGAAAAATAAAATATTTTTTTACCCAATCAAGTGGGGTATCATTTTAAAGGATATTTTTTTATGTATTCAAAACAGTTTTTATATTTACTAGGAATGGCGTTGCTCAGGAGATATAATCAAAATAGTGCAATAAAAAACGTATCTCATTGCCTCTGGAGTTGTTATTTTTTTTTACTTGGAAATTATTCATGCAATCTCCACGATATTTGAAATAATGATAGGGAATGCTTGCCCACACATAATTCCAAAAATAAAATTCGAAAAAATTGTTTTCAAAATTTTTTGGAAGGAGCTAAATTGGGGATGAAAAATAAAATATTTTTTTACCCAATCAAGTGGGGTATCATTTTAAAGAAAATTTTTTTGTGTATTCAAAGCTGTTTTTTTATTTACTGAAAATGGCGTTGTTTAGGAGATATCATCAAATTAGTACAATAAAAAATATGTACCTCATTGCCTCTGAAGTTGTTATTTTTTTTTACTTGAAAATTATCGATACAATTACCGTGATATTCAAAATAATGATAGAAAATGCTTGTCCATACATAATTCCAGGAATAAAACTCGGAAAAATTGTTCTCAAAATTTTTTGGGAGGGGCTAAATTGGGGATGAAAAATGAAATATTTTTTTATTCCATCAAGTGGGGTATCATTTTAAAGGATTTTTTTTTGTGTTTTCAAAACAGTGCTTATATTCACTCAATAAGGCGTTGTTTAGGAGATATAATCAAATTAGTGCAATAAAAAACATGAACCTCATTGCCTCTGGAGTTGTTATTTTTTTTTACTTGAAAATTATTGATACAATATTCATGATACCCAAAATAATGACAGGAAATGCTTGCCCACATATAATTACAAAAATAAAATTCGGAAAAATTGTTCACAAAATTTTTTGGGAGAGGCTAAATTGGGGATGAAAAATAAATTATTTTGTTACCCCGTCAAGTGGGTTATCATTTGAAAGGATATTTTTTTGTGTATTCAAAACATTTCTTTTATTTACTAAATATAGCGTTGTTTAGGAGATATCATCAAATTAGTACAATAAAAATCATGTACCGCATTGCCTCTGGAGTTGTTAATTTTTTTTACTTGGAAATTATTGATACAATTACCATAAAATTCAAAATAATGATAGGAAATGCTTGCCCACGCATAATTTTTGAGATTAAAACTCGAAAAAATTGTTCTCAAAATTTTTTGGGAGGGTCTAAATTGGGGATGAAAAATAAAATATTTTTTTACCCCATCGAATGGGATATCATTTGAAAGGATATCTTATTATGAATTTAAAACAGTTTTTATTTTTACCCAATAAGGCGTTGTTTAGGAGATATCATCAAATTAGTGCAATAAAAACGTGTACCTCATTGCCTCTGAAGTTGTTAATTTTATTTACTTGAAAATTATTGATACAATTACTATGATATTCGAAATAATAGAAGGAAATGCCTGCCCACATATAATTTCAAAAATGAAACTGGGTAAAATTGTTCACAAAATTTTTTTGGAGGGGCTAAATTGGGGATGAAAAATGAATTATTCTGTTACCCCATCAACTGGGGTATCATTTGAAAGGATATTTTACTATGTACTCAAAACAGTTTTTATATTCACTAGAAATGGCGTTGTTCAGGAGATATCATCAAATTAGTGCAATAAAAACATGTACCTTATTGCCTCTGGAGATGGTAATTTTTTTTTTACTTGAAAATTTGGGTACAACTACCATGATATTCAAAATAATGATAGCAAATGCCTGCCCACACATAATTCTAAAAATAAAATTCGGAAAAATTGTTCTCAAAATTTTTTGGGACGAGCTAAATTGGGGATGAAAAATAAATTATTTTGTTACCCCATCAAGTGGGGTATCATTTGAAAGGATATTTTTATATGTACTCAAAACAGTTTTTATATTTACTAGAAATGGCGGTATTCAGGAGATATCATCAAATTAGTGCAATAAAAACATGTACCTCATTGCCTATGGAGTTATTAATTTCTTTTACTTGAAAATTGTTCGTGCAATTGCAACGATATTCAAAATAATGATAGCAAATGCTTGCCCACACATAATTCCAAAAATAAAATTCGGAAAAATTGTTCTCAAAATTTTTTGGGAGGGACTAAATTGGGGATGAAAAATAAAATATTTTTGTACCCCATCGAGTGAGGTATCATTTTAAAGAATATTTTTTTATGTATCGAAAACTGTTTTTATATTTACTGAAAATGGCATTGTCCTGGAGATATTGTCAAATTAGTGCAACAACAAGCCACATTACTTCTGGGGCTTTCGATTTTTTTTACTTGGAAAGTATTGATTTCTTTGTCATGAAATTTCAATTGGTTATAAATTAGGCTTGCTTGTATCTTTTTCTGGTAGCAAAATTCTCAAAAATGTTTTGCAAAATTTTTTAAGGGCTGCTAAATTGTGATGAATTATTTAAATATTTTTACACCCTATCAAGTGAGGTATTATTTGTATTTGACTGGACTTTTTTGTAAACTCACTTGGCATTTGTCCAGAAGCCATTTGTTGAGCTTGATCCATTCCCGGTATCCCGTCAGGCATGGGGAAGCCCCCGGACGCCTTTCCCGACATACCGACGCCCATTCCGACTTCACCACCCGCTTGCGGGGGTGCCTGCGAAAGCTATAACAAAATCAACCCATAATAAAGTAAAAAATATATCCAAAACAAATATAAAAATATTAAAAATTTACTTACCACACATTGTGCCAAAATCAGAGCAGATAAAGCCACCACAATTGCAATTTTCATTTTTGCTTCTGTAGTTAGATCTAGATAACAATATCTATACTTGCTTATGAAAAATTGATGGTTTATATATAGGTGACAGATTGCGTGCACAATTTTTTTTCTTACGGTTTTGATTCTTCTAAAAGATAAGCTTTAATTTTTCCAGGACCGTATTCAATTAATTATTATTTTTCATTGATATTTTGTTATTAAAAATAGAAATTAGAATATATTTGAGTCAGGATCTTTTTGATGTATCGTGCAGAATGTTATTAACGTATTTATTATTATTTAACATATGAGAATGAGTCAAATGACAATAATTTCACATCAAATTTCATACATAATATTTTTTTATTCGGCTGGTGTAGTGCTAGGATCGCTATCTCCTGCTGGAACATCTGCAGGAGTCGTCATTGAGTTCTCTGTGCATGATTGTCCACCTGGTGGACCTCTACCATTATTTCCATGAGATGGTGGTCCTTTAAATAATTTATAAACATTTTATACATCAAATAAACTAATAATTGTTACCTCTTCCGGATCCTCTGCCCTCTGATGGACCATGACACTAATAAAATCAAAATTTGATTATTAATTCATAATAATTCATTAATTATTACTAACCAAACTTTGGATCACTACAGACACCAAAATTAATACAGTAAATGTGTATTTCATTTTTGTAAATGAAATTATTTGTGTTTTGACGACTTTTATATCCCAAAAAGTCAAAAAATAGCTGCAATTATTTTGGTTACGGTCAGGTCATATTAAAATCGACTTCATCCTGCAATATTATTCATAAATTGACAGGAAACTTATTTGGTATTGTGTTCATCATTGAATCATCTTCCAAATAATAAAAAAAATGGATTATATAAATATTTATTTACGATCAATATACAAAAGTAACAATCAATTAAAAATCCATGGTTTTATATAAATTCAAGGGTCCTAGGCACGTGCCTAAAGTGCCTAATGGATAAAATGGAATTGCTGAATGTCCCCAGCCCTAGTTAAAATGAATCATTTCAAGGATACAAAAAGGATTATTGTGCATATTGCAAATTCACGTTTTGAACACTCTACTTGTGTTAAAAAAAATTAAAGGGTCATTTTGTCAACAATATATTATTTTTACATCCTTCCTTCATCAGTATACAAAGTATAAATATTTTTGGACCACTGGTTTAGTCAGGAAAAAATATTTATCTCGAGGCGACTGGCAGGATTATTGTTCTTATAGTGGTGACCGAGTTTTGAGCACTATAACTGTATGAAAAAAACGGGGGTGTAATTTTGCTTTCAGTATTTTGATTTTACATCCTTCCTTAGTCAGAATTTGAAGTTTCAAATTTTTTGAGCCGCTGTTTAAGTCAGAAATTATTTTTTTATCTCAATGAAACGTATGGAATTATTATACCTATTATGACTGAGTTTTGAATACTATAATTGACTGAAAAAAAATCGGGGTCGTGATTTTGTCTTTGAAATTTTGATTTTACATCCTTCTTCAGTTAGCACTCAAAGTTTCGAATTTTTTGAATCGCTGGTTCAGTCAGAAATAATTTTTTTATTTCAAAGTGACAAACAGGATTATTGTATTCATAGTGATTTTGAGTTTTGAGCACTATAATTGTATAAAAAAAAAATTGGGGCGTAATTCTGTCTCCAATATTTTGATTCTACACCCTTTTTCAGTCAGTACTTGAAATTTCAAAATTTTTGAATTGCTGGTTTAGTCAGATATCATTTTTTTATCTCGAGGCAACAGATTAATAGTGACTTCAAGCTTGAGCACTATAATTGAAGAAAAAAAAATGGGGTGACATTTTGTTCTGATTTTTTAAATAATACATCCTTCCTTAGTTAGCACTTGAAGCTACAAATTTTTTTAATCGCTAGTTTAGTCAAAAATTAATTTTTAACTCGTGGGAACAGATTTTTATTGACTTCAAGTTTGAGCACTATAATTGTGTGAAAAAAACGGAAGTTTTGTTTTTCCTTCAGTATTTTGATTTTACATGCTTTCTTAGTTAGGACTCAAAGTTTACATTTTTTCCAACTGCTGGCTTAGTCAGGAATCAATTTTTTATCTCAAGGGAACAAGTGACTGAGTTTTGAAAAATTTATTGTATGAAAAAAAACAAACGGGGTAATTTTTTCTTCAATATTTTAATCTCACATCATCCCTTAGTTAGCACTTCAGGTTTCAAAATTTTTGGATCGCTGGCTCAGCCAGAAATTAAAATTTTATCCTGAGGGAATAGATGAAAATAATAGCATTGTAAATTAGAGTTTTGAACACTCTACTTTTGTTAAAAAAATTGGAACGTCATTCTGTTACCAATATATTATTAAAACATCCCCTCCTAATCAGTATACGATGTAAAAAAATTTTTTAACCCCTTTTCGAATCAAGAATTAATTATTTATCTCTAAACGACAGATAGGATTATTGTATCCATAGTGACTTCAATATTCAAGCACTATAATTGTATTAAAAAAAATTTGGGTGTCATTTTTTCTCCAATATTCTGATCCTACGTCTACCCTCAGTCAGCATTTTAAGTTTCAAAATTTTTGGACCGCTGGCTCAGCCAAAAATTGATATTTTATCCCGAGGGAATAGATGGAAATAATAGCATTGTAAGTTTGAGATTTGAACACTCTACTTTTGTTTAAAAAAAAATTGAAACGTCATTTTGGTACCAGTCTATCATTTAAACAACCTTTCTTAATCAGTATACAAAGTGAAAAATTTTTTCAACCCCTTTTCGAACCAAGAATTAATTATTTATCTCGAAACGACAGATAGGATTATTGTATCCATAGTGACTTCAAGATTCGAGCACTTAAATTGTATTAAAAAAAATTGGGGCGTAATTCTGTCTTCAATATTTTGACTCTACATCCTTTCTTAGTCAGTACTTGAAATTTCAAACTTTTTGGATCGCTGATTTGGTCAGAAATTATTTTTTCATCCCGAGGGAACAGATTAAAAGTTTTGAGCACTATAATTGTATGAAAAAAAATTGGGGTGTCATTAAGTCTTCAGCTTCTGAATTCTATATTTTTTTTTAGTAAAAACTCAGAGTTTTAAATTTTTTGATTCGTTGGTTTAGTCAGGAACTAGTTTTTTATCTTAAGGGAACAAATAGGATTATTGTACCTATTATGACTGAGTTTTGGTCACTATAATTGTATGAAAAAAAACGGGGGTGTCATTTTTTCTTCATTTTTTTAATTCCACATCCACCTTTAGTCAGCACTTCAAGTATCAAAATTTTTGGACACCTGGCTCAGCCAGAAATTGATATTTCATCCTGAGGAAATAGATGGAAATAATAATATTATTTTCATAATACCTGCATTGAAACAACGCGTTTCAACGCCTATTTTGTCAGTCGAAACAAGACAATTTCAGACAAATGCGAGTGTAGCCGGGCAGGAACAGGCTTGTTTCTGCCCGAGGGGAGAAACAAGCTTGTTTCTGTCCGCTGAATTAATTTTTTACATCGTTTTATCCCTGGCAGAGTCGCATTTGTTCATTGTCAATCTCTAAATGAAAATCATATAACCTCAGTTAATTTGACAGTTGTTGTATTCGGAACTGTAAATTAAATTAAAAAGACGATTTGTTTCAAGAAAAAAAGTATTAATACGACAATTTTTAGTACATCACAACATCTTATTGATGAAGCACAAGCAGCTACTCTCGACTTGTTACCTGCAAAATCAAAAGAAAAATATTTACTTTGTTATGACAAATTTGTAATGTGGAAAGTTTCAATGCAGGTATTATGAAAAATACAGTGTGTGGCACGGGACAAAACACGATTTCAGCCGAGGGTGATGCCGGCCCTCGCTTCGCTCGGGCAAGCAACGCTCACCCTCAGCTGAAATCGTCTTGTTTCGTCCCTAGCCACACAATATACTATTACTTGTGTTAAAGATAAATGAAAGCGTCATTTTGTCACCAGTTTATTATTTTCACATCCCCTCTTAATCAATTTACAAAGTATCAAATTTTTTGTACCGCTTTTTCAGTCAGGAATTAATTATTTATCTTGAGGCGACTACCGGGATTATTGTTTTTATAGTGACTTCAAGTTTTGAGCACTATAATTGTATAAGAAAAAAATGGGTCGTGATTTGGTCTTCAGTATTTTGATTCTACATCCTCTTTTAGTCAGTAATTGATGTTTCAATTTTTTTGAATCGGTAGTTCAGTCAGGAATTAATTTTTCATGTGGAAGGAACAGAACAGATTAATAGTGATTTCAAGTTTTGAGCACTATAACTGTATGAAAAAAAACGAGGGTGAAATTTTGCCTTCAGTCGTTTGAATCGACATCCTCCCTTAGTCAGTAATTGAAGTTGCAAATTTTTTAAATCGCTGGCTTAGCCAGGACTTGAGTTTTTATCTGGAATGAACAAATTAATAGTGACTTTGAATTTTGAGCACTATAATTGAATGAAAAAAAAAATGGAAGTGTCATTTTTTTCTTCAGCTTTTTAATTCTACATACTCCCTTAGTTAGCATTTGAAGTTCCAAATTTTTTTAACTAGTGGTTAGTTCAGGAATTATTTTTTTATCTCAAGAGAACAGATAGGATTATTGTACCTATTATAACTGAGTTTTGAATTCCATAATTGAATGAAAAAAAACGGGGTGTGATGCTGTGTTCAATGATTTGATTCTACATCCCCCTTTAGTCAGCACTTGAAGTTTAAAAATTTTTGGACAGCTGGTTTAATAAAAAATTAATATTTTATCCCGAAGGAATAGATGGATATAATAGCATTTTTTAATTTAAGTTTTGGACACTGTACTTGTGTTAAAAAAATCAAAGCGTAATTTTGGCATCAGTATATCATTTTTACATCCTCCCTTAATTAGTATACGAAGTATAAATTTTTTTGAATTACTTTTCAAGTCTGAAATTAATTATTTATTTCGAGGCGACAGCCAGAACTATTGTTTTTATAGTGACTTCCAGTTTTGAGCACTATAATTGTATGAAAAAAAAAGGAAGCATCATTTTGTCTTCATTTTTTTTTATAGTTTATCCTTTCTTAATTAGCACTTTGAGTTTCAAATTTTTTTAATAGCTTGTTTAAGCAGGATTAAATTTTTTGTCTCAAGGGAACAGATAGGATTATTGTTCTTGTTATGACTTTAAGTTTTGAGCACTATAATTGTATGGGAAAAAAAACGGGGCTGTAATTCTGTTTTCAGTTTTCTGATTGTGCATCCTCCCTTAGTTAATATTTGAAGTAATAATTTTTTTGAATCGTTTGTTTCGCCAAAAATTAATAATTCATCCCAAGGGAATGGATAGACTTTTGAGCACTTTACTTGGGTTAAAAAAATTTGAGCGCTATTTTGTCACCAGTTTATTATTTCTACATCCCCTCTTAATCAATATACAAAAAATAAAAATTTTTGAACCGTTTTTCAAATCAGGAATTAATTATTTATCTTGAGACGACAGACAGGATTATAATTCTTGTAGTGACATCAAGTTTTGAGCACTATAAATAAAAAAAAAAAAAACTGAACGTCATTCTGTCTTTGATATCTCGATTTCTGATCCTTCCTGAGTGAGGGCTCAAAATTTTAAATTTTTTGAGTCACTGATTTAATGAGAAAAAAATTTTTCATCTCGAGAGAACAGATTAATTGTGACTTCGAGTTTATAACACTATAATTTAAGAAAAAAAAATTGGGGTGTCGTTCTGTCTTCATTTTTTTTTATTATACATCCTCCCTTAGTTAACACTTTAAGGTAAATTTTTTTTAATTGCTAGTTCAATCAGGAATCAATTTTTTATTTTAAAAGAATGGATAGGATTATTGTACCTATTATTACTTTGAGTTTTGAACACTATAATTGTATCAAAAAGGGCGGGAGCGTGATTTTGTCTCCGGATTTTTGGTTCTACATTCTCCCTTGGTTGGTACTCTGACTTTCAAATTTTTTGAATCGCTGGTTAAGTCAGGAATTAATTTTTTATCTCGAGGCGACAGTCAGTATTATTGTTTTAATAGTGACTTTGAGCTTTGAGCACTATAATTGTATGGAAAAAAAAGAGATGTCGTTTTTTTTTAATCTTCTGATTTTACATCCTTCCTTAGCTAGAACATGAGGTTTCAAATTTTGTGGGTTGCTGGTTTAGTCAGAAAATAATTTTTCACCTCGAGGGAACCGATTAATAGTGATCTCGAGTTTATAGCACTATAATTATATGAAAAAAAAACGGGAGTTTGTTTGGCTTTTAGTCTTTCAATTCTACATCCTCCCTTAGTTAACACTTGAAGTTTAAAACTTTTGGAATTGCTGGTTCAGTCAGAAATAAATTTTTATTTTGGGACGACAGGGAGGATTATTGTTTTTGTAGTGATTTGAGCACTATAATTGTATGAAAAAAAAATGGGGGCGTCATTTTGTCTCCAAGTTTTTGATTTTACATCCACCCTTAATTGACACTTGAAGTTTCAATTTTTTTTAAGTGCTGGCTTAGCCAAAAATTGATATTTTGTTTTGAGGGAACAGATGAGATTAATAGTACAGTAATTTTAATTTTGCACACTATAATTGTGAAAAGAACAACTGAAACGACATTTTTTCTACAGTTTATCATATTTACATCCTTCCTCAGTTAATATAAATACCAAATTGGAGCCCATTGGGCCCCCCTAGCCCAGAATTTAATGAGGCCCTCGAACTGGTGAAAATTTTGAGTGGCCCTTAAAATCAGGGGCTGCTGAGGTCAGGCAGCCTAGGCACGTGCCTAAACTGTCAAATTAATGATCTGACACTATTTATAAGTTATTCAAAATAATATTTATTGAAGAAAAATGTAATTATTTGGCTGTTTCTCCATAAGAAAGTTTGTAGATGATATTATGGGCGAAGCTCTTTCAGGAGGGTGTTTTTAATTAATAAGGGAGTAAATACGTGACTTTTGACAAATTTTCTTGTAGCAGAAGTAGGACTACACCTTTTGGGCAACGTGTTTTTGTTTTTAAGGCTTTGGACACCCCTCCAATACAAATGACACCCAAACTGTCATTTTTCTTCAAAAATTGTGTAAAAAAATATATCTAGAACTTATAACAAATCGGTATTTCTTGATACGTTATACATAACTTCAAAAAACCTGTACTATATCTAGAAACGATTCTGGAACCAAAAGAAATGAATTATCAAGCAGGAATCATCCACTAATCAATCAAGGAATCATTTGGAATATTTTTTAATTTCAAATTTTCAAAAATTTTGTAGGAGTATATTCCAAATGAATCTTCCCTCAAATGAGTATGAAAATATGTACTTTTTTCGGCTTGTACCTGACACATTTTCGGCGTTTCTCTTCTCAGTATTTGGATTAATTTTATACAATCTTGAAACTGTGAAATTTTGCTGTTTTTCGTCTGTATTTGTAATATTTTCGTTTGATCCTAAGTAGGTCAAATTGACGTGTACATTTACTGTGTCCTTTGTAATATTTTCTGATATAAATGTAATATTTTCAGGGATTTCAGTACTTGTTACGTTTTCAGGTACAGGCGTCGTGATTTCAGCCAAAGTTGTACTTTGAGGCTCAATTACTTGAGAGCTTTCTACAAAAAATAACATATCTAGTTTTTATCATGACTATTGAACTAAAATGTACAAAAAATATTTTTTACCATTCATTCTACTGACGCTACATTCCTGAAATAAAAAAATTAAATCATTCATTGATAAAATGTAATACATGTTTAAAATAGCGTGATTTCGGGTATAATTACTGTCGCAAATAGGTGCAAATAATTATTCACCGAATGACCTTTCAATAATTAGTTAATAAACAGGAAATAAAATTAACCACACATGCAAATACAATTATGAAAAAATTAAACATACTCACTGCAAATTCATTAACAGAAACAACACTTAATATTAAAAATATATTTACTGCTAACATTCTGACACAAGAACAATTTCTAAATGAAAAATCAGGACAAATAAGTATTTATATATTATTATATTTTCACTAAATCAGGTTATCTATAATTATAGACCGACATATGCATCAAAAAACACAATAGTATCTATTGAATCGTTTTTTACGAATAATGAATCGGAAAAAGTGTTCCACATTTAATGAATAACATTTTTTAGTTATTGTGTTTTTTATTGAAGTATTTTGATTGGAATTTTGTATAGGTTTCACTTTTCCCCATTTCGAAATGCCTCTTCTTTCAACATTCTGAAAAAACATTCTACTGCTAGTTTTCAGCTAATAACTCTTGGGCCGTACCTTATATGAAAATTTGTCTCAAGTAAAAGTTGTAGGCCGTTCAATTACCTACAATTTGTTTATTTGGAAAACTTTATATAACCAAAAATGACGGAGATACAACTGTTTAAACCTCTACGTTTTCTCAATTTCTAGAAAAAATATTTTTCTGCTAGTTTTTTACTAATAACTTTCGGACCATAACTTGTATGGAGATATGTTTAGAGTAAAAGTTGTAGGACGTTCAACTACCTACAATTTGGTTATTTTGAAATTTCGATACGACCAAAATTGATTGAGTTGCAGCCCTTTTAACTTGTCCTTTTTTCAGATTTTTGAGAAAATATTTTTCAACTGGTCTCCCATTAATGGTTTTCAGACCGTACCTTATATAAAAATATGTTTCAAGTAAATGTTGTAGGTCGTTCAATTACTTACAATTTGGTTATTTGTAAAACTTTATACGGTCAGAATTAACAAAGATACAACTGTTTGATCCTCCGCCTTCTCTCAATTTTCTGAAAAAATATTTTTTAGCTTGTTTTTTATTGATGATTTTCGGACTGCACCTTGTATCAAAATATGTTTTAAGTAAAAGTTGTAGGACATTCAATTACCTACGATTTGGATATTTGGAAAACTTCATTTGATCAAAACTATTCGAGATACAGCCCTTTGAAGCTCCACCTCTCAATTTCTTGAAAAAATATTTTTAAGCTAGTTTTTTACTAATAACTTCCAGACTGTACCTTTTATCAAAATATGTTTCAAGTGAAAGTTGTAGTACGTTTAATTGTCTTCAATTTGGTTGCTTTGAGAACTTTATACGGCCAAAATTAATCGAGCTGCAGCTTTTTAAACTTGCCCCTTTCTCAGCTTTTTGAGAAAATATTTTCCAGCTGGTTTTCATCTAATAACTTTTGGACAGTACCTTATATAAAAATATGTTTGCAACAAAAGTTGAAGGATGTTTAATTACCTACAATTCAATTGTTCTCAAAATTCTATACGACCAAAATTGACCGACTTGCAGCCCTTCAAACTTGTGCATTTCTCTTCTTATTGGGAAAATATTTTTCAGCTGGTTTTTAATTAATAACTTTCGGACCGTGACTTGTATAAAAATATGTTTGAAGTAAAAGTTGTAGGACGTTCAATTACCTACAATTTGGTTTTTTGGAAACTTCATACGACTAAAATTAATTGAGATACAACCCTTTGAACCTCCACCTTCTCTCAACTTCTTGTACAAATACTTTTCAGCTAGTTTTTTACCAATAACTTTCGGACCGGACCGTACCTTGATTGAAAATATGTTTCAGAGAAAAGTTGTAGAACGTCTAATCGCCTTTAATTTGGTTGTTTTGAAAATTTTATACCGCCAAAATTAACCGAGCTGCAGCACTTTCAACTTGCCCCTTTCTCAGCTTTTTGAAAAAATATTTTTCAGTTGGTTTCTCACCAATAACTTTTGGACCGTACCTTATACAAAAATATGCTTGAAGTAAAATTTGTAGGACGTTCAATTTCCTACAATTTGCTATTTTTAAAAACTTTGAAGAACCAAAATTAACCAAATTATCTGGAAATTAAGTAAAAAAGTACAGCAACAGTGATTCTCAGAAATTGAACGGTTATTTGAAAACTAATTGTGGAAAATGATGAAAAAACTAGGAAAATGTTCAGTATAGCATGCTATTTAATGGACTTAACAATAACTGGCGTTTCCAGGTGGTGCAAATCTTTTACAGAGGGTTGAAGAATCAAAAACTTGAATGACGCGCTGTCACTTTAAAAACGGTCGAAAAACACAAACTGTAATTATGAAAAAAAACATTCAATACATTTATTGATAGAAAATTGTCCGTTCTTTCAATTGACGTTAGTTTCATCAATTTCAGTTATTCAGTTCAAAAGTTATGAACAATTGGAAATACCTCTTTTTTATGAATAAATGTGCTGTTTTTCAGTAACATTCAAAATGTTATAACTCCTGTCTGAAAAAAAATATCAAATAACCGTTGAAATAAAAATGGAGGACATTTTTACTAACTTTCATTTGTTTTACATGATTTTTTTCTATCTTTAATATTTTTTGAAGTATATGTCGATAAAACCGAACAAAACGACAATTTTAGCATACATTTTTTGAAAATTAACCAATTTTGAGCTTAGATCAGCATAAAATTGATAAATTGTATACATCCTCGTATTCATAATTGAAAATGCCATGAATAATCCCAGAACAGTTTTTTGATTGGACTTGAATCAAAAGATTTATCGTGGAAAAACAATTTTTTCTGAGTATTGACATTTTTGCACATTTCCTTCATAATTCAGGCAATTTTTAATGTACAAATATGAAAAAAAAAGCTTGTGTAGAAAATTGGAAGCCCTACAACTTTTATTTGGAACATTTTTTGATACAAGGTACTGTTCAGAAGTTATGATTTGCAGAAATGATTTCTCAGTAAGTAATTCCTGTTTTTTATTCCAGCTGATAATGCAGAAACGGGACATAATCCTAACAGCAGTATTTTCGACGCTGGCAGCTCTAATCACGCTGTCAGCCGGCGTTCTGGCGTGCTACTGGTGTAGGAGACGGCGAGGCAAGCTGGGTGGTGGATCCGACGAAGACGACGACCCCCAGCACAGCCAACCCGCCATGGCGTCCGCACCAGAGGAGCGGAAACCTGGAAGATTGAACGGATTCCTCAACTTGAAGACGCCGTTGATATCCACCAAAACTTTAGGGTGAGTTTGATGTTCTAAATCTCCTGAATACACTCCTGTATGATTTTATTGAAGCATGGCAGCTTCAAGCGCCATCTGTTGCATATTTGTAGGACTTGAGGCGCGCTGCCATCTGTGCGGCAGTAGCAGAACTACCAGCAAATCAATATTAGGTTATATTGATTTTTTAGTTTTATAAACACGTTAACAGAGGCGTAAATGTTGGCAAACATGCGTTAAAGCGCTGTTTGTTCGTAATGCAATCAAAGTAAGGCCCTTTTTTAATGAAGATTTATGAACTTGCAAAAAATATTCTAATAGCTTGTTATTGAAGCTCCTAAAAAGTTATTTTCGGGGTTTTTATTGATTTTGGTTAGTAGTAGCGTTTTGCCGGTTCTAAGCCAGTCTGACATGCTAGTAATAGTTTCTGCGCAGCTTTATTCAATAGGGAGAATATGTGCGAACCTTATTAGAGCCAGTTTCAGTCTTTGATGAGTAAGAGGACATAAATGAGCTTCAATATTCTTATAGCCTGCTGTTGGAGCTTCTGAAAAGTGATTTTCCTGGGTATTTCATAATTCTGGTTAGTAGTAATAGAAATAGTTTCTGCGCAGCTTTACTTAATAAAAAATATGCGCAGACTTAATTTCAGCCAATTTTAGTTTGTGGTCATTCTAGCCCGATTTCTGCTGATTTAGGGGATGTAAATGGGCTTTGACTTGTCACCCCCTTCTTTCACAATCTTCAGGTTTTCATTTCTTATCAATGGATTCAATAATTTAATATAATACTGTCAAAAGTAATCTGTTGAATATTTATTGTTAATATCGGCGCTGTAACCAATTAAAATTTCAGATTATGGATGCATAGCCTTCCAAGATAATGATGTGATGTAACCCCAGGATGTTTTCATTATCTAAGATTTGATTGGCTCTGGCGAAATTGTCAATTTACTTACCTAATTTCACAGGCACTCTAAGTTGAAACCTGGAGTATTAATAGCGGTTTTACAGTGAAATATTGTTTGAGGACCACTTATGAATTTTTAAAAAAATTTTTCAACCATCAACCCTTAATCAATAGGATCTAGAAATCGTGCACAGAATTAAAAAACAATTTTTCTTGTTGTAGCAATTTTTTGCTTCAGTTGTACACTATACTTGTTGAAAAGTGCATAATTTACTTCCATGATCCCTTAAAGCACTCCGTACAATGATAAATTTCATCCCTAAATTCTATTGGGTATAGAAATCATGGTGAATATTTATGAATCAAATTTTGTTGTTCATCTGTGTTTCGGTGCAAATATTGCACACTATACTTGTTCCCATTGTGAAATAAATGAGTGAGAAGTCAATAACAACCCTTGAAATACTTATTTGATATTTTGAAACTTCACCCCTAGAATTATGAGGGATAGAAATCATACAATAAATGTATGAGCTCAATTGCTGTTTAATTGTATACTATGCTTGTTGCAGTGAGAAAATAAGTATGTCACTCGCATACTTTACTTTCATGATCCTTGAAATCACTACCTACGTCATTAAATTTCATCCCTCAACTCCGTTAGGTATAAAAATACAGTAGTAGCGTTTCTCTGGTCCTACGCCAGTCCTCTGAGCCAGAAATAGTTCCTGCGCAGCTTTACTTTATGAGGGAAGTATGCGCAGTTCCAAAATTGATATGACTATAGCATAATTCACTTTAACAATACTTCAACCCACCCTCCACAATATTAAATTCCATTGTTCAATTCTATTAGGTAAAGTAATCATGGAATATATTTAGGGATAAAATTTTACGTTGCATTTGTGTTTAAGTGCATATTTTGCACACTATACTTACTCTTATTAGGAAATATATGAGTGGGAGGACAGCTACAACCCTTAAAATACTCATTCCATATTTTGAAACTTTACCCCTAAAATTATGAGATATGAAAATCACATAATGAATTAATGAGCTCAGTTGCTGTTTAATTGTACACTATACTTGCAACAATATCAAAATCAGTTGATTAGTTGCATAAATAGCTTCTGGGGTCCTTTGAGCCACCCTTCACATCATCAAATCACATCCCTCAACTCTTTTAGGTATAGAAATCATTGGCTATATTTATGAAACAAATTTTGTGGTTCATTTGTGTTTCAATGCGAATATTGCACACTATACTTGTTTTTTCAATAAAATATCAACCTTTAAAATACTTTTTTGATATTTTGAAACTTTACTCCTAAAATTATAGGATGTAGGATTCACACGATAAACTTTTAAGCTCAATTGCTGTTTAATTGTATACTATACTTGTTACAGTAAAAAAATAAGTATGTTACTTGCATACTCTACTTTAATGATCTTTGAAGCCACTCTCTACATTATAAAATCCCATCCTTTAACACAATTAAGTATAGAAATCATGAAATACATTTTCTGGTTCCTAAAAATGAGTAATGCACAAGTAGTAGTGTTTTGCCGATTCTGGGCCAGTTATTTTTGCTAGAACTGGTTCCTGCGCAGCTTTTCTTTATGGGGAAAGTATGCGCAAACTCAGTTTTAGCCTGATTCCTGTTAATTCGATATTAAAGGACATGTAATCAACAGTAAATAAGATTCTTACCATAGACAAACCTAAAAATAGTTGAATAAAGGAAATAATGTGGTTTCGACGGTCTCGTTGCTGTTTTCTGAAATCAATGGCTTACTACTAGGGCTGCATAATAAAAAAGGGTTATTATTTTGAAATATTTCTATTGAAACAGCCAAAAACAACTCGTGTATGCTGAAACTCTCAACCATTGTGTCAGCGATATGTAAAACTGAAAAACACTTTTATTTAGGGCACAAAAGGGCTCTTTCGCGTGAAAAAGCAATGAACTCTCTTTTCTATAGACACACGTGAACGAAATGGGCGTCCCGAGGAAAAAACTTGAGAGATACGCTGATTAAAAAAGGGAGATGCTTCACATTTACCTTGAGTACAATAATAGGTCGATTATATTACAAAATTTTAATACCTTAATCATTTGGAAAGTCAGAACTTTCCGGTTTCGCGTTTTGCAGTAAAAACTTCTTTCTCTAGGTTAACGGACGTACGTGACGAATAGTAAAGCAAAATACGTGAGGAAACTACTCAAAAGCATTAAAGAGGAAGATGAAAAGAACGGAATTGCGGGAGCAAAGTGAAATGAGAAACGTAGAGAAGTTAGTTACAATTTCTGAGTCGAAAATGATTCACAATATTTCCTTCAAAAGACTTTTATTGGTAATTTCCTTTGCCCAAACCAACAGAACCAACATTTTTTAAACACACAAGTAGTAGCGTTTTGCCGGTTCTACGCCAGTCTCTTAAGCTAGAAATAGTTTCTGCGCAGCTTCACTTTATGGGAAAAGTATGCGCGAACTTAATTCCAGCCCAATTCTTAATAATTCAATATAATGGACATATCCCGGGCTTATTATGATTTAAAGTGCTAAATATTGAGGAGCACTTAAAATCTACCCCAAAGAGGGTCTGTACGTATAATTTTGGATGCATAAAGCGTTCTGCCTCCAAAATCAAATTCCCTCCAATCTAGCTAACATCATTTACAGCGTACGTACTTCCGTTAATATATTCCTGATCAGATTAATTTGCAGATGCCTTAAAAGGATCTGTAAGTAACAAAATCACATTACTCACTCCTCAATCGGTTGTTATGGCAACTAACGCTGACAAAAACAAGTAAATATAACTCAAACAATATTAGTAAACTCAATTTGTCCGCGTGTCGATATTTTCAACATGTTTCTATTGCAGAGCCAGAAAATGCTACAAATGAAGATTTATTTCGTTCGTGTTCGGAACAATGGCAGAGTTTTAATTGAAACGGCTCATATCTTACACTAATTTGTAGTTTCATTTTATTTTGGTTGTTGAATATGTCTTTTACCAAGGGCAAACTGGACATTATCCTGCTGTATATCAATACAATCACATTATTTGAAATATAGCAGTCATCTGTTTGTGTACAGCGAATCAGGTCGCCCATATTTCATCCCGATACATGAACATGCTGATTTTGTGAAACAATACATTTTCTCCCACATGTCACATGATCTCCATATCAGGGAATAAATATATATCAAAATGCATCTGATTCTATCCTGCATTATCCTTGCATTCAGCTCAAAAACAATTCCAGTATTCTCAGAAACAGAGATGTTTATTACGGTGACTTATCAATTTCAAAAATTTATTGTAGCTTAACTACTTGTTGTATTTTGATGAAAGTTTAGATTTTGATTGAATATACATTGAGGCTGATTTGAATGACTATAATTTATTAATGGTGCTCTCCAAACAGTCACAAGCAACCCTCAAAAACAACTCCAGTATACTCAAGCTCAGAGGAGCTTGATGAGTGACTTATCAATTTCAAAAATTTATTGTGGCTTAACTACTTGTTGTATTTCAATGAAAATTTGGATTTTGATTGACTATATATTGGGGCTGATTAGGATGACTATAATTTATAAATAGTGCTCTTCAAACCGTCACAAACAACCCTCATAATCAACTCTAGTATACTGAAAATCAGAGGTGTTTGTTGAGTGACTTATCAATTTCAAAAATTTATTGTGGCTTGACTACTTGCTGTATTTCAATAAAAATTTGGATTCTGATTGAATATACATTAAGGCTGATTTAAATGACTATAATTTATTCATGATACTCTTCAAACAGTCACAAGCAATCCTCAAAAACAACTCTAGTATATTCAAAATCAGAGGAGTTTGTTGAGTGACTCATCAATTTCAAAAATTTATTGTGGCTAAACTACTAGTTGCATTTTAATGAAAGTTTGTATTTTGATTCAGTATACATTGAGGTTGATTTAAATGAGTATAATTTATCAATGATGCTCTCCAAATTGTCACAAGCAACACTCAAATGTCAACTCTAGTATATTCAAAATCAAAAAAAATTGTTGAGTGACTTATCAATTTAAAAAATGTATTGTGATTTAATCATCAGTCAGATTCTAATAAAACTTAGAATTTTGACTGACTATATATTAAGGTTGATTTAATTCCCAAAAATTTATTGATGACGCTTTTTATACAGATACAAACAGCCCCCAAATACAACCCTAGTACGCTCTGAGTGTAGACTTATTCAAAAATTTATTGTGAAGTAATTGCTAGTCAAAAATTAATGAAATTTTGAATTCAAGATAACTAAATATAAGAGCTGACTAAAATTACAATAGTTTATTGTCAAAGTACAACAAACAATCACAAGCATCACTCAAATTTCAACTCTAGTATACTCGGAATCAGAGATGCTTGTTGAGTGACTTATCAATTCAAAAAATTTATTGTGGCTCAACCATCAATCATATTCAAATAAAATTGGAAGTATGAACTGAGTATATATAAAGGTTAATTTAATTCTCAAAAATTTATTGATGGCGCTGTTTATATAGCTACAAACAACCCTCAAAGACAATCCTAGTACGCTCTGAATGTAGACTTATTCAAAAATTAATTGTAAACTAATTATTGGTCAAATATTAATGAAATTTTGGATTTAAGATGACTTTATACGAGAGTTGACTAAAATGGCAATAATTTATTGGTAAAGTATTTCAAAAAATCACAAGCATTACTCAAAATTCAACTCTAGTATACTCAAAATCAGAGAAGTATGTTAAGTGACTTATCAATTTAGAAAATTATTGTGATTTAACCATCAGTCATATTCTGATAAAACTCAGAATATTGACTGACTATATATTAAGGTTGATTTAATTCTCAAAAATTTATTGATGGTCCTTTTTATACAGCTACAAACAACCCTCAAATACAACGCTAGTACGCTCTGAATGTATACTTATTCAAAAATTTATTGTAAACTAATTGCCAGTCAAATATTTATCAAACTTTGGATTTGAGATAACTAAATACGAAAGTTGACTAAAATGACAATAATTTATTAGTAAAGTACTTCAAACAATCACAAGCATCACTCAAAATTCAACTCTAGTATACTCAAAATCAGGAAAGTTTGTTGAGTGACTTATCAATTTCAAAAATTAGTTGTGACTTAATCAACAGTCATATTTTAATAAAACTCAGAATATAGGCTGAATATATATGAAGATTGATTTAGTTTTCAAAATTTTATTGATGGCGCTTTTTATACAGCTACAAGCAACCTTCAAAAACAGCCCTAGTACGCTCTGTTTGTAGACTTATTCAAAAACTTATTTTGAATTAATTATTGATCAAATATTGATGAAATTCTGGATTTAAGATAACTATATACAAGAGTTGACTCAAATTACAATATTTTATTAGTAAAGTACTTCAAACAATCACAAACATCACTCAAAATTCAGCAATAGTATACTCAGAATCAGAGAAGTTTGTTGTGTGACTTATCAATTTAAAAAATTTATTGTTACTCAACCATTAGTCATATTTTGATAAATCTCAGAATATGGGCTGACAAAATATAAAAATTGATTTTATTCTCAAAACTTCATCGATGGCGCTTTTTATACAGCTACAATCAACCCTCAAAGATAACCCTAGTACGCTCTGAATGTAGATTTATTCAAAAATTTATTGTGAACTAATTATTGGTCGAATATTGATGAAATTCTGGATTTAAGATAATTATATACAAGAATTAACTCATATAACAATATTTTATTAGTAAAGTACTTGAAATAATCACAAACATCACCCAAAATTCAGCAATGGTATACTTAGAATCAGAAAAGTTCGTTAAGTGACTTATCAATTTCAAAAAATTTATTGTGACTTAACAATCAGTCATATTTTGATAAAATTTGGAACATGGACTGACTATATATAAAGATTGATTTAATTTTCAATAATTTATTGATGGCGCCTTTTATACAGCTTCAAGCAACCCTCAAAAACAACCTTAGTATGCTCAGAATGTAGACTTATTCAAAAATTTATTGTAAACTAATTGCTAGTCGAATATTAATGAAATTCTGGATTTTAGATAATTATATACAAGAGTTGACTAAAATGACAATAATTTATTAGTAAAGTACTTCAAACAATCACAAGCATCACTCAAAATTCAACTCTAGTATACCCAAAATCAGGAAAGTTTGTTGAGTGACTTATCAATTTCAAAAATTAATTGTGACTTAATCAACAGTCATATTTCAATAAAACTCAGAATTTTGACTGACTATATATTAAGGTTGATTTAATTTCCAAAAATTTATTGATGGCCCTTTTCAAACAGCTACAAGCATCCCCCAAATACAACCCTAGTACGCTCTGAATATAGACTTATTCAAAAATTTATTATTAATTATGGGTCAAATATCAATGAAATTTTGGATTTAGGATAAATATATTCAAGAATTGACTCAAATTAGAATATTTTATTAGTAAAGTACTTCAAACAATCACAAACATCACTCAAAATTCAGAAATAGTATACTCAGAAACAGAGAAGTTTGTTGAGTGACTTATCAATTTAAAAAAATTATTGTGACTCAACCATCGGTCATATCTTGATAAAACTCAGAATGTGGACTGAAAATATATATAGGTTTATATAATTTTCAAAAATTTATTGATGACGCTTTTTATATAGCCACAAGCAATTCCCAAATACAACCCTAGTACGCTCTGAATGTAGACTTATTCAAAAATTTATTGTGAATTAATTATTGGTCAAATATCAATGAAATTCTGTATTTAAGAAAACTATATACAAGAGTTGACTCAAATTACAATATTTTATAAGTAAAGTGCTTCAAACAATCACAAACATCACTCAAAATTCAGCAATAGTATACTCAGAATCAGAGAAGTTTGTTGAGTGACTTATCAATTTCAAAATTTTATTGTGTCTTAACCATCAGTCATATTTCAATTAAACTCAGAATATGAACTGACTATATATGAAGGATGTCTTAATTTTCAAAAATTTATTGATGACTCTTTTTATACAGCTACAAGCAACCCTCAAAGACAACCCCAGTACGCTCTGAATGTTGACTTGTTCATAAATTTATTGTAAACTAATTACTGGTCAAATATCAATCAAATTTTAGATTTGAGATAAATATATACGAGAGTTGACTGGAATGACAATAATTAGTTTTCAAAATTTTATTGATGGCGCTTTTTATACAGCTACAAGCAACCCTCAAAGACAGCCCTAGTACGCTCTGAATGTAGACTTATTCAAAAATTTATTGTGAACTAATTATTGGTCAAATATTGATGAAATCTTTGATTGAGGATGACTATACATAAGGATTGATCAAAATGACAATAATTTGTTGGTAAATTACTTCAAACAGTCACAAGCATCACTCAAAATTCAACTCTAGTATACTCAGAATCAGAGAAGTTTGTTAAGTGACTTATCAATTAAAAAAATTTATTGTGTCTTAATCATCAGTCATATTTCTATAAAACTCAGAATATGGACTGACTATATATAAAGGTTGATTTAATTTTCAAAAATTTATTGATGGCGCTGTTTATACAGCTACAATCAACTCTCAAAGACAACCCTAGTACGCTCTGAATGTAGATTTATTCAAAAATTTATTGTGAACTAATTATTCGTCCAATATTAATTAAATTCTGGATTTAAGATAACTATATACAAGAGTTGACTCAAATTACAATATTTTATCAGTAAAGTACATGAAACAATCACAAACATCACTCAAAATTCAGCAATAGTATACTCAGAATCAGAGAAGTTTGTTGAGTGACTTATCAATTTCCAAAAATTTATTGTGACTTAATCATCAGTCATATTTTGATGAAATTTGGAATATGGACTGATTATATATTAAAATTGATTTAATTTCTAGAAATTTATCAATGACGCTTTTTATACAACTACAAGCAACCCTCAAAGACAACGCTAGTACGCTCAGAATGTAGACTTATTCAAAAACTTATTGTAAACTAATTGCTGGTCAAATACTCATGAAATTCAAGATATAGGATAACTAAATACGGAAGGTAACTAAAATGACAATAATTTATTGGTAAAGTACTTCAAAAAATCACAAGCATCACTCAAAATTCAGCTATGTAAACTCAGAATCAGAGAAGTTTGTTGAGTGACTTATCAATTTAAAAAAAATTATTGTGACTTAACCATCAGTCATATTTAAATGAAACTCAGAATATGGAGTGATTATATACGAAGGTTGATTAAGTTTTCAAAAAATTATTGATGGCGCTTTTTATACAGCTACAAGCAACCCTAAAAGACAACCCTAGTACGCTCTGAATGTAGACTTATTCAAAAATTTATTGTGAAGTAATTACCAGTCAAATCCCAATAACATTTTGTATTTAAGATAATTATAGCTTGGAAATAACTAAAATGACAATAATTTATTGATGACGTTTCTCAAACAGTCACAAGAAACACTCAAAATTCAACTCTAGTATGTGCAGAATCAGAAATATTTGTTAAGTGACTTATCAATTTCAAAAATTTACTGTGACTCAACCACTTATCATATATTGATGAAACGCAGAATATAGGTCAATTATATATAAAATTCAATTTAATTTTCAATAAATTATTGACAACGTTTATTAAGCAGCCCCCAAAAACAGCCCTAGTACGCTTAGAACGGAGGTTCATTCAAAAACTTACTGTGATTTAATTACTTAGCAAATTTTCATGAAATTTGAAATTTAGAATTAGTATACATTATACTCAATTTATTATTCAATAATTTGTTGATAGTGCTCTATATACAGCTACATGCAGCCCTCAAAGACAACCCTCATGTACTGCGAAACAGAGAGGTTTGTTAAGTGACTTATTAACTTCAAAAATTTACTGTAACTCAATTACTCATTAAATCCCGCTAAAATTTTAGATTTGAGACAATCAGATATTGGGGCTAATTTAACTTTCAAAAGTTTATTGGTGACACCATTTGTACAGCTACGTGCAGCACTCAAAAACAATCTACAAATAAATAATCAGAAATAGTGATATTTCAGCAGCTGTATCATTTATATAAAGACAATTATTCAAAATTTGTAATAAAAATTTGAATAAACATACATTGGTTAATATATGTTTGAAATTTAAGCTCAATATCTCATAAAATATAAGACTTACACCGGAATACTTAAAAATTGGTATTTTTATCGAATTTACTCATTTTGAGTTTGATATCTCATTAAATTTTAGAGATACGGTTAAAAATGGCCTATTAATCAATGAGGCATAATCAATTACGTAAAACTATGAATTTTGATTGAAATTCAATGATAAATACATATTTTATGGAGCAAATTATCAAAAGAACATGCTTTTAAAAAAATTGCGTTCCTGCAGGATTTTGAAGGATAATATAACAAAAAAAATATATAAAATAATATTCTGTCTAGCGTTGATGATACAGTAAAAATATCTTCCGTAGAAATGCTTTTCAAAATGAATATTTAATGTTTAAAATAGAGAGCAAATTTCATACTCATAAACTTTTCTTTTTGCCGTTTTTCCGAAGCTATTTTACCTCTGTGCTCGCTGAAAACAGTTTTCTGTGCTGTTCATTTTGTTCGATATTATCAACAGAATTGTTATCAACTTTCATACAATCCTTTGTCTCTTTCAAAGCGTATCTTCCAATCAAAACTCTGTGTTTGGTTGCAGAATGCTTTGTAAACTTCAAACACTTTTTTCACTGATATCTGAAACCAAAGTTTTTAATTTCTTGCAGCAGGAGAAAGAAGTGATTGAGAAGAAGGGGTGAGTTGGAAAGTTTCTCATATGAAACCATCCAATAAAAAGTATTTGATATTCTAATTATTGCCAAATCGAAAACAGTCAACCCACTGGTATTTATTGATATTGGTGGATTGGTATAATATGCAAAAAATGTTGCCCAATCCAAATCTGCAAATTTTGTGACGATATCTTCAATAGTTCCCGAGTTATTGCGTTTTCAGTGCTCTCAGCAGGAATTTTTTGATTGCTAACCACTGGTGAACCAGATAAAATAAATTAGTGAAAAGTAATTTGTTAGTTAGTTCAATGCATGACAAATAAAGTCATGTAATTATATTTTTGATATTTTTTGTGGTTATTGCTGTACAGCTCATCAAAGAATTCAGCAGGAAAAAAATTTCACAAAAATTTGAATAAATACTTTTTTTATCAATGTAAAGAATCTACAGACTGTTAACTATAAAATAAATGCTTTTTTGTTATTTTTGTGTCATAATATCAACAAAGTATCAATAAAATTGATATCAGTGCATTAAAGTCAATAAAAATGCCATTTTATGTAAAATATGTCCATATTGACTTTGTGTGCAGGAATTCAAACAGGAAGATAGCAGGATACATGAAAATAGGATTTATTTCAAAGTAGTAAAACATTAAATAGCTTAGTTTATGAACAGTAGATATTAACAGAATGTAGCTAACAGGGCGGGCTTTGGGGGTGAGGCAGCAGGATAAAAAGGACACTCCATGCATGAAAACTAATCTAGAAAAGTGTTACTTCTCAGATAACAATTTTATGACTCCTATACGAGGATGGTACTTTCGAGAACACCTCTCTAACAGCTCAATTCTAATTAAAATTTAATATCCTCGTAATGTAGGACAAAGTTGTTATTAAATTTTTATTAAAGGAATCACGAGACAATTTAGATTGTTTTATAGTATAAAGTGAAGCTAGAGATGTCTTATTCAACGAAATGAATACAAATCAACTCAGATAGTAGTACAGAACAATTGTTGCAGGAGCAAATTTAGTTTTGTAATGAATTATACATGTGGGCACAATGTAGCTACAAAGGATTGTGAGAATATTGTTATCAGAGCTCATTTAATGTAAATCATTCCCAAAAAAGTTATTATAATAATCCCCCTACATTATACCACCCTTTAACATACAAAAAACTGACTTCCTGCGTACCGTAGAAGTCCTAGCTCAGCAGGAACAAGCAGATTTCAAAAACAAAATGTCACAATTTGAAACCTCATATCTTCTGAAATAATAATCGCAGAAAACTAAACCAAACATTAATAGAAAGCTTATACAGTATTATTTACTAAAATATTAGTTTCAACCCTTTATCTACCAACCCTTAATTTTGGTACCATGAAAACTAAAAGCTAGTCGAAGTTCCACACGATTCGGTTTGAATCGGCTGAAATAATAATTATACAATAAAAAACCAAACCCTAATATAAATTATGAAGTACCATTTATTAAAAAACCATTTTGACTATCAATCTTTTCGCTTTGCTGGTACAGGGGGTTGAATGGTACAACGAAAATCTGTTACTTTTCCAAGTCGTATATCTCTATTAATAATAACTGTAAAATAATGATCTAAACGTTGAAAGTGAGATCAAGTAATGCCAATTATGATGAAATCTAATTTAACGGTTGATCTTTCAACCCTAGAGATACAGGGGGTTGAATAATGCAATAAAATTGAGTCACATTTAAGAGCTCATATCTTCTAGAATAATAATCGTAAAATAATGAAACAAATGCTGACCAGAAGTTCAAATAGTCCAATTTATCATTTTCAACCCTTCATCTTTCAACCCTAAAATATGGTAGCATTAAAACTAAAATTAAACAAAATTACAGATGATTCTGTCTGAATCTTCTAAAATAATAATCGTATGATGAAGAACTGACTCTTGATGAAAATATCAAGCTGTGCCATTCTTCCGAAACCAGTTTCAACCCTTTATCTTTCCTCCCTCGAATACGGTAGAATAAAAACCAAAATTAGGCGAAATTCCGGATGATTCAGTCTGAATCTCCTAAAATATTGTTTGAACAATAAAAAACCAAATATTGATCATAAAATGACGTAATACCATTTATTTGACACAAATTTCAACCCCCCATCTCTCGTCCCTCGAATATGGTAGAGTAAAAACCAAAATTATGCCAAATGCCAGCAGATTTTATCTGAATCTTCTGTAATAATAACCGTACAATAAAAAAATAAGTGCTAATTGAAATATTACGCAGTACCATTTATTATTGAACCAATTTCAACCCTACATCTTCCAGCCCTGGTATTATAGACGCCCAAATGATTTTGAGAGCTCATATCTTCAGAAATAATTATTGTACAACAATAAACCAATCTTTTGTTGGAAACTTATACAGTACCATTTATTATGAAACTAGTTTCAACCCTTGATCTTTCAGCTCTGCTGGTAAAGAGGCCTAAATGCTGCAACCAATTGTTTCACAATTTGAGAGCTTATATCTGCTCAAATACGAGCTTCAGGATAATAAACCAAATGCTGATAGGAAGTACCATTTATTATATACCAGTTTCAATCCATCATCTTTCAGCCCTGATGGTTGAGAAGCTCAAAATTTTCACATTTCAAAAGCTAATATCTCCTGAAATAATAACTTTGAGATGGAGGACCAAATGCTGATGAAAAGTTCTAGAAGTACCATTAATTATGTACCAGTTTCAACCCATCATCTTTCAGTCCTGCTGGTACAACAAAAATATTTCTATTTCAAGAAATAATAATTGTAGTATACTGAGACAAACAGTGATAGAAAAACTATAGAGTACCATTTATTGCATACCATTTTCAGTTTATCATCTTTCAACCCTGGTGGTATGCAGGCTTGAAGAGCAACAAAAAATTTGAAGGCTCATATCTACTGAAATGAACATTGTAGGATGACAAACTAATTTTTTGTAGGAACCATCCTAAATACCATTTACAATGTACCAGTTTCAGCCCCGGTAGTATGACGGCTTGAGTAGAGCAACAAAAATTTTGAAAATTCATATTTCTTGAAATAATAAATGTAGGATACTGAACTAATTGCTGATAATACGCTGATAGAATACCATTTATCATATACCACTTTCAACTCAACATCATTCAGCTCTGGTAGTAAGAGAGTTCAAATGGTACAACGAAAATCTTCTACATTTGCTAATATTAGGATACAAAGCTAAACAGTAATAGGAAGCTCATGAAGAACCATTTATTATGTACCATTATGAATCTACCATCTTTCAGCCCTGGTGGTACAGTGGCTTAAATGGTGCAATGCAACGGAAATCTTCTACATTATGAAAGCTTATGTCTCCTACAATAATGGTTACAGGATGATGAATTATACGCTGATAAAAATATTATGTAGTACCATTCATCATATACCAGTTTCAGTCTATCATCTTTCAGCTTCGGTTTTAGAGGAGCTCCGACATTTTGGAAGCTCACATCTCTCGAAATTATAATTGTAGGAAGATGAAATGATTGCTGGTAGAGAGCTTACGAAGTACCATTTATCATATACCAGTTTTGACGTATCATCTTTCAGATCTGGTACTAAGCGAGCTCAAATGGTACAGCAAAAATCTTCTACATTTAAGCCAATATCTGGTGAAATAATAATTGCAGGATACTGAACCAAACGGTAATAGAAAGCTTATTAAGTATTATTCAACATGTACCAGTTTCAATCTATCATCTTTCAGCCCCGGTGATAGAGTGGCTTGAATGATGCAACGGAAATCTTCTACAGTCTGAAAGATTATATCTCTTCAAATAATGATAATAGGGTAACAAACTGAACGCTGATAGAAATATGATGAAGTACCATTTATCATATACCAGTTTCAGTCTATCATCTTTTAGCTTCGGTGTTAGAGGAGCTCCCACATTTTGGAAGCTCATATCTCTCGAAATTATAATTGTAGGAAGATAAAATAATTGCTGATAGAGAGCTTACGGAGTACCTTTTATTATATACCAGTTCCAACCTATCATCATTCAGCTCTGGTTGTCAGAGAGTTCAAATGGTACAACGAAAAACTTTTATATTTAAGCTAATATCTGCTGAAATAATAATTGTAGGATACTGAGCCAAACGGTAATAGAAAGCCTATTAAGTATTATTCAACACGTACCAGTTTCAATCTATCATCTTCCAGCCCTGGTGGTACAGTAACTTGAATGATGCAAGGGAAATCTTATACATTCTGAAAGATTATATCTCTTCAAATAATGATAATAGGGTAACAAACTGAAAGCTGATAGAAATATGATGAAGTACCATTTATCATATACCATTTTCAATCCATCATCTTTCAGCTCTGGTTTTAGAGGAGCTCCCACAATTTGGAAGCTTATATCTCCCGAAATGATAATTATAGGAAGATGAAATGATTACTGATAGAGAGGTAGAAGTACTATTTATCATATACCAATTTCAACCTACCATCTTTCAACCCTGGTGGTAAAAGAGTTCAAATGATATAACGGAAACCTTCTACATTTCGGCTAATATCTCCTGAAATAATAATTGTAGGCTACTGAGCTGAACAGTAATAGAAAGCTCATAAAAAACCATTTTTTATGTACCAGTTTAAATCTATCATCTTCCAACCCTGGTGGTACAGTGGCTTGAATGATGGAACGAAAATCTTCTACATTCTGAAAGCTTATGTTTCCTTAAATAATGATTACAGGATGATGAACTGGAAGCTGGTAGAAAGATAATAAAGTACTATCCAACATATGCCAGTTTCAATCCACCATATTTCAGCTCTGGTATTATAGGAGCACCCACATTTTGGAAGCTTATATCTCCTGAAATGATGATTGTAGGAAGATGAAATGATTGCTGATAGAGAGTTTAAAGAGTACCATTTATCATATACCAGTTTAAACCTACCATCTTTCAACCCTGGTGGTGAGGGAGTTCAATTGGTACAACGAAATTTTCTACATTTAAACTAATATCTTCTGAAATATTAATAGTAAGATACTGAACCGAACTGTAATAGAAAGCTTGTGAAATACCATTTATCATGTACCAGTTTCAATCTATCATCTCACAGCTCTGGTAGTACAATGACTTGAATAATGCAATAGTCTGAATGCTTATATCTCCTCAAATAATGATTACAGGATGATAAATCAAACGCTGATAGGAAGATTATGAAGTGCCATTTATCATATACCAGTTTCAATCTACCATCTTACAGCTCTGGTCCCAGAGGAGCTTCCACATTCTAGGGACTCTTATATCCCGAAATAATAATTGTAGGAAGATAAAATAATCGCTGATACGAAGCTCATGAAGTACCATTTATCATATACCAATGCAACCTATCATCTTTCAACTCTGGTGGTAGGAGAGCTCAATTGGTACAACGAAAATCTTCTACATTTAAGGCAATATATCCTGAAATAATAATTGTAGGATACTGAGCCAAACGGTAATAGAGAGCTTATGGAGTACCATTTATCATGTACCAGTTTCAATCTATCATCTTTTAACGTTGGTGGTACAGTGGCTTAAATAATGCAACGGAAGTCTTCTGCATCTCAAAAGCTTATATCTCCTCAAATAATGATAACAAGATGATAAACTAAACGTTGATAGTATGATAATGAAGTACCATTTATTGTATACCGTTTTGACTTAATCATCTGCAAGCCTCAGTAATATGGAGGCTTGAATAGAGCAACAAAAATTTTGAGGCCCATATCTCCTGGAACGATAATTGTGGACGACAAAATAAATTTTGGTAGGAAGCTTACTAAGTACCATTTATTATATACCAGTTTCAACCCATGGTCTTTCAGCCCTGGTAGTATGGAGGCTTGAGAAAGCAACAAAAATTTGGCAAACTCATATCTCCTGGAATGATGATTGTAGGATGATAAACTAAATGCTGGTACAAAGTTTATGAAGTACCATTTACTATATACCAGTTTCACTTGCTGATAGAGAAGCCTGAATGGTACAACGAGAATTTTGCATTTAGAAAGCTTATACCTTCTGGAATGATAATTGTAAGTCGATCAGCCAAATGGTGATGGAAAGTACCATTTATCACGTACCAGTTTCAGCTCAAGATCTTTCAGCCTCAATGGTAGAAGAGCTAGAATGATGCAACGAATATTTCCACAATTTGTAGGCTCATAACTCGTTAAATAATAATTGTAGAATGATGAACTATACGTTGATAGAAAGCTTACGTAGTACCATTTGAACCATTCATTCCCCAGTTTCAGTGGTACGATGATGCAACGAAAGTGTTGCACATTTTGAAAGCTCTCCTAAACAATAATCCGTGAAAAATGTTGCACCATTTATTATAGAACCAGTTTCATCCGTTCATCTTTCAACCCTAATGGTACACTTTGAAAGCTCATATCTCCTGAAATAATTGTTGTAGAATAATGAAACAAACGTTGATAGGAAGCTTATGCAGTTCTTTATCCTTTTTTATATAAATATACCTTCAATAAAAAAGTTTAATGACTAACCGCTGGCTTTCAATCAAAAATTCGTTTGGAAGGATGTGAGGAATGTTGTGGTGACTTTTAGTCCTTTATAAGCAGGAGTTATGAGGGCTGACAAATGTTTAAAACGTGCGGAACATGTCGGCGTTGAAATTCGCTGTCACTTACAGGGTCCTGAAATAGAGTGCTGTAGACCACAATGTCATAATTATTTTCAAAATGAAAGCTTTCCCCAAAAATCTTTTCAGTACATGTTTTGGCGGCTTGTTGGCTGAATCCTGCATTTTATTTCCTTTGTCTTCCAAGAGAGCTTTGACCTCAAAAGGAAAATTATTAAGATCTCCAGACTCCTGCGCACTTGGATGTAGCAATATTGTAAAAAGTCCTTTATCTAAAGCCGCGAATCCACTTCTTCCGAGCTAATGGCTAATTGCACGTGTTATCCTCTGACGAGGAAATAGGATATCTTTGCTTTTAATTATGTTTGGGTGTTTGTCTAGGGTTCAATGTTCTTTCAGGGCAATGTTCTTTGAATTAGGACTAAGAATATTTGTTTATCACTCTCAATATCATTGGCTGTTTTCAGCGTCTGAGATTTCAGACAAGCAGGGAAGTGAAAGGATGCCTTGAGGGATTACAGTGATAGATTGAGGACCGGAGGGTCACATTGTGATCCTGCTGAGCTTCCTATCTTGTGGATAGGATATCTGTGTTTACGGTCCGCGATATTGTGTCGGCCGTAGTTAGGGGATGGTTTGTACAGAGCGGCATATGTGACAATTTTGATTCATGAGGACATGAGCTAGTATTGGCCAAATTTCATGTAGTTCCTTTCAGTACTTCCTGAAAAAATCGACTATAACTGAAAGTCTGACCAGAATATTTGTTCATCAATACCATTGGCTTTTTTCGGTACTTTTTGGGGGTGGTTGATATTTTTGACTAGCAGGGGAGTGGAAGGGGGCATTATTGAATTGCCGTGATAGATTAAGGACCGGAAGGTCACATTGTAATCCTGCTGAGATTCCTACTTTATTTACAGGGTACATCCGTACACAGTTCCCGATTTGTATTCACGGTAATTCAGGGGTAGTTTGGGTACTGAGGAATGGTTGCAATTATTTTGATTCTTAGGGGGTAAAGCTAGTATTGGCCAAATTTCATGTTATTATCCCCAGTACTTCCTGAAAAAATCGATTGTAACTAAAAGACAGTTCGATATATTTGTTCATCAATATCATTGACTGTTTTTGACGGTTTTTAAGGGTAGTCGATATTTTCGACTAGCAGGGGAGTGAAAGAGTGCAACTACAGTGATGGATTGTGGATCGGAAGGTCACCTTGTAATCCTGCTGAACTTCCTATTAAATGGGCAGTGTACGTTTGTAACCGGCTCTCGATTTATGTCTACGGTAATTCAGGGGTAGTTAAAGGTTAGAGGAATGGTTGTTAAAATTTCGATACTTGAAGGGATGAGCTAGTATTGGCTGAATTTCATGTCAAAATCTTCAGTACTTCCTGAAAAAATCGACTGTAAGTGAAAGTCAGTCTGATATATTTGTTCATTAATATCATTGACTGTTTTTGACGGTTTTTGGAGGTGGTCGATATTTTTGACTAGCAGGGGAGTAAAAGGATGCATCATAAAACTATAGTGATGGATTGAGGATTGGAAGGTCATCTTGTAATCCTGCTGAACTTCCTATTTAATGGGCAGTGTACGTTTGTATACAGCTCCCGATTTATGTCTACGGTAATTCAGGGGTAGTCAAGGGTTTGAGGCATGGTTGTAACAATTTTGATACGTGAGGGCATGAGCTAGTATTGACTGAATTTCATGTCAATATCGTCAGTACTTCCTGAAAAAATAGACTGTAACTGAAAGTCAGTCCGATATATTTGTTTATTAATACCATTGGCTGTTTTTAACAGTATTTGGGGGTAGTCGATATTTTTGACTAGCAGGGGAGTGAAAGGGTGCTTCATAGAACTACAGTGATGGATTGAGGACTGGAAGGTTATCTTGTAATCCTGCTGAACTTCCTATTTATTGGGCAGTGTACGTTTGTAGCCAGCTCCCGATTTATGTCTACGGTAATCCAGGGGTAGTTAAGGGTTTGAGGGATGGTTGTAACAATTTTAATACTTGAGGGCGAGCTGATATTGGCTTAATTTCATGTCAAAATCTTCAGTACTTCCTGAAAAAATCGACTGTAACTGAAAGTCAGTCAGATATATTTGTTCATCAATATCATTAACTGTTTTTGACGGTTTTTAGGGGTAGTTGATATTTTTGACTAGCAGGGGAGAGAAAGGGTGCATCATAAAACTACAGAGATGGATTGAGGATCAAAAAGTCACCGTGTAATCCTGCTGAACTTCCTATTCAATGGGCAGTGTATGTTTGTATACAGCTCCCGATTTATGTCTACGGTAATTCAGGGGTAGTCAAGGGTTTGAGGCATGGTTGAAACAATTTTGATACGTGAGGGCATGAGCTAGTATTGACTGAATTTCATGTCAATATTGTCAGTACTTCCTGAAAAAATAGACTGTAACTGAAAGTCAGTCCGATATATTTGTTTATTAATACCATTGGCTGTTTTTAACAGTATTTGGGGGTAGTCAATATTTTTGACTAGCAGGGGAGTAAAAGGGTGCATCATTGATCTACAGTGATTGATTGAAGACTGGAAGGTCACCGTGTAATCCTGCTGAACTTCCTATTCAATGGGCATTGTACGTTTGTATCCAGCTCCCGATTTATGTCTTCGGTAATTCAGAGGTAGTTTGAGGGATGATCATAACAATTCTGATACTTGAGGGCATAAACTAGTATTAACTGAATTTCATTCCAAAATTCTCAGTGCTCCCTGAAAAAATCGACTGTAACTGAAAGGCAGTCCGATATATTTGTTCATCAATATCATTGGCTGTTTTTCACAATTCTTGGGGTTAGTCGATATTTTTGACTAGCAGGGGAGTGAAAGGGTGCTTCATAAAGCTACAGTAATGGATTGTGGATCGGAAGGTCACCTTGTAATCCTGCTGAACTTCCTATTTAATGGGCAGTGTACGTTTGTAACCGGCTCTCGATTTATGTCTTCGGTAATTCAGAGGTAGTTTGAGGGATGATCATAACAATTCTGATACTTGAGGGCATAAACTAGTATTGACTGAATTTCATTCCAAAATTCTCAGTGCTCCCTGAAAAAATCGACTGTAACTGAAAGGCAGTCCGATATATTTGTTCATCAATATCATTGGCTGTTTTTCACAATTCTTGGGGTTAGTCGATATTTTTGACTAGCAAGGGAGTGAAAGGGTGCTTCATAAAGCTACAGTGATAGATTGAAGATTGGAAGGTCACCTTGTAATCCTGCTGAACTTCCTATTTAATGGGCAGTGCACGTTTGTAGCCAGCTCCCGATTTATGTCTACGGTAATTCAAGGGTAGTTAGGAGTTTGAGGGATGGTTGTAACAATTTTGATACTTGAAGGCTTGAGCTAGTATTGGCTGGTTTTCATGTCAATGTCGTCAGTACTTCCTGAAAAAATCGACTGTAACTGAAAGTCTGTCCAATATATTTGTTCATCAATAACATTGGCTGTTTTTTACGGTTTTTAGGGGTAGTCGATATTTTTGATTGGCAGGAGAGTGAAAAGGTGTACTATAGAACTACAGAAATAGATTGAGGACCGGAAGTCACCTTGTAATCCTGCTGAACTTCCTATTTAATGGGCAGTGTACGTTTGTAACCAGCTCCTGATTTATGTCTACGGTAATTCAGGGGTAGCCAAGGGTTTGAGGGATGGTTGTAACAATTTGGATACTTAAGAACATGAGCTAATATTGACTGAATTTCATGTTAATATTTTCAGTACTTCCTGAAAAAATTAACTGTAACTGAAAGTCAGTCTGATATATTTGTTCATCAATATCAATGGCTGTTTTTGACAGTTTTTAGGGGTAGTCGATATTTTTGATTAGCAAGAGAGTTTAAAGGTGTATTATAGAACTAAAGAAATGGATTGAGGACCGGAAGGTCACCCTGTAATCCTGCTGAACTTCCTATTTAATGGGCAGTGTACGTTTGTAGCCAGCTCCCGATTTATGTCTACGGTAATTCAGGGGTAGTTAAGGGTTTGAGGGATGGTTGTAATATTTTTGATACTTAAGAGCATGAGCTAATATTGGCCAAATTTCATGTCAATATCTTCAGTACTTTCTGGAAAAATCGTTTGTAACTGAAAGTCAGACCGATATATTTGTTCATTAATATCATTGGCTGTTTTTGACGGTTTTTGAAGGTGTTACAATATTTCTGACTAGCAGGGGAGTAAAAAAGTGTATCATTGAACTACAGTGATGGATTGGGGACTGGAAGGTCACCTTTTAATCCTGCTGAACTTCCTATTCAATGGGCAGTGTACGTTCGTACACAGCATCTGATTCATGTCTACGGTAATTCAGGGGTAATTAAGGGTTTGAGGGATGGTTGTAAAAATTTTGTTACTTGAGGACATGAGCTAGTATTGGTCAAATTTCATGTTATAATCTTCAGTACATCCTGAAAAAATCGACTGTAACTGAAAGTCAGTCCGATATATTTGTTCATCAATTCCATTGACTATTTTTGACGGTTTTTGGGGGTAGTTGATATTTTTGACTAGCAGGGGAGTAAAAAGGTGCTTTATAAAACTACAGTGATGGATTGAGGACTGGAAGGTCACCTTGTAATCCTGTTGAACTTCCTTTTTAATGGGCAGTGTACGTTTGAACTCAGCTCCCGATTTATGTCGACGGTAATTCAGGGGTAGTTGAGCATTTGAAAGATGGTTGTGATAATTTTGATACTTAAGGACATGAGCTAGTATTGACTGAATTTCATGTCAGTATCTTCAGTACTTCCTGAAAAAATCGACTGTAACTGAAAGTCATTCCGATATATTTGTTCATCAATATCATTGGCTGTTTTTGACAGTTTTTGGGGGTAGTTGAGCTTTTTGATTAGCAGGAAAGTTGAAGAGTACATCATAGAACTACAGTGATGGTTTGAGGACCGGAAGGTCACCCTGTAACCCTGCTGAACTTCCTATTTATTGGGCAGTGTACGTCTGTACACAGCTCCTGATTTATGTCCACGGTAATTCAGGGGTAGCTCAGGGTTTGAGAGATGGTTGTAACATTTTTGATACTTGAAAGCATGAGCTAATATTGGCTGAATTTCATGCCAATATCTTCAGTACTTCCTGAAAAAATCGACTGTAACTGAAAGTCAGTCCGATATATTTGTTCAACAGTATCATTGGCTGTTTTTGACGGTTTTTGGAGGTAGTCGATATTTTTGACTAGTAGGGGAGTAAAAGGGTGCTTCATAGAACTACAATGATGGATTGAGGACTGGAAGGTCACCATGTTATCCTGCTGAACTTCCTATTAAATGGGCAGTGTACGTTTGTACACAGCTCCCGATTTATGTTTACGGTAATTCAGGGGTAGTTAAGGGTTTGAGAGATGGTTGTGATAATTTTGATACTTGAGGACATGAGCTAGTATTGGCTGAATTTCTTGTCAATATCTTCAGTACTTCCTGAAAAATCGACTGTAACAATAATAATCCCTTATAATATCTTTGACTGTTTTCGGTGGTAATTAAAGACAGTTGAGATTTTGGACTAACAGGGAAGTAAGAAGATGAATTAAGGTAACAAATTAACAAATTGAGAACTAGAGGGTTATGTTGTGATCCTGCTGAGCTTGTTGCAAATTGGGTAATGTTTTAAGGATGGATATGTGTGTTTACGGTTCATGATATTGTTTTGACAGTAATTGAGGGGTAGTTGAGGTTATACAATTTTAATGCTCGAGGATATGAGCTAGTATTGGCTGAATTTCATGTTGATAACTTCAGTATTTCATGAAAAAAAGACTGCTAACACTAGCATTAAGTTATTGGAGTTTGTGTGGTACGGAGCTCTAAAAATCAGTTTGTATCGTCAGCTACAAGCACCAGTACTTGACAATTTAAGCTCCCCAAATATTATTGTACCAACTTTGTTATTCTGGAATATAAATTTAAACTTTTGTCAACTGAATTCCGGGAACTTTAAAACTTTATATAAGCTTTGTTAAGTTACTTAGCTTCCAGACTCCAAAAGTAATTATTTTTCTCTAATTATGTAAATCTGGCTTGATTTATTGGCCGGAGAAACACTTTTTGCTCGTAATTTGAATAAGCATTCAAATTATTTCATCGAAAATCTTAGGAGGGATGGAATATATGAAATCAGTAGTATGTTGTCGCCGGTTCGGGCACAGTGTTCAATTTAGTCAACTCATCTCCATTTCCTTTTATATTGTTTACTCTAAATCCAAGAAAAGTACTTTACGTTCCGCTTTTTATGTGACACAGTTTCAATCAATGTATCTGGGCCACCCCGTACATTTGGGGTAGACCAACAGAGAATTGGGACCGTGGCGATCAATATCTATACAAAACAGGCTGAATATCCTCTCGCACTTTAAATGTCTGGGGGTTGAACAAAGATAAGTGGGGAAAAACGCATTTGTCTGACTGTTTTAAAGTTCTTGTTCAATATGGAAGAAAATTAATGCATTTTTATCCAAAACAAGTATTGATATCAATAGCAAGCGTATTTCTTCGTAAAATGTTTCTTTTTGTATCTCAAACATTAATATTTTGTACGTATCTTGACAGAAAACATATAAAATTGATACCCGGCCATAAAACCTAACTTTTCATGTCAGGCAATAAAACCACCCTTATCTCACTGTTACAAACTTACAAAACTTGCAACATTTCAGACAATACCTAGTTGTCACTATTCAGAAATCCAAATTAACTCATCAAAGGACAAGATAGATTCAGCAACCCATTTCTGTCTAACTCAATTAGACGAAAGAGCAAATTTTCCATTCGAATGGTAATCTAGTTAACTGTGGTGCGTGTTGGGTTACTTAAATTGTTCAAAGCTCAATATGTGGGGACGAATCCATTCATTAGTATTGGAAATTAACCAAATACTGGCTGTTTACTTTCAGGAAGAACCTGGAGGATTAATTTTATTAGAAATCATCAATTACTAGAGCACTAGTCTTAGAGTGATCAATTTATGAATTTATCTTCATTTGTTTATGAGTTATGAGGACCAAAACTCGATTCTTCAATAAACTGATTTAATCAGATTTGTTCCTTCGGAACATACAATTTTTTTTATTACTGAACCACTGGTCCAAAAGAATTTATTTTTTGTGTAAATACTGAACAAACACTAAGACATCTCAACAATTATTATGAATCATAAATCTTTGATCGTTCATGAGTTTTTGACACCGAAACTCAACTGTCCAAAATTGATTATACCATAGTAATTTTTTTATACACACTAAATTAGCGATTCAAAATTGTTCATTTTATACAATAACACTGCAAAAGAGTTAAGGTACCTAAAAAAAAATTATGAAGTACCAGTCATTATTTGTTCATGAGTTATGAACCCCGAAACTCAATTGTCCAATTGTCAGATTGTAACAAAACTGCTCTCCCGAAACATACAATTTATTTAAAATTTAACTACTTATTCAAGAATTACAATTTTCTATATGAGTAATGACAAAAAATAGAGATATTAAAATAATAAATTTGAAGTGTCAGTTATTATTTGTTCATGAGTTATGAAGACCGAAACTTATTTTTCCAATAGGAAAAATGTATCAAAATTATTGCTCTCTCAGAACAATTATTCAAATTATTGTTCAACCGGAAGTTCAATACAAAATATATTTATGTGCAAGTACTAAGGACAAATAACAGTACCTAAATAATAATTACAAGATTCTAGTACTCATTTGTTTATGAATTATGAGGACCGAAACTTATTCTACCATTAGGCAAATATTTTCAGAACTATCGCTCTCTCAAAAATTTTTTTTTTTATTGCTCAACCAAAAGTTTAATACAAAATAATTTCATTTGACATTATTTAGGGGTAGTAACAGTACCCAAATAATAATTACGAGGTTCCAGTATCCATTTATTTCTGTGTTATAAAGACCGAAACTTATTTTTCTAATAGGCTGATATAATTAGAATAATTGTTCTCTAGAAACAAACAATTTTATTATGGCTCAATCAATAGTACAATACAAAATAATTTTGTGTGTAAGTACTAAGAGGGAACAACAGTATCTAAATAAAAATTACGAGGTTCAGGTCTTGAATTGTTCATGAGTTATGTAGACCGAAACTCAATTCTCTAATAGACATAATGTGTCAGAATTATTGCTCTCTCGAAACAATTTTATTATGGCTCAGCCAATAGCTCAATACAAAATAATTTCATGTGCTAGTACTAAGGGGGCATAGTAGTACCTAAATAAAAATTACGAGGTTCAGGTCTTGTTTTGTTCATGAGTTATAAAGACCGAAACTCAATTTCCCAAACGTATCGTATTGGAACTGTTCTTGTGGAACTTTTAATTGTGTTATTATTAAACTGATGGTCAAAAAAAATTGAATCTATGTGTGAGTACTAAAGATAAATAGAAGTACCTAAATAAAAAATTTTAAATGTCAGCTGTTTTTAGTTCATGAGTTATGAGGACCGAAACTCAATTTCCCAAACGTATCGTATTGGAACTGTTCTTGTGAAATTTTTAATTGTGTTATTCTTGAACTAGTAGTTCAAAACAATTGAATCCAAATATAAGTACTAAGGAAGGATTGGGGTACTTGAATAAAAAAATTTGAATGTCAGTTGTTTTCTGTTTATGAGTTATGAGGACCGGAACTCAATTGTCCAAACGTATCGTATTGGAATTGTTCTTGCGAAACTTTTAATTGTGTTATTATTAAACAAATGGTCAAAAATAATCGAATCTATGTGTGAGTACTAAGAATGAATAGGAGTACCTAAATAAAAAAATTTGAATGTCAGTTATATTTTTTTTGAGAGTTATGAGAGCCGAAACTCAATTTTTCAAATACTTTGACTCAAAATTGCTCTTGTGGGACTCATAATTGTGTTATTATTAAACCAGTAGTTCAAAACAATTGAATTCAAGTGTGAGTACTCAGGAAGGATTGGGGTACTTAAATAAAAAAAATTGAATATCAGTTGTTTTCTGTTTATGAGTTATGAGGACCGGAACTCAATTGCCCAAACGTATCGTATTGGAATTGTTCTTGCGAAACTTTTAATTGTGTTATTATTAAACAAATGGTCAAAAATAATCGAATCTATGTGTGAGTACTAAGAATGAATAGGAGTACCTAAATAAAAAAATTTGAATGTCAGTTATATTTTTTTTGAGAGTTATGAGAGCCGAAACTCAATTTTTCAAATACTTTGAATCAAAATTGCTCTTTTGGGACTCATAATTGTGTTATTATTAAACCAGTTATTCAAAACAATTGAGTTCAAGTGTGAGTACTAAGGAAAGATAAGGGTACCAAAATAAAAAAATTTGAATGTCAGTTGTTTTCTGTTTATGAGTTATGAGGACCAGAACTCAATTGCCCAAACGTATCGTATTGGAATTGTTCTTGCGAAACTTTTAATTGTGTTATTATTAAACAAATGGCCAAAAATAATCGAATCTATGTGTGAGTACTAAGAATGAATAGGAGTACCTAAATAAAAAAATTTGAATGTCAGTTATATTTTTTTTGAGAGTTATAAGAACCGAAACTCAATTTTTCAAATACTTCGACTCAAAATTGTTCTTTTGGGATTCATAATCGTGTTATTATTAAATCAGTAGTTCAAAATGATGGAATTCAAGTGTGAGTACTAAGAAAGGATTGGGGTACTTGAATAAAAAAAATTGAATGTCAGTTGTATTTTGTTCATGAGTTATGAGGACCGAAACTCAATTTCCCAATCGTATCGTATTGTAATTGTTCTTGTGAAACTTTTAATTATGTTATTCTTAAACTAGTGGTTCAAAACAATTGAATCTGAAAGTGAGTACTAAAAAAGGATAGGAATAGTTGAATAAAAAAATCTGAATGTCAGTTGTTTTTTGTTTACGAGTTATGAGGACCGAAACTCAATTTCCCAAACGTATCATATTAGAATTATTCTTGTGGAACTTTTAATTGTGTTATTATTAAACCAGTGGTCCAAAATAGTTAAATCCAAGTGTGAGTACTAAGGAAAGATAGAGATACCTAAATAAAAAAATTTGAATGTATGTTGTTTTTAGTTCATGAGTTATGAGGACCGATAATAATTCTTGAAGCTGAATTCAAACTCCAGAACTTTTACCATAATATGTTAAGAGCCGCTGTAAAACGTAATGAAATATGTATAAAGACAGAATAAACTACCTGCTTTAATATTTAAAGTTGAGTTGAATACATTTGTAGAACAAGCAATGTTACACTGAAGTTTGAAGTTTGTAACTAAAGCTGTGAGTTGATAGCGGTAGAATAAAAACTATTCAACCATTTCAGCCTGAAGGAACAAGATAAGGAGACTTCATTCCTTTTGAAACTGAATTTGACATTTTGTATTAACTACATGGATTTCAAGAAGAATTGATGCTGCCAAAAAGCAACAAATATTCAGCTCAAACACTGTTTAATTTATCATTTTCCTTTTGCGTGGTTAACTTCACAATTCAGGCATATTCAACAGGCAATTTCATTGAGGGTAGTCAACAGATTCTGAATTGGGGTGCTCTTGGACTACTGCCAGACATTTCGGTGAAGAAGACATCGTTCACCTGTTGGTACGCCTGCTTTGAAGTGACAGAATATTAAATAGGGATATTTGAGAGGTATTTGAATCATCCCCATCAAAAGCCATCCCCTCAGGACTGATGTGTTTCGATTTATCGACTCGTTTTTGTTGTACTAGAATCGGATGAAATACTCGAAATTCCGTTCGTGTTTGGCACATTTCTCCCCTATTTAATTAAAAAAAAAAACCACCCTCAATTGATTTGTTCGAATGGAACAATAAATCAAGTATTCCAAATATTTATAATATAATATGAAAGCCCTAAATTACAGAAATACACCCCTGAACCCCTCTAAGCTTCCAGAATGTGAAAAGGGTGAACTTTACGACTGGAGCTTTTTGCATGACGCGTATTAGGGTTTATGCTTACCCCTGTTTTTGGAAATGAAGCTTCCTGAGGGAAATTGAGTTATTTATGAATCTTTAAAGGCAGGCTTTGAATTCAGGAGTTGAATAATATTATGTGATTTTATGGCTGCAGTAAAAGTTGAAAGTGGAACATTTCCAGTGAGTAAAACTGAATTTTGATTCAGTTCTCGCTTCAAAGCCTTTTTAGAGGTAATTGTTGAGCCAATGAATGCAATTTTGATATAAAGGGAAAATTATGGATATTTCTAATAGAATACTGAGTTTCAGCCCTCCATAATCTACGAATTAATACTAACTGGTACTTCATAATTTTTTTATTAATACATTAACCCCTCCTTAGTCCATTAACATAATTTGAATTTTTTTTATTGATAGTTCAGCTATAAATGAATTATATATTACAAGACGACAAAGATAATACATTTCTATTGAAAAAATGAGTTTCACGTTTTGGTCCCTATAACCTATGAACTAATTACAGCTGATACTTCATAATTTTTTTACCAATACATCAACCCCTACTTAGTCCGTACACATCAATTGAATTTTTTTTGAATTATAGTTTAGCTATAAATAAATTATATATTGCAAGACGACAGAGATATTACACTTCTATTGTAAAAATTAGTCTCACGTTTCGGTCCCTATAACCTATGAACTAATAACAGCCGATACTTCATAATTTCTCTATGAATACATGAACCCCTACTTAGTCCGAACACATCATTTTAATTTTCTTTGAATGATAGTTTAGCTATAAATAAATTATATATTACAAGACGACAGAGATATTACATTTCTATTGAAAAATTAGACCCTCGTTTCGGTCCCTATAACCTTTGAACGAATAACAGCTGCTACTACATAATTTTTTTATAAATACATCAACCCCTACTTAGTCCGTACACATCATTTGAATTATTTCTAATTGCTAGTTCAGTCCTAAATCAATTATATATATCAGACGAGCCGTGATGTTACATTTCTATTTAAAAATGTATGTCAAGTTCCGGTCGTCATTACCTATGAACTAATAACATTTGGTACTTTATGATTTTTTTGTAGATACATTAACCCCTCCCTAGTCCTTATATTTTATTTGAACTCATTTTGATTGCTAGTTCATCTATTAATTAATTATATATTCCAAAAGAACCGTGATGTTATATTTCTGTTCAAAAAATATATGTCAAGTTTCGGTCCTCATAACCTATGAACTAATAAAATTTGATACTTCAGGATTTTTTTGTAGATACATTAATCCCTCTTGAGTTCTCACACTACATTTGAACTAATTTTGATAACTAGTTCAGCTATTAAATAATTATATATTCCAGGCGAGCCGTGATGTTACATTTCTATTGAAAAAATGTATGTCAAGTTTTGGTCCTCATAACCTATGAACTGATAACATTTTGTGCTTCGAATTTTTTTTATAGATACATCAACTCCTATTTAGTCCTCACATTCAATTTAAACTTATTCTGATTGCTAGTTCAGTTATTAATTAATTATATATTCCAAGCAAGCCGCGATGTTACATTTCTATTGAAAAAATGTATGTCAAGTTTCAGTCGTCTTAACCTATGAACTAATAATATTCAATTCTTCATGATTTTTTTACAGGTACATCAATTAATTTTCAGTCCTCACACAGTATTTGAATTTTTTTGATCAATAGTTCAGTTACAAATTAATTATATATTTCAAAAGAACCGTGATGTTATATTTCTATTGAAAAAATGTAAGTCAAGTTTCGGTCCTCATAACCTATGAACTAATAACGACTGGTACTTCATAATTATTTTATAGATACATAGAACCCTTTTTAGTCCTCACACTTCATTTGAATTATTTCCAATTGCTAGTTCAGCTCTCAATTAATTATATATTCTCAGAGAACCGTGAAGCTATATTCTTATTGAAAAAATGTATGTCAAGTTTCGGTCCTCATAACCTATAAAGTAATAGCAACTGGTACTTCATAATCATTTTGTAGATACATCAACTCTTCTTTAGTTCTCACTTTTCATTTGAACTTATTTTTGACTGCTAGTTCAGCTATAAATTGATTATATATTCCAGGAGAATCGTGACGTTACATTTATACAAAAACAATTAGTTTCACGTTTCAGGTCTCATAATCTATGAACTAATAATAACTGGTAGTTCATAATTATTTTGTACATACATTCACTCCTCTTCAATCCTAAAATAGCATTTGATCTAATTTTGACTGCCATTTCAGCTATAAATTAAATATATATTCCAAGCGAGCCGTGACGTTACATTTCTATTGAAAAAATGTGTGTTAAGTTTCGGTCCTCATAACCTATGAACCAATAATGTTTGGTGCTTCATGGTCTTTTCAAAAGATGCATGAACCCCTTTTAGTCCTCACATGTAATTTGAACTTATTTTGATTGCTGGTTCAGCTATAAATTGATTACATATTCCAAGAGAGCAGAGAAGTTGCATTTCTATTGAAAAAAATAGTTTCACGTTTTGGTCCTCATGACCTATGAACTATTAATAATTGGTAGTTCATAATTATTTTGTAGGTACATAAACCCCCCTTTATTCCCCACGAATTATTTGAATTTATTTTGACAGCTAGTTCAGCTGTAAATTGATTTTATTTTCCAGGAGAACCGTGATGCCATACTTCTAATGAAAAAATTAGTTTCACATTTCGGTCCTCATAACCTATGAATTATTAATAACTGGTACTCCATATTCATTTTTTTAACACATTCATCCTTTTTAAGTTTTCACACAGTGCTTGAGTTTTTTCCGATCAGTAGTTCAGCTATAAATTAATTAAATATGTCAAGAGAACCGTCATGCTACATTATTTCTATTGAGAAAATTAGCTTTACGTTTCAGTCCTCATAACCTATGAACTAATGACAACTGGTGTTCCATTATTATCTTGGAAATACATTCACTCCTTTTAAGTCTTCACACAATATTTTTTGACCGACAGTTCTGCTATAAAATAATTATATGTTTCAAAAGAACAAAGATATTACATTTTTATTGAGAAAATTCATTTGACGTTTCGGTCGTCATAACCTATGAACTATTCATAACTGCTAGTTCATAATTATTTTGTAGATAGATTCATCTTTTCTCAGTCCTCACGCAGTATTTGAATTTTTTTAGATCGGTAGTTCAGCTATTAATTAATTATATATTTCAAAAGAACCGTGATGTTATATTTACATTGAAAAAATGTTGGTCAAGTTTCGGTCCTCGTAACTCATAAACTAATAACATTTAGTGCTTCATAATTTTTTTATATATACATCAAACCCTTCTTAGTCCTTACATCTTACTTGAATTATTTCTGAACGCTAGTTCAGTCCTTAATTAATTATATATTCCAGACGAGCCGTGATGTTTCATTTCTATTGAAAAAATATATGTCAAGTTTCGGTCCTCATAACCTATAAACTAATAATATTTGGTGCTTCATGATTTTTTTGTAGATACATCAACCCCTCTTCAGTCGTTTCATTTTATTCAAACTCATTTTGATTGCTAGTTCAGCAATAAATTAATTATATATTCTAAAAGAACCGTCGTGTTACATTTCTATTGAAAAAATGTATGTCAAGTTTCGGTCGTCATAACCTATGAACTAATATTATTATTTACTAAGAACTGTGATGTTACATTTCTATTGAAAAAATGTGTGTGAAGTTTCGGTTCTCATAACCTATGAACTAATAACATTTAGTGCTTCATGATTTTTTTGTAGATACATTGACTCCTTCTTAGTGCTCACATCTCATTTGAACCTATTTTTGACTGCTAGTTCAGCCTTAAATGATTTATATATTCCAGGTCAGCCGTGACGTTACATTACTATTGAGAAAAAGTAAGTCAAGGTTTGGTCCTCATAACCTATGAACTGATTACATTTGGTGCTTTGTTATTTTTTTGTAGACACATCAACCCCTATTTAGCTCTCACATTCAATTTAAACTTATTCTGATTGCTAGTTCAGTTATTAATCAATTATATATTCCAAGCAAGTCGCGATGTTACATTTCTATTGAAAAAATGTATGTCAAGTCTCGGTTCTCATAACCTATGAACTAATAATATTCAATTCTTCATGATTTTTTTACAGGTGAATCAATTCATTTTCAGTCCTCACACAGTATTTGAATTTTGTTTGATCAATAGTTCAGCCACAAATTAATTATATATGTCAAGAGAACTGTGATGTTACATTTCTATTGAAAAAATGTGTGTCAAGTTTTGGTCCTCATAACCTATGAACTAATAACATTTGATACATCCTGATTTTTTTGTAGATACATTTATCCCTCTTGAGTCCTCACACTACATTTGAACTGATTTTGATAGCTAGTTCAGCTATTAAATAATTATATATTCCAGGCGAGCCGTGATGTTACATTTCTATTGAAAAAATGTATGTCAAGGTTTGGTCCTCATAACCTATGAACTAATAACATTTGGTACTTCATGATTTTTTTGGAGATACATTTATCCTTCCTTAGTCCTCACACTAGATTCGAACTCATTTTGATTGCTAGTTCAGCTATTAAATAATTATATACTCCAGGCAAGCCGTGATGTTACATTTTTATTGAAAAAATGTATGTCAAGTTTCGGTAGTCATAACCTATGAACTATTGATATTCAATTCTTCATGATTTTTTTACAGGTACATCAATTCATTTTCAGTCCTCACACAATATTTGAATTCTTTTTTATTGAAGTTAAGCTACAAATTAGTTATATATGTCAAGAGAACTGTGATGTTACAACATTTCTATAGAAAAAATGTGTGTGAAGTTTCGGTACTCATAACCTATGAACTAATAACATTTGGTAATTCATGATTTTTTGTAGATACATCTACTCCTCCTTAGTCCTCAAATTTCATTTGAACTCATTTTGATTGCTAGTTCAATTATTATTTAATTATATATTCCAAGCAAGCCGTGATGTTACATTTCTATTGAAAAAATGTATGTCAAGGTTTGGTCCTCATAACCTATGAACTAATAACATTTGTAACTTCATGATTTTTTGTAGATACATTTACCTCTCCTTAGTCCTCACATTACATTTGAACTCATTTTGATTGCTAGTTCAGCCATTAAATAATTATATATTTCAGGCGAGCCGTGATGTTACATTTCTATTGAGAAAATGTATATCAAGTTTCGGTCCTCATAACCTATGAACTAATAACATTTGTTACTTCATGATTTTTTCGTGAATACAACTACCCCTCCTGAGTCCTCACACTACATTTGAACTCATTTTGATTGCTAGTTCAGTTATTAATTAATTATATATTCCAAGCAAGCCGCGATGTTACATTTCTATTGAAAAAATGTATACCAAGTTTCGGTCCTCATAACCTATGAACTAATAACATTTGTTACTTCATGATTTTTTCGTAAATACATCTACCCCTCCTTAGTCCTCACACTACATTTGAACTCATTTTGATTGCTAGTTCAGTTATTAATTAATTATATATTCCAAGCAAGCCGCGATGTTACATTTCTATTGAAAAAATGTATACCAAGTTTCGGTCCTCATAACCTATGAACTAATAACATTTGTTACTTCATGATTTTTTCGTGAATACATCTACCCCTCCTTAGTCCTCACACTACATTTGAACTCATTTTGATTGCTAGTTCAGTTATTAATTAATTATATATTCCAAGCAAGCCGCGATGTTACATTTCTATTGAAAAAATGTATACCAAGTTTCGGTCCTCATAACCTATGAACTAATAACATTTGTTACTTCATGATTTTTTTGTGAATACATCTACCCCTCCTTAGTCCTCACACTACATTTGAACTCATTTTGATTGCTAGTTCAGTTATTAATTAATTATATATTCCAAGCAAGCCGCGATGTTACATTTCTATTGAAAAAATGTATACCAAGTTTCGGTCCTCATAACTTATGAACTAATGACATTTGGTACTTCATGATTTTTTTGTAAATACATCAATCCCTTTTTAGTCTTTACATTTCATTTGAACTCATTTTGATTGCTAGTTCAGCTATTAATAAATTATATACTCCAAAAGAACCGTGATGTTACATTTCTATTGAAAAAATGTGTGTCAAGTTTCGGTCCTCATAACCTATGAACTATTGACATTTGGTGATTCATAATTATTTCATAGGTACATCGAACCCTTTTTAATCCTCACACTTCATTTGAATTATTTTTGACTGCTAGTTCAGCCCTAAATCAATTATATATTCCAGACGAGCCGTGATGTTACATTTCTATTGGAAAAATGTGTGTCAAGTTTCGGTCCTCATAACCTATGAACTAGTAACATTTGGTACTTCATGTTTTTTTTTAACATACATGAACCCCTTTTTAGTCCTCACATTTCATTTAAACTCATTTTGATTGCTAATTCAGCTATAAATAATTTATATATTTCGAGAGAACCGTGATGTCACATTTCTATTGAAAAAATGTTTGTCAAGTTTCGATCCTCATAATCCTCGAACCAATAATGAATAGATCCTTATGAATATTTTGCAGATACACCCATCTCTCCTCAATACTCACACAAAGTTAGAATACTTTTTGACAGCTGATTCAGCTGTAAACCTATCGCAACTCCCAAAAGAACAAAAAAAATACAATATTACAAACTCCGGGCTCAATAACTCATGAACTAATTGCAACTGAAACGTCCTGTTTAAATCACGAATGGACCCACGTTTTTTCAATACTTAAACAAAATTTTGATTAATTTTGATAGGTAGTTCAGTTATAATTTAATTATTTGTGTGAGATCAATTTTCACTCTTTTTGATTTGATAATAATTTTATAATCAAGTGTCTTCCAGCAAACAAAAGACGGTCGCCGCGTCTCCTGCTGCGAAATTCAACGCTTTTCACAGCAGGAGTACTCAGTGTTCATTTGAACTGTTTTGCTCCTTGAAAAATTAATAAAGGACAGATGGTGGATGTTGAGAGCTTCACTTTATTGGAAGATTGTGGATCAAGGAGGAAGGGGATGTGACAATATGCTAAGGGCGGTTGAGATATTTAATATTTAACACAGAATTGTCAATTCTTTTAAGTTCTGAACGCTGAAGTCTTCTTGAAAGCATGATTCGTTTCAGAACAGATTGCTTACAGAATATCTGTTACGTTCCATTATATTTCGAATCAATATCAAGTTATTAGAACTAGTATCCATTTATCACAACTTTTGTAATTTGTTCTAAAGTTGGATGCTTCAAAAATAATTTATCTTTGTAAACACCTTTCAAATTCATGTAGCTTTTATGTTTAACGGGTGTTCTTACGAAAGACATGGACTATAGTGGACTACGTGTCTAGTTTCAAGAGAAAAATTGTTAGCAGAATGAAGACTAATAGTGTGTTTGAACTTTTGCCCATGGCCTTTTTTTTATCAGTAGATTGAATCTAATTCAATTCACTTTGGAATCAAATGCAGTCCAAATGTTGTAAATTGACAACAAATCAAAATAAATTCAATATCTTAAGTACTCAATGAGATATATTTTTTTTTATTGGATGCAATTAAAGTCAAATCATCAATTAATGATTAACTCATGGAAGCTAAATATTTCCACTCTTAATTCAGTGAATATCAGCTTTTTCTCAAAACTATCTCCTTCCTTTTTTAATGCAGTCCAATTTTTGCTGTAATTACCTGCAGGAAATAAAAAAAAAACATAATTAGTCAGCAAAATCCAATACGGTTCTGGTAATTAAATCTCAAGCACAGGATTTGATTATCAACTTCAATTTAAGATCAAAAAGGAGCAAATATAAATTAACTGCAAAATTTTCTGAAACTCAATTCACACACGAATAAATTTACCTAATATTTAATTTTGTCATATTACCTCCTAAAGTCATTTAAAATCTGTTTTTCAAGATCTAATTTGAATTTGAATCCTGCGGGAAATCAATTCAGCAAATACAAAATTTGGGTCTCCATAACTCATGAACAAAAAATGACTGGAAATACATGATTATTTTACGAATGTACCCATGTTTTGTTAGTACTCACACAAAGTTTGAATTCTATTTGACAGCTAGTTCAGCTGGAAATAAATTATAAGTAATGGTACAATAATTGTATTGTAAAATTGAGTTTTGGTCTCTATAACTCATGAACCAATTGCGACCATCACTTCATAATTATTGCATAAAAGCATCCATCTTTTGCAAGTACTTGTACGGAATTTGAATTTCATTTGGAAGTTAGTTCAGCTGTAAAAAAATTATAAGTATTTATTGAGATACCAATAGTTGTACAATATTTCTATTAAAATATTGAGTTTGGTACTGCATAACTCATGAACCAATAATGACTGAAACTTTAAAATTATTCCATAAAAGCACTCATTTGTTTCAAGTACTCACACTGAGTTTTAATTTTATTTGACAGCTATTTCAGCTGTCAATAAATTTACATTATTTATTGAGGTGACAGTGGCAGTACAATATTTCTATTAGAAAATTGCGTTTCGGTCCTTACAACTCATGAATTATTATTGTTCAAAACTTCATGAATATTTCATGTAAGCACCAATATTTCTCAAGTACTCACACAAAATTTGAATTTTATTTGACGGTAAGTTCAGTTGTAAAAAAAATATAAGTATTTCTTGACTTAACAGTAGGCGCACAATATTTCTATTGAAAAATTGAGTTTCAGCCTTCATAACTTATGAAATAATGATGACCAAAACTTCATGATTATTTCATTGAAGCAATCATATTTTTCAAGTACGTACTCAGAGTTTGACTTTTATTTAGCTGCTGATTCAGCTGTAAGTCAATTTTATATATTTGTTGAGATAACAGTGGTCGTACAATATTCTTATTGGAAAATTGAGTTTCGGTCTCCATAACTCATAAACCAAAGATGACCAAAACTTCATGATTATTCCATGAAAGCATTTATATGTTTCAAGTACTCATACAGAATTTCAATTTTATTGGGCAGCTAGTTCAGCTGTAGAAAAATTATTAGTATTTCTTAAGATAACAGCAGTTGTACAATATTTCTATTGAAATATTGAGTTTTGGTCTCAATAACTCATGAACAAATAATGACTCAAATTTCATGATTATTTTGTAAAAACAATCATTCATTTTGCAAACTCACACGAAGTTTGAATTTTATTGGGCAGCTAGTTCAGCTGTAAATAAATTATAAATATTTATTCGTAAAATATTTATATTGAAAAATTGAGTTTTGGTCCCAATAACTCATGATCCAAAGATGACCAAAACTTCATGATTATTTCATAAGAGAACTCATTTGTTTTAAGTATTCACACAAAATTTGATGTTCATAGGACAGCTAGTTCAGGTCTAAATAAATTATAAGTATTTTTTGTGACGACAGCAGCTGTAAAATATTTCTATTGAGCTACTGAGTTTTGGTCTCAATAACTCATGAACTAATGATAAAAAAAACTTCATGATTATTTTGTGAGAGCATTCATTTGTTTCTAGTACTTACAGAAAGTTTGAATTTATTATTTCATGTGGTTCAGCTAAAAAAAAATTATAAGTATTTCTTGAAATGACAATTGAGGTACAATATTTCTATCAGAAAATTGAGTTTCCGGCCAAATAACTCATGAACTAATAATGACCGAAGTTTCATGATTATTTCATAAAAGCACTCATTTGTTTTAAATTCTCACACGACATTTTAATTTTATTGGACAACCAGTTCAGCTGTAAAAAAATTATAAGTATTTATTGAGATGACAATGCTTTTAAAATATTTCTATTAAAGAATGAAGTTTCGGTCTTTATAACTCATGAATTAATAACGATCAAAACTTCATGATTATTTTATGAAAACATTCATTTGTTTTGAGTACTCACACAAAATTTGAATTTTATTTGACAGCTAGTTCAGCTGTAAAAAAATTATAAGTATTTATTGAGAAGACAGTGCTTGTAAAATATTTCTAATAAAGAATCATGTTTCGGTCTTTATAACTCTTGAATTAATGACGATCAAAACTTAATGATCATTTTGTGGAAACATGCATTTGTTTTAAGTACTCACATGATGTTTGAGTTTCATTTGACAGCTAGTTCAACTGTTACTGAATTATAAGTATTTACGGAGATGCCAGTTGAGGTACAATATTTCTATTAAAAAATTTTGTTTCGGTCTCCATAACTCATGAACCAATGATAACCAAAACTTCATGATTATTTCATGGAAGCACTTATATATTCTTAGTACTCACACAAAGTTTGAATTCTATTTGACAGCTAGTTCAGCTGTAAATCAATTCTATATATTTGTTGAGATAACAGTGGTCGTACAATATTTCTATTAGAAAATTGAGTTTCGGTCTTCATAACTCTTGAATCAATGACGATCAAAACTTCATGATTATTTTCTGAAAACATTCATTTGTTTTAAGTACTCACATGAAGTTTGAATCCCATTTGACAGCTAGTTCAGCTTTTATTAAATTATAAGTATTTACGGAGATGACAGTTGAGGTACAATATTTCTATTGAAAAATTGAGTTTCGGTCTCAATAACTCATGAACCAATGATAACCAAAACTTCATGATTATTTCATGAAAGCAGTCATTTGTTTCAAGCTCTCACACTGAATAAGAACTTCATTTGTCAAGTAGTTCAGCTGCAAATAATTTATAAGTATTTCTTCAGATAACAGAAGTTGTACAATATGTCTATCAGAAAATTGAGTTTCGATCTTTATAACTTCTGAACTAATAATGATCGGAACTTGATGATTATTTCATGTGAGCCCTAATTTGTTTTAAGTATTCAAACAAAGTTTGAATTTTATTTAACAGCTAGTTCAGCTGTTAATCAATTCTATATATTTGTTGAGATAACAGTGGTCGTACAATATTTCTATTAGAAAATTGAGTCTCAGTCTTTATAACTTCTGAATTATTGATGTTCAAAACTTCATGAATATTTTATGAAAGTACCAATGTCTTTAAAGTACTCACACAAAATTTGAATTTTATTGAATAAGTAGTTCAGTTGTTGAAGAAATAAATGTATTTCTTGAGAAGACAGTGGTCGTATAATATTTCTATTAAGAAATGAGTTTCGGTCTTAATAACTCATGAAATAATATTGATGAAAATTTCATGATTATTTTTTGGAAGCACTTATTTGTTTTGCGTACTCACACAAAGTTTGAATTTTATTGGACTGCTAGTTCAGCTGTAAATTGATTATAAATATTTATTCGTACTATACTTATATTGAAAAATTGAGTTTTGGTCCTAATAACTCATGAACTAATGACGAACAAAACTTAATGATTATTTTGTGAAAGCACTCATTTGTTTCAAGTACTCACACAAAATTTAAATTTTATTGGACAGCTAGTTCAGCTGTAAATAAATTATAAGTATTTTTTGTGACGGCAGCAGCTGTACAATATTTCTATTGAGCTACTGAGTTTTGGTCTCGATAACTCATGAACTAATAATGAGCAGAACTTCATTATTATTTTGTGAGAGCAGTCATTTGTTTTCAGTACTTACAAAAAGTTTGAATTTAATATTTTGGCTGGTTCAGCTAAAAAAAAACTATAAGTATTTCTTGAAATGACAGTTAAGGTACAATATTTCTATCAGAAGATTGAGTTTCAGGCCAAATAACTCATGAACTAATAATGACCGGAGTTTCATGAATATTTCATAAGATCACTTATTTGTTAAATTCTCACACGACATTTTAATTTTATTGGACAACCAGTTCAGCTATAAAAAAATTATAAGTATTTATTGAGATGACAATGCTTTTAAAATATTTCTATTAAAGAATGAAGTTTCGGTCTTTATAACTCATGAATTAATGACGATCAAAACTTCATGATTATCTTATAAGAACATTCATTTGTTTTAAGTACTCACACAAAATTTGAATTTTATTTGACAGCTAGTTCAGCTGTAAAAAAATTATAAGTATTTATTGAGAAGACAGTGCTTGTGAAATATTTCTAATAAAGAATCATGTTTCGGTCTTTATAACTCTTGAATTAATGACGATCAAAACTTAATGATTATTTTGTGGAAACATGCATTTGTTTTAAGTACTCACATGATGTTTGAGTTTCATTTGACAGCTAGTTCAACTGTTACTGAATTATAAGTATTTACGGAGATGCCAGTTGAGGTACAATATTTCTACTAAAAAATTTAGTTTCGGTCTCCATAACTCATGAACCAATGATAACCAAAACTTCATGATTATTTCATGGAAGCACTTATATATTCTTAGTACTCACACAAAGTTTGAATTTTATTTGACAGCTAGTTCAGCTGTAAATCAATTCTATATATTTGTTGAGATAACAGTGGTTGTACAATATTTCTATTAGAAAATTGAGTTTCGGTCTTTATAACTCCTAAATTATCAATATCCAAAACATCATGAATATTTCATGTAAGCACCAATGTGTTTTAAGGACTCACACAAAATTTGAATTTTATTGGACAGCTATTTCAGCTGTACATAAATTATAAGTATTCTATGAGATAACAGTGATCGTACAATATTTTCATTGGAACATTGAGTTTCGGTTTCCATATTTCATGAACGAATAATGACCGAAACTTCATAATTATTCATTGGAAGCACTCATATGTTTTAAGTACTCACACAAAGTTTGAATTTTATTTGACAGCTAGTTCAGTTGTAAATCAATTCTATATATTTGTTGAGATAACAGTGGTCGTACAATATTTCTATTATAAAATTGAGTTTCCGTCTTTATAATTCCTGAATTATTGATGTCCAAAACTTCATGAATAAATTCATGAAAGCACTAATGCTTTCCAAGTACTCATACAAAATTTGAATTTCATTTGACAGCTACTTCAGCTGTTATTGAACTATAAATATTTACTGAGATGACAGTTGAGGTACAATATTTCTATTAAAAATTAAGTTTCGGTCTCAATAACTCATGAACTAATAATGACCAAAGCTTCATGATTATTTTATAAAAACACCCATTTTTTACAAGTACTCACACAAAATTTGGACTCTGTTAAACAGCTAGTTCAGCTGTAAATGAATTACAAGTATTTATTGAGAAAACAGTGGTTGTACAATAATTCTATTAAAAAATTGAGTTTCGGGGCTTGTAATTTATGAACTAATATTGATTTCAAACTTTATGAATATTTCGTAGAAGGACCAATGTTTTGTTAGTACTCACACAAAATTTGATTTTTTTTTGACAGCTACTTTAGCTGTAAATCAATTTTATACTTGGAGATAACAGTGGTGGTAAAATATTATTATTGGGAAATTGATTTAATAATGATTGGAACTTCATGATTATTTTAGAGATGTATTTATCCTTTTTGAGTATCCATACAAAATTTCAATGAGTAAATAATTTTTTGAATGAGAGTTTTACAACATTTTCTGCAACTTGTTTGAATATCTAAATAACACTGAAATGTATTGTTCTAAATTCAATTGTTTCATACAATTTCACTAAAATTACAATAAATTATTTGCTTGTTCATTCTGAACTATTTACAGTGCCAGAAAATTATTTTTTTTATGTTAAACAAGCACAGGAAGCAACAAATAAACAGACCTTCATTCCGAATCATATTTTTGACTGAAAATTGTCGGATAAAAACATGAAAAATAAACAAATATAATCTAGAATGATATGGAAATGATCCTCTGACAATAAGATTTTTATTTCACTCCTGTGTTTCGAATAACAGATTTATGAATCCTGCTATCCGCTCAGGATTAAATTCGCGATAAAATTCAAATTGAAAGTTTAAATATTGGATAATAATTTTCATTGTGCATGGCGGATAAAGTTGAATATATTACCTTCAATTTATTGTAGATTCCAATCCTTGTAATCCTGTATGATTGAAATATTTATTGGAAATGTGTCAAAGGATAATAGAGATAAAACTAGAATGAATATAGCTGGAGAATGTATTTTTTCTGAAGGATCTACAAGTTTTTTGACTTTATTATTTTGTTTTGACTATTTAATTTATTATTTATCATTTTATTTCTGTTTTTTATAGAAAAGAATTGCTCCGGAGTAAGTGCGGGATTCGTCTAATTACCGTCGAGAAAACCGGATGTTTGGTATCAAAATTTCAAGGATCTACTTCTCATTTTGCTTCTCAAGTAACGGCAGATGAGCTTTTGACTTAATACCGGTGTAATTTTCCAGAAAAGTCCTGACTTTTTTAATTAAATCAAAAGAGATTTGGATTACGCCAACGAAATTCCGGTTTATAATACTCCGGAGACTGTTTTAGAATTAATTTTTTATATTGAGGTAAGTACTAACTCTATATTTATTAAATTTTTAATATTTTATGAAAAGGGTGCTTTTTTACCCGGAAAATTTGAATAAAGATGAGAGGTCGCTTTTATTTTTGTAAAAAAACACATACCAAAGAAATTAGTCAGTTTACTGACTTATTTGGATCACAATTCAATGATCTATCGATGGATCAATTCAATTTTGATTATTAAATAATTATTTCGCCGAATTTAAATCAAATTCCATACCAAAACTGCTGGACAAAATTAATTATGGAGTAATATTACGTTTCATAACTTTCCAGGGGTATATAATTGAATTTTCTCTCTTAAGCGTTGGCTAATTGTTCAATTATAATTCTAAATCATTTATCATTTGAGTTTGAGTCAATTTGTAACATAAAATTAATTTATTTCGCTCATCTCTCTGCATTTGATTAAACAAGAATTCTTGCGGATTTGCGTGCACTAAATAATTTTTTTTTAATATATCAAGGGCTGTATATTTGCTTATAATTTTTGGTATGACTAGTATACCCTTTGAACTGAATTAAAACAAAAAAAAATTCTCGAATTGCACAAAATTTCAATTTTTTTTCTATAAATTTAGAAATTATAGAATAATATTACATTTCCAAGCTTTTTAGGGGTGTTTAAGGAAATACCTCCCCCAAAAAAGTTGATGATTGATAGTTTACTGATCAAAAAACATCTTTTATCATTTATCAAATAGATTTGAGCCAATTTGTAACACAGAATTAATTTATTCCGCCCATTTTTCTGCATTTGATTAAACAAGAATTCTTGCGCAGTTGTGTGCACTAAATAATTTTTTTTTAATATATAAGGGGTTGTATACTGGCTTATAATTTTTGATATGACCAGTATACCCTTTGAACTGAATTAAAACAAAAATTTTTTCTCAAATTGCACAAAATTTCAATTTTTTTTCTATATATTTCAAAATTATAGAATAATATTACATTTCCAAGCTTTTCAGGGGTATTTAAGTGAATACCTCCCCCAAAAAAGTTGATGATTGATAGTTTACTAATCAATCATCATTTTTGATCATTTATCAAATAAATTTGAACTAATTTGTAACACAGAATTAATTAATGTCGCCCATTTCTCTGCATTTGATTTATGCAAGAATTCTTGAGGATTTACGCACACTAAATAATTTTTTTTTTAATATATGGAGGGGCTGCATTACAGTTTATAATTATTTACATGATTACCATACCTTCTAGCTTAAATGTCCATAAAATTTGAAGCTCTATTATTCTTGTTACATTTATTTATGGCCAGTTTTTGTTTTAGGATGTACAGCAGTCTGCTACAACACTAAAGGACCCCTGAAATATGTATCACCCTTTTCAGCCAGCAAAATTCAACCCTGAAGAACCGCAGTGAACCGGAAGTTATCAGAAACGAAAATACCAATCGAAAATGGCACTGAAACCCCGATTTTCCAATCAAAAACTGTTTTTTTATTTATTTTGTTTGTACTTTATTATAAAATTGTTTTCCTCCCCCATTTATAATAATTTTGTACCCTTATTTATTAACTTGAATTTAAGGCTTGAAAAATTATTGTTCAAGTCCAAAATATTGATGAATATTTATTTAAATCTCAATTATTTTGTGATATATTGTTTAAAAAAATATGTAATAAACTGAAAATTAATAAAAATGATTGTAAAATATTAAATTGTTTTATTTTATGCACCCCATTGTCATTTTTTTGATCTACGAGTAAAGTTCTGAAAATCTCCACCAGGTGGCAGCACCTGTCAATAAGATCAATTAGTAATCATCTTACAAGAGACGAATTTTGTGTGCTCGAAAAATTCAAATTTTGTATCAGAAATGCATGAATGCCAGGAGCAAATCCATAAATTAATTAGTGATTTTCTCGAGAACCAAAGGGTTTAGGGACAAATGCTTTGTGTAAAAGTTACATAACTTTCAACGCCCTACAAGATTTATTTGAGAAATTTTCCTCTAAGTCTTACAGTTTTTGAGAAACGGCATGCTACTACCCTTAATTTAGGGGTTGGAAGAAAATTGTATCTAGCTTTTTGATAGCCCTTTAAATGTTGCATATGGTGATGTAATTAAATTTGCCCTAAGGACCTTCGTTCAGGAGTAAATTGATAAAAACAACTTTTACTGATGACTGCGTGATGAAGTGTGCTATAAAAATCCGAATTTTGTATCCGGGGAACAGGAAGGCCAGGAGCAAATCCAAAAATCAATTAGCGATTTTCTCGAAAACTAAAGGGTTTAGGGACAAATATTTCAAACAAAAATTACATAACTTTTAGCGTCCTACAAGATTTGTATGAAAATTTTTTCTCTTAGTCTCACAGTTTCCGAGAAACGATACGCTACTACCCTTAATTTAAGGGTTGAAAGAAAATTTTATGTAGCTTTTTAATAGCCCTTCAAAAGCTGCATACAGTAATGTAATTAAATTTGCCCTAAGTGCCTTCGTTTAGGAGTAAATCGATAAAAACAACTTTTACTGATTGCGTGATGAATTTTGTGTGCTTCAAAAATCCAAATTTTGTATCCGGAGAACAGGAATGCCAGGAGCAAAACCATAAATTAATTAGCGATCTTCTTGGAAACTAAAGGGTTTAGGGACAAATGTTTCAAATAAAAGTTACATTACTTTTAACGCCCTTCAAGATTTACCTGGAGAATTTTCCTCAAAGTCTTACAGTTTCCGAGAAACGACATGCTACTACCCTTAATTTAGGGGTGTGAACAAAATTGTATCTAGTTTTTAGATAGCCCTTTGAAAGCTGCATTCAGTGATGTAATTAAATTTGCCCTAAGAGCCTTCGTTCAGCAGTTAATTGATAAAAACAACTTTTACTGATTACTGCGTGATAAGTTTTGTGTGCTTCAAAAATCTGAATTTTGTATCCGGGTAACAGAAATGCCAGGAGCAAACCCAAAAACTAATTAGCAATTTTCTCGGAAACTAAAGGGTTAAGGGACAAATGTTTCAAATAAAAGTTACCTAACTTTTAACGCTCTACAAGATTTGTTTGAAAAATTTTCCTCTAAGTCTTACAGTTTCCGAGAAACGACATGCTACTACCCTAAATTTAAGGGTTGGAACAAAATTGTATCTAACTTTTTTATAGCCCTTTAAACGCTGCATATAATTATGTAATTGAATTTGCCCTTAGGGCCTTCGTTAAGGAATAAATTGATAAAAACAACTTTTATTGATGACTTAATAAAATTTGTGTGCTTCAAAAATCCAAATTTTGTATCCAGGTAACAGGAATGCCAGGAGCAAATCCATAAATTAATCAGCGATTTTCTCGGAAACTAAAGGGTTAAGGGACAATTGTTTCAAATAAAAGTTATATAACTTTCAACGCCCTACAAGATTTAATTTGAAAGTTTTCCTTTAAGTCTTACAGTTTCCGAGAAACGGCATGCTACTACCCTCAATTTAAGGGTTGGAAGAAAATTTTATCTAGCTTTTTGATAGCCCTTTAAAAGCTGCATGCAGTGATGTAACTAAATCTGCCCTAAGGGCTTTCGTTCAGGAGTAAATTGATAAAAACAACTTTTACTGATGACTGCGTGAATTTTGTGTGCTTAAAAAATCCGAATTTTGTATCCGGGGAACAGGAAGGCCAGGAGCAAATCTATAAATTAATTAGCGATTTTCTCGGAAACTAAAGGGTTTAGGGACAAATGTTTCAAATAAAAGTTACATAACTTTTAACGCCCTACAAGATTTGTTTGAAATTTTCTTCTCTAAGTCTTACACTTTCCGAGAAACAATACGCTACTACCCTTAATTTAAGGGTTGGAACAAAATTTCATCTAGCTTTTTGATAGTTTTTCAAAAGCTGCATGCAGTGATGTAATTAAATCTGCCCTAAGGGCTTTCGTTCCGGAGTAAATTGATAAAAACAACTTTTACTGATGACTGCGTCATGAATTTTGTGTGCTTCAAAATCCGAATTTTGTATCCGGGGAACAGGAAGGCCAGGAGCAAATCCAAAAATTAATTAGCGATTTTCTCGAGAACTAAAGGGTTTCGGGACAAATGTTTTGAATAAAAGTTACATAACTTTTAACGCCCTACAAGATTTATTTGAAATTTTTTTCTCTAAGTCTCACAGTTTCTGGGAAACGATACAATACTACCCTTAATTTGAGGGTTGGAAGAAAATTGTACCTAGCTTTTTCATGGGTCTTTGGAAGTTGCATACATTAATGTAACCAAATTTTCCCTAAAGGCTCTGATTTAGGAATAAATTGAGAAAAACTTTTTGAAAATAGTTTTTTTTGATTCACTCTTGTACTATGGCTTTTATGGGAAAACTGATCACATCATTACACGCACCTTCTAAGGGGCTACCAAAAAACTGTATGAAATTTTCCTGCAACCCTTAAATTAAGGGTAGTAGCATATTGTTTCTCGGAAACTGTAGGACTTAGAGAAAAAAATTTCAAACAAATCTTGTAGGGCATTGAAAGTTATGTAACTTTGATTTGAAACATTTGCCCCTAAGCCCTTTAGTTTTCGAGAAAATTGCTAATTAATTTTTTGATTTGCTCCTGCCATTCCTGCTCCCTGGATACAAATTTCGGATTTCTGAAGCACACAAAATTCATCACGCCGTCATCAGCAAAAGTTGTTTTTATTAATTTACTCCTAAATGAAGGCCCTTAATGACAATTTGATTACATCACTGTATGCAGCTTCCAAAGGGCTATTAAAAAGCAAGATAAAATTTACTTCCAACCCTTAAATTAAGAGTAGTAGCATGCCATTTCTCGGAAACTGTGAGACTTAGAGGAAAATTTTTCAAACAAATCTTGTAGGGCATTGAAAGTTATGTAACTTTTATTTAAAACATTTGTCCCTAAACCCTTCAGTTCTCGAGAAAATCGCTAATTAATTTATGGATTTGCTCCTGGCATTCATGCATTCCTGATACAAAATTTAAATTTTTCGAGCACATAAAATTCGTCACTTGTAAGATAATTACTAATTGATCTTATTGACAGGTGCTGCCCCCTGGCGGCAACTTTTAGAACCACATACGTGGGCTCAAATAATATTTAATTTCAATCATTTTTCAGATATTTTAGATAGGTTAAGGAGTCAATAAAGGGATGAGGGATGGTATTTTTAATAAATAAATAAAAATAATGTATTTTTTAACATATTACAGCTTTTATTAATGCATAAATTAATACAATCATATTTTTTCCTCAATTAAATCTTAAAAACAATTTTTAATTGTGTAAGGGGGATGAAAAGGGGTGTTTTGAATCGCTCCTCCTCTACAGGCATTGATTGAGGGACAAGTCTAGGGGAGGAAATGACGACTGAAGTGGCTGCAACTGTAACAAAAAAAAAAAATCTGTCATAATTGGGAACAAATTATAAGAAAATAAACTCACTTGAGCTTTGCAAGCGTCAAGCTGCCCTAAAATCAAATGGAAGAGGGTTTAAAGGCCTCCGGCGATGTCCTTCAAGTCCCACCGATTGTAGCTCCTCAAATTGCGGGTCCCACGACGCCGACGTCGCGTGCCATCATATAAAAGACGCCATTTGGTTCATTGGAGATTGCCTGGAGTCCATTAATTGGTCAATTTGTCCTGACGTCCCTCCTGAGGCTCTAATTGTTAAATAAATTGATAAAAAGTCTTCCGTCTTACTATTGGAGCCAGTACCGGCTTAGGGCCCTTTAGGGCCCTTGGGGTCATTATATAATTGACCTCTTGGAGTTGAAAAACCTCCCCTAAAGCTTGAGGCTCCTGATAAAGTGGCTAGAATGCCCAATGGATATTCCGGCAGTAATCGGAGCATTATCCTGCAAGAAAAATTTTTTTTCGTTAAAAATCAAATAACAATAGAATAACGATTCGAAAAAACAAAATTTTTAGGGGTAACGTCCATATTTGAAGCCTTTTCTGATATTTTTATTCCAAAACTTTCGATAAAATTCGTTATTTTTACACCACCGAATCTGACTGATTTTTTTTATTTTAGGGGTTGAAATACATATCAGCCCCTTAAATCAACCCTTAAGATTCTAAATAAATTTAAAAAACTGAAATTTGTTCATTAGTTGCCGAAAAGTCGGTCCTAGAAACCAAAATGGTCTTCAAGGGTTGAACTACCATTTGGGCCTAATTTTTATTAAGTTTTGGGGCTGTATTAATGAAAAATACAATTTTGTATTATTCAGGGCTGTCTCAAGGGGTATTGAATACCCGTTCATGAGTTATTGACACGTGAATCAAAACAAATTCATTTATGTTCCTTCAGATCAAAAAAATTATTTATTACTCAACCACAGCCCAAAAACTTATCAAACTTGATAGACAGTTGGAAAAGGGATGAAAGTATATAATCAAATAATCAATCATTCATTGCAACTCGTTCATGAATTATTGTTAGATAAATTAAAAATCATAATCATATTGAAGCACTTGTGTTCCCTCGGGACAAAATATGAATTTTTTCCTAAACCTGAGCTCCAAATGTTGTATAACTTTGTATGTAGTTAGTCAAAGGATGCTAGTATACGTAACTGTAAAATCAATAATTTACGGAACCCTGTTAATGATTATTGACCTCAAATCTAATTTGAAGTCAATATGTACGGAGTCGTATAAAAATTAATATTATGACAGTAATACATTGAATAAAGTCTTGTTGTATTATCTTTCGAGTCCTGCAAGGACGGAACCCTAATAAATATCCCAACAGGGATAAATATTACAAGACTTTTATTGGGAATACCTATTTGATTTATTTTGGAAGACAAATGAGCAAATAATGCAACAAGATTGTCATTTTGTCTATAAACCAGCAAGTACGGAACCCTAATAATCATATAAGTATATTTTGATATTATAAGAGATCCAATTTAATCGGAATTTCAGTGAAAATATTTTTTTACCCCTGATTAGCAACGATATACGTAGGGCCATAAACCTAACAAATACGGAGCCCTATTAGGCAACTATGGCTTAAAAGTATTTTGAAGGGGTAGATACGGATCCCTTATAATCTAACTAATTAAAAATTATATCATGAGTGGGGAGTTAGGTCGAAATATGAGTAAAAGTATCTTGTTGAGCCTCAAAGTCATTACAATTAGACTTATAAGGTTTAATCCCGAACCAAACGGGTACGGAACCCTCAAAAACAAATGAAGGGACAGGAGCACCACTAGGACTCAGTTTTCTTTGACATTTGATGAAAATATTTTTTAATTCTCAAGATATTTAGGCAAATAGGCAGACATTACAGCAAACCGTTTAGACTCGAATTCAAGCGGGTACAGAACCCTAATAAATATATTAGCAAGCAAAAAAATCTATTCGAAGCTTGTTTGAACCATTTTTTACCCGAATATTATATATTTTTTGAAAAAACAGGAGGGCAAACACTCAGGAGAAAATAAATTGTCAAAAAATTTCACAGAAAAATAACTGATAGTGTAAAAATAGTAGACACTTGTTACTAAGGGTTATTCAAGCACTCGTTCATTTTTTTATATGTCACGTACCCAAATCATCTATTTGTGTTAAAATATGTGGCTTTTAAACGCATTTTTGAATTAATGTCGTCCATAGGCGCCTCCACCAAAATTTAATACAGCCTTGTGTACGGAGCCCTAAAAATCATATTAATATACCCAAAAATGATCAAAATTTGATTGCACCTGCCTCTTGAAAGTACATTTCAGCCTCCTTAGTGAAAAAAATGCTTCAAAACTCCTGCTACGTATTTTATTTTAATTTTGAAAAAGCTTAATGTCTAACAACAAATTGACTAATATTTCAGCAGGTTTTGAGATCCTTCAGGAGCTGAATCCTGCAAAAAAATCTCTTTTTTCAATATGCAAGTCTTTATTGAGATTGTTTAATCCACAAATTCCTGCTATAAATATTAAATCAGTGTTCAGTTTGCAGGATCAGAGCACCGCCCCCAGATTTCAGCTTCAGTATATTTTCAGTTCATCGTTTGGGGTTGAAGAGCGGATTAATAGTTCCACATATGAGGTACTTAGTATGCGCGTACATGACTGCTTTCAGGATATAAATTCTGAAAGTCGCTGAAATAAATATTGTCTTGTCTACTCGACAAAAGTCCCCATTCACTCCGTGAGAGGATTCTCATTGTTTCTGCTTATTATTTGCCTGAAACAAACAATTGTTTCAGGCAAGGCTTTCAATGATAAACCAAATAGATTTGTACATTGAAAAAATTCATATTAGTTTCAGGATATTTTTTTCCTGAAGAGCCATAAAACTAAACTTTTTTTGAAATTTAAAAAAAATGCTCTGCAGGAGTTTTGATGATTTTTATTTTAAGGGTAGGTAGAATATTCATCCAAGTACCACATGCAATCAATTTTTAATCAATTTTGCCCCATCAAAATGATTCTTAGGGCAACGTACCCAATTGCTGCATTAAATTTTGGTGGAGGAGCTAAAGACGTCCCCAATTGTATTTTAATTGAAATACAGGTTTTGGAAACCACTTATTCCAACACAAGCTATAAATCTGGATACCTTATACATTATAGAATGAACGAGTGCTTGAATAAGCCTTTGAAACACGTGCTTTCTGTTTTTACACCATCAGATGTTTCTTTGTGAAAGAAATTGACAATTTAATTTTCTTCGAGTGTTTGCTCAACTATTTCCCAAGGAAAATAGAATATTTGGGTAAAAATTGGTTTGAAGTAGACCCTTGATCCTTTTATGCTCACTAACAAATTTATTAGGGTTCCGTATCGCTTGAAATGAAGCCCCGAACAGTTTGTTGTATTGTCTGTCTTTTTGCCTAGTTTACTCAAGATTAACAAAATATTTTGACCAAATGTTGACAAAATTTCAGTCCTACTTAAGTTTCCATCCACTTACATGTATTTTAGGGCTCCGTACTCAATTGCCGCATCAAATTTTGGTGGAGGAGCGTAAAGACGTCCCAAATTGTATTTTGATTTAAATATAGGTTCTAAAAGCCCCATATTGTAGCACAAGCTGCAAATTTTGACATGTGATGTATGAATGAATATATGTGCCTACCAAAATGTTTATTAGGGCTCCGTACCTGCTTGAAATAAAGCCCTGAAAGGTTTGTTGCATATCTCACTATTTGCTCAGCTGGTTTGAGATAAGCAGGATATTCATATGAAAGGTCAGCAAAATCTCATCCCTAGTAATGTTTCTGTCAAATAACATGGCTACTAGGGTTCCGTATTACTTTTATAGGGGATGAAACCTTATAAATCCAATCATTATACCTATTTACATGTCTATGAAGATTAACAAGACATTTTCACCAAATTCAGCTCTTATGATATCAATTATTTCAATTATTTGATAATAAGGGCTCCGTACCTATTGGTTTCGTGATGTAGAATAATGTATTTCATGGTAATATCCCTCTATCTGTCTTTAAGGGTGAACAAGATACTTTTACATTTGTTTTGACCTAGTTCACTCCTTATGATATCAATTTTTACTAAGACGATATAGGGGCTCCGTACCACCCTCTTTCAATACTTTTTTGATGATAATTGGTTGGTAGGGTTCCGTATTTGCTAGGTTTGCGCTCGTATGAATTTTGTTGCTAATCAGAGGGTAAAAATAATATTTTTACAGGAATTCCAACAAAACTGATTGGTAATAGGCTCAATGCATACTGATATGACTATTAGGGTTCCGTACCTGTTGATTTACGGGCAAAAAAGCAGTTTTGTTGCAATATATGCCTATTTTCCTTTAAGGGTGCATAAAATTGATATATTCAATGAAAATTGGATAAAACCCTTATAATATCAAATTTTATGCCTGGATTTATTAGGGTTCCGTCTTAGTAGGATCCGAAATACAATCTCTTATGAATAAATTGAATATAATTCAAGAATTGGCAACAGGATTCCGCTGAAAGTCAAAACAAACTCTGCCCTTATAATATTTATTTTCTCTGTATAATTCGTAGGGTTTCGTACTCGTAGGGCTTCAATTTGAACTTAAGAAGTTTTGATATGATGTTTGACTGTTTTTAGAGCCCTGTAGAGTGCTGAATTACTGAAATATTAATTCAATACTTATCAGGAATATGGAACTGAATCTGTGGTTGGAAATAATTATTTATGGACAATTGGGGATGAAAATTGATTATATTTTTTCACTTGAAAGCAGAATAGGGCTTAATCTTTGTAGAATATAGATAAAAAGTACAAAATAATTGAAAGTTTTAGAGATAAAGACTTATTAGTACTGCTGAATTTGAAATAATTTGAGTTTAGAATAATGCAGATGACGTTTCAGGTACGGACATTAGATACAAATATTGTTCTTTAAAGGGTGCTGCAAGATGTGTTTGTTACTGTCAGAGCCTAAAATGCACGAGTTAGACCCCTTTTCCTACCCCATTTCAACGATTTTATAACAAAATTTGGTTATCAAAAAAACGTATGATATTTGGAAATATCGTATTAACATTTACTCTACAACCACCCAAATCAAATAAGCTTAAGCCACGCCTTCCACCCCCCACTTCAGCCGCACCCCACCACTGCTCCTGCAGGAACATCTGAGCATCGCAGGCACAGCGGTCCTGAATTCGCGATCCGGCGTTTCGCGATATTTGCGAGTGAATTTTCTCGTTTTCACGAGTTTCCCTCGAAATTTTCAAACTTTAATTGTTGCTCGAGGGGTGGGTAAACGAATTTTGTTAAAAGCTCTGTGATATTGTTGGATATTGTGACTTTAAAGTTATATTTGTGCAGTGTTGTTAAATTATTGGTGTTGATGTTAAATAATTAATTAAATGTGCTAAAAAGTTATCTAATGTCTAAATATATTGTTGATATATATTAATGGTTCGTACAAACCCCATTTTTAATTTGTTAAAGGTTTTGATAATGAAAACTAATGCTCAAATGTTTCACGTCTATCAAAATACAATTTATCATTTTTTTATGCGAAAAACAGGACTTTGATTCATTAATTCATGAAAAATGAGTGAAATATATTTTATTTGCAACAACAGGTCGTCAATTTATCTTTTTTTTATGTCTAAATGAGTTTTAAGTGGAAAATTGTGGCCCTTTTGTTGTTCTTGTACTACCAGCGAAACTTCAGCCTGAAAGAGTTTCTGAAATTTATTATCTTAGGATATTCTTGACAAAAATGATTTTTTGGTGATCTTTGACTCCAATAATCCAAAATACGTCATAATAATCCACCGTGATTCTTTTGTTTCAATGACTTATACTAAAATAGTCATTCAGGAATTTGAAGTCAAATTCAGACATTTTTTACTTATTTCAAATCAATTTTTTTGTAATATTTTTCTTAATAATGTCAGATGAAAGCTCGTTTAATAATAATTCAATCGAATTTACTACAAATTAGGCCTAATTTTCATTTAAATGGGCCTGCAATTCATAACTGTAATGATTTTTACAAATTGGACAAAACTTGGTGGAGGTGCTATCTTAAAACCACAAATTTTACAAATATGTAACAGAAAAGCCAATATACTCTGACATGAGTCAGAAAATTAGATACGAGGCATGTAGCGTACCAAACAAATCTTCTATAACAACTGTTTATAATTTTTGTCTCGCTTTCAATTGACATTTATTTTTGAAAATACTTAATAATTTTAATAAAAAATGACATGAAATACAATTGGAGGCCCTTAGTTAGTCTTTGGGTTGGGGGCCCTCAGAAAATTGGGACTGTTGCTAGATAAAAAGTGGTCAATAATGACGTAAAGACGATTTGAATAAAAATTGAGGGTAATTTGGTGGAGAAGCCACTTTAACGCTACAAATTTCACCAATACATCTTAAGGGGACAATATATTCTGACATGAGTCAGAAAATTGGATATGAGGCATGTAGCGTAGCGAATAAGTGCTTGAACAATATCTTATAACAATTTTTTGTGTCCTTGATTTAATTGATCTTTATTTGTGAAAATATTCAACTATTCAAATTATAAATGACTTCAAAACAAAATTGGGGGCCCTTAGCAAGACCTTAGAGTAGAGTCCCTCAGAAAATGAGCCCCTTGCTAAATAAAAATGATCAGGAATGACATACAGACGATTTGAACAAAAATTGCAAGTAATTTTGTTAATTTGAACTTAATATCAACTTTTCTTGAATAATAGCTCTATTATACTAATAACTGTGCAATTGGGCCCTTTAAGGCTTGACGCCCTTTATATTTTGCTATTTATGCCACCATTTAGCTGCGCTATTGTATAAAAAGGATCAATTTTTGGTAAAGTTAGTTTAAATCAAATATTTCGTCAGTAAATGACGTAATGGTACACTTTTATCAAATGATGGCTCTTTATTTACTTATAACTGTTCGTTAGGACTCTGTGAGGCCCTGTGAGGCCCATTGAGGCCAGGAATTCCTAATATTTTGCCAGTACTGCCATCATTTAACTACTCTATTGTATAAAGAAGTTCCTTTCCTGAAAACATTGAATTCGTCCAGCAATTTCAACTATAAATACCAACATGACAATGTAGGACCCTCAAACAAGTCTTTGGAACAGGGCCCACCAGAAAATTAAGATTTTTGCCCAAAAAAAAGTGTTTGAAAGTGTTATGAAGCACAATCAAGACAATTCGAATGTAAATTAAAAGTAATTCTGTTAATTCACGATTAATTCCCATTTTTTTTAAATGATGGCCCTATATATACTGTCGGTTGTATTTTGAGGCCCTCTATGGCTAAAGGGTCCTAATATTCAACCAGTTCTACCACCCTACAGTTATGTTACTGTATAAAGAAGTTCCCTTCTTGAAAACGTTAAATTGGTTCTAACATTTCGATTATAAATAGTCACAAGACAGTCTAGGGCCCTTAAAAAGCCTATTAGAAGAGCCCCTAAGTAAAACAGGGTCTTTGGTATTCAAATATGGCCAGGAATGATATATAACTACGTTAAAACAAACCGAATTAAAATTGGAAGTAGTTTTACGAACTTGGAGCTAGTACCGATTTTTTTCAAAATTATGGCCCTATAATCACAAAATACTGTGCCTTAAGGCCTTCTAAAGTTGAAGGTTTCTGAAATGATGCCTGTTCTACCACCTTTTGGTTATATTAATGTACAGAGATGAACCCCTATGGGAAAGTCAGATTGGTTTGACTATTTGAACAATAAATGGCATGACTCACAATTTAGGGCCCTCAGACCGGTCTTTATGCTAGGACCCATCAAAAAATTAGGACTGTCGCAACATAAATGACAATCAAAACGATTCGAATGTAAATTGAAAGTAATTTTGTGAATTTGCGATTAATACCCACTTTTCTGGAATAGTGGCCCTGTATCTACTAATTACTGTGCCTTAATGTCCTATACCTACTGATTGTTGTATTTTGAGGCCCTCTAAGGCTGAGTACTCCTGAAATTTTGCTAGTTTTACTACCCTATAGTTACGTTACTGTATAAAGAAAATCCCTTATGGGAATGCTGAGTGAGTTCAATAATTTCAGCAATAAATGGCCTAAAAATACTATGTTGGCCATCAGACAGGTCTTTTTCTTAAGGCCCTTTGAAAAATTAGGACTGTTGCTGTATAAAAGTGATCAAAAATGACAGTCAAGACGATTAGAATGTAAATTAAAAGTAATTTTGTGAATTTATGGTTAATATCTGATTATTCGAAATATTGGCCCTTTATCTACTAATTACTGAGTCTTAAGGTCCTATATCTACTGATTGTTGTATTTTGAGGCCCTCTTAGGCTGAGTACTCCTGAAATTTTGCCAGTTTTACCAGCTTATAGTTACGTTACTGTATAAAGAAAATCCCTTATGGGAATGCTGGGTTAGCTCATTAATTTTAGCAATGAATGGCTTAAAAATAAAATTCAGGCCCTCAGACAGGTTTTTTGTTGAAAAATTAGGACAATTGCTAAATAAAAGTGGTCGAAAATGACAGTCAAGACGTTTCAAATGTAAATAAGAAGTAATTTTGTGAATTTACGATTAAAACCAGTTTTTTTGAAAAAATGGCCCTGTATCTGTAAATTATTTAGTTTTTAGGTCCTATTTCTACTGACTGTTGTATTTTGAAGCCCTCTAAGGTTGAGAACTCCCTAAATTTTGCCATTTCTACCAGCGTATAGTTACTTTACTGTATGAAAAAGATCCTTGGTGGAAATGCTGAGTTAAGTCAATATTTTCAACATGAAATGGCATGAAATACAATGTAAGGCCCTCAGATAAGTCTTCAGGATCGGATCCTCTGAAAAATTGGGATTTTTGCCTAATGAAAGTGGTCAAAAGTGCTATGAAGTTCAATCAAAGCGATTCGAATGTAAATTGGAGGTATTTCTGTAAATTTTGGGTCAATACTCATTTTTTTTTAGATGATGGCCCTATATTTACTGACAGCTATATTTTGAGGCCCTATAAAGCTAAGGGCTCTTGATATATTACCAGTTCTACTGCCTTATAATTACGCTACTGTATAAAGAAGCTCCCTTTGAAGAATGTTGGGTTAGTTCAACTATTGCAACAATAAATGGGAAACGGTACAATGTAGGGCTCTTAGGCAAGTCTATAAAATAAGGCCCTTTAAAAAATTGGGATTTTTGCTTAATAAAAATGGTCGCAAGTGACATGAAGCTCAGTAAAAACGATTTAAATGAAAATTGAAAGTATTTCTACAAATTCAGGGTTAATACCATTTTTTTCGGAGAATATGGCCCTAAATTATCCAGCTGCTATATTTTCAGGCCCTGTAAGGCTGAAGGATTTTGACATTTTGCCAGTTTTGCCAACGTAGTTACGCTACTGTATAAAAAAGATTTCTTTTTGAAAATGTTCAGTTGATTCGATAAATGGCAACAAGACAATTTGGGGCCCTCGAAACGTCTTTAAATAGAATCCCTAAGTAAATAAGGGTAGGTTTTTCAGTAAATTAGGGTCTTTACTATTTAAAAATGTTAAAAAATAACATAAAATATATCACGACAACCCGAATGCACTATTTGCAAATTATGGCCCTATATCTATTAATTGCCTTGTTTGGGGCCCTCTCCTGCCGGAGACTTCTGACAGTCAATCAGTCCTGCTATTTTTTGACCACACCAAAGTTTTAAAAATATATTTTTAGGAAAGTTGAATTGTTTTGACATATCAGCAATAAATGGCACACAAATACAATTTAGGGCCCCTATTTAGTCTTCAGGATGCGACCCCTCATTAAATTAGGGTTGTTACTATTCAAGGGTAGTTAAAAATCAAATAAATATTTGTCAAGTCGATTTGAATGAATATTAAAAGTAATTTTGTTGAATTGAAGTTATTACTGTGCTTTGGGGCCCTTTGAGAAGTTTTCTTGTTGGGTTGGGTGACAATTTCAGCAATAAATGGCCCTCAGGCAAGTTTTCAGAGTAGGGCCCATCAGAAAACTGGGATTTTTGTTGAATAAAAGTGGTCAAAAGTGACATGAATAAAATAAAATGATTCTGTAAGTTTATTTGAAATTGAATTGAAAAAAAAGGCTTAGAAATCTCCGTCAAGAAGTTATTTACCAGAATGATGGTGCTCCTGCACATTCCCCTTGACTGACAAGTCAACAAAACTACAATTAGACTTAAAGGACGAACAGGAAGGCCTAAATTGAGGACTACAAAGTCCATTCTCCACTAAAGACTGTACTGCTCTTAATCTTTCAGCACTGTTAATGTTCTCAATTACAGAATATACCAACAATGAAACTAGCTGCAAATGCTGTGCGGTGAACTGATTTATTTTGTATAACATTGTGGTTACGTCTAAACAGAGCTCAACCTAATTACATAAACGTTTGTAAAAGGCATTCAAGTGATATGTTCACTCATATGGAGCTCAATTTGTAGAGGACAGTAAAATAAAACATTGAGGGAGGATGCTTCAATAAATAGGCATCAATTTATTTTGACAATTGTCAGAAAGGATGTCTTTTGTGAAAACAACTTTTCACGAACCAGCAGATCATTTTGAACAGATAATTGAAGGGTTGTCAGCTTTTATATTAAAGGTAGAATCGATTATGCATTTTGAAACGACATTGCTTCTTCTGTTTACTATTCAGAAGTTTGCGAACTTAGTTCGAAGTTAATAAAGTTGTATGTTCAACCTAATGAAGATTTGAATAGCTTTTGATGAGCAGGACTCAGAAAAATGTCCTGATTTGCCTGAAATACTTAAATTAGTACATCCCTGAAGTCATATTTACCAAAAAATTGATGTAATTTGAAGGTTAAAATAAAAGAGCTGTTCATCGGCTGTTCACCGTTTTCTCAGAAACAGAGCTTGTTAAACACAACAGCTCATTATAAAACCAATAAATAATTCTTGAACAGCTTTTTTTCAACCAATAAACAGCTTTTGAACAGCTTTTAAACAGCCTCCCACACACATTCATTTTTATTGCGTGTGAAATTGTATCCAGTGTTATTTCAGCTCAGCAAAGCTCAAATTTTATATTCACTCTAGTAATTCCGCAATAATATTTACCTACTGAATTTATAACACTCCAAATATTTATCCAACAATATTTTAAGGGTGAAACTCCACGTTTGTAAGTCAGAATTACAAGATAAACAGCAGGATAAAAATAAATTGAAAGCTTTTTCACAAAAGGTAAAAATAAATAGGTAAAATATGGAATTGCTTGAAAAGCTCCATGGTAGTCACAATTCCGTTCAAATTCTTAGATTAAATGTAGTTTTTGGGGTTAAATTGTGCTTGAAACTTTCTCTGGCACCCCGCCAGCATAAAATTTCTACACATGTTGAACAGAAGCTTGCATTAATATCTATCAAAAAATAACAGCTAAAAAACTTTATTTCAAAAGCAATTTCGCTATTTCTTATAATAAAAACTTGAATTCATTTGTTATTAAATGAAATTATAGCCTTTATTATGTTTAGCACCCTACAGAAAACATTTTCATTCTTTAATTTCTTCATTGGTGTCAGTTCCTTCCTGCTGGTCCTGAATTCTTCAGGTCGTGGTAATTATCTGAATTTTGCTTTCAAGGTCATACTAATGAATCAAAATTTCATCCCCGATCACGATCCGATCAAATATCTTATTTAAAATGGCTACTAAAACGTCCACTCTTCGAAGTTCAAGTGCTTCGCACTTTGGTCCCCCACCGGGTGGCAAACTTCGGTAATTCCAAATGGCCATTTATTATTGATCAAGATGATCCGTACTAACAGCTTCATGTACTGAAACTCCTATTCTTCCGACAAACAGGGTCCGTACATGGGCAATATTTGTTAAAGAGGTCGACGGTCTTCCTTTTCGGTGGTCGTTTTTAAATCAGGCCTTCACCGGGTGCCAAGCTCCGATAATTACAAACTGTCATGAATAATTGATCAATATGATCCGTACCAACAACTTTATGTTCTAAAATTCATATTTTTACGACTAACAGGGTCCGTACATGGGCAACATTTGTTGAAGAGGTCGATGGTCTTCCGTTTCGGTGGTCGTTTTTAAATCAGGTCCTCATCAGGTGGCAAGCATCGATAATCACAAACTGTCATTAATAATTGATCAAGATGATCCGTACCAACAATTTTATGCACTGAAACTACTACTTTTCCAAATAATAGGGTTCATAAATGGACAATATTTGTTTAAGAGATCGATGGTCTTTCTTTTCGGTGGTCGTTTTTGAATCAGGCCTTCACCGGGTGGCAAGCTCCGATAATTACAAACTGTCATGAATAATTGATCAATATGATCCGTACCTACAACTTTATGTACTGATATTTATATTTTTCCGACTAACAGGGTCCGTACACGAGCAATATTTGTTGAATAGATCGATGGTCTTCCTTTTCGGTGGTCGTTTTTAAATCAGGCCTTCACCGGGTGCCAAGCTTCGATAATTACAAACTGTCATGAATAATTGATCAATATGATCCGTACCAACATTTTTATGTACTGCAATTAATATTTTTCCGACTAACAGGGTCCGTACACCAGCAATATTTGTTAAAGAGATCGATGGTCTTTCTTTTGGTGGTCGTTTTCAAAACAGGCCTTCACCGGGTGGCAAGCTTCAATAATTACAAACGGTCATAAATAATTGATCAATATGATCCGTACCAACAACTTTATGTACTGAAATTCATATTTTTCCGACTAGCAGGGTCCGTACACGAGCAATATTTGTTGAATAGATCGATGGTTTTTCTTTTCCGTGGTCGTTTTTAAATCAGGCTTCTATAGGGTGGAAAGCTCTGTTAATTCTAAACGGCCTATTATAGTTGATCAAAATAGTCCGTACGAACAACTTAATGTACTGAAACTTCTATTTTTCCGACTAACAGGGTCCGTACTTGACCAATATTTGTTAATTGAGGACGACGGTCCACCTTTCAGGTGGTCGTCTTCAACGCCCTCTCTGCCTTTTTTGAATGACTTGATCCAATTATAAATTGAAGTTTTATCTGAAAGAATGTTCCCTTGAACAGTTATTAAGAATACGAGGGTCGTAGATGAGCTCCATTACAATTTAACCCATAGTTCAGAAATGGGGCTAATCAAAAAAGCTCAAAAATGGACAATTTTTAAATGTTCATAAGTATTGCTAGGGGCAAGCTAAAGTGAAAATTTTTCATAATTTGATAAAATATGGCCTAAATATTTATTTAACATTTAGATTCAGTTCGTACGATAACTCGTACAAAAATGGCAGGACTTTTCCTGAAACCTCCTTGATATACTCTCATACGGTCTATCAGTCTTTAATAAACAGTTATTACCCCTGTAAAGGTGCTAAATCAGGAAAATATGTCTCTAAATCATAGTTATAGGCTCAATTATGATATGTTAATAAAATTTGATCCAAAAAGTTGAAAAAATCCTCTTCAAAACGACTATAAATCAACTAGAGTGTTTGGACATTTCTGGACGCTATTCAAACATTCAAGAGTCTTTTTGTTCATACATCCTACTTTAAACTTAACAAGCTTTGATTTCAAACATCAAATTTTGTTTGTGGTGGAGTACCACATCAAAATATACCCCAATACATCCCTGATGTGGCGATTCCTGCAACAGACCTGTTGTCAATGACATGAATTGGAGTTGAATAATGGGGCGCCATTTAACGGTCACGTGATGTGTCATCCACATACGGACGAACACACACATCAGCATTAAGGGTAGAGGAATTTGTATACCATATGAGGGTTGTATGTCAGCTACTATGTACATCGTACAAAAAAATTCGTAGAGCTCACAGCCAACTCCGAAATGGTTAATACTCTTGTACAACCCTAAATAGGGATCAGATTCACCGCCCACATTTGCTTATTCAATTGTAATCTAGCAGAAAATACGATACCATCCCCTAAAGTGATAATTATAGAAATGTAACAACAGTTTCGAATAATCTCAATATTAGTAATTTCAGTTGGGCATTGAGGGTGTTTTGGAACTACCCTAGCAACTCAAATCCCTGAAACTTGATCCGTTATGATTTACAAGCATCATTTGTATAATAGCACCCTAGAAATATATCTAAACCTCCCTTAATTCAGAACAAATCAATCCAACAAGCTTTTATAAACATATAATGTCTCCCAGTGATTGAATGAGGCCAAACCGGTAAATTGAATCAGAAAACAGAATGAAGGTGGATCAAAGTTTCATCTTTAGGCACTATTTGATCCAAAAAGTTGATTGGACTCTCCACAAATCAACTTGGATGTTGTTTGATGGTTTCCGTACGCAAAACTTCTCGGGCTGATCCGAGCACATATTGATTTTTCTGTCTGTTCTTCTATTCCTGGATCATGAAAATGAGTCAAATTTCCATCTTTAGTCATCACTTGATCCTAAAAGTTGACTGAATCCTCCACAAATCAACTGGAGTGTTCAAATGAATCCTTCATAAATCAAAGTAGATATTGTGACTTCCAGTCCTGCTGCTTTTCGTACGTAAATCTTCTTGGGCTGAGCTGAGCCAGCATATATCTACTTTTTCGACTGTCTTTTGTTCCTGGATCACTGAAATGAATTGAAGTCTCATTTTCAATCATTAATTGATCCACATAGTTGAATGAATTCGTTACAAATCAACTTGAATGTTGTTTGTTGGTTTCCGCACCCAAACCTTCTTGGGCCAAGCTGAGCCAATATTTATACACTTTTTTGGCTGTTTTTTTGTTCCTGGATCATAAAAATAAGTCTGAATTTGACCTTCAGTCAGTATTTGATCAAAATATTCAAGTAAACCCTCTTTAAATCAACGTAAATGTTGAGTCTTTCAGCCCTGTTTGTTTTCGAGCTCAAAATTTCTTGGGCCGGAGTGAATCAACAAATATCAACCTTTTTGACTGTCGTTTTGTTTCTAGATCATAAAAATAGAACAAAGTTCCATTTACAGTCACCATTTGATCCAAATTGTTGAATGAGTCCTCATCAAATCAACTTGAATGTTGTTTGCTGGTTTCCGTACGCAGGACTTCTTGAGCCAAGTTTTGTCAGCATACATTCACTTTTTTGGCTATTCTCTTGTTCCTGGATCATAAGAATAGGCCCAAATTTCATCTTCGGTCACTATTTGATCAAAATATTTAAATAAATACTCTTTAAATCAACGTAAATGTTAAGTCTCTCATTCCTGTTGGTTTTCGAACTCAAAACTTCTTGGACCAGAGTGAACCAACAAATATCAACCTTTTTGACTGTCGTTTTATTTCTGGATCATAAAAATAGATCAAAGCTTTATTTACAGTCACCATTTGATCCAAATTGTTGAATGAGTCCTCAACAAATCAACTTAAATATTGTTTCCGCACGAAGAACTTCTTGGGCCGAGTTTAGCAAGCATACGTCCACTTTTTTGGCTGTTCTTTTGTTCCTGGATCTTGAGGATAGATCCGAATTTAATTTGATAAAAATATTCAAGTGAACCCTCTTTAAATCAACATAAATGTTGAGTCTCTCAGTTTTGCTGGGTTTCGAAATCAAAGTTTCTTGAGCCAGAGTGAACTAACAAATATCAACCTTTTTGACTGTCTTTTATTCCTTAATCATAAAAATGGATCAAAATTTCATTTTCAGGGACAATTTGATCCAGATTGTTGAATCAATCCTCAACAAATCAACTTGAATGTTGGTTGCTGGTTTCCGTACGCAGGACTTCTTGGGCCGAGTTTTGTCAGCATACATTCACTTTTTTAGCCATTCTTTTGTTCCTGGATCATGAAAATAGGTACGAATTTTATCTTCAGTTACTATTTGATCAAAATATTCACGTAAATCCTCTTTAAATCAACGTAAATGTTAAGTCTCTCATTCCTGTTGGTTTTCGAACTCAAAACTTTTTGAGCCAAAGTGAGCCAACAAATATCAACTTTTTTTAATGGCGTTTTGTTCCTGGATCATGAAGATAGATCAGAGCTTCATTAACAGTTATCATTTGATCAAAATTGTTGAATGAGTCCTCAACAAATCAAATTGAATATTGTTTGCTGGTTTCCGTACGCAGAACTCCTTGGGCTGAGTTAAGCCAACATACATCCACTTTTTTGGCAGTTCTATTATTCTTGGATCATAAAATAAGTCCGAATTTTATATTCAGTCACTATTTGATCAAAATGTTCAAGTAAACCCTTTTTAAATCAACGCAAATATTGAGTTTCTCAGCCCTGTTGGTTTTCGAACTCAAAACTTTTTGGGCCACAGTGAGCCAACAAATATCAACCTTTTTGACTGTATTTTATTCCTGAATCATGAAAATGGATCAAAATTTCATTTTCAGGGACAATTTGATCCAAATTGTTGAATGAGTCCTCAACAAATCAACTCGAATGTTGTTTGCTGGTTTCCGTACGCAGGACTTCTTGGACTGAGTTGGGCCAATAAATATCAACTTTTTTGACTGTCATTTTGTTTCTGAATTATAAGGATGAGTCTAAGTTGGATTTGTAGGCACTATTTAATTCAAATAGTTGCATAAATTTATCACACAAAATAATTTGGATGTTGTTTGCTGGTTTCCGTACATAAAACTTCTTGGGCCGGATTTAGTCAACAGGTCTTGATTTTTCGGACTGTTTTTTTGTTTCTGGGTTATGATAATGAACTTAAGGTCAATACATGGCTTTGTGTTATTATTAAATTATCTGGACGTCATTTTTCAAGCATATTTGTATAACTTAGCTTTTATGATAATAAGAACGGAAGAAAAAGGCATACAAAAAACATTTGCAAAGTTCATTATGTGAAAAAGCATTGTGCAAAATAAAATCATCATATTCCTTTTTTTAATAATTTTCCTGTACGTGTAAAATTTATTATTTTTAATCTTCAACCGGCATACATGTACCTTTTTGAAAAATGCAAATTCGTTGCGAAATTCTATTAATTAGAACAAATATTTACCCATTTCATCATCACATCCCTTAATTAGCAAAATATTATTGAAAACTGCTCCGTAGAAGATATAAACATGAGCAAATTGATAAATTAAAATGGATGGAAGGAAATTGTTATTTGCATGACATAGCTTGACATTTAATTTTTTTTTAATCAAAAAACAATTATATTTGTTTCTGTCATTTATTAACGATGAAGCTTCAAGTTTGACCTTTCCATTTTGTATTTTTTCCATATCAAATTTCCTGAGAGCATACTTTGTTAGTTATTTTTTTGCGGTTGTCTCCAGAAATAATTGCTTATTCCATTGGGGACATTATTTTTTCTTTAGAGCCGCAAAAAATTAGGGACATAATAAATATAATTGCAACAATCAGTCAACACTTCCAGGTCTGCAAAAATATCATTTCCTGGCAAGCATTTGTTTATTTAGTTCCAATTAAGCCCCCCTAAAATCAGTACTCATTATTGCGTATTTGCATACAGTCCTAATCAAATTTGCTCCAAGCAAAGTGATTTATCTTCCTCATGTAAACAAACTAATTAACTAGACAAGCGATTGAAGAGACAACACTAACACGCTGTTCAATTTTCGGCAGTGGTGTCTGATCTTTAACGAATTTTAAAGGATGACGTGAAAGGCATGCAGAACAAAAGGTTAAAGACAAAGGATATGCTAAAAGGGATCACATATATCAACGGAATTGTTCTACAGTCTTTCTACGCATATTTGGGCGAAATATTCGACCCGGAAATATGAAGAATGTTACATATTTTATTAGAATTTGAGCGAGAATTGAGGAATGGAGATTTATGTGAATATCTTTACACCAAATTGAAAGATCATGTGGTAGACAGCTATTTGCCCTAAAATTGAAATCCCAAGGGCTATAAGAGATTCACCAACCTTGGCAGCCCTACATGAGCCTAATCTGAGGGCAAAAAACACCCCTTTTCCGGTCCAAATCACTTAATCATGAAAATAATGCTTTAAACTTACATCAAATTGAAGGTATTTGGAAGAGGATTTTTAGGTAATTCAAATGAGTAAAATCATTGAAAATGAATCTGTTAATTACTTTAATTAATACATAATTCAGGGAAGTAATCATATTTTTCATGCCGTTATTGATTTTTGAGATCTAGCTCTTCAAATGATATCGCAGAATGAGCTTCCAATGAGGTTCCAATGGCACAACTTAAAAAATCGTTTCTGGGCCCAATGATCAAAATAGAAGATAGTTAGTTCATATTTTATGATTACTCAAGGCTTCACCTATAATTCGGTATAATTTAAATCCTGTTACCTCAAACCGTTCATGAGTTATTGTGGTTCAAGTATTTTGAAGCGTAAGATTTTTGAATGCTAACTACTGGTAATCCAAATGAGTCAAACCATTGAAAATAGATTTGTTAGTTACTTTGATCAATGTATAATTCAGGGGTGTAACCAGATTTTTAATATCGTTATTGATTCTTGAGATCTAGCTCTTCAAATGATATCGCAGGATGAGTTTCAAATGAGGTTCCAATGGCACAATTTAAAAAAACATTTTTGTGTATAAGGATCAAAATGAGGGATAGTTATTTCATATTTTCTGATTGTTTGAGGTTTCACCTATAATTCGGTATGATTCAAATCTTGATACCTCAAACCGTTCATGAGTTATTGTGGTTCCAGTATTTTGAAGCGTAGGATTTTTGAATGCTAACCACTGGTAATTCAAATGAGCCAAACCATTGAAAATAAATTTGTTAGTTACTATAATTAATATTTAATTTAAGGGTGTAACCAGATTTTTGATGTCGCTATTGATTCTTGAGATCTAGCTCTTCAAATGATATCGCAGGAGGAGCTTCCAATGAGGTTCCAATGGCACAATTTCAAAAAACGTTTCGAGGTATATAGAACAAAATGAGAGATAGTTATCTTATATTTTCTGATTGCTTGAGGCTTTACATATAATTTGGTATAATTCAATTTCTGATACCTCAAATCGTTCATGAGTTATTGTGGTTCAAGTATTTTGATGCATAAGATATTTGAATGCTAACCACTGGTAATCCAAATGAGCCAAACCATTGAAAACAAATTTGTTAGTTACTTTAATTGATATATAATTCAGGGGTGTAGCCAGATTTTTGATGTCGTTATTAATTTTTGAGATCTAGCTCTTCAAATGATATCGCAGCATTAGCTTCCAATGAGCTTCCAATAGCACAAATTTAAAAAACGTTTCTGGGTATAACGATCAAAATAAGGAATGATTATTTTATATTTTCTGATTGCTTGGAGCTTTACCTATGATTTGGTATAATTTGCATCCTGATACCTCAAACCGTTCATGAGTTATTGTGGTTCAAGCATTTTGAAGCGTAAGATTTTTGAATGCTAACCACTGGTAATCCAAATGAGCCAACCCATTGAAAACAAATTTGTTAGTTACTTTTGCTAATATATAATTCAGGGGTGTGACCAGATTTTTGATACCGCTATTGATTCTTGAGATCTAGCTCTTCAAATGATATCGCAGAATGAGTTTCAAATGAAGTTTCAATGCCACAAATTAAAAAAATTTTTTTGGATATAAGGGTCGAGACAAGATACAGTTTTTGAATATTTCCTGATTGTTTGAGGTTTTACCTATAATTTGGTATAATTCAAATCCTGATACCTCAAACCGTTCATGAGTTATTGTGGTTCAAGTATTTTAAAGCGTGAGATTTTTGAATGCTAACCACTGGTAATCCAAATGAGTCAAACCATTGAAAACAAATTTGTTATTTACTTTAATTCATATTTAATTCAGAAATGTAACCAGATTTTTGATATCATTATTGATTCTTGAGATCTAGCTTTTCAAATGATATCGCAGGATGAGTTTCAAATGAGGTTCCAATGGCACAACTTAAGAAAACATTTTTGGGTATAAAAATCAAAGTGAGGGTAGTTGTCTTATATTTTCTGATTGTTTTGGGCTTCATCTATAATCTAGTATAATTTGAATCTTCATATCTCGAACCGTTCATGAGTTATTGTGGTTCAAGTATTTTGAAGCGTAAGATATTTGAATGCTAACCACTGGTAATCCAAATGAGCCAAACCATTGAAAATAAATTTTCTAGTTACTTTAATTAATATATAATTCAAGGGTGCGACCAGATTTTTTTAGTCGCTATTGATTCTTGAGATCTGGCTCTTCAAATGATATCGCAAGATGAGTTTCAAATGAGGTTCCAATGGCACAGTTTAAAAAAATATTTCTGGGTATGAGGATCAAAATGAGGGATAATTATTTCATATTTTTTGATTGTTTGAGGTTTCACCTATAATTTGGTATAATTTAAATTCTGTTACCTTAAACTGTTCATGAGTAATTGTGGTTCAAGTATTTTGACGCGTAAGATTTTTGAATGCTAACCGCTGGTAATCCAAATACGTTAAACCATTGAAAATAAATTTGTTAGTTACTTTGAATAATATATAATTCAGGGGTGTAGCAGATTTTTGATGTCGTTATTAATTTTTGAGATCTAGCTCTTCAAATGATATCGCAGCATTAGCTTCCAATGAGCTTCCAATAGCACAAATTTTAAAAACGTTTCTGGGTATAAGGATCAAAATAAGGGATGATTATCATATATTTTTTGATTGCTTGGAGCTTCACCTATGATTTGGTATAATTCAAATCTCGATATCTTAAACCATTCATGAGTTATTGTGGTTCAAGTATTTTGAAGCGTAAGATTTTTGAATGCTAACCACTGGTAATCTAAATGAATTCAAGAGTTGAAGAAAAATTTTTCAGTTACTTCAATTAATATTTAATTTAGGGGTGTAACCAGATTTTTGATGTCGTTATTGATTTTTGAGATCTAGCTTTTCAAATGTTATCGCAGGATGAGTTTCTAATGAAGTTCGAATGGCACAATTGAGAAAACCTTTCTGGGTCCAAGGATCAAAATACAGAATAGTTATCTCATATTTTCTGATTGCTAAGGGCTTCACCTATAATTTGATTTAGTTTGAATCCTGATACCTCAAACCGTTCATGAGTTATTGTGGTTCAAGTATTTTAAAGCGTAGGATTTTTGAATGCTAACCACTGGTAATCCAAATGAGTTGAACCATTGAAAATAAATTTGTTAGTTACTTTAGTTAATATGTAGTTCAGGGGTGTAACCAGATTTTTGATGTCTTTATTGATTCCCGAGATCTAGCTTTTTAAATGATATCACAGGATTAGCTTCCAATGAGGTTCCAATAGCACAATTAAAAAAATTTTTTTTTGGATATAGGGATCAAAATAAAGGATAGTTATTTAATATTTTCTGAATGCTTGAGGCTTCACCTATAATACGGTGTAATTTGAATCCTGATACCTCAAACCGTTCATGAGTTATTGTGGTTCAAGTATTTTGATGCATAAGATATTTGAATGCTAACCACTGTAGATCCAAATGAGTTAAACCATTTAAAATAAATTTTTTAGTAACTTAAATTAGTATTTAATTCAGGGGTGTAACCAAATTTTTGATGTTGTTATTAATTCTTGAGTTTTAGCTCTTTAAATGATACCGCAGGATGAGCTTCCAATAAAGCACCAATGCCACAAATTTAAAGAACTTTTCGGGGTATGAGAATCAAAATGAGAGTCAGTTATCTTATATTTTCTGATTGATTGAGGTTTTACCTATAATTTGGTGTGTTTCAAATCCTAATACCTCAAACCGTTCATGAGTTATTGTGGTTTGAGTATTTTAAAACATAAGATTTTTGAATGCTAACCACTGGTAATCCAAATACGTCAAACCATTGAAAACTAATTTGTTAGTTACTTCAATTAATATATAATTCAGGAATATAGCCAGATTTTTGATATTGCCATTGGTTCTTGACTTCTAGCTCTTCAAAACTTATCACAGGATGAGCTTTTTTCCAAAATATAGAATAAGGGGGTTGTTGATCAATATATAAATGTCTAATACAACCCAATCTATTTTTTTAATATAAATATTGTTACTGTGTACTCAATATATCAGTTTGAGCCTCAAAAAAGCCAAGTGAACTATGAAAATTCCAATAGAAGACACTTAGAAGAATTGCTTATCTTAAAAACAAGTGCCAGATATTTTAATTAGGGAAAAAAATTACAACCATATATCCTATTTTTGTCAAAGGTTTTACTTATAATTTGGTATAATTATCAAAGCGATATCCTTTACTGTTCATGAATTATTGAGTTTTAGGTATTCCCAAAAGGAAATTTTCAAATGCTAACCACTGGTGATTAAAAACAGCTAGCTTGCTAAAAACTATTTTGTTAGTTACTTCAATAGATGCTAAGTAAAGGGGTGTTATCAGATTTTTTATATTGTTGTTAGTTTTCAAGTTCTAGCTCTTCAAAAAATATTGCAGGATGAGCTTTTCCTCAAAATATAGAAAAAAGTTGATAATTGGGATATTGATAAACGTATAAGTATTTTTTTATGTATATATAATGTTGATGTACATTCTGTATATGAGTTTGAGCCCCAAACACACACAGTGTTCTTTTCAAGTCCCAATTAAAAACTTTCGATAGAACTGCTTACATTGAATGTAAATTTTCAGGAACTGAAATCAACTTGAAGAATAAAAATCTTATATTAGCTACTTGCAGATGACTTCACCCATAATTTGGTATAATTTTGAACCTGATACCTCTAACAGTTCATGAGTTATTGAGTTTTCAGTATTTTAAGGCAAGAGATTTTTGATTGCTAACCACTGGTAATCCAAATGAGTAAAATGGTTGAAAATAGATTTGTTAGTTACTTCAATACATGGTTAATACAGAAATGTGATCAAATTTTTATTGCTTTAATTTGTATTTGAGTTCTAGCGTTTCAAAGAATATTGCAGGAAGAGCATCTTTCAAAAATACAAAAAAACAATTAATATTTGGGGGGTTTTTGAATGTATTCTAACCACTGGCGATGTAAATGAGCAAATTAGAAATAAATTTTACATTTATATACGAAAAATTGAGCCTCAAACTAGTCAAGTAATCTATGATAGCTGCAATAGAAGAATTGCTCACATTAAAAGTAGATTATCAGGGGTTGAGATTCAAGTGGAAAATAACAACCCCATATTATCTATTTGTGAGGGTCTTCACCTATAATTTGAAATTTGAAGCTCAATACCTCAAACCGTTCATGAGTTATTGGGGTTTAAGTATTCTCAGCAGGAAATTTTTAAATGCTAACCACTGGTGATCCAAATGAGTGAAATGGTTGAAAACAAATTTGTTAGTTACTTCAATAGATGAAGAATGCAGGAGTGTAGTCTTATATTTGATGTTGATTTTAGTTTTTGAGTTCTAGCTCTTCAAAGAATTTTGCAGGAGTAATTTTTACCCAAAATACATTAAAATATTATTAATTTTAGTTTTTAATATTGTATTTAGAGTAGAGCATCCCTTATACAACTGGAAATCCGATATATGTAATTTAATATTCCCAATAATATTATTTTTGTATTATTGCATGTCAATATTTTCCATATGTATTCAATGTAATAATATTCCATTATTATGCATATGAACTGTCATGAATACAGTTTTATTTATTCTAAATATTCAACAGATGAATACACAATACGATAATTTGATGATGTTCATCAGTATAGTTTGATTGTGGACCGAAAGTTGGTACATCAACAAGCTAATAGTAATATTTGAGCTTAAGAGAAACTGTATTGATATTCTGACAAGTTAGGGCCTCTAGGCACAGTATTTAATTGGGCCTCTAAGGTGGTGCGAAAGCTCTACAGTTGTAAATAACACTTGCTACGCTACACCCATATCCAAACTTCTGAATATTATTTTTTCCAGTTTTCAAATCAAATTTTGTGTCTTAATGTACGAAGTAACCAAACCATCGACCGAAACTCAAGCTAACAAAATTAAAAAATGATTCTGTGTTAATAAATCGTGATACCGCAGACCAAAAAAGAAACGTCAGCCTTTACTCGAGCCTTAAGTAAACCAACGTTGTGAGTTAAAAGTTCTAAAATAAATTAATCTAAGAGTAGAGTAGACTCCAGTTCTTCATGGGATCAGTGCTATTTACTGGTGAGTGGATAATGGTGAACTAAAAGGATAAAAATGTTGGGGGTGGACATGTTTGAGGGCATCCGGAACAAGAAGTCGACGCTTTCCAGGTTCTTGTCACAGTCTCTGTAAGTATTTCTCCCGCAAAATTATCAAAAAGTGCTGAATGAAATAGGTTACCATTGAGAAATGTAAATTACTCGAAGAAATTAAATTGGGAACAAAAGCAGTTTTAGAAATTAGCCCAAAAAGGATTGTTACATTTCTTTATTTGAACGATTCAGGGTTGAATAACTTTCAAGTGGTTTCAGGCTGTGAAACTGTGAGATTCCAATTGTATTCGTGAGTCACTGTATGAAATTAGGAGTACAGAATTAATTTACGACACAACAGGGATGAATAAATCCAAGATTATAAACGCTGTATCATATTTCAGAATGATGTTGTGTATTACACGACTATATGAGGCTGTAAAACACTTATTTCATATATGAAGCGTCAAGTTTACCGCAATTTATTGCAAAATAAAAAACGTGAGTTGATGTACAATAAATTTGAGATTGTTTTGTTAATATTTTGCAAAATACAGGCCCTAAACATCAAGTTTTCCAGAAGATACAGCCGTCACAAAATTGATGAAAATATACTACTGATGTTGAGATGCTGTGACCAAACCGGTGAAAATATACTACTAATGCCAAAAGTGCTGTGATGAAACTGGTGAAAACTTACTACTTATGCTAAAAGTAGTGTGACGAAGCCAGTGTACATACCGACGAAAATAGTACTACTGAAAAAAATTAATGTAATTATGAATGCAATTTTTACTTACGTCAGTGATCTAAATACAGCAAGGTCATAATGGCGATCTGGAAGCTCAGTATTTGCATGGCTGCCACAAGCCCACGAGCTTAATCGTTGTTATTACTCTCGTGTTAATTAAGCGTATCTGGAGCGAGCTTCCGTGCAGGCTCGTATTCAGGAATTGGAGGAAATTGAAGGGATGAAGATGGCAGATGACTACATTTTTCGGTTGGGGGTGAATTCCGTGGTGGAGAGTTCAGATTTATCCAGGAAATAATATCTGCAAATAAAATTTTCATGACAGACAAATTAATCAAGAAAATGTTCAAGAAGAATGTAAAGACGTTCTGTAATAAAAGTTATATTAAAAGCAAGCGACATTCTGGCGTCTTTTAGTTAAATACTCGTCTGGGATGTGACTCGAATAATCAAATTCAATAATAAATAAAGTAGTTTTCCAAGTTTTTATTGATGCAATCAACTGTTTTAAACTCAATTAATATAATTTCACATCGATTGATCACAAAGTACGAGTTTATTGTTCGTAACGAACAATTAAATCATTTCTCTTGAACATAAAATTAATTTATTATTAAACCAGCAACGGAATTCAATTCAAACTTTGTGCGAGTACTGCAGAGAGATGAATGTATCCACAAAATAATTACGAATCACCAATTATTATTAGTTCATTAGTTATAAGGGGTGAAACCTCATCATCCCCCTATCGAAACATATAATTCATTCATATCTGAATCATTCAACAAAAAAAATTTAAACTCCATATGAATACTAGAAAAAGATAAAAGTATCAGAAAAAAATTGATTGGGGTAAAAATCATTATGAATCCATGAGTTATTAGCCCTGAAACTCAAATTTTCAATTGAAGTCACGTATCATTACTGTCCTCTTGAATTATATAATTGATTTATAATTCAATTAGCGGCCAAAAAAAGTTTCATACTTTGTGTGAATATCAAGGAGGGATAAATGTATTCATCAAATAATTACGAATTACCAATTAATATTAGTTCATGAGTTATGAGGGCTGAAACTCATCATCCCCTTCTCGAAACTTATAATTCATTTATATCTGAACCATTCAACAAAAACAATTGAAACTGAACTCAAATACTTAAGAAGGATTTATGTATCTAAAAACAATTGATTGGGGTGGAAATCGTCATGGATCCATGAGTTATTAGCCCTGAAACTCAGATTTCCAATTAAAATGACATATCATTACTGTCCTCTTGAAGCAATTAATTAATTTATAATTCAATTAGCGGCCAAAAAAAATTTAAACTTTGTGTAAATATCAAGGAGGGATGAATGTATTTATAAATAATTACAAACCACCAATTATTATTAGTTCATGCGTTATAACGGATAAAACCTCATCATCCCCTTCTCGGAACTTGTAATTCATTTATATCTGAACCATTCAACAAAAATAATTGAAATTTAACTGAAATACCTAAAAAGGATTAATGTATCTAAAAACAATTGAGGTTGAAATCATTATGGATCCATGAGTTATTAGCCCCGAAACTCAGATTTCCAATTAAAGTAGCATATCATTATTGTCCGCTTGGAGTTTTATGATTAATTTATTATTCAAGTGGTGGCCCAGAAAATTTCAAATTTTGTGTGAATATCAAGAAGGGATGAATGTATTCATGAAATGATTACGAATTACCAATTAATATCAGTTCATGAGTTATAAGGGACAAAACCTCATCATCCCCCTCTCGAATCTTATAATTCATTTATATCTGAACCATTCAACAAAAACAATTGAAACTCAATTCAAATAACTAAAAAGGATTAATGTATCTAAAAACAATTGATTGGGGTGGAAATCATTATGAATCCATGAGTTATTAGCCCTGAAACTCAAATTTCCAATTGAAGTCACGTATCATTACTGTCCTCTTGAATTATATGATTGATTTATAATTCAATTAGCGGCCAAAAGAATTTCTAACTTTGTGTGAATATCAAGAAAAGATGAATGTATTCATGGAATAATTACTAATTACCAATTTATATTAGCTCATGAATTATAAGGGCTGAAACTCATCATCCCCCTCTCGAGACTTATAATTCATTTATATCTGAACCATTCGACAAAAACAATTGAAGCTCAATTCAAGTATTCATAAAAGATTAATGTATCTAAAACCATCAATTGGGGTGGAAATCATTATGGATCCATGAGTTATTAGCCCTGAAACTCAGATTTCCAATTAAAATGCCATATTATTACTATCCTCTTGAAGCAAATAAATAATTTATAATTCAATTAGCGGCCAAAAACCTTGAATAGGAATAACATATCTAAAAACAATTGATTGGGGTGGAAATCATCATGAATCCATGAGTTATTAGCCCTGAAACTCTGATTTAAAATTGAAGTGACATATCATTACTGTCCTCTTGGAGTAAATAATTAATTTTTAATTTTATTGGTGGCCAAAAAATTTCCAAACTTTGTGTTGATATCAAGGGGGGGTGAATGTATTTACGAAATGATTAAGAACTATAAATCATTATTAGTTCATGAGTTATAGGGGCTGAAACCTCATCATCCCCCTCTCGAAACTTATAACTCATTTATATATGAACCATTCAACAAAAACAATTGAAACTCAATTAAATATCTAAAAAGGATTAATGTATCTAAAAACAATTGATTGGGGTGGAAATAATTATGGATCCATGAGTTATTGCCCCGAAACTCTGATTTCCAATTAAAGTAGCACATCATTACTGTCCGCTTGGAGTTTTATGATTAATTTATTATTCAATTAGTGGTCGAAAAAGATTCAAACTTTGTGTGTGTACTGAAGAGGGATGAATGTATTACCGAAATCATTGTGGGATACCAGTCGTCATTTGTTTATGTACTAGCAGGACCGAATCTCGTTATTCCATGTTCTTTCGAAATTTATAATTAATTCATGGCTCAACCAGTTGTCCCAAACATTTCAATTTTTTTGTGGATACAAACAAGACATTAGTGTATTCATAAAGTGAATGTGGGATACTAGTCGTTATTAATTCATTTGTTATTAATTTCGGAACTTAGTTTTCTTCCAAAAGTATTGTTCCATCTTTGCTCCCGTGGAACAAATGATTTATTTATAGCTAAACCAGTTGTCTGAAATAACCCCTACTTCGTATAAATACTTTAGTGGGATAAGTGCAATTGTGGGATAATTATGGGATACCGGTCATCATTTGTTCTTATGCTTGCCAAACCGAATCTTGTTATTCCAAATATTGTGTCAAATATGTTTTTTCGAAATATTTAATTAATTTATGGACAAACCAGCAGTCGAAAACATTTCAAATTCAGTGTAAGAACGGACAAGGCTTAACTCAACTTGTGACAGTCATCAATTATTCATTTGTTATTATCACCGAAACTTCATTTTATCTCAAAAATATTGTTTTATCTTTATTCCCGTGTAACAAATGATTTATTTATAACTCAACCAGCGGTCTGAAACAATCCCTACTTTGTACAGATACTGAAGTGGGATGAATGTATTTGTGAGATAATTATGAGATACCGATCATCATTTGTTCATATGTTAGTAAGACCGAATCTCGTTATTCCAAATATTGTGTCAAATATGTTCTTTCTAAATATTTAATTAATTTATGAGTAAACCAGCAGTCGCGAACATTTCAAATTCAGTGTTAGTACGGACAAGGCTTGACTTAACTTGTGAAATAAATGTGGGATGACAGTCATCAATTTTTCATTTGTTATTAATACCGAAACTTCATTTACCCTCAAAAATATTGTTTTATCTTTGCTCCCGTGGAACAAATGATTTATTTATAGCTCAACCAGTGGTCTGAAACAATTCTCACTTTCAACCAATACTGAAGTGGGATAAGTGCATTTGTGGGATAATTTTGAAATATAAATCATTATTTGTACTTAAGCTAGCAGGACTGAATCTCGTTATTCCAAATATTGTATTAAATATATTCTTTCGAAATATTTGATTGATTTATGGTTAAACCAGCAGTCGCAAACATTTCAAATTCAGTGTGAGTACGAACAAGACTTAAGTTAACTTTTAAAATCAATGTGGGATGACAGGCTTCAATTATTCTTTTGTTATTAATACCGAAACTTCATTTTCTCTCAAAAATATTGTTTTATCTTAGTTCCCGTGAAACAAATGACTTATTTATAGCTTAACGAGCAGTCTGGAACAATCCCTATTTTGTACAAATACTGTAGTGGGATAAATGTATTTGTGGGATAATTGTGGGATACCAATCATTATTTGGTCATGTGCTAGCAGAACCGAATCTTATTATTCCAAATATTGTGTCAAATATGTTCTTTTGAAATATTTAATTAATTTATGGGTAAATCAGCAGTCGTAAAAATTTTAAATTCAGTGTGAGGACGGATGAGGGATGAGTGTAACCCTGACGTGAATATGTGATATGAGTCATTTGTTCTTCATGGGTTATAAAGTCCGAAACTCGATTTTCCAGTGGAAAAATTCATCAATCTCAAAATTCTTGTCAACACTTTTTTTATCCCACTTTCCTTCAGCAAAAAATGGACTATGCTATGTTTCTGACAAGCTACTCGGACGGTAAATGGAACATTTACCACTCTAGCAAGTCCTTTTGCTGTACGAAAGATGGGAGGTGTTTCCAGAGAACACAGAAAGAACAAAAAGTTTTATAATGAAATTTTCCGTTGCATCAAAGTGGTGAACTTTCACAAGTATTTGATTGAAATAATTTTAGTTTAATGTTGACGGTTTGAAGTTGAGGTTATTGTAGAGCCCAGATGCGAATGCAGAAATTCCTAAAATTCAAATTTTATGCAAAGTTTCTGGACTCTAACTTGCAATGCATTGACTAGTGACAACCCTTTCATTCATTGCAGCCAACTACGTCAAAGAAAAGCAAAACAAGCTTGACGTCGCGAATTTCGAAGGAATACGAAATTCTGCTTGTTGACATGGTCGTGAGTGTTTTGTTTAATGTCTTTTGCGTTGCCAGGCAACGTGGATTTACATGAAAATTTAATTCTTTCATTTGATCCCAAATCTTTGTAGGGTTTGCTGGAAAAGATCCCTCATGAAATATTAACTTCAGAACTGGATGAAAGGATATGTTTACAGGATGAGAATTGATGGATATGTGATGAATGCTGCCTTAAACTACCCCCTTTAAATATTCTCAAGCCTCAATCTCAAAATTTATGCTTTCAAGATAATTAATTTGTCCTGTGAAATTATCAATTTCCATTCCCTCCCATCCTCACAAACACAAGCCGAATACCTCCTTCAACCCCTCATTTCTCGCCCCTTTCACAAGCATCAATTTATCTCAACAGATACCTCCCTATAATCGAGCAAATTCGATACAATGCTGAATATATCCGAATTCCTTTAATTGTCGCATCTTTGGCGCCGTGGCGCTAGTGCTGCCCTCCCACCCCTGACCTAAATTCCAAATAGGGATAAGCTTCTAGATTAAGGGAAGCGTTAGATTCATTCAAGTGTTTGTTGCTAAAAGCTACCCAGAAGGCAAATAGAAAAGACGTGTTCTGATGTTTGGATAGACTGACTTCCCAATGTGGGTTGATGAACAAATAATCGAATTGGGGTGGATTCTTAGGGTTGATTATATCAGTAATGAAGAGAGGCAACATTTTTGAGAGAAATTTGTAGGCTATAAGTCAATAAAATAGCTTTTCTTCGTCTTGAATTGAGCAATAAATAAACAGAATATGATTCAGACATCCATTTACATTTTAAAGGACCATTCATGTCCTTGAAGAAAGGAGAGACCAAAATTCAACAATTATTAAACATACATTCAAAAAGAAGCTTTTTTAGGTAGATTTTTGTGTTAACATACCGAAAAGTAGCTTTTTGCTGGCTTGAAACTTAGAACAAATAGGCAAAATATTATTCAGACATTGAAGGACAATTCCAGTCCTGCAGGATGAGAAATATTGCAATAAAAGTATGAATAATCCTGAGAAATGTCCTTAAAGACAAATTTTTATGTTACTAGACCGAAAAGTAGATTTCTCTCGGTTTGAAAGTTGGAATAAATGGACAGGACATTATTCAGACATTGAAGGAATATTCTAGTCTTGCAGGATCAAAAGTATTTCAGTGAAGGTATCAATAATTCTGAATAATGTGCTTCGAGACAAATTTTTATGTTACCAGACGAAAGAGTAGCAGTTTCTCATTTTAAGGGTTAGAATAAATGGGCAGGACATTATTCAGATACTGAAGGACAATGCTAGCTCTGCAGGATGGAAAATATTGCAGTAAAGGTATGAATAATCCTGAAGCAGGTTTTTCAAGATAAATTTTTATGTTTTCATACGAAAACGTAGCTTTTTCTCGGTTTAAAAGTTGAAATAAATGGGCAGGACATTATTCAGATAAAGAAGGACAATTCTAGTCCTGCAAGATTGAAAATATTGCAGTCAAGGTGTGAATAACTTAGAAGAATGTTCTTCAAGACAAAATTGGCTGTCACTAGACGAAAAAAAAGGCTGTTTTTCGATTTAAAAGTTGGAATGAATGGGCAGGACATTATTCAGACATGAAAAAAAATTCTTGTCCTGCAGGATAAAAAATATTGCAATAAAGGTATGAATAATCCTGGAAACTATCCTTCAAGACAAATTTTTATGTTATCAGACAAAAAAGCACCTGTTTTCTGGTTCAAAACTTAGAATTAATGGGCAGGACATTATTCAGACATAAAAGGACAATTCTAATCCTGCAGAATGAAAAAAATTGCAGTAAAGATATGAATAATCCTAAAGAATGTCTTTCAAGATAAACTTTTATGTTACCAGACAAAAATGTAGCTTTTTCTTGGTTTAAAAGCTGGAATAAAAGGGCAGGACATCATTTAGACACAGGAGGATAATTCAGATCCTGCAGAATGAAAAATATTGCAGTCAAGGTGTGAATAACTCAGGGGAATGTTCTTTAAAACAAAATTTCATGTAACCAGACGAAAAGAAAATCTGTTTTCCGGTTTAAAAGTTGGAATAAATGGGCAGGACATCATTCAGGCATAAAAGGACAATTCTAGTCCTGCAGGATGAAAAATATTGCAGTGAAGGTATGATTAATCCTTAAGAATGTCCTTCAAGACAAAGTTCCATTTAACCAGACGCAAAAGTAGCTTTTTTTGGCTTGAAAGTAGGAATGAATAAGCAGGACATTACTCAGACGTTGAAGGACAATTCTGGTCCTGCAGGATGGGAAATACAGTAGTGAAGATATGAATAATTTTGGAGAATGTTCTTTAAGACAAAATTTTACGTTACCAGACAAAAAGGTAGCTGTTTTTCGGTTTAAAAGTCAAAATAAATGGAAAGGACATCATTTAGACAGTAAAGGACAACTTCAGCCTTGCAGGATGAAAAATATTGCAGTCAAGGTATGAATAATTCAGAAGAATGTCCTTGAGAACAAATTATTATGTTACAAGACAAAAAAATAGCTGTTCCTCAGTTCAAAAGTAGGAACGAATAGGCAGGACATTATTCAGACATTGAAGGACAATTCTAATCCTGCAGAATGAAAAATATTGTTGTAAAGGTATGAATAATCCTGAAGAAAGTTCTTCAAGACGAATTTTTATATTACCAGACAGAAAAAGTAAATGTTCTTCATTTGAAACTTGGAATAAATAGGCAGGACATCATTCAGACATTTAACGACAGTTCAAGTCCTGCAAGATAAAAAATATTACAGGTGAGGTATGAATAATTCAGAAGAATGTCCTTTAGGACAAATTTTTATGTTACCAGACGAAAAAGTAGCTGTTCCTCGGTTTAAAGGTTGGAATGAATGGGCAGGACATTTTTTAGACATTGAAGGACAATTCTAACCCTGCAGGACGAAAAATATTGCAGTTAAGTTATAAATGATCCTGGAGAGAATTCTTCAAGACAAATTTTTTTGTTACCAGACAGAGAAGTAAATGTTTTTCCATTTGAAACTTGGAATAGATAGGCAGGATATCATTCAGACATTTAACGACAGGTCAAGTCCTGCAGGATGAAAAATACTACGGTAAAGGTATGAATAAATCAGAAGAATGTCCTTTGGGACAAATTTTTATGTTACCAGACGAAGAAGTAGCTGTTCCTCGGTTTAAAGTTTGGAATGAATGAGCAGGACATTATTCAGACATTAAAGGACAATTTTAGTCCTGCAGGATAAAAAATATTGCAGTAAAGATATGAAAAATCCTGAAAAATGTTCTTGAAAGCAAATTCTCATGTAACTAGACAGAAAAATAGCTGTTTCTCGGTTTAAAAGTTGGAATGAATGAGCAGGACATTATTCAGACATTGAAGGACAGTTTTTGTCCAGCAGGATGAAAAATATTGCAATAAAGGTATGACAAATCCTGAAAAATGTCCTTCAAGACAAATTTTCATGTAATCAGACCAAATAGTAGATGTTTTTCACTTTAAATTTAGTATAAATGGGCAGAATAATATTTAGACATTAAAGGACAACTTCAGGTACATAATATAAGGTTTTCAGTAAGATAGAAAAGAATTGTTTCAAGAAATGCTCCTTGAGATGAGTTTTTGTGCTAGCAGGCGGGAAAATAGCTATTTCTGGCTTAAAAGTTAGAATTCAATGGCCAGGATTTGATTCAGACAATGAGACAACAAAGGACAATTAAAAACTTGAAGAAATCACGCATATGAGGAAAAAAGGATAAATTGTTCAGAATAATGTTCCTCGAAATCAATTTTCATGTAACCAGCCGAGAAATTAGCTTCTTCCTGGTATGAAAGTTGAAATAAATGGGCAGGATATAATTCAGACATTCAAGGATAATTTAAATGTTAAAAGATCAATCAATTGCTCAGAATAATATTCTCCGGGATGAATTTTTGTGTTATCAATCAAAAATTCAGCTTTTTCCTGGCTTGAAATTTGAAACGAATGGGCAGGATATGTTTCAGGCATTAAAGGATAATCAAGATAAGGAATATTTTGAGAAATGGATAAATTTTTCAGAATAATGTCCTTTGAGACAAATTTTTGTGTTACCAGTCAAGAATTCATCTGTTTTCTGGCTTGAAAATTGATTTTAATAGGCAGGACTTGGATTAAACAATAAAGGACAACTCAAATCTTGAAAGTTCAAGAATAGTACAAGGAAGGAGTGAGTGATTCAAAATAATATCTTTCAAGATGAATTTCTGTGTTTCCAGTCGATAATCAACTATTTTCTGGCTTCAAAGTCTAAATGAATGTTCAGGATATAATTTAGACATTAAAGGACAATTTAAATGCTGGCAGATCAGGACTCTAATACAAAAAAAATAAATTGCTCAGAAAAATGTCCTCCGAAATAAATTTTTGAGTTACCAGTCGAGAATTCAATTGTTTTCTGGCATGAAAGTTGGACTGAATGGGCAGGATATAATTCAGACAATAAATGACAGATCAAGCTTAAATTTTTGTAGTACTAGGCGGGAAAATAGCTGTTTCCTGGCTAGAAACTTGGAGTAAATTAACAAAATATGATTAAATTGCTAAACTACATTACAAAGGATAATTTTTGTCCGGAAAAAATAAGAAACTTTTGAATGTGACACTAATGGAGCAAATAGTTTAATAAAATAATTTTTGTGATGAATTTTTGTGCTACTAGGCTGAAAAGTGGCTGTTTTCAGGCTTAAAATGATTCAGATGTTGAGCTTCAATTCAAAGGACAATATCCATGTGGAAACATGAAAAAAACAATTGAACATGACAGTAAAAGGAAAGATAACTCAAGATAATGTTTTTTGTGATAAATCTTTGTGCAACTAGGCTGAAAAGTAGCTGTTTTCAGGGTTGAATAGACAGGATATGATTCAACTGTGAAATTACATTTCAAAGGACATTTTTCATGCTGCAGAATAAAAAAAACAATTGAATATGACAGTAATGGAATTAATAATTCAGGATTATGTTTTTTCTGATAAATTTATGTGTAACTAGGGCAAAAAGTAGCTGTTTTCAGGCTTGACTGGACAGGATGACATTCAGATTTCAAATTACATTTCAAAGGATAATTCCCATATTTAAAAAAGAAAAAAACAGTTGAATTTGAAAGCAATGATATAAAAGGCTCAAGAAATTATTTTCCAATTGGATTTTTGTGTCACTAGGTAGAAAAGTAGCTGTTTTCTGAACTAAAAACTGGAATAATAGACAGGACCTGATTCAGACAATAAAATTCAATTTAAAGGATAATATTGTGCAAGTAGACAATCCAATTACTTAATTTGATTTATTGATAGCATTAATCTTCGTTTAATTGATGTTATGACATCATATTTGCTATTAATTCCAATTAAAAGCATTCATTTTGACAGTATTAATTTGATATATCCTAATTTACTTATTTATTGATTAATTTGGTATGACTGCAGAATTGTAAGACCAAATTTTCATTAAATATTGGCTGAGATTTCAATTGCATATTATGTCGTCAACATATTCTTCTGTAAAACTCTTTCTGTCACATTTTGAAAGGCACTGCTCATTCCTATAGCCTGTAGATGTTATTTCGAACATCTTACAAGTAAGAAAAGACAATTTTGTTTGTATTTCATGGCCTACTGCACACAATATACCCTTAGACAATGTTTGTGTATAGACTTTATAAAAACAATATTTTCTGAGATATAGTCAAGATATTAATGTAAAAACAACTTGAAAGGGCTGTAGAATTATTATTTATACTCTTGTTTATTCACCTCTTCAAGAATTTTCGGAAAAAAACTAGTAAAATCAAGAATAGAGCAGTTTTTATATCAGACCAACTTTAGAAATAAAAATATTGAATGGGGTGAATTGAAAATAGGATTTTTGGCTGAAAAATTAAAGGTTTCAACTCAAGCTTCTCCAAAATTGAAATATAGAGTATCTAGTATCTGAAAATATCCAAAATTTGGATCAAAACGTGCTTGGAGATTTTTATTTTGATCCAAATGTCAATAAAAAGTATGAAAAAACTTGGAATTCTTTCCTTTGATATGAAAGCTTAAATGGAGACGTTAAAAAAAGGGTCTAGCCAAAAATATAGCCTCCGAAGTTCAGGCTATTCAACTCTGATAAGAGAATTATCAAAACATATTTAAGATATGTGTTTTTAAATCATTAAAAGCATGATTAAAGCACATTTCTGCTACGTAATTTAATAATTCACATTTCTGAATGATTTTCAGTCCTTTTGAATCGGAATTACCCTTCTTCTTCAATTTAGAACCGCTCAAAACTGTATTCTACTCAGAAATCGATATCAGTATCCATTTTAGTTCAGCTACTCGCCGCAGAGCACTACTGGTTTGTAGAGCACCGCTTTCCTGCAGAGCTTTAGCAGTTTGCAAGCTTTACACTCGTGGCGCCACCAACAGGATATTTAACTCCCATTCTGGCCACTAGATGGACCCTAAAAGCTCTGAATTCAGTTTAGAATCGATAAAGCTTCCATTTTTTGAGCTCTAAAATATTGATTTAAAATAAATGAATAAAATATGTTTCTCTTTGTTACAGGTAAGTCCACTTCCGGAATTTTCTTTCTTCACATAGATGGTAAAGTATTTATTATAATAAATTGAATTTCAAAGAAGATGCTTCAATCTTGACGCAGAAGATGAGAACAAGTGACAATCCCCAGTCAGAAACAAACAAAACAGTTGAAAGTAATCAGACTTGTATTCAGGGTCCTGCTTGTGTTGCGACAGGACAAAAACTCGTAATGAAAACGACACTAGCGCCATGTGGCGGTTAATCACAGAACTCGTTAACGAAGCGACTGTCGCCTCTGATAGACATTTCTTTTTCTTGTGTTTTATGTTCAAAGTTTTGTATAACGTCCGTCTGCGATTCGTGTCAGAGTTTAGCGATACAAACAAGCGAAAAAACAATTTTTGTATGTATTTTTTAAGGGTTGAGTGTTGGAACGTTTGTCTGTTTGGCTGTCAAAGTAATGTAGCTTGCTAATTGAATAAATAAAGGGACCGTTCTCAAGAGATTCACAGACAAAATATTTTTTTTCTTAAATAAAAGACGGATTGTAAAATTAAGGGTTAAACCTGATTTTTTGTTAAACTGTACTCCATACGTTTCTCGCCGAAAATTTATTTTACTATTTTGCGATTGATATTTTGGAAGATATGTCTTGAAAATGTGAGAGCTTTTTGTTCCGTAATTAAACCCCTGTACTCCTAGGGTTGATAGTACAGGGTTGAAATTTCATTAGATACAAATGACATTGATTAATCTTTCAGCATTGGAAGTTAGCAGATTTTCAACCCCCTAACCAGCAGACTTGGAGAATGAAGGGTTGAAACTGATTTCATACTAAACTGTACTAAATAAGCCTCTCAACAACACCTGGTTTATCATTTTATACAGTAAGTGTTTTAGGAGATACGAGCCTTGAATTTTAAATATATATGACAGATGTATGCCGCAACATTGAGCCCTCTACACTCTGAAGGTTGAAAAATAAAGAATCGGAAATGAATTTATATCATGAAACAGTTTTTTTTTTATTGGACTATCTATATTATTTTCGAGGATGGATTAAGGACTTAAAAGATTTAGCATATTTTCAGTTTATTCCCTGTGAAATCTGTATTTGTTGTCCAATTGCTTTGAAATTTGGAACATTGATAGTATATGAAATGCCTGATCGATTGATACTATTGGCGATCAAATATTATAAATATTTTTATTAGATCTTGAGCCCCCGCTTCCAGCTCCGCTTCCGCTATATTTATTTTTACTATTGATATCTCGGGCACTAACCTCCAGAAACAATTTATTTCTCAAGAATCGTCATCTCCGCCTATGAAACAATATAATTTCATGCCAAACTCAAAATATTTGGAATCAAAAATTTTAATATTTTTTCTCAAGTGTTATCCCTTGTAATGAATTAAAGATTTTGCCTATTCTCAGTTTATTCGCTGTGAAATCTGTATTCGTTGTCCAATTGCTTTGAAATCTGGAACATTAATAGTATATGAAATGCCTGATCGAATCATACTATTTGCGATCAAATATTCCTAATATTTCATAAGAATTTGAGCCCCCGCTTCCAGCTCCGCTTCCGCTATATTTTTTTATATTATTGATATCTCGGGTACTAACTTCCAGAAACAATTTATTTTTCAAGAATCGTTATCTCCAGCTATGAAACTATATAATTTCATGCCAAACTCAAAATATTTGGAATCGAAAATTTTAATATTTTTTCTCAAGTGTTATCCCTTGTAATAAATTAAAGATTTTGCCTATTCTCAGTTTATTTGCTGTGAAATCTGTATTCGTTGTCGAATTGCCGTGAAATTTGGAACATTGATAGTATATGAAATGCCCAATCGATTGATCATATTATGGATCAAATATTCCTCATATTTTCGTGAGAATTTGAGCCCCCGCTTCCAGCTCCGCTTCCGCTATATTTTTTAATACTATTGATATCTCAGGCACTAACCTCCAGAAACAATCTGTTACTCAAGAATCGTTATCTCCGGCTACGAAACTATATAATTTCATGGCAAACTCAAGATATTTGGAATCGAAAATTCAAATATTTTTTTTCAAGTGTTATCCCTTGTAATAAATTAAAGATTTTGCCTATTCTCAGTTTATTTGCTGTGAAATCTGTATTCGTTGTCGAATTGCCGTGAAATTTGGAACATTGATAGTATATGAAATGCCCAATCGATTGATCATATTGGCGATCAAATATTCCTCATATTTTCATAAGAATTTGAGCCCCCGCTTCCAGCTCCGCTTCCGCTATATTTTTTAATACTATTGATATCTCAGGCACTAACCTCCAGAAACAATCTGTTCCTCAAGAATCGTTATCCCCGGCTATGAAACTATATAATTTCATGCCAAACTCAAAATATTTGGAATCGAAAATTTTAATATTTTTTCTCAAGTGTTATCCCTTGTAATAAATTAAAGATTTTGCCTATTCTCAGTTTATTTGCTGTGAAATCTGTATTCGTTGTCGAATTGCCGTGAAATCTGGAACATTGATAGTATATGAAATGCCCAATCGATTGATTATATTGGCGATCAAATATTCCTTATATTTTCATGAGAATTTGAGCCCCCGCTTCCAGCTCCGCTTCCGCTATATTTTTTAATACTATTGATATCTCAGGCACTAACCTCCAGAAACAATCTGTTCCTCAAGAATCGTTATCCCCGGCTATGAAACTATATAATTTCATGCCAAACTCAAAATATTTGGAATCGAAAATTTTAATATTTTTTCTCAAGTGTTATCCCTTGTAATAAATTAAAGATTTTGCCTATTCTCAGTTTATTTGCTGTGAAATCTGTATTCGTTGTCGAATTGCCGTGAAATCTGGAACATTGATAGTATATGAAATGCCCAATCGATTGATTATATTGGCGATCAAATATTCCTTATATTTTCATGAGAATTTGAGCCCCCGCTTCCAGCTCCGCTTCCGCTATATTTTTTAATACTATTGATATCTCAGGCACTAACCTCCAGAAACAATCTGTTCCTCAAGAATCGTTATCCCCGGCTATGAAACTATATAATTTCATGCCAAACTCAAAATATTTGGAATCGAAAATTTTAATATTTTTTCTCAAGTGTTATCCCTTGTAATAAATTAAAGATTTTGCCTATTCTCAGTTTATTTGCTGTGAAATCTGTATTCGTTGTCGAATTGCCGTGAAATCTGGAACATTGATAGTATATGAAATGCCCAATCGATTGATTATATTGGCGATCAAATATTCCTTATATTTTCATGAGAATTTGAGCCCCCGCTTCCAGCTCCGCTTCCGCTATATTTTTTAATACTATTGATATCTCAGGCACTAACCTCCAGAAACAATCTGTTCCTCAAGAATCGTTATCCCCGGCTATGAAACTATATAATTTCATGCCAAACTCAAAATATTTGGAATCGAAAATTTTAATATTTTTTCTCAAGTGTTATCCCTTGTAATAAATTAAAGATTTTGCCTATTCTCAGTTTATTTGCTGTGAAATCTGTATTCGTTGTCGAATTGCCGTGAAATCTGGAACATTGATAGTATATGAAATGCCCAATCGATTGATTATATTGGCGATCAAATATTCCTTATATTTTCATGAGAATTTGAGCCCCCGCTTCCAGCTCCGCTTCCGCTATATTTTTTAATACTATTGATATCTCAGGCACTAACCTCCAGAAACAATCTGTTCCTCAAGAATCGTTATCCCCGGCTATGAAACTATATAATTTCATGCCAAATTCAAAATATTTGGAATCGAAAATTTTAATATTTTTTCTCAAGTGTTATCCCTTGTAATAAATTAAAGATTTTGCCTATTCTCAGTTTATTTGCTGTGAAATCTGTATTCGTTGTCGAATTGCCGTGAAATTTGGAACATTGATAGTATATGAAATGCCCAATCGATTGATCATATTATGGATCAAATATTCCTCATATTTTCGTGAGAATTTGAGCCCCCGCTTCCAGCTCCGCTTCCGCTATATTTTTTAATACTATTGATATCTCAGGCACTAACCTCCAGAAACAATCTGTTACTCAAGAATCGTTATCTCCGGCTACGAAACTATATAATTTCATGGCAAACTCAAGATATTTGGAATCGAAAATTCAAATATTTTTTTTCAAGTGTTATCCCTTGTAATAAATTAAAGATTTTGCCTATTCTCAGTTTATTTGCTGTGAAATCTGTATTCGTTGTCGAATTGCCGTGAAATTTGGAACATTGATAGTATATGAAATGCTAAATCGATTGATCATATTGGCGATCAAATATTCCTCATATTTTCATAAGAATTTGAGCCCCCGCTTCCAGCTCCGCTTCCGCTATATTTTTTAATACTATTGATATCTCAGGCACTAACCTCCAGAAACAATCTGTTCCTCAAGAATCGTTATCCCCGGCTATGAAACTATATAATTTCATGCCAAACTCAAAATATTTGGAATCGAAAATTTTAATATTTTTTCTCAAGTGTTATCCCTTGTAATAAATTAAAGATTTTGCCTATTCTCAGTTTATTTGCTGTGAAATCTGTATTCGTTGTCGAATTGCCGTGAAATCTGGAACATTGATAGTATATGAAATGCCCAATCGATTGATTATATTGGCGATCAAATATTCCTTATATTTTCATGAGAATTTGAGCCCCCGCTTCCAGCTCCGCTTCCGCTATATTTTTTAATACTATTGATATCTCAGGCACTAACCTCCAGAAACAATCTGTTCCTCAAGAATCGTTATCCCCGGCTATGAAACTATATAATTTCATGCCAAACTCAAAATATTTGGAATCGAAAATTTTAATATTTTTTCTCAAGTGTTATCCCTTGTAATAAATTAAAGATTTTGCCTATTCTCAGTTTATTTGCTGTGAAATCTGTATTCGTTGTCGAATTGCCGTGAAATTTGGAACATTGATAGTATATGAAATGCCCAATCGATTGATCATATTGGCGATCAAATATTCCTCATATTTTCATGAGAATTTGAGCCCCCGCTTCCAGCTCCGCTTCCGCTATATTTTTTAATACTATTGATATCTCAGGCACTAACCTCCAGAAACAATCTGTTCCTCAAGAATCGTTATCCCCGGCTATGAAACTATATAATTTCATGCCAAACTCAAAATATTTGGAATCGAAAATTTTAATATTTTTTCTCAAGTGTTATCCCTTGTAATAAATTAAAGATTTTGCCTATTCTCAGTTTATTTGCTGTGAAATCTGTATTCGTTGTCGAATTGCCGTGAAATTTGGAACATTGATAGTATATGAAATGCCCAATCGATTGATCATATTGGCGATCAAATATTCCTCATATTTTCATGAGAATTTGAGCCCCCGCTTCCAGCTCCGCTTCCGCTATATTTTTTAATACTATTGATATCTCAGGCACTAACCTCCAGAAACAATCTGTTCCTCAAGAATCGTTATCCCCGGCTATGAAACTATATAATTTCATGCCAAACTCAAAATATTTGGAATCGAGAATTTTAATATTTTTTCTCAAGTGTTATCCCTTGTAATAAATTAAAGATTTTGCCTATTCTCAGTTTATTTGCTGTGAAATCTGTATTCGTTGTCGAATTGCCGTGAAATTTGGAACATTGATAGTATATGAAATGCCCAATCGATTGATCATATTATGGATCAAATATTCCTCATATTTTCGTGAGAATTTGAGCCCCCGCTTCCAGCTCCGCTTCCGCTATATTTTTTAATACTATTGATATCTCAGGCACTAACCTCCAGAAACAATCTGTTACTCAAGAATCGTTATCTCCGGCTACGAAACTATATAATTTCATGGCAAACTCAAGATATTTGGAATCGAAAATTCAAATATTTTTTTTCAAGTGTTATCCCTTGTAATAAATTAAAGATTTTGCCTATTCTCAGTTTATTTGCTGTGAAATCTGTATTCGTTGTCGAATTGCCGTGAAATTTGGAACATTGATAGTATATGAAATGCCCAATCGATTGCTCCTATTGGCGATCAAATATTCCTGATATTTTTATAAGAATTTGAGCCCCCGCTTCCAGCTCCGCTTCCGCTATATTTTTTAATACTATTGATATCTCAGGCACTAACCTCCAGAAACAATCTGTTCCTCAAGAATCGTTATCTCCGGCTATGAAACTATATAATTTCATGCCAAACTCAAAATATTTGGAATCGAAAATTTTAATATTTTTTCTCAAGTGTTATCCTTTGTAATAAATTAAAGATTTTGCCTATTCTCAGTTTATTTGCTGTGAAATCTGTATTCGTTGTCGAATTGCCGTGAAATTTGGAACATTGATAGTATATGAAATGCCCAATCGATTGCTCCTATTGGCGATCAAATATTCCTGATATTTTTATAAGAATTTGAGCCCCCGCTTCCAGCTCCGCTTCCGCTATATTTTTTAATACTATTGATATCTCAGGCACTAACCTCCAGAAACAATCTGTTCCTCAAGAATCGTTATCTCCGGCTATGAAACTATATAATTTCATGCCAAACTCAAAATATTTGGAATCGAAAATTTTAATATTTTTTCTCAAGTGTTATCCCTTGTAATAAATTAAAGATTTTGCCTATTCTCAGTTTATTCGCTGTGAAATCTGTATTCGTTGTCGAATTGCCGTGAAATTTGGAACATTGATAGTATATGAAATGCCCAATCGATTGATTATATTGGCGATCAAATATTCCTCATATTTTCATGAGAATTTGAGCCCCCGCTTCCAGCTCCGCTTCCGCTATATTTTTTAATACTATTGATATCTCAGGCACCAACCTCCAGAAACAATCTGTTCCTCAAGAATCGTTATCTCCGGCTATGAAACTATATAATTTCAGGCAAAACTCAAAATATTTGGAATCAAAAAATTTTAATATTTTTTCTCAAGTGTTATCCCTTGTAATAAATTAAAGATTTTGCCTATTCTCAGTTTATTTGCTGTGAAATCTGTATTCGTGTTCGAATCGCCGTGAAATTTGGAACATTGATAGTATATGAAATGCCCAATCGATTGATTCTATTGGCGATCAAATATTCCTGATATTTTTATAAGAATTTGAGCCCCCGCTTCCAGCTCCGCTTCCGCTATATTTTTTAATACTATTGATATCTCAGGCACTAACCTCCAGAAACAATCTGTTACTCAAGAATCGTTATCTCCGGCTACGAAACTATATAATTTCATGGCAAACTCAAGATATTTGGAATCGAAAATTCAAATATTTTTTTTCAAGTGTTATCCCTTGTAATAAATTAAAGATTTTGCCTATTCTCAGTTTATTTGCTGTGAAATCTGTATTCGTTGTCGAATTGCCGTGAAATTTGGAACATTGATAGTATATGAAATGCCCAATCGATTGATCATATTGGCGATCAAATATTCCTCATATTTTCATGAGAATTTAAACCCCCGCTTCCAGCTCCGCTTCCGCTATATTTTTTAATACTATTGATATCTCAGGCACTAACCTCCAGAAACAATCTGTTCCTCAAGAATCGTTATCTCCGGCTATGAAACTATATAATTTCAGGCAAAACTCAAAATATTTGGAATCAAAAAATTTTAATATTTTTTCTCAAGTGTTATCCCTTGTAATAAATTAAAGATTTTGCCTATTCTCAGTTTATTTGCTGTGAAATCTGTATTCGTGTTCGAATCGCCGTGAAATTTGGAACATTGATAGTATATGAAATGCCCAATCGATTGATTCTATTGGCGATCAAATATTCCTGATATTTTTATAAGAATTTGAGCCCCCGCTTCCAGCTCCGCTTCCGCTATATTTTTTAATACTATTGATATCTCAGGCACTAACCTCCAGAAACAATCTGTTACTCAAGAATCGTTATCTCCGGCTACGAAACTATATAATTTCATGGCAAACTCAAGATATTTGGAATCGAAAATTCAAATATTTTTTTTCAAGTGTTATCCCTTGTAATAAATTAAAGATTTTGCCTATTCTCAGTTTATTTGCTGTGAAATCTGTATTCGTTGTCGAATTGCCGTGAAATTTGGAACATTGATAGTATATGAAATGCTAAATCGATTGATCATATTGGCGATCAAATATTCCTCATATTTTCATAAGAATTTGAGCCCCCGCTTCCAGCTCCGCTTCCGCTATATTTTTTAATACTATTGATATCTCAGGCACTAACCTCCAGAAACAATCTGTTCCTCAAGAATCGTTATCCCCGGCTATGAAACTATATAATTTCATGCCAAACTCAAAATATTTGGAATCGAAAATTTTAATATTTTTTCTCAAGTGTTATCCCTTGTAATAAATTGAAGATTTTGCCTATTCTCAGTTTATTTGCTGTGAAATCTGTATTCGTTGTCGAATTGCCGTGAAATTTGGAACATTGATAGTATATGAAATGCCCAATCGATTGATCATATTGGCGATCAAATATTCCTCATATTTTCATGAGAATTTGAGCCCCCGCTTCCAGCTCCGCTTCCGCTATATTTTTTAATACTATTGATATCTCAGGCACTAACCTCCAGAAACAATCTGTTCCTCAAGAATCGTTATCCCCGGCTATGAAACTATATAATTTCATGCCAAACTCAAAATATTTGGAATCGAAAATTTTAATATTTTTTCTCAAGTGTTATCCCTTGTAATAAATTAAAGATTTTGCCTATTCTCAGTTTATTTGCTGTGAAATCTGTATTCGTTGTCGAATTGCCGTGAAATCTGGAACATTGATAGTATATGAAATGCCCAATCGATTGATTATATTGGCGATCAAATATTCCTTATATTTTCATGAGAATTTGAGCCCCCGCTTCCAGCTCCGCTTCCGCTATATTTTTTAATACTATTGATATCTCAGGCACTAACCTCCAGAAACAATCTGTTCCTCAAGAATCGTTATCCCCGGCTATGAAACTATATAATTTCATGCCAAACTCAAAATATTTGGAATCGAAAATTTTAATATTTTTTCTCAAGTGTTATCCCTTGTAATAAATTGAAGATTTTGCCTATTCTCAGTTTATTTGCTGTGAAATCTGTATTCGTTGTCGAATTGCCGTGAAATTTGGAACATTGATAGTATATGAAATGCCCAATCGATTGATCATATTGGCGATCAAATATTCCTCATATTTTCATGAGAATTTGAGCCCCCGCTTCCAGCTCCGCTTCCGCTATATTTTTTAATACTATTGATATCTCAGGCACTAACCTCCAGAAACAATCTGTTCCTCAAGAATCGTTATCCCCGGCTATGAAACTATATAATTTCATGCCAAACTCAAAATATTTGGAATCGAAAATTTTAATATTTTTTCTCAAGTGTTATCCCTTGTAATAAATTAAAGATTTTGCCTATTCTCAGTTTATTTGCTGTGAAATCTGTATTCGTTGTCGAATTGCCGTGAAATTTGGAACATTGATAGTATATGAAATGCCCAATCGATTGATCATATTGGCGATCAAATATTCCTCATATTTTCATGAGAATTTAAACCCCCGCTTCCAGCTCCGCTTCCGCTATATTTTTTAATACTATTGATATCTCAGGCACTAACCTCCAGAAACAATCTGTTACTCAAGAATCGTTATCCCCGGCTATGAAACTATATAATTTCATGCCAAACTCAAAATATTTGGAATCGAAAATTTTAATATTTTTTCTCAAGTGTTATCCCTTGTAATAAATTAAAGATTTTGCCTATTCTCAGTTTATTTGCTGTGAAATCTGTATTCGTTGTCGAATTGCCGTGAAATTTGGAACATTGATAGTATATGAAATGCCCAATCGATTGATCATATTGGCGATCAAATATTCCTCATATTTTCATGAGAATTTGAGCCCCCGCTTCCAGCTCCGCTTCCGCTATATTTTTTAATACTATTGATATCTCAGGCACTAACCTCCAGAAACAATCTGTTCCTCAAGAATCGTTATCCCCGGCTATGAAACTATATAATTTCATGCCAAACTCAAAATATTTGGAATCGAAAATTTTAATATTTTTTCTCAAGTGTTATCCCTTGTAATAAATTGAAGATTTTGCCTATTCTCAGTTTATTTGCTGTGAAATCTGTATTCGTTGTCGAATTGCCGTGAAATTTGGAACATTGATAGTATATGAAATGCCCAATCGATTGATCATATTGGCGATCAAATATTCCTCATATTTTCATGAGAATTTGAGCCCCCGCTTCCAGCTCCGCTTCCGCTATATTTTTTAATACTATTGATATCTCAGGCACTAACCTCCAGAAACAATCTGTTCCTCAAGAATCGTTATCCCCGGCTATGAAACTATATAATTTCATGCCAAACTCAAAATATTTGGAATCGAGAATTTTAATATTTTTTCTCAAGTGTTATCCCTTGTAATAAATTAAAGATTTTGCCTATTCTCAGTTTATTTGCTGTGAAATCTGTATTCGTTGTCGAATTGCCGTGAAATTTGGAACATTGATAGTATATGAAATGCCCAATCGATTGATCATATTATGGATCAAATATTCCTCATATTTTCGTGAGAATTTGAGCCCCCGCTTCCAGCTCCGCTTCCGCTATATTTTTTAATACTATTGATATCTCAGGCACTAACCTCCAGAAACAATCTGTTACTCAAGAATCGTTATCTCCGGCTACGAAACTATATAATTTCATGGCAAACTCAAGATATTTGGAATCGAAAATTTTAATATTTTTTCTCAAGTTTTATCCCTTGTAATAAATTAAAGATTTTGCCTATTCTCAGTTTATTTGCTGTGAAATCTGTATTCGTTGTCGAATTGCCGTGAAATTTGGAACATTGATAGTATATGAAATGCCCAATCGATTGCTCCTATTGGCGATCAAATATTCCTGATATTTTTATAAGAATTTGAGCCCCCGCTTCCAGCTCCGCTTCCGCTATATTTTTTAATACTATTGATATCTCAGGCACTAACCTCCAGAAGCAATCTGTTCCTCAAGAATCGTTATCTCCGGCTATGAAACTATATAATTTCATGCCAAACTCAAAATATTTGGAATCGAAAATTTTAATATTTTTTCTCAAGTGTTATCCTTTGTAATAAATTAAAGATTTTGCCTATTCTCAGTTTATTTGCTGTGAAATCTGTATTCGTTGTCGAATTGCCGTGAAATTTGGAACATTGATAGTATATGAAATGCCCAATCGATTGCTCCTATTGGCGATCAAATATTCCTGATATTTTTATAAGAATTTGAGCCCCCGCTTCCAGCTCCGCTTCCGCTATATTTTTTAATACTATTGATATCTCAGGCACTAACCTCCAGAAACATTCTGTTCCTCAAGAATCGTTATCCCCGGCTATGAAACTATAAAATTTCATGCCAAACTCAAAATATTTGGAATCGAAAATTTTAATATTTTTTCTCAAGTGTTATCCCTTGTAATAAATTAAAGATTTTGCCTATTCTCAGTTTATTCGCTGTGAAATCTGTATTCGTTATCGAATTGCCGTGAAATTTGGAACATTGATAGTATATGAAATGCCCAATCGATTGATTATATTGGCGATCAAATATTCCTTATATTTTCATGAGAATTTGAGCCCCCGCTTCCAGCTCCGCTTCCGCTATATTTTTTAATACTATTGATATCTCAGGCACCAACCTCCAGAAACAATCTGTTCCTCAAGAATCGTTATCTCCGGCTATGAAACTATATAATTTCAGGCAAAACTCAAAATATTTGGAATCAAAAATTTTAATATTCTTTCTCAAGTGTTATCCCTTGTAATAAATTAAAGATTTTGCCTATTCTCAGTTTATTTGCTGTGAAATCTGTATTCGTTGTCGAATCGCCGTGAAATTTGGAACATTGATAGTATATGAAATGCCCAATCGATTGATTCTATTGGCGATCAAATATTCCTGATATTTTTATAAGAATTTGAGCCCCCGCTTCCAGCTCCGCTTCCGCTATATTTTATAATACCATTGATATCTCAGGCACTAACCTCCAGAAACAATCTGTTCCTCAAGAATCGTTATCTCCGGCTACAAAACTATATAATTTCATGGCAAACTCAAGATATTTGGAATCGAAAATTTTAATATTTTTTCTCAAGTGTTATCCCTTGTAATAAATTAAAGATTTTGCCTATTCTCAGTTTATCCGCTGTGAAATCTGTATGTGTTGTCCAATCGCTTTGAAATTTGAAACATTGATAGTATATGAAATGCCTAATCGATTGATACTAGTGGCGATCAAATATTCCCAATATTTTTATAAGTATTTGAGCCCCTGCTGCCAGCTCCGCTTCCGCTATATTTTATTATACTATTGATATCCCGGGCATTAACCTCCAGAAACAATCTCTTTCTCAAGAATTGTTATCTCCGCCTATGAAACTATATAATTTCATGCCAAACTCAAAATATTTCGAATCGAAAATTTTAATATTATTTCTCAAGTTTTATCCCTTGTAATAAATTAAAGATTTTGCCTATTCTCAGTTTATTTGCTGTGAAATCTGTATTCGTTGTCGAATTGCCTTGAAATTTGAAACATTGATAGTATATGAAATGCCTAATCGATTGATTCTATTGGCGATCAAATATTCCTAATATTTTCATAAGAATTTGAGCCCCCGCTTCCAGCTCCGCTTCCGCTATATTTTTTAATACTATTGATATCTCAGGCACTAACCTCCAGAAACAATCTGTTCCTCAAGAATCGTTATCTCCGGCTACAAAACTATATAATTTCATGGCAAACTCAAGATATTTGGAATCGAAAATTTTAATATTTTTTCTCAAGTGTTATCCCTTGTAATAAATTAAAGATTTAGCCTATTCTCAGTTTATCCCTTGTGGAATCTGTATTTGTTTTCTAATCACTGCGAAATTCCGAACAATAGTAGTAGATAAAAAGTTTAATCGATTGATACTATTTGCAATTGAATATTCTCAATATTTTAATGAGAATTTGAGCCCCCGCTTCCGGCTCCGCTTCCGCATTTTTTTTTATATTGTCGATATTTCAGAAACTTACCTCCAGAAATAATTTTTTCCTCAAGAATCGTTATCTACGCCTATGAAACTATATAATCCCATGCCAAACTTAGAATATTAGGAATTGAAAATTTTAATATTTTTCCTCAAGGTTTATCCCTTGTAATATATTTAAGATTTTGCCTTTTTTTCAGTTTATTCCATGTGAAATCTGTTTTTGTTGTCCGATTGCTTTGAAATTTGAAAAAGCAGTAATATATGAAATGCCTGATCGAATCATTTCTTTGGCATCAAAATATTCCAAATATGCTCCCAAATTGTGACATGTATTACGCTGTTATGAACTTTGGTATAGTTTGGGGTGATATTCTGGATAAAAATTGAAGGGATGGTACTAAAAATGATGTACGGCCCTCTGGAGATTACCCAGCAATAATTTTGATCTATTGGTCGCATTTTATATATCATGTTTCTGATATAACCAGCCATTTGTTCTGTTAATGATTTCCTGCTGATGTTCGTACCAAATATATTGATAATGCTTGAAATAAAAGAATAAACAATAGTATGAGTAATATTTCAATGGATCCACCCAAAAAATCAATCATATCTCATGGAATGATCAAAATGTACAAGAAATATCCATCTATTACTCATGTTCAAAATGTGAGTTACCTTTAAATGTTTTTTGCGTCAAAATCCATTCGAAATCACCGCATTGCTCATTTAAATACAGCCCCGTTCGTTCTAGCTTCAAGCATCCGAAATTTCCATAAAAAATCGTTCAAATAACAACGCGAGAACTTTTTCAGATGTTTGTCCTGAAAAAGGATATTTTATATCTTATTAATGCAGTACCCATCTTCATGAGCTTATTCAAGTATTGGGAACTGCTTTAATACAATAATAAATCACCACAGCTCCCGAAAAGTAATTTCAATTCAATATTGTTGAGAGATATGTAACACAAAAAAATCCATAAACTTTTCAAAGAAAATTCAATTAAACTAAAAGCAAAACGGGCGAAATGTCTTATCTACAAAACAATTGAGCATTGGAGAAACAAACAAGAACCCTTTATTCCGTTACAGCTACTAAAAAAGAGGTAGTAAAATATTTTTAATATTGAGTGACGGTAGGTCTTATGCTAGCTTTTCTCTATTCCTCCTAAAAAAGTTATTTGGGCACCAGAACGAGTATTTGGAGCTGCGTACTATGATTAATACAATTAAATACAATAATTATTTTATAATTCTAAGGGGTTGATGATAATTATTGAAGGGTGAAATTTTGGGCCTGGCATCTTGCTAATTTCAAAATTACTCCTGCTGGGCAGTGAAACCCTGTTTATAACGAGTAATCGGTTATTAAATATACAAATATTAATAAATTTGTAGTCCTATTCTTAGGGGTGGAAAGTTGGGGGAAAAAATTGACCTGGGTTGAAATTTCTCAAGGATTACGATTTTGTAATCAAAATACACCTATTTCAACTTATTGTCGTTGTTGTTTTGTTTTTTATCGCCTGCCAAATTAATTAATTGTTCTAAATTTTGTACCTGCTTTTTCCAGATCTCATTCCGATAGTAAACTCAATTTATTGTTACTTTGGGGTAAACTACATGCCCAAAACTTAATATGATTGACCTAGTGGTCATTGATTTGATTTTCAAGTAATTATTGACCATTAAATAGAGATGCTAGTAAGTTTAGTCGCTGTTGTTGGTAGCTCTTAGTAATTGTGTTTATTGTTCCAAATATTGAAGGGCTTTTGATATGAAATTAGTTTGGGGGTAAGTATTATTAATAATAATGAAATAGAAGGTTTTGCTGACACTTTTTTGGCCTAGGCAGGGATAAAATCGATGATTGAAGGCAAATCTTGCTGAAATTAATCAGTTTAATTACAAATTAGTTTCTGGGTAGTTTCCCCCTGATGCATACTTCAAATATCTTCTAAATCCAATAGAATATTCTCATATCTGTATTTGTGCTCTCCCTCTCATTGGATAAAGTCGTGAAGGCAATATATCATCCAAGTTTGATAAAGTTTTGCCAACTAATGCATTAGACACCTCCCCCAAACTTGCAATAGTAATTTATGTGTTAATTCAACACCCTGTATATATTTTTCGTATAATTCCAATAAAATATCGGGTAGTGGAGTAATCCTCAAGATGAAAATTAGTTTCATAAATTTCCTTTTATTCTAGACAGAATTAAAATTTTAATTTATTTCTTTCAGCGAATAAATTAAAATTAGGGGAGGTTCTGTTGGAAATTGGCTCAAATGTATTCATAAATATTGTAATTAAGAGCTTGTGGCACTAAAGAACAAATATTAATGGGATTTTGTGAAAGCAGCGAGGATTTATACGAAAAAACTTCAAAGTTGTTCGTAAAAATGCAGGAACAATTTTGGTTCACAAAAAGTTGTATTCAGGCCGCCCGAAACGTCGCAATTATAACAAATTTTATCAAAACAACATTCAATCATTGTTTGAGCATTTTTTTCCGCATTTTTTTTGCTTTATTTTCACCCTCTTTCCATCGTTAAGTCTCAAGATTCCGCCTTCCTATTATTCAGTTTCAAAGTTAAACAAAGACGCATCTACGAATCCAAGATGGCGTAAATATGTCAGCAGACCATCTGCATCATCCCCAACTTACGCTATGATAAAACACCCTCTAGTTTGTACTCTGCCAGCAGAGATGGCGCTCCGCGTAAGCTCCTGCGTTTGTTTTCGCTCCAAAGTCGACTCTCATCTGTTTTCCACGGCAACTAGTGTTGGTCCGTCGGCGTAACCCAGTGGTTGTATTGTTATTAATAAATGGTTGACGATAAATTAATATTTAATAATTAATTCAGTGAAATGTATGGCTTAGAAGGTGCACTACGTATTTTGTTGTAAGTTGATTTTGAGCCGCATTTTTTATTTTTTTTTGAAAATTCGGTAGAATGTAGTTTGCTTTGCTTCTACTTTATTTTCACCAACTATCATTTGTTTTATTTGTTGATTGAGCTTTATTTAGGCGCCAATATCCAATTGACACTAATTTTGCTTTGAGAGGAGGAAAATATTTATTTCCTGCATAAAAAAATTACTAATTATCAATAAAACATCTGAAAGGACGTACAAAATATAATTTAGTACTAATAATAAGAAAAATCATCAATTTTCTCTCGTTTGTGCGCTAAAATGTTCAATTTAGGAAATTTCCTGCTGTTTTGTATTTTATATCAATAAAGTATTGCTAAAAATCATCTTTTGAGTGTTCAGAGCTTAATATTCTTGCAGGAATATTCGGCAGGTTTCAACAAATGACGTAATATTTTATTTAAGTATTTCCTGCTGAAAAAGTCCCCACAATATGCTCAATAGATAATACATTATTTTTATCCTGCAAATAGTTCTATTTGTATGGAAAGTTATTTCAAATTGTTTGGGAACCACGTTTTTCATTTTCCTGCATCAAATATTACAGCTGCCGATACAAAACGTATTGGTTTTTTTTGTGTACAGATTACAAAGTTTCAAGGTGAATAATATATTAAAAATCGTTCAGACGAACAGCACGTACGAAAATACGATTGAAACAATAATAAATAATTCATATTTCCAATCTAAAAGAAGTTTTCTTGCTTCTGTATCATCATGATGTATTCCTGCTGGATCTCCAGCGTGAAATATGTTTCATTATTTTTCTAATTTTTACAGTAATGACTCCGAAAAAAACTGTACTTTCGGTACTTATAGCAAACCTGTACTTCCTATCGGTATATTTCGTGCTGAATACTTCTATTCATCCTTTAAGTATTTCCTGCTGAATACTTCGAAAATACATGTACTTTTTGAGGATAAACTGTACTCCTTTGAAAATACCTGTTCTTTAAATAAAACCCTATAGATAATTTCTAATATTTCCTGCAAAATTCAATGATTATCCTATACTTCCTAGGCAATACCTGTACTTCCTAGTGAATATTCGTGAATTATTGGCATATATTTCCTGCAATGCCTGTATTTTCTATAGAATATCCCAAGAAAACCTGTATTGCCTGTATTTTATCCTGCAATATTTGTACTTCCTCAAGAATACCCGTAAGTTATACATATTTCCTGCAAAACACTTTTGCAATACCTAAATACCCTAATAGTACTTTGATAATATCTACAATTCCAGTGGAAATACCTGAATTCCTTGTGGAAATATTGTACCTTCCGTGGAATATTCGTACTTTCGGGCAATATCTGTGAATAACTTGTGGATATTTCCTGCAGAATATTTATATTTTTTGTAGAAAAACTGTACTCCCTGAGGAATACCTGTACTTCCTAGGAGATACTCCCGAATTACTTGCATTTTTTATGCTGAATACCTGCACTTCCTGAAAATATCTGCAAATTGCTTGAGTTCCTTCTGGAATACTCGTATTTCTTGTGAAAAGCTTTGAGAATACTTGTATTTTATGTGGAAGGACTGTACTTCCTGTGAAATACTTGTACTTTCCTGCAGAATATTTGGGGAATACTTGCATTTTTTGTGAAAAATTGTATTTGCTGACATTTCCTGCTGTAGAATACTGTTACTTCCTACGGCTATTTGTACTTCCTGCAAAATACTTTGAACTACTTGCATTTCTTGTAGAAAGAATGTTCTTTTCATGCAATACCTGTAGCTTTCAGGCAATATGCGTGAATTACTTGTAGGTATTTGTATTCCTTCTGGAATACTCGTATTTCTTGTGAAATACTTCAAAGATATTTGTATTTTACGTGGAAGTACAGTACTTTTTATAGAATACCTGTCACTCCCAAGAAATTTAGCAATAATACTTGTGGATATTCCTGCAGAATATTTGCACTTCCTGTGAAATACTTGTACTTCCTGTGAAATACTTTTACTTCCTTTTGGATACTTTGGACTTCTTGTATTTCTTGTGGAAGAACTGTACTTTTGATGAAATTCATGTTCTTTTCAGGCAATACAAATGAAACACTCGTAGATATTTCATGCGGAAAGCTTAAATTTTCTGTAGAAAAACTGTATTTCCTATGAAATATCTGTACTTCCTGATAAATACTTATGAATTACTTGCATTTTTCCTTCTGAACTCCCTTCGGAATACCGTGGAAATATTTGTATGCTCCTTGGAACGTCTGTATTTCTTCTGGCATATTGTATTTCTTGTAAAATATTTTTTATAGAATACCTATAACTTCTTAGAGATTTCACGATAATACTTCCTGCGGAATATTTGTATTTCCTGCGAAAATTCATGAATACTTGCATTACTTCCCAAAAGACTGTAATTTTATGGAATACCCGAACTTATTAGGCAATACTTGAAGATATTTCCTGCTGAATACTTTTATTTTTCGTGGAAAAATTGTACTCTCAATGAAATACCTGTACTTTCTACCTAATACTCATGAATTATGTACTTGCATTTTCCCTGCGGAATATCTGAGCTTCCATTGACATACTTTAAATTTGCACTTCTTCTGTAATCTTCATATTTCTTGTGATACTTCTTGTGAAAAAACTGTGCTTGAAAACTCGTACTTAAAAGAAAGTACCCTTGAAAAATATTTCTGGAATATTTTTATCGCTTCTGGAGTATCTGTATTCCTGCGGACAACTTGTACTTCCTGTAAAACACACAGGAAATACATGAACTTCTGTTGGAAAACTCTGCTATTTTTATTATAGCCGTAATTTTATTTTTAAGAAGAATTTTTCGTGTGAGTTTCTTGTATTTTCTGTTAATATTTCCTACAAAATATTTGTATTCCTCATGAAATATCTTGGCAATATATGTACCTCCTATGTTGAACCTTCTGGTAGATTACACGTACATATTTCCTGCGAAGTATTTTTGGCCTACCTTTAGAATACCTGTACTTCAAGTGAAATACTTTGGAAGTACGTGTACTTCTTGTGAGAAAATTGTGCTTCCTTGCAAATACTCATATTTCTGCAGGAATACTTGTGGATAATTTGTGAATATTTCAAGCAGAATATCTATATTTCTTTGGAGAACTTCAGCAATGACTATATCTCCTTCTGTAGTTCACTGATATTTCTGTACTTCCTGTGAAATACTTGAGGTATTGCTGTATTTCCTCTGAAATACCTGTACTTCCTATAGAATACTTGTACTTCTTAGTGATTATTCATTGATTACTTGAGCATAGATATTTCCTGCGAAATGCCTTTGGATATCTGAGTTTTCATCGAAAAGGTCTTGTATTTTCATTGGAAATACCTACATTTCTTCGAAAAGCATAAGAAATGGCTGTCTTTCTCTCGGAATTTGATAATTTTGATGGAATACTTAAACTCCTCAAGAAACACCCGTGCATTGTTCCTGCATAGTATAGGTATTTCTTTTAGAAAATCTTAGAAATACCTACATTTCTTACAGGCTATCTGTATTTCCTCTGGAATACTTGTACTTCTTAGAAAATAACGATGAATAGCATGAACATATTTCCTGCAAAATATCTTTGAAAACTTATATTTACTTCAAAATGGCTCTATACTCTCATGTAACATTTCAATTACTTTTTAATATCTGAAATATGCCTGTGTTGCCCTGAAATTTCGGGGAATACGTGTATTTCCTGTGAAAAGCCTCAACTTCTTACAAATCACCTGTAAATTACTTGCACACAATTCCTGCAGAATACCGTACACGCTTGCAAAAACCTTGTGAATTTCTGCATTTCATGCAAGTTACCTGTATTTCCTGTGAAGTGATTGTACTTCTGAAAGAATTCCAGTGAATTGCATGTATATATTTCCTACGAAATACTAGTATTTCCTGTGGAGAGCCTGTACTTCTTATGAAAAACCCGTAAACTACTTGTGCCTAGTTTCTGGAAAGTAACTCAAGAATTTCTGTATTTCCTGTGGAAAATTTGCACTTCTTAGGAAATATCGATGTACAGCATGATCGTATTTCCTGCGAATGATCTTTGAATAGCTGTATTTACATTGAAATGGCCATGTATTCTTTGTAATGCTTGAAAACTCTTGTATTCCTGCGGAATACCAGAGAAATACTTGTACTTCCTGTGGAAGGCCTGAATTTCTCATGAAATACTTGTACATAATTCCTGCTGAATACCATACATCCTTAAATAACCTCAAGAATTTTTGCATTTCCTGCAGGTTTCCTGTATTTCCTGTGGAATACTTGTACTTCTGAGAAAATACCGGTGAATCGCATGTATATATTTCCTGCGAAATACCAATATTTCCTGTGGAAAGCCTTTACTTCTTATGAAATACCCGTAAATTACTCGTACATAATTCCTGCAGAGTTACTGAAGAATATTAGTATTTCCTTCAGGTTACTTGTATTTCCTGTGGAATATTCGTACTTCCTTGGGAATATCGATGTACAGTATGAACGTATTTTTTGATATTGATCTTTGAATGCTGTATTAACATTGTAATGCTTGGAAAACTCTTGTACTCCTGCGGAATACCTGGGCAATACTTATATTTCCTGTGAAAAGCCTGTACTTCTAATGAAATACTCGTAAATATTTCCTGCAGAACATGATATACCCTCAAAAATACTCTAGGAGTTGCTGTATTTTCTGTGAGCTATCTGTATTTCCTTTGGAATATCTGAACTTCCTAGACAATACCTGTGTATCATTTGGACGTATTTCCTGCGAAAAATCACATATTCCTGTACTATGTGGATTATAATTCCAGAAAAAACTGTAATAGCTTCAAAATTGGTGCCAAGTGTAATAAAATAGATTGAAAGCTCGTTAAATTGAACTTCCAACTTTGAAACATTTTCCTTGTTAGATGAGTTTTAGATTTATTCGATTCATTATTTTTAACTCGACTTTGTAATATGACTTTCAGAAAATTGGGGTAAAAATGCAATTTTGAACGATTTTTGGTGAATTATTTTCACTAAGAAATATTATATAGCTTCCAGCGAGTTTCACGAAGGTACAATTCTCGTTACGGTATTCATATCGCCCTTAAATTTTCATTGTGAGGGCTGGAATGCTCGACGACTGAAATATTGAAGCCAGAGGAATCACTTTTGCAGGAGAATATTTTAAATTTGAATTTTAAATTGTCACAAATAGCTCATGAATTTTATGCGAAAAAATGAAGTCGCCTGAAGTGTCCAATAGCATAAGACGATTTTTAAAGGTTTTTCAGTTTATATAAGAAATTTTCATGCCTTAAGCCTTCATTACACGATAATTTAATGATGTATTTTTTCTAAAATTGTATTTATTTCCTGAAAGTCCTGAAAGATTGTTCTCCGGGGTATTTTTATTGGACCCTGCGAAATAACACGAAGTTTCCTTTGATTATACTCTCACACCTGTTGGAGATTTTCACACAACAAATTTTCCACCTAAATTGTGCTCTTATTGCAGAATATACGTTTTCCGGGCCCGGAAACTCTTTCATTTTCTTTGTTTCCTTGCTGTTACATTTTTCCGGCAGTTTTGTAGTTTATAAGCACACGTGCTTACTAATCTCTGACAAATTGCTTTGGGAATATGCGGGAATAAAGGTGTCAGAATCGATGAGCTTTCAGAGCTTTCTTTTATGCGCCAAAGTTTGTTTTTTGATACATTTCTACCAATTTTTGGCTGCAACATTGTTATTCTGTTGGCGTTTACTCGTTAACAGGTCATGCACCCTGTATAATATATTCTACAGGGAGTTTCGTTAATTAAACGCCCTCTTTCGCACCATGAGCCACGCGACCGTCCATGTTCATAAAAGATGGAGATTTATTGTTTAATTTAATACACAGCTCACCAAATTTGAATTAAATGGATATTTATGCCATTGTGGGCCTCAAAATTCACTCCCTTGTGGGAAAATATTGCTTCAACAAAATTTTATTGATAAAAATGTCTGTGAAAGACGTCAAAAACATTTTATAACTGTTGGGACTTTTTTCTGTGTGGCTTTGGTGGACAAAACGTCCGGAAATTATAGTTGAATCCCCAACAGCTATTGAAAGATATTTGAAATAGATTTCTATAGCAGAAAGACTGTATAAGGCATTGGGGTTGAAGTTAACACAAAATTCAATATCTGAAGTGTGTTTTTCAATAGCTGCCACGAAAATGTGGAAATGGGGCATACGTGAATAATAGATTCTTCATAGAATATTAGTTTTGTAAATGGAGGCTGTCAGGGTGAACAAATTATTAAATTTCATGAAAATATTTTCAGTAGGAGGTGTAATATTACTTTTTCGGCCCTCTTTATCCTCAAGTCGACGTGCTAACCGCAGAATTCGACCAATTGGGGCGAAATTGTGTATAAGAGCCTAATTTTATCGTCATCCATTCTTATCAGCCTTCTTAAGACTATTTAGAACAAGAAATTGGTATTTATTCGCTGTTACACTCCATTTGAGACAGCAGGAGATTTGTCAATTTCTGTAAGCCGTCACAACTTAGCTTTTAGGCTCCTACCATTGTCCTGCGAATGCTGCATCCTGGGTATCAACTTTCTGCTATCTTTTGACATCCTAAGATGTTGGTACAAAGTTTTTTGAACGTCCAGCTATTTCTGCAGGCTATTTTTGTCAAATAAGAATCTTTCAGGACAGTACTTCCAATTTTTGGGACAATTTTTAAGGAAGTAGCTTCAATAGGCCAAAAATTATTTTCAATCGGTCAGTTTCCTGTCCTGGAGCTGTTTTTTCATTTTTTAAGACACATAACAGTTGCAAAGAGTTTAATGTAAGCTGTAGAATAGTTAAATGAATTTTTGAGTCACATTGAGGCAGGACAGCCTTCAAAATATGGCTCTAGTGCTCCTAGCATTGTCTTGCAGAAGCAACATCCTAGGCATCAACTTTTTGCTGTTTCTAGACATCCCAAAATATTGGTACAGAGTTTCTTAATGACTACATATTCCTGCAACCTATTTTCGCTAATTTGAAGACTTTCAGTGCAAGTTGCCTAGTATTCGGAACAGTATTCAAGGAAGTAGCTTTAAAGGGCCAAAAATTTGCTCCAATCGGTCAATACCTTCTCCTGGAGCTGTTTTTTAATGTTTGAGGACAAATAATAGTTGAAAGAGCTCAATGTGGGCCGTAGAAGGGTTGACCCAATTTTTCAAATCATTTCGGGACAGAGCAGCCCTCAAAACGTGGCTCTAGTGCTCCTAGCATTGTCCTGCAAAGCCAGCAACATGGGTACTAACTTTTTGCTGTCTTTTGTCATCCTAAAATGTTTTATACAGGCTTTTTCGAATGCCTACGTATTCCTGCAAGCTATTTTTGCTAAATTGGAGACTTCCACTGCAGGCTGTCCAATATTTAGAACAAAGTTTGAGCAAGTAGCTTAAGTGGGCTAAAAACTACTTTCAATCTGCCAGTTTCTCTTCCAGGAGTCCTTTTTTCATGCTTTAAGACAAATGACAGTTGCAAAAAGCTCGATGCAGGCTGTAGAAGGGTTGACCCAATTTTTTTGAACCACATTGAGGCAGGACAGTCTTCACAGCATGATTTTTGTACTCCTAACATTGTCCTGCAAAAGCAGCACCAATTTTTTACTATCTTTTGACATCCTGAAATGTTGGTACAAGCTTTTTTGATTGCCTACATATTTCTGCAAGTTATTTTGGCCAATTTGGAGACTTCCGGTGCAGGCTGTCCAATATTCAGAACAATATTTGATGAAGTAGCTTCAGTGAAGCTAAAATTATCTTCAATCGGTCAGTTTCTTTTCCTGGAGCTGTTTTTCTTGTGTTTCAAGACAGATAACAGTTGTAAGAAGCTCAATTCGAACTAAAAAACAGTTGATCAAATTTTTTTGGTCACATTGAGGCGAGGCAGCCTTCACAACATGGCTTTAGTGCTCCTAATATTGTCCTGCAAAGGTGGCAACTTTAGCACCAACTTTTTGCTATCTTCTAGCATCCCAAGATGATGGTGCAGAGTTTTTAGAATGTCTACCCATTCCTGCAAGCTATTTTTGTCCAATAGGGCACTTTTAGTATAGGCTCAATTTTCTAATCAATGTTCAAGGAAGTAGCTCAAATGGGCCAAAAATTACTTTCAGTCGGTGAATACCTGCTTCTGGAGCTATTTTTTTATGTTTTAAAACAAATGACAGTTGGAAGAAGCTCAATGTAGGCTGAAAAAGGGTTGAATCAATTTTTGGAATTATATTGGTGCGGGGCATCCTTAAAAAATGGCCCTTGCGCTTCTAACGTTGTCCTGCGAAGGCAGCTACCTGGGTAGTAATTTTTTGCTGTCTCCTGACATTTCAAAATAATGGTGCAGTTCTTTTCGAATGCCTACGTATTCCTGCAAGCTATTTCTGCCAATTTGGAGACTTCCAGTGCAGGCTTTCCAATATTTAGAACAATATTCAAGGAAGTAGCTTCAGTAAGCCAAAGATTATTTTCAATCGGTCGATTCCGCTTCCCTGAGCTGTCTTTTCATGTTTTAGCACAAATAACAGTTGCAAGGAGTTCAAAATGGGCTGCAGAAGAGCTGATCCAAGTTTTTGAGTCACATTGGGACTGGACAATCCTCATAACATGGCTCTGTTACTCCTAGCATTATCCTGCAAAAGCAGCATCCTAGCTTTTTATAACTTGTGACATCCTGAAATGTTGGTACAGGGTTTTTTGAATGCCTACGTATTCCTGCAAGCTATTTTTGTCAAGCAGAAATTTTTCAGGATAGTTTCTTCAATTTTTGGAACAATATTTAAGGAAGTAGCTTCAATGGGCCAAAAATTATCTTTCTGGAGCTGTTTTTTCATGTTTTAAGGCAGATAATAGTCGCAAGGAGCTCAATGTAGGCTGCAGGAAGGTTAACCCAATTTTTGAATCATTTTGGAACAGGGCAGCCATCAAAATATGGCTCTTGTGCTCCTAGCGTTGTCCTGCAAAGGCAGCATCCTGGACACCAATTTCTTGACGTCTTTTGTCGTCTTAAAATATTGGTACAGAGTTTTCTTAATGCTTACGTACTTCTGCAACCTATTTTTGCTAATTTAGATCAATATTCAAGTGCTGACTACCAAATATTTTGAACAATATTCAAGGAAGTAGCTTTAATGGGCCAAAAATTACCTTCAATCATTAGGTTTTTTTTCCTGGAGCAATATTCACATGTTTTGAGACAAATAACAGTTGCAAGGAGCTCATTGTAAGCTGTAAAAGAGTTGACCCAATTTTTAAATCATTTTGGAACAGAGCAGCCATCTAAATATGGCTCTTGTGCTCCTAGCGTTGTCCTGCAAAGGCAACATCCTGGACACCAATTTCTTCATGTCTTTTGTCGTCTTAAAATATTAGTACAGAGTTTTCTAAATGCTTACGTATTTCTGCGACCTATTTTTGCTAATTTAGAACAATATTCAAGTGCTGAATGCCAAATATTTAGAACAATATTCAAGGAAGTAGCTTCAATGGGCCAAAAATTACCTTCAATCATTCAGTTCCTTTTCCTGGAACAATATTTACATGTTTTGAGACAAATAACAGTTGCAAGGAGCTCATTGTAGGCTGTAAAAGAGTTGACCCAATTTTTGAATCATTTTTGAACAGGGCAGCCATCAAAATATGGCTCTTGTGCTCCTAGTGTTGTCCTGGAAAGACAGCATCTTGGACACCAATTTCTTGACGTCTTTTGTCGTCTTAAAATATTGGTACAGAGTTTTCTGAATGCTTACGTATTTCTGCAACCTATTTTTGCTAATTTAGAACAATATTCAAATGCTGACTGCCAAATATTTAGAACAATATTCAAGGAAGTAGCTTAAATGGGCCAAAAATTACCTTCAATCATTCAGTTCCTTTTCCTGGAGCAATATTTACATTTTTTGAGACAAATAACAGTTGCAAGGAGCTCATTGTAGGCTGTAAAAGAGTTGACCCAATTTTTAATCATTTTGGAACAGAGCTGCCATCAAAATATGGCTCTTGTGCTCCTAGCGTTGTCCTGCAAAGGCAGCATCCTGGACACCAATTTCTTGATGTCTTTTGTCGTCTTAAAATATTAGTACAGAGTTTTCTGAATGCTTACGTATTTCTGCAACCTATTTTTGCTAATTTAGAACAATATTCAAGTGCTGACTACCAAATATTCAGAACAATATTCAAGGAAGTAGCTTTAATGGGCCAAAAATTACCTTCAATCAGTCAGTCCCTTTTCCTGGAGCAATATTTACATGTTTTGAGACAAATAACAGTTGCAAGGAGCTCAATGTAGGCTGTAGAAGAGTTGACCCAATTTTTGAATCATTTTGGAACAGAGCAGCCATCAAAATATGGCTCTTGTGCTCCTAGCGTTGTCCTGCAAAGGCAACATCCTGGACACCAATTTCTTCATGTCTTTTGTCGTCTTAAAATATTAGTACAGAGTTTTCTAAATGCTTACGTATTTCTGCAACCTATTTTTGCTAATTTAGAACAATATTCAAGTGCTGACTGCCAAATATTTAGAACAATATTCAAGGAAGTAGCTTTAATGGGCCAAAAATTACCTTCAATCATTCAGTTCCTTTTTCTGGAGCAATATTTACATGTTTTGAGACAAATAACAGTTGCAAGGAGCTCATTGTAGGCTGTAAAATAGTTGACCCAATTTTTGAATCATTTTGGAACAGAACAGCCATCAAAATATGGCTCTTGTGCTCCTAGCGTTTTCCTGCAAAGGCAGCATTCTGGCACCAACTTTTTCGACATCCCAAAATATTGGCACCAAGTCTTTTGATTGTTCATGTATTCCTGCAAGCTATTTTTGCTGATTTGGAGACTTTCAAATAATATTTAGAACAGTATTCAAGCAAGTAGCTTTATAGAGCTTCGTTTCTATCATCATTGATCAATTGCTATTTCCAGAGCTGTTTTTAATATCTAGAGATGAATATGAGACTACAGGAGGGTAGACACAATATTTGAAACTGTACTGGAGGATTCCTGATGGCTCTAGAAAACATTTTGGGACGCTAAAAGGCAATAAAAAGTTACTGATTTCGCAGGACAAGCTCCAAAGTATAAAAGCAATAATTTGAGTTTCAAAAGCCACTGTTTGCTGTTTGTCGACCACTGGTGCATGCTACCAATGAGCTACGTGCTCTATAACACTATTCACGGCTCCGGGTTCCGGGAATCCGGTACGTTATGATTCCAAATGCTGTATAAGCCACACACAAATATAAATGGACGTTCACCTGCTGTACATATAACTTTATTCCTCCAGAAAAATGAATGCTTGACCAATTTGGTATCCTGGTTTTTGAGGCTATATAATTTACCTCCTGAAAGTGGCTTATGAATTTCTTATATGTAAGAATTACAGGGCTGAAACTTGCTGAAGCAAAAATAAGAAATTTCTCATGAATAAGTAATGGATCAAGGAACCTTTATGAATAAAAAAGGACTCATCTTCTGACAGGACTTGAAGGGATGAATAGCCCTCAACCAACAGTTTTTCCGGATGTATTTTATACATGAACGACTCAGATTTGTATACTCTTTTGGCGCTCTCTTCCCATTAATTCAATGTATGTAAATTCCTTTTTTGGCGGGCATCCACAACAATTTGGCCCAATTTTCCACCACATACAGTTTTTGCTATAATTCACCCCCAAAGTTGACAACGTACATAATTATACGCTTCAAGTAATTGCTGCTAATCAAGTTGAAGTTAACACAATTTGCGTTTGTTTGAGGGCTCCTGTTACAAGCCACAAACAGTAATTTTCACACAAGAGGTGGTAAAATAGTAGACGTATCCAACCAGGGGTGTTTTAATATTTTACATCATCGATTTTGATGGATTTAGGTGAGGGAATGATATTTCTTTGTTTAATTACAGCCAAGAATTGTAATTACAAAGTTAATTTTCTGTAGTAATTGTTCAATGTCCTTAATTCTTGAGTCCTGATCTACTTTAGAGCTCAGCGATGTGCATTGTCCTGCAGGAATTACCCACTTAATTTCCTTTGAATACAAGAGTCGTATTCCAAGATATTTGTCGTTTAATAGGACGTAAAATAGTGACGTTTGTCTTAGAAAGCTCTGAGCTTTAAACAGAACTGTTTTTTTTGCTCCTTTTTTTGCAGGAACTAAATAAGTTTGTATTGTTTGGGGCACTAACAATTAAGACCTGAGTTTGAAAGGTCACGTGCAATGCGGAACAAAAACGTGGATCGTGACCGGAATTTTCCGTGATAGCTAAACTGAAAGGACGATTTAGTCCTGAATATTCAACTGCCTACTATTTTTTCTGCAACACAACTGAAAATACGATTTATAGAAGCTCTGTTATTACGCAATATGGTTTTTTATTTGATTGTGCAAGAATGGTGCTCGCAGGAGAATTTAATCTGTCAGTTCCTTTTCCTGAGGCTATTTTTTCAATTTTTAAGGCACATAACAGTTATAAAGAGCTCAATGTAGACTGTAGGAGAGTTGACTTAATCTTTTGTATCATTTTGGGACAGGGCAGCCATCAAAACATGGCTCTTGTGCTCTTAGTGTTGTCCTGCAAAGACAGCAACTTTTTGCCATCTTTTGACATCACCAAATGTTAGTATAGAGTTCTTCGAAAGCTTTCGTATATTGTGCAAGCTTTTTTAGACAATTTGGAGTCTTCCAGTGCAGGCTGCCCAATATTTAGAGCAATATTCAAGGAATTACTTTCAATCGGTCAGTTTCTTGTCCTGCAGCTGTTTTTCCATGTTTTAAGATGTTTAACAGTTGCAAGGAGCTCACTTTAAACAAAAGAAGGGTTGACTCAATATTTTAGATCATTTTGGGACAAGGCAGTCTTCAAAACATGGCTCTTGTGCTCCTAGCATCGTCCTGCAAAAGCAGCCTCCCAAACACCAAATTTTTGCTATCTTTTGACATCCCAAAATGTTGATAAAAAGTTTTTAGAATGTCTACCCATTACTGCAAGCTTGTTCCATCAAATGAAGATCTTCCAGGATAGTCTCTTCAATTTTTAGGACAATATTCGAGAAAGTAAATTCAATAGGCCAAAAATTACCTTTATTCGATCAGTTTTCTGTCCTGTCTCATGTTTTAAGGCAAATAATAGTTGTAAGGTACTCAATGTAGGCTCTGAAAAAGTTGACCTCATTTTTTGAATCACATTGTGGCAGGACAGCCTTTAAAACATGGCTCTAGTGCTCCTAGCATCGTCCTGCAAAAGCAGCCTTCCAAACACCAAATTTTTGCTATCTTTTGACATCCCAAAATGTTGATAAAAGGTTCTTAGAATGTCTACCCATTCCTGCAAGCTTGTTCCATCAAATGAAGATCTTCCAGGATAGTCTCTTCAATTTTTAGGACAATATTCGGGAAAGTAAATTCAATAGGCCAAAAATTACCTTTATTCGATCAGATTTCTGTCCTATTTCATGTTTTGAGACAAATAACAGATGTAAAGTGCTCAATGTAGGCTTTGGAAAGGTTGGCCCAATTCTTTGAATTACATTGGGGCAGGACAGATTCAAAACATGGCTCTAGTGAAAGCAGCCTCTTAGGCACCAAATTATTGCTGTCTTTTGACATCCCAAAATGTTGATAAGAAGTTTTCCGAATGGCCACCGATTTCTGCAAGCGTGTTTCATCTAAATAGGATCTTCCAGGATAGTTTTTTCTATTCTCAGGACAATATTCAAAAAATGGAAGAATCATCTAGATGATGAAAGCGCATTTTTGACAGTTCATGAATGCTTGTTACTTTAGAGATTTCTTAAATTACCACCTCTCACAATTACTGAGCTTGAAATCAAGCAGTTTGGGCAAACTTACGGAACAGCAGCTTCCATTTAGTACTAGTTTCAAGTTTACTTGTTGATAGGTACATAATTTATGCATGTACAAAATCAAAAATACCTTTTAATCTTCATTGTTTAGTTATTGACTGACGGGAGGTCGATTGCTTTACCTTAATATGATAATTTGATCTTTGTCAAAGCTATATAAAAGAAATACACCAAAAGTAAACAAACTTTCATCCAATAATAATAATTCATTCTAATAAGCTTCAAATTCGCGTCAAACAAGTCATTGAATGAATCTGGAATGAATCCCGGACAGATTTGACAACTGTACATAATAATAGTGACACCGGTGGCGAAAGTTGTAACTAAATTTTTATCTACTTCAATAAATTTTAGTTGCCATATCCCTAATGTCATATATATCTATGGGCATTGTTTCACTTGAAACAAGTAATTGAATAATTCAATCTTCCACAATCACTGAGCTTGAATTAAAGCAATTTGTGCAAGCCTACGAAATAGCAGCGTTTATTTAGTACCAGTTTCAAGTCTGTAAATAGTATAGTTGCTGAGAACTCAGCGTCACGCCAGCCAGCCAGACAGCCAAAGTGAATATAATAGCGCTTTTTTCGGAAAAATGCGCTAAAAAGTGACTTCAATAGGCCAAAACTTACCTCCAATCGATCAGTTTTCTGTCCTGTCTCATGTTTTGAGACAAATAACAATTGCAAGGTGCTCAATGCAGGTTTAGGAAGGGTTTACCCAATTTCTTGTATTACATTGGGGCAGGACAGACTTCAAAATATGGATCTAGTGCTCCTAGCATCGTCCTGCAAAAGCAGTCTCCCAAACACCAAATTTTTGCTGTCTTTTGATCTCGCAAAATGTTGATAAAAGGTTCTTAGAATGTCTACCCATTCCTGCAAGCTTGTTTCATCAAATAAGGATATTCCAGGATAATTTCCTCAATTTTTAGGACAATATTTTAGAAATTAACTTCAATAGGCCAAAAATTATCTTTAGTCGATCAGTTTTTTGTCCTGTCTCATTTTTTGAGACGAATAACAGTTGCAAGGTGCTCAATGTAGGTTTTGGAAGAGTTGAACCAATGTTTGGATCACATTGGGGCAGGACAGTCTTCAAAACATGGCTCTAGTGCTTTTAGCATCGTCCTGCAAAAGCAGTCTCTGAGCCATCAAATTTTTGCTGTATTTTGTTATCCCAAAATGTTGACAAAAAGTTTTTCGAATGTCCACCCATTTCTGCAAGCTTGTTTCATTAAATAAGTATCTTCTAGGATAGTCTCTTCAATTTTTAGGACAATATTTAAGACAGTAACTTCAATAGGCCAAAAATTACCTTTAATCGATCAGTTTTCTATCCTGTCTCATGTTTTGAGACAAATAACACTTGAAAAGTGCTTAATGTAGGTCTTGGAAGGGTTGATCCAATTTTTGAATCACATTGGGGCAGGACAGCCTTTAAAACATGGCTCCAGTGCTCCTAGCATCGTCCTGCAAAAGCAGCGTCTCAGGCACTAAATTTTTGCTGTCTTTTGACATCCTAAAATGTTGATTAGAAGTTTTACGAATGTTCACCTATTCCTGCAAGCTTGTTCTATCAAAAAAAGATGGCCCAGGATAGTCTCTCCAATTTTCAGGACAATATTTGAGAAATTAGCTTCAATAGGCCAAAAATTACCTTTAATCGATCAGTTTTCTGTCCTATCTCATGTTTTGAGACAAATAACACTTGAAAAATGCTCAATGTAGGTTTTCGAAGGATTGATCCAATTTTTGGATTACATCAGGACAGAATAGCCTTCAAAATATGGCTCTAGTGCTCCTAGCATCGTCCTGCAAAAGCAGCATCCTAGGCATCAACTTTTTGCTGTTTCTAGACATCCCAAAATATTGATACCGATTTTTTTGAATACCTACGTGTTCCTGTAACCCATTTTTTGCTAATTTAGGGACTTTCAGTGCAAGCTGTCCAATATTTAGAACAATATTCAAGGAAGTAGCTTTAATGGGTCAAAAATCAACTTCAATCGATCAGTTCCTTCTCCTGGAGCTGTTTTTTTATGTTTTAAGATAAATTACAGTTGCAAGGAGCCTAATATAGACTGTAGAAGAGTTGAATCAATTTTTTGAATCACATTGAGCTAGGAGAGCCTTCAAAACGTGGCCCTTGTGCTCTTAGTGTTGTCCTTCGAAGGCAGCATCCTGTGCACCAATTTCTTGATGTCTTTTGACATCTCAAAATATAAATACCGAGTTTTTTGAATGGCTACCTATTCCTGCAACCGATTTATGCTAATTTAGAGACTTTCAGTACAAAGTGCCCAATATTTCTTTCAATCGGTCAGTTCCTTTACCTGGAGCTATTTTTTCATGTTTCAAGACAGATAACAGTTTCAAGGAGCTCAATTTAAACTGAAAAACGGTTGACTCAATTTTTAGGGCAGGACAGTCATCAAAACATAGCTCTAGTGCTCCTAGCATTGTCCTGCAATGGCAGCAAATTTGACACCATTTTTTTGCTGTCGTTTGATATCCCAAGATGTTGGTGCAGAGTTTTTTGGATGCCTACGTATTCCTGCAAGCTCTGTTTGTCTAGCAGGAATTTTCTAGAATAATATTGGGCTAGATAGCTACAATGGGCCAAAAATTACTTCCAATCGGTTAGTCTCTTTTCCTGGAGCTGTTTTTCCATGTTTTAAGGCAAATGACAGTTGCAAAAAGCTTGATGCAGGCTGAAAACGGGTTGAATCAACTTTCAGGACTACATTTATGCAGGAAAGTCTTAAAAAAATGGCTCTTGTGCTCCTAGCGTTGTCCTGCGAAGGCAGCAACCTGAATACCAAGTTTTACTGTCTCCTGATATCCCAAAATGTTGGTGCACAGTTTTTCGAATGCCTACATATTCCTGCAAGCTATTTTTGCCAATTTGGAGACTTTGAGTGCAGGCTGTCCAATATTTTGAGCAATATTTAAGGAAGTAGCTTCAATAGGCACAAAACTGCATTATTGTTGATTAATTTATATTTACAGAGCTTTTTTTTGATAGTTGAAGGTAAATATGAGCTGCAAGAAGCTAAATGTGGACTGCAGGAGGGTGGAAATAATTTTTGGGATCACAGTTAGGTAGGACAATTTTGGCAACTTGATTCTTGTGCTTAGAAATGTTGTCCTGCAAAGGCAGCTTTCTTTTGACATCTCAAGAAGCTTTTTTTGTTGAGTAACGATTTTCAGAGCTTTAATTTGATTTAAAAGGTGGTATGTCATGTATTGTTCACTCAGTTCTATCTGCAAATATTATTTATTTCACCTGAAGTATTGTGCTAGACAAATTTATATTATTTCCGGTATTTACGTAAGCAGAAACTAAATATTTATTTTGCTTCGTTTAGACACGTCCTAGTTTTACTAAAAATAGATATTTTTATTTTGCACTGAACTATGAAGGAGTTTTGAAATAAAAGAATGTAAATGACTTCACCAACCATGTAAAACTTATATTTCTAAATGTAAAACTTTTCCATCAGAGTTTTAACATTTGAAATAAGTTTCCGACAGCAGTTTAAAGATTTACTCAAAAATTGAAATTCAGGACAAGCCATCAAACCAAGTTTTGTAATATTACTGAAGATTCAACCCTTACCAATAAATTTTTGCAGGATCTTATGTAAACATCTAACTGTGATAACATTTGAAGGACGATTCCTGCTGAAATTGATGAAAACATCGTCCTGTTTTGACAGCAAATGAAATTACGGAAGCGTTAATTTTATTTAACCCCTAATCTCATTTTGAAATGACGGGGTAGAATTGGCGGTGGCTCATTTTATTTACACGAACTTTAAATGGATTAGACTGAGAATATTGAGTTAGTTATCATCGAAACAGGATATTAAAAAAGTAAATACGTTTAGCTACCTCATAAATTGAGATCCTGCAAAGGCAGGAACAGTTTGCAGGAATGTGATAATTTTTAGAACGTCGAAAGGTAGAAAAAAGTTGCTCGATAATTTTCATGGGCATTACAGTCTTATTGGGGTGGCTTTTAGGCACAATTGCAACCCCAAAAATTCAGTTCACACTCCTGCAGTCCAAAAGTAGCTAATTTTTACTAATATTTGCCTCTAAACTTGAAAATAAAGCTCCAAGAAATCAGCAGATCCTGTAGAACTCAAACCTTGTTTTGTATAACAAAAAATGATGTCTTTTCTGGACCTACCCCATATATTCATCTAAAAATGTCAGTATAACACATTTCCAGATCATTATTATAGAAGTTAGTCGAATTTAGGGCACATTCCTCATTTTGCTCAAACTTTTAAAAATAAAATATAAGTTTTATGTCTTCTCGTGTAAAATATTTGATTTCCGTACGATTCTTGAGATTTATGTAAGTAGTATATTTGTTCGAGAGCAGAATATTGAAAAGTTGCATTCAACGTATTGATATCATGATAAAACGTGCAAAAATTCATGACGAAAACTCTGAAAATAGGAACAAAGATAACAAATATTGTTTGTGAGTTTGGAATGTTTATGAGTTAATATTTCAAGGGTTGGGGGTTGAATTGCACATTTTGAAATCTTGACGACCTATTTGTATCGATATTTATTAATATAACACGAGAATCACCCTCAAATATTTTTTTTCGGCAACCAACAGTCAATGCTCCAATACTTCCAGATATTTGTAGATAGCGCATCAAAAGTACTGAAATGCTATTAGAATTAAATTGGAAAATCATATTTTGAAAACTTTATTCGGATATCTCTAATTGTTTCTGAGTTATTGAGGTTTAAATATTGACAGCAGGAGAAATTTAAATGCTAACCACTGGTGATCCAAATAAGTTGGATTACTAAAAATAAATTTGTTAGTTAGTTTAATAAGTGAGTAATACAGGCGTGTAATTAGATTTTTTCTATCACTTTTGGTTTTTGATTTATAGCTCTTCAAAGAATTCAGCAGGAAGAGCTTTTTTCAAAACACAGAAAAAAGCTTCTAATTATGAATTTTATGTATGCTAACGCATAAAATAACATTTAGATTCCAAAAATTACCTCACAAATGAATGCAGAAGCGTTATTTTCGATTCAGTCGTTTCTCTATTGTTTTTGACGTTGTTTGCCTACATTTGCCCATTGTTTAATTGTCTGTTTTTTATCTTCCCCTGTAGCTGATTGTGTCAAACGAAAAAATCTGCGATTTATTTTGTGCGAAGAAGAAAAATGCGTTTGACAGGCGAATAAATTGGAGCAAGGAGTATTTTATCTCTCTCAAGTTTGAGAGGAAATTTGAGTGATTATTTTCGGCTTTTTTAATTATTTATGAGCTTATAGACTTTGATGAATAGCATTTATTCGATCAGGTTGGTGATTTTCATTGAAAATAATGCAAAAATTTACATATTCATCACGATGATGCAAGAGAGTTTTAATTATATAATGTATAATGGATTAATCATCTCCAGGGATGAATTTTAATTTTGAATTCAATTCAATTGAGTATAGGGATGTAAAAGTGTAATATATAGTACAGAAATTTGTTTGAACTTCCCCTAATGAAAAATAATTTTGTAGAGCGTTTATTTCACGTCCTGTACTTTTATTTGACCACCCTGTATATCAACCACCCCACCACAACCAATTTGTCTTATCAGGAGCTGTAATCACTGATTTATCACATCGTTACCGCGTGCCCTTATCAATCAAAGCTCGATTGAAACAATCCTGCTATACAGCCCTATAAGCTATAACCAGTGTTACCACCATTACGGCTTATGTCCCTAAATAATCCTACCTGATGTGACGTTAAACAATTGAGCATCTAACTTGCTATATAAGCTTGTAAAAGTATGATCAAAAAGGTCTACATACCTAACAGCAGGATTCAGCAGTCCTCCCCGCAGCAACAGGAACCTGAAAAAATAATAATTTATCAATTTTTTTGTCAAAAATCGCTGTTTCAGCTTAAAATTATCGACGAAAATGTCAAAGTGCCATCGAGCGTTCGATGTTAACCTACCTTCCTCCGGGTGACCGGAACCCGGAACAGGGTATCCTGCTCCGGTGTTCCGGGGCTGTTGCGTTTGAACGCCAACGTATTACTCCGCTGTGTGTTATGGACCCGCTCCGGGCCCGGATTGCTTTGATGGAACGCAGGAATAAGGGTAGGAGTCCGCAGGAAACACCGAGCATAGAAATAGATTTTTTTGACGGGCTACAGCCCGGAAGCTCAATTTTATTATAATTAAAGCCAGTTATTTCATTATAAATGTATTCATTGAAGCTATTTTGATCCTCCCACTCAGGTGTTCACTCACACAAAACGTACTTACAATCATATCCATATCCTTACACACCAGCCACTCGTTCACTCTCAGTTTGGTCCAAACAAATGCTTTTAATTAATTAAAAATTCATCGAAAAGACCCAAAATTGTTAGTTTAATGTTAAATGATTATATTATTACCTAAAATATATAGAAATATTCATAAACAACAATCATATACTTTTAATTCAAAAAATCGGAGTTACCAACAATCAATGCTCTGATACTTTGAGATGCTCGTGGATATCACATCAAATATACTTTTGTCATATTGAAAATAATTTAAAGAATCAAATTCTGAAAAAATTATTCAAATATCTGAAATCGTTCTTGAATTATTAAGGTTTCAGTATTCGGTGCAGGGAATTTTTGAAGGCTAACCACTGGTGATCCAGACAAGTTGGAGCGTTGAAAACTAATTTGATAGTTATTTCAATTAATACAGAATACAGGATTGTAATCAGATTTATATTATTTTATTTAGTTTTTGATTTATAGCTCATCAAATAATGCAGCAGGAAAAGCATTTTTTCAAAATGCAGGATAATGCAAATTTTTCTACAAATAATGGATCTTTAAGTACTTAATGACAAGGTAAAACAATTTTTAGGACTTAAAAATTGTTATTACAGGTTTTACATGATGATGAAATTGAGTTTTGAGTATTTGGATGATATTTAGGATTTCTAGGATAATATCTTCAATTTTTGGAATGATATATCGATTTTTGAGTTGATTAGGGTCTGTTACAGGCTACTCTAAAAAAAATAAACAAGTAGCTGATATTACAGCAATCAAATCAAGCATCAAATACAGTTAGTTTAAGAAATTGGAGTTATCCACAGTCAATGCCCTGATACTTTCAGATGCTTGTAGATACAACATCAAAACTTCCCAAATCTTATTGAAATTTATATCAAAAACCAAATTCTGAAAATTTCATTTCGATAACTTGAATAGTTCATGAGTTATTGAGGCTTGAGTATTCGGAGCAGGAAATTCTTGAAGGCTAACCACTGGTGATCCAGATAAGTTAAAGCAATGAAAAATAATTTGGTAGTTAGTTTGATTAATACAAAATACAGGGTTGTTATTAGATTTTCATTATTGTTTTTAGTTCTGGATTTATAGCTCCTCAAAGAGTGCAGCAGGAAAAGCATTTTTTCAAAATGCAGGATAATGCAAATTTTTTCACAAATTTTGAATTTTTAAATACTTAATGACAAGATAAACTAACTTTTGGGACTTAAAAATTGTTATTACAGGTTTTACATGATGATGAAGTTGAGTTTTGAGTATTTGGATGATATTCAGGATTTTTAGGATAATACTTTCAATTTTTGGAATAATCTACCAAATTTTGAGTTATTTAGGGTCTATAACAGGCTATTATAAAAAAAAAACATGTGACCGCTTTTACAGTTTGATTAAACAGCCATCACATACAGTTAATTTGAAAAATTGGAGTTATCAAAAGTCAATGCTCTGGTACTTTCAGATGCTCGTAGATACAACATTAAAACTACCCAAATAGTATTGGAATCAATTTAAGACATCAAATTCTGAAAATTTCATTTAGATATCTTGAATAGTTCATGAGTTATTGCGGTTTATGTATTCGAAGCAGAATTTTTTTGAAGGCTAACCACTGGTGATCCACATGAGTTAAAGCAACAAAAACTAATTTGTTAGTTAGTTCAATTAATACAAAATACAGGGTTGTATTCAGATTTTCAATATTGATTTTAGTTTTTGATTTATAGCTCGTCAAAGAATGCAGCAGGAAAAGCATTTTTTCAAAATGCAGGATAATGCAAATTTTTCTACAAATAATGAATCTTTAGATACTCAATGACAAGATAAAGTAATTTTTGGGACCTAAAAATTGTTTATCCAGGTTTTACATGATGATGAAATTGAGCTTTGAGTATTTGGATGATATTCAGGATTTTTAGGATAATACTTTCAATTTTTGGAATAATCTACCAAATTTTGAGTTATTTAGGGTCTATAACAGGCTATTATTAAAAAAAACATGTGACCGCTTTTACAGTTTGATTAAACAGCCATCACATACAGTTAATTTGAAAAATTGGAGTTATCAACAGTCAATACTCTAGTACTTTCAGATGCTCGTAGATACAACATTGAAACTACCCAAATAGTATTGGAATCAATTTAAGACATCAAATTCTGAAAATTTCATTTAGATATTTTGAATAGTTCATGAGTTATTGCGGTTTATGTATTCGAAGCAGAATTTTTTTGAAGGCTAACCACTGGTGATCCGCATGATTTAAAGCAACAAAAACTAATTTGTTAGTTAGTTCAATTAATACAAAATACAGGGTTGTATTCAGATTTTCAATATTGATTTTAGTTTTTGATTTATAGCTCGTCAAAGAATGCAGCAGGAAAAGCATTTTTTCAAAATGCAGGATAATGCAAATTTTTCTACAAATAATGAATCTTTAGATACTCAATGACAAGATTAAAGTAATTTTTGGGACCTAAAAATTGTTAATCCAGGTTTTACATGATGATGAAATTGAGTTTTGAGTATTTGGATGATATTCGGGATTTTTAGGATAATACTTTCAATTTTTGGAATAATCTACCAAATTTTGAGTTATTTAGGGTCTATAACAGGCTATTATGAAAAAAAAAAACATGTAACTGCTTTTACAGTTTGATTAAACAACCATCATACACAGTTGAGTTGAGAAAATGGAGTTATCAACAGTCAATGCTGTGATACTTCCAGTTGCTCGTGAGTACAACATTACAACTACCTAAATATTATTGAAATCAATGTGGGAAAGCAAATTTTGGAAATTTAATTTTGATATCTTGAATAGTTCATGAGTTATTGAGGCTTAAGTATTCGGAACAGGAAATTTTTGAAGGCTAACCACTGGTGATCCGGATAAGTTAGAGCAATGAAAATCAATTTTGTAGTTAGTTTGATTAATGCAAAATACAAAGTTGTTATCAGATTTTCATTATTTTTTTTAGTTTTGGATTTATAGCTCGTCAAAAAGTGCAGCAGGAAAAGCATTTTTTCAAAATGCAGGATAATGCAAATATTTTTACAAATAATGAATCTTTAAGTACTTAATTACAAGATAAACCAACTTTTGTGACTTGAAAATTGTTATTACAGGTTTTACATGATGATGAAGTTGAGTTTTGAGTATTGGGATGATATTTAGAATTTTAAGGACACTACCTTCAATTTTTGGGACGATATGTCTAGTTTTAGGTTATTTGGGGTCTATTATCATGTACCCACTTTTACAGGTCACCCTTACATAAAACAAGTGACTACTATTACAGAAAATGATTTTTTTACTATTTAGTCTTACAGATTGAATGATTCATCCCACAAAAATGAAATTAAAATCAATTCATGACAGTTTTATCCCTCTAAAAAGAATGTCGCCCAGTTTCTAAGTCCTGTATACAATTTTCTATTGTTGCATAACTAAAACAACTTCATTTTTGCGTGATTAGCACCCCCACTGCAGGGTGTGTCCTTAGTTGCATGTTCTTTCCTGCAAAAGTACTCTCCAGCTAGAAATTACCATATTTCAATTAATAATCAGAATGGCAACTATGGCCTTGGGTATAATGGATAACCTCCCTCGCTTTTGTGATGCAAATAATATAGTCTGGGAAACAGGTGGAATTTCTACGGCAGAATTCGCGTAGGTTTGATTCATTGGAGTGAGATAGCAGGAATACATCGTTCTCTATCATTATTCATTGATCAAAAATATATTTAAAACAATTAAATTGTTTTAAACACCCCAGATGTTTTTTTTTCATATTTAGGGTGATAATTCGTTAATCAAATAAAAAAAAAATAGTTTTATGGTACAAAATTTTCAGGTTACACTTCACTGAAAAGCTGACCAAGTTTATGACGCGAAAACAGCACGTTGTTTCCCTTTTATACACCCCTATATAGATAAGCATTAAATACAGGTGTTTGCGATAAGCATATAAGGTTTGGATGGTTTAGTGCCAATAAAAAGTAAAATAATTCAGCAGGAATAGCACACAAGCTTCAAAAATAAAAATAAAAACATTTTCTAGCATTATTGCGTCAAATAAAAAACTACTTCAACTGTTTTCACGCGAATATATGAGGATAAGAACTTATAGATTGAAATGGATATTTAACAAAACTTTTTCCATTTAGCCCCAAAGTTCTAACGGTATAGTTTCGAAGATACATTCCAGTGGCATGGATATATAGTGTGTAGGGGTTTTTATCGTCAGATAGATTTATTTGAATGGTATTTCTATCAAGTCTTGAATTCATCCACAGTTTGAGAAATATTTTTTTACTACTTTACTAGTAGTCGCAGGGAAATGAAAATTTATGTGAATATAGTAGAGGGTTGTAGGTAATTGAAAACAGCGGTCAATCAAAATTTACCTGTCAATCAAAAGTTCAGGAATTATTGATACGTAAACTAAAATTATTGTTTGATAAGGTATTTCACGACAAAAATTAATTTTAACATTAAACCAGTGATTGTGGAATAGTGAAAATTCATGTCAATATATCAAAATAGTTTAAGGTGGATATAAATAAAAAGATAACTGTCAATCATGCTCGAATTTCGAATGCCAAGCCAACAAAATCTATAATTATTCATATTAAATGCTTGTAAGCTAATTATTTTTTTATTACTGGGCCAGTAATCGTAGAACAGGTAAAATTTGTACAAACATAGATAAGAGTTGAGGGTAGTTATATTGTGAAATTCAATCATCAATATATTTTGATTCATGAGATATTGGCACTTAAATTTTGAACGTTAAGTCAGCAAAATCCATAATTATTCATATGAATGCTTGTAAGTTTATTATTATTTTATTACTAAACCAGTAATCGTAGAATATGTGAACTTAGCACAAATATAGATAAGGCTTAAGGGTAGTTGTGCTGTGGAATTCAATTGTTAATACATATCGGTTCATGAGATATTGACCCTATTTTTGAGCGTCAAGCCAACAAATGCTTGTAATTTTATTATCATTTAATTACTGAACCAGTAATCACAGAACAAGTTATATTTGTTTCAAGATAGATAAGGGTCGAGGTTAGTTGAGTTGTAAAATTCAATTGTTAATATATTTCGGTTCATGAGATATTGATACATATATTCAAACGTCAAGCCAACACAGTCAGTAATTATCGAATATAAATGCTTGCAAGCTTATTATTTTTTTATCACTGAATTCGTAATTGTAGAGCAAAGAAAATTTGTACAAACATAGATAATAGTTGAGGGTAGTTGTGCTGTAAAATTCAATCGTCAGTACATTATAGTTCATGAGATATTGATCCTATTTTTGAGCGCTAAGCCAACAAATGCTTGTCAGTTTATTGTCATTTTAATACTGAACCAGCAATCCTAGAATAAGTTAAATTTGTTTTAAGGTAGATAAGAGTTGAAGGTAGTTGTGTTGTGGAACTCAATTGTCAATACATTTTGGTTCATGAGATATTGATACATATATTCAAACGTCAAGCCAACACAGTCAGTAATTATCGAATATAAATGCTTGCAAGCTTATTATTTTTTTATCACTGAATTAGTAACTGTAGAGCAACGAAAATTTGTACAAACATAGATAATAGTTGAGTGTAGTTGTGCTGTAAAATTCAATCATCAGTACATTTTGGTTCATGAGATATTGACTCTATTTTTGAGCGTCAATCCAACAAATGCTTGTCAGTTTATTATCATTTTAATACTGAACCAGCAATCCTAGAACAAGTTAAATTTGTTTTAAGATAGATAAGGGTCGAGAGTAGTTGTGTTGTGAAATTCAATTGTCAATATATTTTGGTTCATGAGATATTGATACATATATTCAAACGTCAAGCCAACAGAGTCAATAATTATTGAATATAAATGCTTGCAAGCTTATTATTTTTTTATTACTGAACCAAGAATTATAGAACAAAGGAAATCTGTACAAACATAGATAAAGGTTAAGGGTAGTTGTGTTGTGAAATTCGATCATCAGCACATTTTAGTTCATGAGATATTGACCCCAATTTTGAGCGTCAATCCAACAAATGCTTGTCAGTTTATTATCATTTTAATACTGAACCAGCAATTCTAGAACAAGTTAAATTTGTTCCAAGGTAGATAAAGGTTAGGGGTAGTTGTGTTGTGAAATTCAATTGTCAATATATTTTGATTCATGAGATATTGATACATATATTCAAACGTCAAGCCAACACAGTCAGTAATTATCGAATATAAATGCCTGCAAGCTTATTATTTTTTTATTACTGAACCTGCAATCGTAGAAAAAAGAAAATTTGCTCAAATATAGATAAGGGTTGAACGTAGCTGTGCTGTTGAATTCAATCATCAGTACATCTCAGTTCATGAGATATTGACCCCAATTTTGAGCATCAAGTCAACAAATGCTTGTAAATGTATTATCATTTTATTACTGAACCAGTAATCATAGAACAGGTTAAATTTGTACTAAGATAGATTAAGGTTGAGGGTAGTTGTGTTGTGAAATTCAATTGTCAATATATTTTGGTTCATGAGATATTGATACATATATTCAAACGTCAGGCCAACACAGTCAATAATCATCGAATGTAAATGCTTGCAAGCTTATTATTTTTTTATTACTGAATTAGTAATTGTAGAGCAAATAAAATTAATACAAACATAGATTATAGTTAAGGGTAGTTGTGCTGTAAAATTCAATTGACAGTACATCATAGTTCATGAGATATTGACTCCAATTTTGAGCGTCAATCCAACAAATACTTGTCAGTTTATTATCACTTTATGACTGAACCAGCAAACGTAGAACAAATTAAATTTGTATGAAGATAGATAAGGGTTGAATGTAGTTGTGTTGTGAAATTCAATAGTCAATATATTCTGGTTCATGAGATATTGATACATATATTCAAACGTCAAGCCAACACAGTCAGTAATTATCGAATATAAATGCTTGCAAGCTTATTATTTTTTTATCACTGAATTAGTGATTGTAGAGCAAAGAAAATTTGTACAAACATAGATAATAGTTGAGGGTAGTTGTACTGTGAAACTCAATTGTCAGTACATATAGTTCATGAGATATTGACTCCAATTTTGAGCGTCAATCCAACAAATGCTTGTTAATTTATTATCATTTTATTACTGAACCAGTAATCATAGAACAAGTTAAATTTGTTTTAAGGTAGATAAGGGTTAAAGGTAGTTGTGTTGTGGAATTAAATTGTCAATATATTTCGGTTCATGAGATATTGACACATATATTCAAACGTCAAGCCAACACAGTCAGTAATTATCGAATATAAATGCTTGCAAGCTTATTATTCTTTTATTACTGAATTAGTGATTGTAGAGCAAAGAAAATTTGTACAAACATAGATAATAGTTGAGGGTAGTTGTGCTGTGAAATTCAATTACTAGTTCATTTTAGTTCATGAGATATTGACCCTAGTTTTGAGCGTCAAGCCAAAAAATGCTTGTAAGTTTATTATCATTTTAATACTGAACCAGCAATCGTAGAACAAGTTAAATTTGTTTTAAGGTAGATATGGGTAAGGGTAGTTGTGTTGTGAAATTCAATTGTCAATATATTTTAGTTCATGAGATATTGATACATATATTTAAACGTCAAGCCAATAGCGTCTATAATTATTCATATTGAATGCTTGCAAGCTTATTATTTTTTTATTACCGAACCAGTAATCGTCGAATAATTAAAATTTGTCGAAATATAGATAAGGGCTAAGGGTAGCTGTGCTGCAAAATTCAATCATCAATACATTTTGGTTCATGAGATATTGACCCCATATTTGAATGTCAAATCAACAGAATGCTTGTAAACTTGTAAACTTAGTATTTTTTTATTATCGAATTTGTGATCGTAGAGCAATCAAAATTCGTAAAAACATAGATAAGGGTTGGGGGTAGCTATGTTGTAAAATCTAATTATGAATACATTCTGATACATGAGATATTGACACATGAATTTTTAGTAGTTTCATAATGAATGATTAATATTAAATTGAGGTTCTATTGTAAACTACCCTTAAGTTTTGATAATATTCATGTGGAATTCAATAAGAAATCTTCAAATCTTCGCTCCCTGACCACCCACCCCGAAATTGTCAAACTACCCCGATGGTAGCGCCGCTGCTAACCACCAGACGTAACCATAGAGATATCGACCGATTTCTCTACTCTCTCCCAGGGTGCTGAGCATACGACCCCTATCCGCGCATCCCTTCGCGACACCCTTGACTTTAGCGACGTGTACTACGATCTACAAGTGGCTAACACAATCGTGGTGGACTCTCGCGGACGGTCGCGTTGTGCAATTTTGATAAGAGTGATAAGAATGATTACGGGGTTGATAGTGCTGATGAGTGGCAGGGAGTGAAAGAAGTGCGATGTTATGATCCTTAAGAAGTGATAGTTTTTTTGGGGGTATGGTTATCTTACTGACTTTTTTTCAATAAACCACTTTTTGAAGCTCCTGAAGTTAAATAATGCACCCCTTGTTTTACAATGTCAAAATGATACTTTGTATGATACTGGGATCCACATAAAGCTAAAATAATTGCAAAATATTTTTATGGATCAACTCGGGAGCTCATAAAATCAGGAATCATAAATTTTTGATATAAATTTTAATAACAAAAGACACATAATGCATTTTTGTGTGCAACAACAAAATCCTGAGCCTCAATAACTCAAAACTTAAAGCCACCCTTATTAAATTATAAATCCCTCCTCTCTAATTATCCTTCTTTTAATTAAAACTAAAACTTTTCTCATATCATCCTTCACATTAATTAAACTTGGTCAGACGTCCATTAGGATTGCAAAATTTCCAAAATCCTAACTAAGCAAATTATCTACAAAGCGTAGCTAACCGGTATATAATTACAGAAGTATCATTACGTACGGTCATCACTGTAATGCTGATACATATTTCAGCATATTTGGCAGATCTGTTTATCCGTCTTTAAGAGCATTATGCACTGAAAGCGGATTGGAATTTGATATGGTTGGGTATAGTCAGCTTGAAAATAGATTAGTGGAGGATTTAAAAGCCTGACTTACAGTTTAATGATTTAGAACACAAAAATGAAGCCATATACGAGGAGATATTAGCCTGTACCTTAAAAATACCTTCATTCTTCTGGAATATGTGTATTTACTCTGAAATACCTATACTTGTACTTCATATGGAATACCTGTACTCTACATGTACATATTTCCTGCGAAATACCGCTACAATATATATATTGCCTTTGAGACACCCCATGTATACCTGTATTAGCTTGAATTACAGCTGTATTGCCTGTACTGTTTAAGAAAGCATATATTTCCTGCTGTATACCGGGACTTCTTGGACATGCACGTATTTCCTGCGGAATATCTCTATTTCTTTCAAGATACATCAGGAATACTTGTATTTCGTCCAAAATGTATATATCCCTCTGAAATACCTTTATTTCCTAAGAAATAACGCCAAAATGTCTGAACCTCCTCTAAAATATCTGTTTTTCTCTGGCATACTTGTATTTCCTGCTAAATATTTGTGCTTCCTAGTAAATACTCTTAAATTTCCTGTATTTCCTGCGAAATACCTGAACTTCCCAAAAAATACCGGTACTCCTCAGAAGATATTTCCTGCGAAATACCTGTACTCTCCAGTGCTCATTCGTTGTATATATGCACGTATTTCCTGCAAAATTCCTCTGAAATATCAGTATTTTCCTTAGGATATTTCAGGAATGCCCGTATTTCCTATGGCATGACTTGAGAAGTCCTGAATCTTCTCCTGAATATCTGCACTCCTCTTGAATACTTGTATTTTCTCCTAAATGCATGTACTTTCTAATCGAAATACTCGTACTTCCTGTGGAATATCTGTACTTCTTATGGAATACTTGTATTTCCTGCTAAATACTTGTACTTTCTGATTAATATCCTTCTATTTTATATACCTAAATACTTGTATTTCCTTTGGAATATCTGTACTTCTTCTGGTATACCTGAACTTCCTAAAGAATACCTGTACTCTCCAGAGGATATTTGTTGACTACATGCACCGGTATTTGTCTCAGGATATCTCAGAAATGACTTCATTCTGTCCAGAATACATGTATTTCCTCTAAAATAATTCGAAAACTCCTGAATCTTCTCTAGAATACTTGTATTCTTCTAGAATATCTGTATTTCCCGTAAAAGTCCTGTACTTCCTAGTAAATATTCTTGGATTTTATGTTTACAATTCTGCGGAATACTTCTGAAGTACCTGTATTTCCTGTGCAATACCTGAACTTCCTTTGGAATACCTGTACTTCTTATAGAATTCCTGTATCTTTCAGAGGAGATTTCTTTTTGAATACTTTCGACATGCCTTCATTCTGTCTGAAATATGACTTGAAAACTCTTGAATCTATTTTAGAATGCATGTACACCTTCAGCATATCTGTATTTCCTACCAAATACCTGTACTTCCTAATAAATACTTGTAGATTTCATTTACATATATCTTGCAGAATATCTTTGAAATATATGTATTTCCTGTGGTCTTCCTACACTTCCTATAAATTACTTGTACTCCCCAAAGAATATTTGTAGTTAACATGCATGTATTTCCTGCGGAATACTTCTGGAATATCGGTATTTCTTTTGACATACCTCAGGAATACCTGCATTCTGTTCAAAATACTTGTATTACCCTGAAATACCCTTATTTCCTATGGAATTGTTCGAAAACACCAGAATCTTTTCTAGAATACCTGTACTTTTCTAGCATAACTGTATTTCCTGCTAAATACCTATACTAATTGCTAAATACTCCTGGATTTCTAGTAAACAGTCCTGCGGAGTACTTCTATAATACCTGTACTTCCTGAAGAATACCTGTATTTCCTGTGAAATACCTGTACTTCCTTAAGAATATTTGTTGTATAGAGGCACGTATTGCCTGCGGAATACTCCTGAAATGTCTGAATTCTTTTGAGATACTTTAGGAATATCTGTAATGGGCCCAAAATACTTGTATTACTCTGTAAAATAGCTTTAAATCTTTTCTAGAATACCTGTATTTTTCTGGCATACCTGTATTTCCTGCTAAACACCTGTACTTCTTGCTGAATACCTTCAGTTTATATGTATACAGTCCTACGGAATACTTCTATAATACCTGTACTTCCTGAAGAATACCCATATTTCATGTGAAATACCTGAACTTCCTGAAGAATATGTGTTGTGTAGAGGCACGTATTTCCTGCAGAATACTTCTGAAACATCTGTATCTCTTTTGAAAACCTCAGGAATACCTGTATTCTGTTCAGAATACTTGTATTACTCTAGAATGCCTTTATTTTCTGCGAAATAGCTTGAAAACTCTTCTTGAATACATGTACTCTTTTAGAATACCTGTATTTCCTGCTGAATACCTGTACTTCTTGCTAAATACCTTCTGATATCAAGCATACAGTCCCGCGGAATACTTCTTTAATATCTGTACTTCCTGAAAAATAGTTGCAATTCCTGTGAAATTCTTCTCAAAAAATATTTGTTGTATAGAGGCACGTATTTCCTGCGGAATACCTTTGAAATATTTGTACTTCTTCAGACACATCAATATTTCCTGTGGAAAAACTCGAAAGCTTCTGATCCTCCTCTAGAATACTTGTACTTCTTTGGCATACCTGTATGTCCCGTTAAATACCTGTACTTCCTCAAACAGCCTTGGATTTCATGTACACATGTTCTGTGTAATATCTCTGATATTTTTCAAATCCCTGTACTTCCAATGGAATATCTGTACTTCCTACAGAGTATTTGTTGTATACAGGCACATATTTCCTGCAAGAAACTTCTGGTATTTCCTGTGTAATAATTCAAAAACTCCTGAATCCCCTTTAAAGTACCTATATCTTCTGGTATGCCTGTATTTCCTGCTGAATACCTGTACTTCCTTGTAAATATCCTTGGATTTCATGTATATATCCATATTTCCTGTGGACTTGCTGTACTTCCTATTGGATAGATGTATTTCCCAAAGAGTATTTGTTGTATGCATGTACTTCTAGCACTTCTTTTGGGATACCCACATTCAGTCCGAAACACTTATTCCTCTGGAATGTCTCAATTTCCTGTAGAATAGCTCAAAAGCACCCGAACTTCCTCCAGAATACCTGTACTTCTCTGACATACCTGTATTTCCTGCAAAATATATGTACTTCCAATGTAATATCTGTACTTCTTCGAAGATACTCAAAGATTGAATGCACGTATTTCCTGCGAAATACTTCTAGCATACCTGTATTTGTTCTGGATAGCTTAGGAAATACATGTACTTTATTTCCTGCGGAAATACTAAAAGACTTCTGAATTTCCTGCGGAATATTATATATCCTTTGAATTACTAGTATTTCCTGTTGAATAGCTGTATTCACTAGGCAATACCCTTAGAGTTCATGTTTGCATTTCCTGCGGAATACTTCTTAAGTACTTCCAAATCATTTTGAATGCTTGAATTGCCTAGAAAATACTTGCAGTCTCCGGAGGATACTCATAAGTTTGATGCACGTATGTACCAACGGTATTGCTTTGGAATGCCTCTACTTTCTATTTCCAGGGTATAACCTTCTGAAGTACCTGTACTTCCTGTTGAATACTTGCAATTCTTGTGAAATACTTGCACTTCCTTGAAATACCGGTACTCTGTATGAAGTACTTGTCCTTCCAGGATAATACTCATAATCATTAATTGAATGCACGTATTTCCTGCGAAATGTCTGTACTTCCCTGTATTTCCTGCTGAATTTCCTGGCAATATTTTATTTCTTTTAATATATTGGACCTGCCTTCTTCCTAGAATACCTGTTTGTCTCTGAAATGTCTGTATCTCTTATCAAATATTTGTACTTTTCGGGAAATATCCTTGAATATCACTTTCGTATTTCCTGCAGAAGGTTCCTGAAATATCTAGAATATCGCAGACATAATTGCATATCTTGTGAAGTGGTCCTGTAAAATATCTTGCAAATTCTCATATTTCCTGTACTTCTTATGAAATATCCGTACTTCTTCAGATATACATAAGTATTTTCCATGAAATACCTGTTTTTCGTCCGGAATACTGTAGGACTTCCGTTATTTCCTACAGAATACCTTTGTTTTCCTGGAAGGCCTATTTCCTGCAAGATAATGCTTGCATTTCTTAAAAATACTTGTACTTCTTTGGAAGCACTCGTTAATTGCATCTCATTCACAGTCACCGTTTGATGAAATCATTTATTTCAACCCAATATCAAACTTGAAGTCTTTCTCCGTCAAGTACTGCGTGGGAAATGAAACAAATGATATCGTAGATAAATTTCGACACTTCTTATTCCTTCAGAAGTCGAGAATCAGTTGTTAAAAAGATCATCAATCCATGTCGTGACATTTCGTTCATAGCTCATTCGATTCGAAAATGGAAAAGCTGAGATAACGAAAAACCTTTTATTTATTCTGTAATTTAAGACGATTTGACAGTTATTGCCTTCAAAATTGCGAATTTATTATTAAAAGGAATGGAAAGAATGGCGACGCAAATTCAGAGCAGTTATTTGATAATATGCAATATTATAACATCATAAACTCTGTCCCTTTAAAAGCCTAACCTTGTTTATGCTTCATAATCTCCTGGCAGTCCATTAAGGTCCTTTTGGGTTATATTTGGAAGTTGGACTCGTAGAAACAACATCGTATTGAAGTGCTGCAGAATTCCATACATTATTCCACAGAAGACGCGAAATGTAAATTCAGCTCAGATTTCGAATTGTTAAAGAAATTGAATTCCACTCTTCCGTATTTTTTTGCATTTTTGAAATTTACATAAGTAGATAGACTTCACCGCTAACGAAAATTGCGGTGTCAGGTCCAAAAAACTATTTTACATAATCAGGAGATTAGTTCATGATCAGTTCACATTTGAGGCAAGCAATATCCAGAATATGATATAAAATTATTATATCCAACATACTTTGTATATCCTTTAAGATACTGCAATAAAGAGCGATTGTCCTCTGGACATAAAATCCTGTCGTTTCGAATGTACACAAAGTATAAAAGATAATCAGACAAGTGAGCTCCAGCCTCGTATATTTCAACGGGTAAACTTGTCAGCAAGACATGAATTACACAGCTTTGTTCTCAAAACGACGTATCATTTCATGCATTAATAATACGTTATTACCGCGAAATATCTCGCAAAAAGATAAACCAGTCTTTGAATGACAATATTTTTTTCGTCGGTAGTATATCTGGTGAACCATCCAGTTGTGGTGGTGCAGGATCGCGGTATTCATACTACTGAAGTCTAATTCAGTCTTTCATCTAATTAGAAAAATATTTCACTTTTAAATATGTTTTAAAAATGTCCCTGACTATTAACTTTACGTTTGAGGTAGTAAAATGCTTCTTGAACCTCACTAAGCTTTCAGAAACAATTTCAGATACTATAATTTTTTCGTCAGTAGTATGAATAACACGTTTCTGAACCACCCAGCTGTCTGACGTAACAGCTGCAGACGGAGTGACCTTGAGTGGCGCACAAATGCACTGTCATACTACTGTCGCCCAATCAAACTTTCAGGACATCAATGGATTTTTTTATTTGAGGCTAAAAATTTTTTGAAAAGTCTCATCAATATTTTATTCAGATTTTAGGAATTTTTAGTTTTTTCCTTATAAAACTCGTATTTGCTGTTCAATTGCTTTGGAATCTCACACATTTATAGTAAATTTTACGCCCGATCAATTGGTGTAATCGACAATCATGTATCTTCAACATTAACTGTATAGTGGGGAAGGAATGGAAAATCATAGCTTGACTCTGAACGCACTTTTGTCGGAATTGTGACAAGATATTCAAAATTGATTTGAATATTTGGAATAAGCAAGATTTAGAGATGATAGAATAATATTCATCCCCAATTTGTTTTTTTTTTCAATTGATTCGTTTAAGTACGGAAGGAGAGCTCATTATATCATTTTTTAGTATTCTGCTCATAACTAGTGCAATTTTAAAGGAATCAAACTGAAGCTCGGTACATTTATTGCTAAGTTTATACCTAATGCAATTCTAAGGCTATTTTCGTGGTCTAGATGAGTTATAGTATTTATTTTGACACCAAAAACATCAAAAATGCGAAAAAATATTTTTTATCAAATTTCAACTTTTTCGCAAGGGGCACCCCTTGCCATCATTTTTCATAGATGACCAATTTTCAATCTTTTGCCTATAAAATTAATATTTGTCGCTCAATTGTCTTGAAATTTGGAATATAGATTGCCAGATGTCTAGCCGATCGACTATAGTGATTGCCAATTGCATAGCACTCATATTTCCAGAGATAATGAGAAAGAAATGGAAAAAAATGGGAAGTTTTAGCATTTTTTGCGCAAAAAAACATGTTTTTTCAAACATCCATATCTCGAAAAATACTCATCGCACAGCGATTCTAAGATGATTTTCGTAATCTAGAAGAGTCATATCATTCATTTAAACACTAAAAACTCGAGAATTGCAAGAAAAAGTTTCATGAAAAAACTGCAAATTCCACTAAAAAATACATTTTTTGAAAACGTCGAAATCTCGCAAAATACGCGTCGTACAGCAATTCTAAGGCTATTTTCGTGATCTAGATGAGTTATAGTATTTGCTTTGACACCAAAAACATCAAAAATGCGAAAAAATATTTTTTATCAAATTTCAACTTTTTCGCAAGGGGTACCCCTTGCCATCATTTTTCAGAGGTGGACAATTTTCAATCTTTTACCTATAAAATTAATATTTGTCGCTCAATTGTCTTGAAATTTGGAATATAGATTGCCAGATGTCTAGCCGATCGACCATAGTAATTGCCAATTGCATAGCACTCATATTTCCAGAGATAATGAGAAAGAAATGGAAAAAAATGGGAAGTTTTAGCATTTTTTGCGCAAAAAAACATGTTTTTTCAAACATCCATATCTCGAAAAATACTCATCGCACAGCGATTCTAAGGTAATTTTCGTAATCTAGAAAAGTCATATTATTTATTTAAACACTAAAAACTCGAGAATTGCAAGAAAAAGTTTCATGAAAAAACTGCAAATTCCACTAAAAAATACATTTTTTGAAAACGTCGAAATCTCGCAAAATACGCGTCGTACAGCAATTCTAAGGCTATTTTCGTGATCTAGATGAGTTATAGTATTTGCTTTGACACCAAAAACATCAAAAATGCGAAAAAATATTTTTTATCAAATTTCAACTTTTTCGCAAGGGGTACCCCTTGCCATCATTTTTCAGAGGTGAACAATTTTCAATCTTTTACCTATAAAATTAATATTTGTCGCTCAATTGTCTTGAAATTTGGAATATAGATTGCCAGATGTCTAGCCGATCGACCATAGTAATTGCCAATTGCATAGCACTCATATTTCCAGAGATAATGAGAAAGAAATGGAAAAAAATGGGAAGTTTTAGCATTTTTTGCGCAAAAAAACATGTTTTTTCAAACATCCATATCTCGAAAAATACTCATCGCACAGCGATTCTAAGGTAATTTTCGTAATCTAGAAAAGTCATATTATTTATTTAAACACTAAAAACTCGAGAATTGCAAGAAAAAGTTTCATGAAAAAACTGCAAATTCCACTAAAAAATACATTTTTTGAAAACGTCGAAATCTCGCAAAATACGCGTCGTACAGCAATTCTAAGGCTATTTTCGTGATCTAGATGAGTTATAGTATTTGCTTTGACACCAAAAACATCAAAAATGCGAAAAAATATTTTTTATCAAATTTCAACTTTTTCGCAAGGGGTACCCCTAGCCATCATTTTTCATAGATGACCAATTCTCAGTCTTTTGCCTATAAAATTAATATTTGTCGCTCAATTGTCTTGAAATTTGGAATATAGATTGCCAGATGTCTAGCCGATCGACCATAGTAATTGCCAATTGCATAGCACTCATATTTTCAGAGATAATGAGGAAGAAATGGAAAAAAATGGTAAATTTTGGCATTTTTTACGCCAAAAAACATGGTTTTTCAAACGTCCATATCTCAAAAAATACTCATCGCACAGCGATTCTAAGGTTATTTTCGTAATCTAGGAGAGTCATATTATTTATTTAGATACTAAAAACTTGAGAATTACAAAAAAAAATTTCATGAAAAAACTGCAAATTCCACTAAAAAATACATTTTTTTAAAACGTCGAAATCTTGAAAAATACGAGTCGTACAGCAATTCTAAGGCTATTTTCGGGATCTAGATGAGTTATTGTATTTATTTTGATACCAAAAACATCAAAAATGCGAAAAAATATTTTTTATCAAATTTCAACTTTTTCGCAAGGGGCACCCCTCGTCATCATTTTTCAGAGATGACCAATTTTCAATCTTTTGCCTATAAAATTAATATTTGTAGCTCAATTGTCTTGAAATTTGGAATATAGATTGCCAGATGTCTAGCCGATCGACCATAGTAATTGCCAATTGCATAGCACTCATATTTCCAGAGATAATGGGGAAGAAATGGAAAAAAATGGAAGATTTTGGCATTTTTTGCGCAAAAAACATGTTTTTTCAAACGACCATATCTCGGAGAATACTCATCGTACAGCGATTCTAAGGTTATTTTCGTAATCTAGAAGAGTCATATTATTTATTTGAACACTGAAAACTTGAGAATTGCAAAAAAAATTTCATGAAAAAACTGCAAATTCCACTAAAAAATACATTTTTTGAAAACGTCGAAATCTCGAAAAATACGCGTCGTACAGCAATTCTAAGGCTATTTTCGTAATCTAGATGAGTTATAGTATTTATTTTGACACCAAAAACATCAAAAATGCGAAAAAATATTTTTTATCAAATTTCAACTTTTTCGCAAGGGGTACCCCTAGCCATCATTTTTCATAGATGACCAATTCTCAGTCTTTTGCCTATAAAATTAATATTTGTCGCTCAATTGTCTTGAAATTTGGAATATAGATTGCCAGATGTCTAGATGATCGACCATAGTGATTTCCAATTGCATAGCACTCATATTTCCAGAGATAATGAGGAAGAAATGGAAAAAAATGGAAGATTTTGGCATTTTTTGCGCAAAAAAACATGTTTTTTCAAACGACCATATCTCGAAAAATACTCATCGCACAGCGATTCTGAGGTTATTTTTGTAATCTAGAAGAGTCATATTATTTATTTAGACACTAAAAACTTGAGAATTGCAGGAAAAATTTCATGAGAAAACTGCAAATTCCACTAAAAAATACATTTTTTTAAAACGTCAAAATCTCGAAAAATACGCGTCGTACAGCAATTCTAAGGCTATTTTCGTGATCTAGATGAGTTATAGTATTTATTTTGACACCAAAAACATCAAAAATGCGAAAAAATATTTTTTATCAAATTTCAACTTTTTCGCAAGGGCCACCCCTTGTCATCATTTTTCAGAGATGACCAATTTTCAATCTTTTGCCTATAAAATTACTATTTGTCGCTCAATTGTCTTGAAATTTGGAATATAGATTGCCAGATGTCTAGCCGATCGACCATAGTGATTGCCAATTGCATAGCACTCATATTTCCAGAGATAATGAGGAAAAAATGGAAAAAAATGGAAGATTTTGGCATTTTTTGCGCAGAAAAACATGTTTTTTCAAACGACCATATCTCGAAAAATACTCATCGTACCGCGATTCTAAGGTTATTTTCGTAATCTAGAAGAGTCATATTATTTATTTAAACACTAAAAACTTGAGAATTGCGAAAAAAAAAATCATGAAAAAACTGCAAATTCCACTAAAAAATACATTTTTTGAAAACGTCGAAATTTCGAAAAATACGCGTCGTGCAGCAATTCTAAGGCTATTTTCGTGATCTAGATGAGTTATAGTATTTATTTTGACACCAAAAACATCAAAAATGCGAAAAAATATTTTTTATCAACTTTCAACTATTTCGCAAGGGGTACCCCTAGCCATCATTTTTCAGAGATGACCAATTTTCAATCTTTTGCCTATAAAATTAATATTTGTAGCTCAATTGTCTTGAAATTTGAAATTTAGATTGCCAGATGTCTAGGCGATCGACCATAGTAATTGCCAATTGCATAGCACTCATATTTCCAGAGATAATGAGGAAGAAATGGAAAAAAATGGAAGATTTTGGCATTTTTTGCGCAAAAAAACATGTTTTTTCAAACGACCATATCTCGAAAAATACTCATCGTACAGCTATTCTAAGGTTATTTTCGTAATCTAGAAGAGTCATAGTATTCATTTGAACACTGAAAACTTGAGAATTGCAAAAAAAAATTCATGAAAAAACTGCAAATTCCACTAAAAAATACATTTTTTTAAAACGTCGAAATCTCAAAAGATACGCGTCGTACAGCAATTCTGAGGCTATTTTCGTGATCTAGATGAGTTATAGTATTTATTTTGACACCAAAAACATCAAAAATGCGAAAAAATATTTTTTATCAACTTTCAACTATTTCGCAAGGGGTACCCCTAGCCATCGTTTTTCAGAGATGACCAATTTTCAATCTTTTGCCTATAAAATTAATATTTGTCGCTCAATTGCCTTGAAATTTGAAATATAGATTGCCAGATGTCTAGCCGATCGACTATAGTAATTGCCAATTGCATAGCACTCATATTTACAGAGATAATAAGGAAGAAATGGAAAAAAATGCACAGCGATTCTAAGGTTATTTTCGTAATCTAGAAGAGTCATATTATTTATATAAACACTAAAAACTTGAAAATTGCAAAAAAAAATTTCATGAAAAAACTGCAAATTCCACTAAAATATACAAATGAATGTTGAAACTTGAAGTTTGATACCTGTTTTATATCAAGAGTAGCAGGCCTCCAAATATTTTTTTCAATCGAAGGTTCAGATGCATAAATCATCCAACAAAAATTTCCACAAAATATCAATTTTTGTATCAATTATTGCAAAATTCAGTACACATATCAAACATACCATAAGAAATTTGCATCAAGTCGAAAAGCCTCAAATTATGATAATTATGTCGTCAGTAGTATGAAAGACACGTTTGCACACAAATCAAGGTCTGCCTTGTTGTCTGGCTCAACGCAGCTGCAGACGAAGTGACCTTGAGTGTCGCACAACGAGACTTTTATACTACTGTTACTCGATCAAATTTCCAGAACATAACTTGATTTTTTAATATTATAAAAGGAGATATCACATCTGGATATATTGTGAAAAGAGCCTTGACTTTTGAACTTCCAATTTCCACCGTATAGCTTGCAAAATACATGAGCTGAAAAGTTCGAGCGTTCTAAAGAGTATAAAACTTCCAGAAACAATTACGCATGATTTCCGTTACAATAATTTTGTCGTCAGTAGCATGAAGGGCAACTTTTTATACCATTCAAGGACCGCTCAATTGTTTGGCGTGACGCAGCTGCCTACAGAATGACTTCAAGGGGTTGCACAACTGGATTGTCATACTACTAACGCCCAATCGAATTTTTTAAATATCAGTTGATTTTCTGATATTGGGAAAGGATATATCACATCTTAAAATGCTGTTAAATAACCCTTAACCCTTCAGCTTCAAATTCAGACCTTTCAGCTTACAAAAGACAATTTTTTAGACCTTCGGATACATTGAGGATAAATTGTATGACAAAAAAAATTCATCCTGTAGAAAAAAGAGGTTATAGTATGACTGTGACGTCAATATCACCTTGAGGTAGAGCAGAACTGCAGTATTTTTTTAACTCGAGTCTAATTTAGTTCTATATTTCAATATGTTGTGAAAACGTCGTCGACCTTTGAACTTGCAATGCAGTTTAAACAATGCGTTTCAAAAAGTATCGAGCTTCTGAATATAATTACACAATATTCCAACCACGATAATTCTGTCGTCTGTAGTATAAATGACATGTTTGTGAGTCACCCAGATGTCTGACGTGACACAGCTGCGTACAGAGTGACCTTGAAATGGTACACTACTGTACTGTTATACTACTGTCACCCAATCAAATTTTTTATATTGAGAAAGGACATTTAACATCTCACATAGTACCAAGCTTCTATAGACAGCCACACATGATCCAAATTACGATAATTGAGTCGATAGTAGTATGAAGGACACGTTTGTACACCAATTGAGGACTACTCCAAAGTTTGGCGTGACGCAGCTGCAAACAGAGTGACCTTGAGGTATCGCACAAATGGACTGTTGTACTACTGTCACTTAACAAAATTTTCGGGCTTATTGGATGATTGTGAATTACTTTGAGGTGATGCAGAACCGTATTATTCCTACTACTGAAGTTAAATTCCAGTTTTTATTTGAAAAAGACGCGTTTGATTCTCGAATAAGTTGTGAAAACATTACCGACCTTTGAACTTGCAATGTCAATGGTATAATAAGTTTTTAAGAGTACTATGCTTCCAAATATAATCACACATGATTTGAATCACGGAAATTTTGTCGTCAGTAGTATGAATTACACGTTTCTGAACCACCCAGCTGTCTGATGTAACACAGCTGCAGACGAAGTGACCTTGAGGTGGTGCACAACTGTACTGTTATACTACTGTCACTCAATCAAAATTTCAGGACAATGATTGAATTTTTTTGTTGAGGAAGGACATATTACGTCTTGAAAAGTTGCGAAAGGACCGTTGAGCTTTGAGCCTATAATTTAGACCGTGCTACTTGTGAGATACATGAGCTGGAAATATGTTTGAGATTAATTATATGATAGGAAAACAATCGAGCAGAAAAAGTGAATTATCCATGATTATATTTGATTTTTGCTTGTTTTTTTTTGATTGTCACACAACTATTTACTTTTTTATCCATTTCAGCTCACAGATCCGTGAATAACAATTTGATATTCACAAAAGACTGCACATGAAACAACAAAGCATATATTTTTGCATTATTCACTAAAAAATATTTTTATATTCCAAGAATTGCCAATTAAAATGCCTTACAATCAATAAAATACAAATAAATGCTTTAAAAATATTATTATCAATTATAAATTGTGTTCGCTTCGTATTAAGTCGTACAAAGTTTGAATTCAACGCGCTGTGTTTCTCGGGCGCCTAAAATCGTTTGTGATGCCTGCGCGCATGCGTGAATCCTGATACAGCGGCCATGAGCCATGTGGGCTGCTGTGTCCCGATCTTTGGAGATTTTGGTAGCTTTCTTCGAGTACTACAGTAGCAGGTAACTTCTATTTCTTGGAATATCTATTTTTTACTGTCCCTCTTTGAAATTTATTGTTATTTGTTGTTCCTTCTTCACCTGCCATCGTAATTAATTCTTCATGCTTCATTGATAAGCATGTATAGACTGTGAATCTTATTAGTTATTTATACGTGGTCCATCTCTTTTCCTATATATCTATGGCCTGACCTTCAATAATTAATTTATAGGTCATTTTATTGCACCAATAGCACCTATCAAGATCTATTTTGTTAAAACAATCAATAATTATGAGTAATGCATGCCTTTTAATGTGTTTTCAACTGCATGCCTTGTGAATGTTAAAATTCTTAGATCCGTCTCTGCAATGTTAGCACCTTTATATATCGTGTGAGGGTGCTACAAGTCATTATATCGTTCCCTCGTTCATTCATGACGTCACAATACACCGGAAATTAAACCGCCCGCAGCCGAGCTATACCGGACAAAGCCGAGTCCGCCGAGTAAATTATTTAAAAAGTGGCGGAATCGAGGGACAGCGCACTAGCATTGTGAATTATTTATCGGTGAATGGGATGCATATTTGGAGAAATTTGATTGGTTACGTTGGTATTTGTAAACTATATACTGATGGAAATGCTTCTAAAATGGATGAATCTTTATAATATATGACTGAAAGGTTTCAGAATAACATTTTTAACGCCTGAATTATTCTGGAAACAATTTTTCACACTTCATTTGTCATAAAATCAATATATTGCATCAGGTTTTCCTTTGTTATTAACAGTTAGGTTTATTTGCAGTTCGAACTCAGTCCGGAAATTACAGATGGCGGGACTGTGTTACAATATGGCGGATTTATCTGATTTCACATTCGCATGAACTCAAAACTGATATTACAACCCTGCAAACTATGTACCAATAGTATGATCGATTCTGAATCGATTTACGACAAAGGATGACCTAAAAAGTGATTTTGGACGTTTTTGTTAATTTGCATGTGATTTAAGAATCGATTTGTTCCGCAGATGATAGTGGAAACAGCGAATCGTTTCCTTTTATCTTATTGGGGTGTACAGTCCCGTGAAATTGCTGTTTCTGACAGATAAAATCATCAATCATGACTGGCTACTACCGTATATCTATCCATATTGAAAATCCACGATTCCTGGCGATTTTTGGAACCAGAAACGATCAAAAAGGTATAGCAATTCGATCTAATGTAACCTGAGTAAAGTAGTCACGCAAAAGAAGCCTCAGACATTCGTAAAAAATAGACCCTCGAATTCTGAATCGATTTTGAATCGATTGACAACAAGAGAGGACCTGGAAGGCGATTTTGAGGGCTTTAATCGATTTACAGTAATACCAAAAATCCTGTGGTGTTTTTGAATGGTTTTGAATTTATTCTGCAGTTTCTGGCGGGTCTTGAGGACAGAAACGACCGTAAAGGTGTGAGAAATCGATTCATTTGAGAAGGTTGAAATATTCACCAAAAAGCAGCCTGAAAAAAATGAAAAAAGTGGTCCTCAAGATTCTAAGTCGGTTTTGAAAGCACTGGCGACGAAATAAGACCTGGAAGCCGATTTTTAAAATTTGAATCGATTCTATGGTGTTCCTGAATGATTTTGGAATCGGTGAGTATCTCAAAGGAACGTTGAACGAGCAACAGTACAATTATTGAACAAGGGAAATTCTGTGGTGCCTCTGAGTGGTTTTGGAAACGATTAGGACCAGAAAAATGGGCAAATCGTTTTCTTCTACATCATGACGATGTCCAGTACCATAAAACCTTCTTTATTAACAATTTTGTCTAATAAAAACTACTAATGACTACCCTGTTTTCCAAAATTGGCGTTCTCCGATTCCTGACAGTTCTTGGAAGCAGAAACGACCATAAAAATTTTATAAATCGACTCAATGAATGACGTTGAGACTCTGAATCGACGTTGAATCGATTGACGACAGGGAAGGATCTTGTAGGCGATATTAACAGTCTTAATTGATTTGAAACGGATATTCTGGTCAAGTATGTGCTCAGAAGTATAACTGCGAATAAGAGAGGTCCTGTAGTGTCCTTGGATGGTTTTAAAATCGATTAGTACCAGAAAATGGATGAATCGTTTCTTTCTACATCATGACGATGTCCACCGCTTCATATCCAACGATTTTCTTCAGATTAAAGTTATTAACAATTGCCCAAAGCTATTCTATATGCCCACAAAGAAATTCTTCGATTTCTGGCGATTCTAAAGAGCAGAAACGACCATAAAGATTCAAGAGATCGACTCAATGGAAGAGGTAGGAGTAATTGCAAGAAGACAGCCTGAAAAATCTACAAAAAAAGGTCCTCAGAATTCTGAAATGGTGTTGAATCGATTGACGACAAGTAAGGATTTGGAAAGCGATTTTGACAGTTTTAATCGATTTGAAAGGGATTAGTCCGGTAAATCTGTGCTCAACAGTATATTTATGAACAACGGAAATCCTGTGGTGCTCCTCAATGGTTTTGGAAACGATTAGGACCAGAAAAATGAACGAATCGTTACTGTTTTGAATTCTACGATTCCTGACAATTTCAAGGAGCAAAAACGACCATAAATATATGGGAAATCGACTCAATGGTAGAGGTTGAGGTAATCGCCAAAGGGCAGCCTGAGACATCTTTAAAAAATGGTCTTTAAGTTTCTGAATCGTTGTTGAATCGACTGATGACCAAAAAGGATTTGGAAAGCGATTTTAATCGATTTAAAAGAAACTTATTTGATCGAATCTTGATGAATGCTAACACCAAAAGTCTTATGGTCTTCCTGAATGATTTTGGACGTAAATTGTACCACAAAAGACCAGTAAAATGGACGAATCGCTTCCTTCTTTGGTTGCTTGACAAGTGAGGCGATTCGACAGTTTAAATCGATTCGAAAAGGATTGATACTATACTTAGAAGTATAATTATAAACAATTAGAGTCCTGTGAGGCTCCGAATGGTACTGGAATCGATTTGTACCACAAAGGACCAGTAAAATAGACGACGGTATCCTGTTTTCGTCGAATAGAAATCATTAATGATTGCCTACAGTTACCCTTTGTACATTATTTAGATTCTGCGATTCCATGCGATTTCTGGGAGCAGAAACGACCATAAAAATATAACAAATCGATTCAGTAAAAAAGGTTGCAGTAGACACCTTAAAACTACTTGAGGTATCCGCAAAAAATGGTACTCAAGGTTCTGAATCGGTATTGAATCGATCGACGACGAAAAAGGACTTAGAAAGCGGTTTTTACAGTTTGAATCGATTTCAAAGGGATATTCTGGTTGAAACCATGTTCAACAGTATTATTTCGAAAATTGGATGTTCCTGAACGGTTTTGGAAACGATTAGGACCAGTAAAATGGACAAATCGTACCTTTTACTTTATAAGAATGTCCAGCTTTGCCAAATGAAAACGATTACTGAAAACCCACAACTACCTTCTTTCCCCCGATTGATATTTGGCGATTACAGATGATTTTTTGGGATAGAAATGACCATAAATATATTACAAATCGATTCACTGAAAAAGAATGAAGTGATCATGCAAAAATACGTGAAACATTTGCTAAAAAAATTGTTTTCAGGATTTAGAATCGATTTTAAATCGATTTATAACGAGAAACGATCTGGAAGGTGATTTTAGCAGTTTAAATCGATTTGAAATGGATATTCTGGTTGTATCTCTGTTCAACAGTATTACTTCGAGCACTACAAGCTCTGTGATGCTTTCAAATGGTTTTGGAAACGATTAAGAGCAGTAAAACGGACGAATGGTTTCATTTTACCCTATAATAATGTCCAGTACCATAAAATTACTCTTTATCAACAGTTTTTGTCAAATAAAAATGATTAATGGAAACCTACAGCTATCCTCTCTCTCCATATTGAAATATTGTAATTACAGGCGATTCCTGAAGGCAGAAACGACCATAAGGATATATCAAATCGATTTACTGAACGATGTTGGAATAGTCGCCAAAATTCAGCCTGAAACTTTTATGAAAAATGGCCTGTATCGTTATTGAATCGACTAATGTTAAGGAAGGATCTGGAAGGCGATTTTGACAGTTTAAATCGATTTAAAAGGGATTTATTTGCTCAACAATTGATACCACGACGAAGTTGTACCTAGAAAGCGATTACCTACAACTACCCTCACTTCTCATATTAAAATTTTGGGACTACAGGCGATTCCTGAGGGCAGAAACGACTATAAAGATATAACAAATCGATTCATCGAAAGAGGTCGAAATATACCACAAGAAACAGCCTAAAACATTTGCGAAAAATGGTTCTTAGGATTCTGAATGGGTGTTGAATCGATTAACGACAAGAAAGGATTTGGAAGTCGATTTTGACAGTTCTAATCGATTTTGTAGGGATTATTCTGTTGGGCCAGTATTATTTCGAGCACTGGAAATCCTGTTATGCTTCTGAATGGTTTCTAAAACGATTAGGGCCAGTAAAATGGGAAATCGTTTCCTTTTACATCATGACGAAGTTCAGTACCATAAAATTGCTCTTCATCGCCAAAAGGGTGCCTGATGAAGCTACAAAAAATGGTTATCGAAAGTTTTGAATCGATTTTTAATCGATTGACGACAGGGAATGATCTGGAAGGCCAAATTATGAATACCTTCTGTTGTTATTGGTTCAAAGTCGAGTATCTTGCAGTAAAGGCTTATTTGAATTAATAGTTAACATAACAGCCATCAACAAACAAAGGAAACACTCAGAGAAAGCGAGGAAACACTAAACACTATTATGAAGTAGCTTATGTTTGTTTATCAATGTTTATACAATTGTGAACATATTCCTGAATTGTTGCATGAGTTTTGAAGCTGAAAGCTAGGAGTAAAATATGCATTAATAATGGAATGGAATGATAGTTGTGTTCGTTGCATTATAGCTCCCCTAAACATTGACTTGTAGATCAATTTTTGACCCCAATACATGCAGGAAGCAATTTTCTACAATTTTTGTGCATAAAATATTGAACTAACTTTGATAGTTCAAAAAATATTATAACATATATGAAAAAACTGCTGTATTTTGAATATATGTGTCGGTCAACTTTGATCTCCTATAACTTCCAATAGAATCAACTTACAGGCTTGATTTTTGCATCAAACTACGCAAAAAACATTCTTCTACAATTGTTTTCTCTATTATATTTAGATATTTTTGATAGGTTGGAAGTTATCGTTAAATATTTGCACTTGCGAGTACAAATTTTGCTCCAATTCAATTGAAATTTGTACATTGTGAAAATACGTAACAAAATTGTTTATTTTTGTACTAGAATCGATTTTATAATATAATTTGCATATCATATAGTTTTATCCACATATGTAATCTGGAACTCATTACGGCATGAATATGTAAACCCTGCGATAAAAAAATGAATTTAGCAGGAAAATCCATTGCGTAGAAACTTTTAAATTGCATCTGAATCTTCGTAGATTTTTTCACAAGCGAAAACTTTCCAAGATTCTCTTAATTTATGTAAGTAAATTGTAAAAAATTGTGAATTTTTTTTTTAACTGCGTCTGAATTCATTTAAATGAAGGAGAATTTGCGAGCGTAAGAACTGATTTTAATTTGCAATTCATGTCAAAGAAAAGTCGATATTACAATGAATAAGATTCAGACTTCCATATTAAATCAGATTTTCTTACTTCAACCCTTAATTACACCCCCAAACTCATCACATTCTCCATCTTAGCATTTCTTTGACGTCACCCGATTACATTTCTATTTACACATCAAATTCTATTGTATGGCAAAATATAGAAACATACGACAGTCGCAGTCGGAGCTTTCCATACAATTCCGCCATTGTTTCAGCAGGTTATTATCAAGCCTGTTTCCTGCATCCTGAAAGTTGCTAGGATGTAATATTGAAAGTTATCTCGCTAAAACTTTGTATTGAAAATAGTTTCCTGTTAATTTCATCACAAAAGATTGAAGAATACTCACTATAGACTGATATTAAGGGATGCAGGAACACTTTCAGCCCAAATCCTGCAAATCCTGCAAAAAAAAACAACAGCTTGAAATTAACCCCATTTTTCAGGCTTACATCCTCCTGAAATCTTATTATACATTATTTACTGTCAAAACAAATGACTAACAATGCAGAAATATCCTCTTTAGTTGATATTTCATCCAATGAATCAACCCCCTGCAGATGATAAAATTTACTGATGACATTTTCTCATTTCAGATTTATTGGTCGTGTACAAGGCTCGTTTCCATAAATAATGCGTCTATTATAAAGAAATATGCTTGCAGACTCCTTAAAGTCTTGAGAAAATTTTATGTACAGTTATTTATCTAAGCTATCCAGTTTTATATTCATATCCTTTAGTGGAAAATTTTTGCAGGAACGTTTCAGGATAATTTTATGAATACCACAATTTAATGGCTCGTATCTCCTGAATTTATCATTCTGTTATATTAAGTGTAATATTAATAGAAGGCCCATTTTGTTTTGTTTATTATAAAACTAGTTTCAGACCTTTACCCTACAACCCCTAAATATGGTAGCATAAAAACCAAAAACAGACAAAATTCACATGAGCCGGAATGAATCTTCCAAAATAATAATTATACATAAGAAAATTATCATAAATCAAACACTTTTGGTAAGATTATATAGTGCCATTCAATATAAAATCAGTTTCAACCTCACATTTTCCAACCCTGCCGGTTAAAGGGGTTAAAAATTGGGACTAACATCTGTCCTGTACGTCACGATTTGGAAGCTTGTATCTCCTGAAATAATTACCGTTAAATGAGAGTACAAACGATAATAGGAAGTAAATTCAATTATAAAACCATTTTCAACCCTCTTTCATCCTTGATTCTCAACTCTGTCAGTATGAGGGGTTAAAAGGTGCGACGAATTTTTATCACGTACGTAACAATTCGGAAGCTCGTATCTCCTGAATTATTTAATGTTAGATAATTTTTCGAACGCTGATAGACTGCTCATAAAGTCCAATCTATTAAAAAACCAGTTTCAACCCTTTTTCTTCCAACCTTTAAAAATGGTAGCATAAAAACTGAAACATCGACAAAATTTTAATCAAATATTTCTGAGTCTCCTAAAATGCTAATAGTGCATTAAAAAACCAAATTTTGATACAAATATGTTGTACCGGACGATGATGGATTGATTAAGTCGTACCATTTATTATAAAACTAGTTTACACCCTTCATCTTTCAACCCTGTTGGTACAGAGGATTAAATGATGTAGGGAAAAATCTGTCACATTTAAAAATCTACTATTCCGTGAAAAAACGCTGGTTGAAACCGGTAATCATAAAATCAGTTCAAAACCTTGATCTTTCGACCCTATTGGTACAAGGGGTTGAATATTGCAATATAGTTCTGCTATAATTTGGAAGCCCATATCCTCCTAAATAATAATCTTAGGATGATGAATTAGACACCAATATATAGCCTATATAGTGCCATTCATTACGAAACTAGTTTCAATCTTTCATCTTTCAATGCTGGTAGTACAGGGGGCTAAATGGTACAACAAACATGTCACAGTTTGAAAACTCATATTGTCTGAAATGATTAATTTAGAATCATAAGCATTTGGGTGATTGAAACCTGGTCCAATATCATTTATTGTGAACGTCAATTGACCCTTTCATCTTTCAATCCTAGATATTGAGGGGTTAAATGGTACACCCAAAATCTGCCACAATTTCAGCGCTCATATCTTTTTATTTATTGATTGCAAGATGTTGTGCTGTACGCTAATAGAAAGCTTATGTAATGTCATTTGTAACAAACTAGTTTCAATTTTTTAATACTTCAACCCTGGCTGTACAGGGGGTTGAAAGTTGCAACAAACATCTTTCACACTTTAAAAAATTATATATTCTGAAATAATGATTGTAGAACGATGAATCAAAAGTCTGTAAAAAGCTTATGCAATGCCATTATCATAGAATAAGTTTGAAGCATTCATCTTTCAGCCCTAGCGGTTTACGGGGTTAAATGGTGCAGCACAATTTCAAAACTCCTAAGAAATTGATGAATAATTGTAGGTTTATTCATATACGGTAATGGGAAGCTTATATAATGCCATTTATTACAAAACCAGTTTCAATCGTTCAGCAATTCAACCCTGGTAGTACAAAGGGTTGAAAGTTGCAACAAACTTCTTTCACATTTTGAAGGATCATATCTTCTGTAATAATAATCGTAGAACGATGAAACAAAAATCAATAGAAAGCTTATATAATGTCCTAAATATAAAACCAGTTAGAAGCATTCATCTTTCAACTCTAGTAATACACGGGGTTAAATGGTGCAACCACAATTTCTAAGCTCATAACAACTAAATTAATAATTGTAGGATAATTTATACACGTTCATAAGAAGCTTATTTGATGCCATTTATTATAATACCAGTTTCAATCTTTCAGCAATTCAACCCTGGTAGTACAGGGGGTTGAAATTTGGAACAATCTTCTTTCACATTTTGTGAAATTATATTTGCTGTATTAATAATCGTAGAACGAAGGAACAAAAGTTAGTAGGAAGCTTATATAATGTCCTCAATATAAAACCAATTTGAAGCATTCATCTTTCAACCCTAGTAATACACGGGGTTAAATGGTGCAACCACAATTTCTAAACTCATAACAACTAAATGAATAATTGTAGGATAATTTATACACGTTCATAGGAAGCTTATTTGATGCCATTTATCACAAAACTAGTTTAAATTTTTCAGCAATTCAACCCTGGTAGTACAGGGGGTTGAAAGTTGTAACAAACTTCTTTCACACTTTGAAGGATCATATTTCCTGTAATAATAATCGTAGAACAATGAACCAGAAATCAGTAGAAAGCTTATATAATGTCCTTGATATAAAACCAACTTGGAGCAATCATCTTGCAACCCTAGTACCATACGGGGTTAAAAGGTGTAGCACAATTTCAAAGCTCACAACAACTGAATGAATAATTGTAGAATAATTCATACACGTTCATGGGAAGCTTATATGATGCCATTTATTATAATACCAGTTTCAATCTTCCAGCAATTCAACCCTGGTAGTACGGGGGGTTGAAAGTTGTAACAAACATCTTTCACATTTTGTAAAATAATATTTTCTGTAATAATAATCGTAAAACGATGAAATAAAAGTCAGTAAGAAGCTTATATAATGTCCTTAATATAAAACCAGTTTGGAGCATTCATCTTTCAACCCTAGTAATACACGGGGTTAAAAGGTGCAACACAATTTCAAAGCTCACAACAACTAAATTGAATATTGTAGGATAATTCATACGCGTTCATGGGAAGCTTATTTGATGCCATTTATTTCAATACCAGTTTCAATCTTTCAGCAATTCAACCCTGATAGTACAGGAGGTTGAAAGTTGCAACAAACATCTTTTACATTTTGTAAAATTATATTTGCTGTATTAATAATCGTAGAACGATGGAACAGAAGTTAGTAGAAAGCTTATATAATGTCCTTAATATAAAACCAATTTGTAGCATTCATCTTTCAACCCTAGTACCATACGGGGTTAAAAGATGCAGCACAATTTCAAAGCTCACAACAACTAAATTAATAATCGTAGGTTTTGTGTATACACGTTAAAGTAAAGCTTATATGATGCCATTTATTACAAAACCAGTTTCAGTCTTTCAACAACTCAACCCTGGTAGTACAAGGGGTTGAAAATTGCAACAAACTTCTTTCACACTTTGAAGGATCATATTTCCTGTAATAATAATCGTAGAACAATGAACCAAAAATCAGTAGGAAGCCTAAATAATGTCCTTAATATAAAACCAATTTGGAGCATTCATCTTTCAACCCCAGTACCATACGGGGTTAAAAGGTGCAGCACAATTTCAAAGCTCAAAACAACTAAATTAATAATCGTAGATTTGTGTTTACACGTTAAAGTGAAGCTTATATGATGCCATTTGTTATAAAACCAGTTTGTCAGCAGTTCAATCCTGGTAGTACAGGGGGTTGAAAATTGCTGAAAATATCTGTTACACTTTGAAAAATTATATTCTCTGTAATAATAATCGTAGAACGATGAAACAGAAGTCAGAAGGAAGCTCATATAATGATCTCAATATGAAACCTGTTTGAAGCATTTATCTTTCAACCCTAGTGGTACAAGAGGTTGAATGATGCAGCATAATTTAAAAGCTCACAACAACTAAATTAATAATCGTAGGTTTGTGTATACACGTTAAAAAAAAGCTTATATGATGCTATTTATTATAAAATCAGTTTCAATCTGTCAGCAGTTCAACCCTGGTAGTACAGGGGGTTGAGAATTGCAGAAAATATCTGTTACACTTTGAAAAATTATACTCCCTGTAATAATAATCGTAGAACGATGAAACAGAAGTCAGAAGAAAGCTCATATAATGACCTTAATATGAAGCATTCATCTTTCAACCCTAGTGGTACAAGGGGTCAAATGATGCAGCACAATTCAAAAGCTCACAACAACTAAATTAATAATCTTAGGTTTGTGTTAGGTTAAAGAAAAGCTTATATGATGCTATTTTTAAAAAAACCAGTTTCAATCTTTCAGCAATTCAACTTTGGTAGTACAGGGGGTTGAAAGTTGCAACAAACATACTTCACACTTTGTAAAATCATATTTCCTGTGGTGATAATCGTAAAACGATGAACCAGAAGTCAGTAGGAAGCTTTTTTAATGTTCTTAATGTAAAACTAGTTTGATGCATTCATCTTTCAACCCTAGTAGTATACGGGGTTGAATGTTGCAGCACAATTTCAAAGCTTATAACAACTTAATAAATAATTGTAGGTTTATTCAAACACAGTAATGGGAAGCTTATATGATGCCATTTATTGAAAAATCAGTTTCAATCTTTCAGCAATTCAACCCTGATAGTACAGGGGGTTGAAAATTGCAGCAAACATCTTTCACAATTTGAAGGATTATATCTCCTGTAAGGATAGTCGTAGAATGATGAAACAAAAATTAGTAGAAAGCTTATGAAACACTTTGACAACAAGACCAGTTTGGAGTATTCATCTTTCAACCTCAGGGGTATACAGGGTTAAATCTGCCACAATTTTAAAGCTCATTTCTTGAGTAGTAATGATCGTAAATTGATGGCCAAACGTTGGTAGAGAGTTCTTGTAGTATCAATTATTATACATCTAGTTTGAACCCTTTATTTTTCAACCCCTGTGGTATAAAGGGTTGAATGGTGCAGCCAAAATCTGTCACACTTTGAATGCTTCTATCTCCTGAAATAATGACCGTAGAAGCATGAATCAAACACTGTAACAAAATTTAGTCAACAACCAGTTTCTTGAAGGTCGAGTGGTATAAGGGGTTGAATGCTGCAACGAAAACACGTCAAACTTTGAAGGCTTATATCTCCCGAAGTATTATTCGTAGAACGATGAATCAAACGCTGTATTATTTATTATAAAATCAGCCTAAACCCTCCATCTTCCAACTTTCAATGTGAATAATTTGTTTTTCAACATCTTGTTGATTACAATCCCAGTAAAACTTCGTCTCATAAATATTAATATAAGTATATCCAAACTTTAAGCCGCCGAACAAAAGTGTATCAATTTATCGAGGAAAGAACGCCAAGTTTTCCAAACTTTTTGTTCAATACATCGCCGAAGCGAGCGTTGAGACAAAAACATCAAAGCTTCGTTGGAAATCCATTGCTATAAGTTCGATTTACTTGGCCATGCAAAATAGAAAAAAATAGCGCGTTTGCTGAGCGAATAACAATGAATATAAATTGTGACTTTATTCCTGCTGAACAACAAGGTCAAAAGAATGCCTCGAAAGACTTTCTCTGCTTGTAAGTCTTCACATTCATTTCCAGATCCTCTATTTTCAGGAACAAGTAACAAAGTCTTAAACAGGATAATCTTGTTCGATTAGTCCAGCCAGGATAACTTTCCTAATCCTTTCGCTTGCCTCAGAACTTTATAACGTCCTAAATACGCGAGGTAATCTTTTGTCCTGCAAAGCAAGCTACAGAAATAAAGAAATGAAAAAAGGAGCATTGTTTAGAGTCATGATCTTATTTCTCACCCTTATTTAAGGGGTTGCAGAAGCAAAATTACAAATTTCTTTTATTTCCTTGTTATTTCAAACAAAACTTAGCCTACATACCAAATTTCAGCTTTGTAGGACCACAGGAAGTACCCTAATGGTCGTGGTGATTTCAATGAGCGAGTGACTGCATCAATAAAGTTTACGCATCGATAAATCCTGAAGTACTTGATTTACAGAACTGTTTTCTTGAACATTATATGAACTGAGTATCATGATTTTGTCCTGAAAATTTGAGCTCCCAATCTTGATCCAAACAAAAGTTATGAAGGCTCAAACATTGACTAATAGGCAGGACCTGCAATTGAATTTAATATGTTTTTGAAAGCTTGCTATCGATATATAATTGATCAAAAACTATTTAGGCATACAATAGTACCTAAAATTTCACCTAGTATGACTAATTGGCCTATTAATCAATAATTATTAGCAGAAAAGTCTTTAATTTTGACAGAATTCATTGTGCTAACGCAGCGACGCTTTCGTCGAATTTGGCTGCTTCCAACTGTTTTTCTTTGGACTATTTGGGGTGTAAACTTTACTAGATACATCCTTAAATACTTCAGAAGACAAAATACCCAATTTTCATAGAAATGGTATCAATAAATATTAAAGAAAATTTACTTGTGCTAAATTTTCGGGGCACATTGCAGCAATGTATAAAAGCGGGTGGTAGACATCTTACAGATGTGTTATTTGAGTAATTTTAGTGTTGTTGTAAACTTTACTTAATGTAGCTCCTAAAACCCTCAAAATTTGTGCCCCTACTTTTTTTTTTATCCCTGTAGCAAGCTATCAAAAACCTGCAATTCAATTGCCGAGCCCGCTTCATGTGCTTCAAGTTTAAGGGCTGTAAAAGCGAGTTATTTGGAATGAAATTCATCCAAATTTTTGTCAGTTGGTGGATAATATCCTATTCAATCGAATTTATGGGGTTTCAACCCTGTACAGAGGGTTGTTTTGACAGGAAAAATTATATATGTCCAAGAGTTTGTCCTATGCATTTGCTTCGGACTAATTTCAATTAAAAAAATATTCTTCCCAAAATTTAGGGGTATTTTCATCCCCAAAATTTTTGAAGCAGTGTTTACATATGGAACTACAAAATATTTATGGTTTTGTTATAAAATAAGAATTTATTGTATCTTAATTGGATTAGGAAACGTGGAAACGCTTTCTGAATAATTCAGTCAAATACAGTTGCTACAGGGCTCGTATACTTAGAACAAAATTGAGTTTTGAAACATTTTTGCATCCCTTATGTCATCCACACAGTCTTAACAAACCTTAATCTTCGAAATAAGCAAAAGTTCAGCTTTTAACAGGCCAAGAATACTGCGACAAATTCGCAACGACAATATTTCAATAAAAAAGCAATATCTCACAAATTAGGGGTACTTTCATCCCCAAAATTCTCAAAAATATTGTCATCATATGGAACTACAAAATATATATGGTTTTGTTATAAAATAAATATTTATTGTATCAAAATTTGATTAGGAAACGTGAAAACACTTCTGAATAGTTTCAGTCTAATACAGTTGCTACAGGGCTCGTATTCTTAATACAAAATTGAGTTTTAGAATATTTTTGCATCCCTTATATCATATACACAGTCTTAACAAACCTTAATCTTCAAAATAAGCAAATGTTCAGCTTTTAAGAGGCAAAGAATACTGCGACAAATTCGCGATGACAGTAGGTTGATCCTATTCTAATAAATAAGCAATATTTCACAAATCAGGGGTAATTTCACCCCCAAAATTTCTAAAAACATTGTTAACATATGGGACTATAAAATAAATAAGATTTTGTTATAAAATAAATAATAATTGTATCAAAATTTGATTAGGAAACGTGAAAACACTTCTGAATAGTTTCAGTCTAATACAGTTGCTACAGGGCTCGTATACTTGAGACAAAATTGTGTTTTGGAGCATTTTTGCATCCCTTATATCATCCACACAGTCTTAACTAACCTTAAACCTCGAAATAAGCAAAAATTTTGCTTTTAAAAGGCAAAGAATACTGCGACAAATTTGCAACGACAATATTTCAATAAAAAAGCAATATCTAACAAATTAGGGGTACTTCCATCCCCAAAACTCCCAAAAATATTGTTTACATATGGGACTACAAAATAAAGAAGGTTTTGTAATAAAATAAAAATTTATTGTATGAAAATTTGATAAGGAAACGTGAAAACACTTCTGAATAATTCAGTCTAATACAGTTGCTACAAGGCTCGTATACTTGATACAAAATTAAATTTTAGGATATATTTGCATCCCTTATATCATCCAAACAGTCTTAACCAACCTTAAACTTTGAAATAAACAAAAATTTTGCTTTTAACATGCAAAGAATACTGCGACAAATTCGCAACGACAATATTTCAATAAAAAAGCAATATCTCACAAATTAGGGGTACTTTCATCCCCAAAATTCCAAAAAACATTGTTAACATATGGGACTACAAAATATTTAAGGTTTTGTTATAAAATAAATATTTATTGTATAAAAATTGGATTAGGAAACGTGAAAACACTTCTGAATAGTTTCAGTCTAATACAGTTGCTACAGGGCTCGTATACTCAATACAAAATTGAGTTTTAGGATATTTTTGCATCCCTCATATCATTCAAACAGTCATAACTAACTTTAAACCTCGAAATACGCAAAAGTTTTGCTTTTAACAGGCAAAGAATACTGCGACAAATTCGCAACAACAATATTTCAATAAAAAAGCAATATCTCACAAATTAGGGGTACTTTCATCCCCAAAATTTCCAAAAACATTGTTAACATATGGATCTACAAAATATTTAAGGTTTTGTTATAAAATAAATATTTATTGTATAAAAATTGGATTAGGAAACGTGAAAACACTTCTGAATAGTTTCAGTCTAATACAGTTGCTACAGGGCTCGTATACTCAATACAAAATTGAGTTTTAGGATATTTTTGCATCCCTCATATCATTCAAACAGTCATAACTAACTTTAAACCTCGAAATACGCAAAAGTTTTGCTTTTAACAGGCAAAGAATACTGCGACAAATTCGCAACGACAATATTTCAATAAAAAAGCAATATCTCACAAATTAGGGGTACTTTCATCCCCAAAATTTCCAAAAACATTGTTAACATATGGATCTACAAAATATTTAAGGTTTTGTTATAAAATAAATATTTATTGTATAAAAATTGGATTAGGAAACGTGAAAACACTTCTGAATAGTTTCAGTCTAATACAGTTGCTACAGGGCTCGTATACTCAATACAAAATTGAGTTTTAGGATATTTTTGCATCCCTCATATCATACAAACAGTCATAACTAACTTTAAACCTCGAAATACGCAAAAGTTTTGCTTTTAACAGGCAAAGAATACTGCGACAAATTCGCAACGACAATATTTCAATAAAAAAGCAATATCTCACAAATTAGGGGTACTTTCATCCCCAAAATTCCCAAAAATATTGTTAACATATGGGACTACAAAATATATAAGGTTTCATTATAAAATAAATATTAATTGTATCAAAATTGGATTAGGAAACGTGAAAATACTTCTGAATAGTTTCAGTCTAATACAGTTACTACAGGGCTCGTATACTTAATACAAAATTGGGTTTTAGGATATTTTTGCATTCCCTAAATAATCCAAATAGTCTTAGCTAACCTTTAACCTCGAAATAAGCAAAAATTTTGCTTTTAACAGGCAAAGAATACTGCGACAAATTCGCAACGACAATATTTCAATAAAAAAGCAATATCTCACTAATTAGGGATACTTTCATCCCCAAAATCTCCAAAAACATTGTTAACGTATGGGATTACAAAATAAATAAGGTTTTGTTATAAAATAAATATTTATTGTATCAAAATTGGATTAGGAAACGTGAAAGCACTCCTGAATAGTTTCAGTCTAATACAGTTGCTACAGGGCTCGTATACTTAATACAAAATTGGATTTTAGGATATTTTTGCATCCCTCATATCATTCAAACAGTCCTAACTAACCTTAAACTTCGAAATAAGCAAAAATTTTGCCTTAAACAGGCAAAGAATACTGCGACAAATTCGCAACGACAATATTTAAATAAAAAAGCAATATCTCACAAATTAGGGGTACTTTCATCCCCAAAATTTCCAAAAACATTGTTAACATATGGAACTACAAAATATCCAAGGTTTTGTTATAAAATAAATATTTATTGTATAAAAATTGGATTAGGAAACGTGAAAACACTTCTGAATAGTTTCAGTCTAATACAGTTGCTACAGGGCTCGTATACTTGAAAAAAAATTGGGTTTTAGGACATTTTAGCATCCCTTATATCATCCAAACAGTCTTAACTAACCTTAAACCTCGAAATAAGCAAACATTTTGCTTTTAACAGGCAAAGAATACTGCGACAAATTCGCAACGACAATATTTCAATAAAAAAAGCAATATATCACAAATTAGGGGTACTTTCATCTCCAAACTTTTTAAGAACATTGTTAATATATGGAACTACAAAATATATATGGTTTTGTTATAAAATAATGATTTATTGTATCAAAATTGGATTAGGAAACGTGAAAATACTTCTGAATAGTTTCAGTCTAATACAGTTGCTACAGGGCTCGTATACCCAATACAAAATTGGGTTTTGGGATATTTTTACATCCCTTATATTATCCAAACAGTCTTAACTATTCTTAAACCTCGAAATAAGCAAAAATTTTGCTTTTAACAGACAAAGAATACTGCGACAAATTCGCAACGACAATCTTTCAATAAAAAAGCAATATCTCACAAATTAGGGGTACTTCCATCCCCAAAATTTTTAAAAACATTTTCAATATATGGAACTACAAAATATATATGGTTTTGTTATAAAATAAATAATTATTGTATCAAAATTTGATTAGGAAACGTGAAAACACATTCTGAATAGTTTTAGTGCAGTACAGCTGCTACAGGGCTCGTGTACTTGAAATAAAGTTGAATTTTGGACTATCTTTGTACTAACTATATTATTCAAACATTCCTGCAAGACCCTTTACCTCAAAATTAGCAGGAACTGCGTTTGCAACAGGCAAAGAAGCCTGCGAAAAATTCACGACGACAACTCGTTTGCTTCAGACTAGTTTCAATTAAAAAAAAATATATATCTCTGAAGTTTGGTGTGTTTTCATCCCTAAAATTCCCATAGACATTGTTTACATATAGGACTACATAATATTCATGATTTTGTTACAAAACAAAAATTGTTTGTATTGAAATTTGATTGGGAAATGTAAAATTGATTTCCTAAGAGTTTCAGCCTAATACAGCTGCTACAAGGCTCGTATACTCAAAATAAAATGAAATTCCAGAACATTTTTAAATCTTCTTGATATAAAAATAAATTTTGCAGGCCTAAAACCACAAAATAAGCAAAAATTGTGCTTCAAACAGGCAAAGAATATTGCAAAAACTCATAACGAAACTTGAAGGGTTACGGCAGATATTAAGGACAATATATCCTTCCTTATCAGGTCCTTGTTGTTCTTAGCCACTTTTATTGTAAGTTCAAGGACTGCGAATTCTTGTCCTGCGCAAAGCAACGCATTATCCTGTCTATAATCGGAACAGTGTCCTGTTGAATCAAATAACATATAAAATGCTTATTGTCTAGTTTTGTTAGTGTCAAATCAATAATTTATTCAATTCTAAATATATTTCCATAATATCTCTCACACATTTCGAAATTTTGCTATGCGCAGGACAGAGGTCGTTCCAATTTTGTCCCAATTCAAAAATAAGTCCGGTCGATCCTTTTTGCAGGATTATCATAAGACAAACTACACTCACTACGTTTACATGTGGTGTTGTACGAGAAATGGGCTGTAAACACAGTGTGAATTACACAAGGTGCAAGTGAAGTGATTTTTTATTAATTGAGCACTGTTAGTACGCACAGATTTATATTGGAAATTATTATTAATAAAATTTATTTTGAAGTGCAACTGCTGATAAGGTTGAAGTAACTAAAAGTTAAATTTTTGGGTTAATTTTAAGTGAACTTTTAGTGTAATCTGTTTTGTAGTTGGTTAATTATGTAACTAATATATTTTTCTTTTGTTCCATGCTTGTTTCCGGACTATTTTTGGACCACCCCGTACAGAGCTCAACTAGAGTAAGTATATTTAATAATTTTATCAACATTTATAGTAAATTGTCAAACTGATTTACCAGTAAACAGAATATTTGTGAATTGGCGCCTCCACCAAAATTCTCGTCATTCCAAACAAAAATATGAGGAATTAGGGTAATTTTTCAATTAGGAAATATTGGATACATGTCAAATAGTTATCATTTCTGTCATATTCCATCCGATCGTCGCAATTTGCAAATTTATTGTGTCCTGAATATTTGATTCTCTCCAGTCTCTCTTTTTGTTGGTTACCTTGCTAAATACATGCGCTGGTAATTCTATTTCTGCAGCTAATTAAATTGTACAGTGCTGAAGTACATTTTGAAGTTGGCAAGGACTGAACCCCCAGACACGCAATTCAAATTCTCAACGCGAGAATATCACGAAGTAATTAAAATTTGATTAGCGAAATAATAAAAACAGAACGAAAATCTAATCACGTCCCTTATATTGTGTAGCTGTAGTCAACAAATTGGGAAGATATATCGATGAATTCATGAATATTTCAAAAATGAGCTCAATATCTTAATTAGTTTTTGAGTTATGCCCATTTTAGTGCTAGAGTGTCAGTAGTATGTCAGTCGTTCATGTTTCAAGCTATATATCGAAAATGGTTTAACTTACAGAGAAAAATTTCAAATAAAAAATGAAGAACAATAAATTTTCTACAAATAATGTCATTTAACATATTTATGTAGATGCAACTGTTTTTGAGATAATGCGTGACAAAGTGAACGCTTGAAAGTCGATAACCGTTTGTTAACTACCGGCATCTTCTATTTTTTAAGTTTCATTTCGAAAACGGTTTGACTTATTAGAAAATGTTTCAAATAAAAAATTAAGAACAGTAAATTCCGTACAAATAATGTCCCATATCAATTTTTGTAAAACCAACTGTTTCTGAGATAATACTTGTCAAAGTGAATGCTTGATAATCGATAACCATTTATGAGCTACCAACTTCTACCATTTCTCAAGCTATATATCGAGAACAGTTTGACTTACAAAAAAATCTTTCAGATGAAAAATGAAGAACAATGAATTAACTACAAATATTGTTGCATAAAATAGGCCATTATTGGATAATACGTGGCAAAGTGGATGCTTGATAATCGATCGCCGTCTGTGTACTACCGACTTCTTTCATTTTTTGAGCTCTATAACAAGAATAGTTGAACTTATAAGAAAATGTTTCGGATAAAAAATGAAGAACAATAAATTTCCTACAAATAATGTCCCGAAAATATTTTTGTAAAAGCAACTTTTGCCGAGATAATGCATGGCCAAGTGAATGCTTGTTAATCGATAACCTTTCTTGAACTGCCAGCGTCTCGCATTTTTCAAGCTTCATATCAAGAACTACTTAATTCTGAAAAAAATGTTCCGAATAAAAAATAAAGGAGAATAAATTTCCTACAATTAATGTTCTCTAAAATATTTTTATGAATGCAACTGTTTTTAAGATAATGCTAGTCAAAGTGAATGCTTGATAATCGATAAACGTTTATGAACTACCACCTTCTACCATTTCTCAAGCTATATATCGAGAACGGTCTGACTTACAAAAAAATGTTTCAAATGAAAAATGAAGAACAATGAGTTAACTACAAATATTGTCGCATAAAATAGGCAATTGTTGGATAATACTTGGCAAAGTGGATGCTTGATAATCGATAGATGTTTGTGTACTACCGACTTCTTTCATTTTTTGAGCTCTCTAACAAGAACAGTTGAACTTATGAGAAAATGTTTCGAATAAAAAATTAAGAACAATAAATTTCATACAAATAATGTCCCAAAAATATTTTTGTAAAAGCAACTATTTCCGAGAAAATGCATGGCCAAGTGAATGCTTGTTAATCGATAACCGTTTTTGAACTGCCGGCGTCTCCCATTTTTCAAGCTTTATATCAAGAACTATTGAATTCTGAAAAAAATGTTCCGAATAAAAAATAATGATGAATGAATTTCCTACAATAATGTTCTCTAAAATATTTCTGTGAATGCAACTGTTTTTGAGATAATGCTAGGCAAAGTAAATGCTTGATAATCGATAACCGTTTATAAACCACCAACTTTTTTCATTTTTCAAGCTATACATCGAGAACGGTTTAACTTACAAAAAAATGTTTTAAATGAAAAAGGAAGAACAATAAATTAACTACAAATATTGTCGCATAAAATAGGCAATTTTTGGATAATACGTGGCAAAGTGGATGCTTGATAATCGATAGCCGTTAGTGTACTACCGACTTCTTTCATTTTTTGAGCTCTATAACAAGAACTGTTCAACTTATGAGAAAATGTTTTGAATAAAAAATGAAGAACAATAAATTTCCTACAAATAATGTCCCAAAAATATTTTTGTAAAAGCAACTATTTCCGAGATAATGCATGGCCAAGTGAATGCTTGTTAATCGATAACCGTTCGTGAACTGCCGGCGTCTCCCATTTTTCAAGCTTTATATGAAGAACTATTGAATTCTGAAAAAAATGTTTCGAATAAAAAATAAAGGAGAATAAATTTCCTACAATTAATGTTCTCTAAAATATTTTTGTGAATGCAACTGTTTTTGAGATAATGCTTGGCAAAGTGAATGCTTGATAATCGATAACCGTTTATGAACTACCAACTTTTCCCATTTTTCAAGCTATATATCGAAAACGGTTTGACTTACAAAAAAATCTTTCAAATGAAAAATGAAGAACAATGAATTAACTACAAATATTGCAGAATAAAATAGGCAATTGTTGGATAATACGTGGCAAAGTGGATGCTTGATAATCGATCGCCGTCTGTGTACTACCGACTTCTTTCATTTTTTGAGCTCTATAACAAGAATAGTTGAACTTATGAGAAAATGTTTCGGATAAAAAATGAAGAACAATAAATTTCCTACAAATAATGTCCCAAAAATATTTTTGTAAAAGCAACTATTTTCGAGATAATGCATAGCCAAGTGAATGCTTGTTAATCGATAACAGTTCGTGAACTGCCGGCGTCTCCCATTTTTCAAGCCTCATATCAAGAACTATTGAATTCAGAACAAAATGTTCCGAATAAATAATAAAGAAGAATAAATTTGCTACAAATAATGTTCCCTGAAATATTTCCATGAATGCAACTGTTTTTGAGATAATGCTTGGCAAAGTGAATGCTTGATAATCGATAAACGTTTATGAACTACCACCTTCTACCATTTCTCAAGCTATATATCGAGAACGGTCTGACTTACAAAAAAATGTTTCAAATGAAAAAGGAAGAACAATAAATTAACTACAAATATTGTCGCATAAAATAGGCAATTTTTGGATAATACGTGACAAAGTGGATGCTTGATAATCGAAAGCCGTTTGTGTACTACCGACTTCTTTCATTTTTTGAGCTCTATAACAAGAACAGTTCAACCTATGAGAAAATGTTTCGAATAAAAAATTAAGAACAATAAATTTCCTACAAATAATGTCTCAGAAATATTTTTGTAAAAGCAACTATTTCCAAGATAATGCATGACCAAGTGAATGCTTGTTAATCGATAATCGTTCGTGAATTGCCGGCGTCTCCCATTTTTCAAGCTGTATATCAAGAACTATCAAATTCTGAACAAAATGTTCCGAATAAAAAATAAAGAAGAATGAATTTCCTACAAATAATGTTCTCTAAAATATTTTTATGGATGCAACTGTTTTCGAGATAGTGCTTGGCAAAGTGAACGCTTGATAATGGATAACCGTTTGTAGACCACTGAATTCTCTTATCTTTCACGCTTTATATCAAGAATGGTTCGACTTACAATAAAATGTTTCGAATAAAAAATAAAGAACAATGAATTTGCTACAAATAATGTTCTCTCTTATTTTTTGTAAATGTAACGGTTTTTGTGTCGACAATCATTCAAACAACCCCTATTTTTGTTTGTTCTCGAGTGAAATCTCAAATATCGTGAGCACCCAATAAAAAAATGTGACCCAATTCAGCTGGACAGTTATTGATAATTAAATTAAAATACAATCGCTGGTAATGCGTTTCTTTTCAAGAGAAAAGGGCTGCAAAGTCAGGATAATGGTACTTTACGATTATTGCATCATTTTATTGCCCATGTTGTGAAATTTGATTCTATTATTCGAAATAATCGATGCTTGAATGTATCTCCCAATAAAATTTACTGCACTAGTATTGAAAATAATAAAACCCTGCTAAAAATTGTCGCACCTCTACTAGCATCCTGCAGTCTGCGCCAATTCTTCACGAAGCGCTCCCATTTAATTAAAACTCTTTATTGATTAATTTTCGCGTCTTTGCTGAAACCTTCTCCGTGCACGATCATTTTTTGCTCTCGCATTGGCCATTATCGCTAATAGTAGGCTATGAAAGTTGCAAATGGCGTGCTTAAAATAAATGCCTGGTAATTATCGGAACTAATATTCATACAATGGAGAAAATTCAGGGAATTTTTTGCTCACGTGTACAGAGCCCGGATGTGAAATTTTGTTGAGGTTTGAGTTTTCTTGTCCGAGATATTCTTGGAGGAATTTACGAGGTGGAATTGTTTGACAGTTTATTGCACTATTAGTTTTATGATTGTTAAATTATTTTTATTGATTGTAGGACAACAGGCAGCCCTCAGGCCAAGTCTCCGGCCGGCAGCAGTTCGGGTTTGCCCCCCGAGGCTCGTACTCCTACAGCGCCCGCCAATAAAGCCCTTCAAAATGTCAAGGGCGACCACCCCTCGGTAAGTCACACCAGAGGTCGAAAGTTGAGAGAATGTATAACATATTGGGTATTCATTGCAATAAAATATCAATTCTCGCCTCTACTGGAAATCAATTCTTTCATTTTTCAAGCTCTATATTGAGAACGCTTCAACTTACAGAAAAAAGTCTCAAATAAAAAATGAAGAACAATAAATTTCCCACAATTAATGTCCCATAACATTTCTTTGTAAATGCAATTGTTTTTGAGATAATGCTTGAAAATCAATAACTATTTTGAACTTCCGACTTCTTTCATTTCACAAGCTTTATATCAAAAACGGCTCAACGTACAGAAAAGTGTTTCAAATAAGAAATGGAGAACAATAAATTTCCTGTGAATAATGTCCTCTAACATTTTTTTGTAAATCCAACTGTTTTTGAGGTGATGCGTGGTAAAGTGAATGCTTGAAAATCGATGACTGTAGACTTCCGACTTCTTTTATTTTTTAAATTATATATCGAAACTGGTTCAACTTACACAAAAATGCTTCAAACAAAAAATGAACAGCAATAAATTGGCTACATATATTGTTCCTATATATTTTTTTCTTAATGCAACGGTTTTTGGGATAATTCTTGGCAAAGAAACACATCTTGAATTTCCCACGAAATAATTTCCTATCAAAGCTCTATTATTCGACGAATCATTATAAAAATAAATAGGGATATACTTTGATGAACAGTCACTCGACTAGAAAATAAAATACTGAAAAATATCGGAAATTGTGGCCTGTTAGGTGTCCACATACGTACAGACTAAACGACAGAAATGAATGTCATTATTCAAAGACATACTTTGGTCGTAAAAAATATTCTCAAACATTCCAAACTGATATTATTTCTTGAAATAGGACCTCTCCTTCCAAAAATTTTGTTACCCTTGAAATTATTTGAATATTAGTTACTTCTACCGTCAAAACTTCGAACCATTTATAGGCTGCCAACTACTCTTTCATTTGAGATTCATATATCGGGAATGGTTAACTTGACAAAAAAATGTTTCAAATAAAAAATTGAGTAAATTGAATTTGCTACAAATAATGTCCCATGACATTTTTTTCTAGGTCTAGCCATTTTCGTGATATTGCTTTGCAAAGAAACACTAGCAGTTTTTCACGAAGATATGATCATAAAATGTTAAACCGCTTACAAAAACTTTACTATAAGACCAACTATGGAAAAAATCAATAGGGCTATATTTCGATAGTTGGCCAATCGACAAAATAAAGAAACATTAAAATTGGTTAACAATTTCAACCTGTAACTTGTCCTCATGCGTACAGGCCAAGCGACAGAAATTCAAAGACTAATTTAGGTCATAATAAATATTTCCAAACATTCCAAATTGATACTGTTTCTCCAGGCAGGACCTCCTTTTCCCAAAAATCCTATATTTGTGAAATTCTCCAAGTATTAGTTATTTCTAGGGTCAAAAATCTAGAACGTTCATGAGCTGACGACTGCATTTCATTTTCAGGACCAAATATCGGAAATGATTCAGGCTACGAAAAAATGTTTCAAATAAAAAATTTAGATCAGCAAATTTCCTACAAATAATGTTCTATACCATTTTTTCCTGAGTGCAACTGTTTTCGCAATATTGTTTGTTGAAGATACATATAGCTGTTTTCCATGAAGTTATGATCATATAATATCGAATTGCCTACAAAAACTTTGCTATTGAACTAATTATGGAAAAAATCAATGTCTGAGCAATCGACGAAAAGAAGAATCATTGAAATCGGTGAAGAATTATGAGCTATATCGTCTAAATGACAGAACGGAGATACATTTCGTCGTATATCGCGAAAACAGCAGCATCTACAAGAAAATGCTACAGAACATTTTTTGTGACAAATTTAGTTTTCTTTAATTTTTATTTGAAACATTTTTCTGTAAGTTGAACCGTTCTCCCAACAAAAGCAATCTTCAAGGAAAATTTATTTCAGTGTCATTATATTATATTCAAGAATTGAATGTCCTTTTCCAGGATATCAAATATTCAACAGTCAACTCGACCTTATCTGAAAATGTGCTATATATATCGGGATCGATAGTCAACTGTCCTTTTTGGTAGCCCGCTATGAATATCCCGAAATAACTTTATGCCACTGGATCGAAGACATCTTTGAAAATACAGTCCGCAAAATGTAGTTTTTACTTTGTAATTTGTAAGAAGAGCAGCAAAATTGAACGTAGCCAACGCAAATTTAATTAAAAGAGCACTTCAAAACTTTCCTTGAACATTTGAAATTGAAATCAGCTTATATTGAGCCATTCGTAGAGGCCTTTTAACTCACCTCATATTATTTACATTTGGCTTTATTTCAAATATTTTTAATAGAAAAATCGAGAGAAACGACAGAATAGATGTTAGTTGTCGGCTCTTCTTTTTTGAGGCCAAATATCAAAAATGCTTTGAGTTAGAGAAAAATGTTCGAAATAAAAATTTAAGAGAATTAAATTTGCTACAAATAATGCTCCTTGACATTTTTTCGTAAGTGCAATTGTTCTTGAGATATTACTTGGTAAAGAGGAATAAGTGTCAGTTGTCGGCTCTTCTTCTTTGAGGCTAAATTTCGAAAATGGTTTGAGTTAGAAAAAAATGTTTTAAATAAAAATTTAAGAAAATTAAATTTGCTACAAAAAATGTCCCTTAACATTTTTTCGTAAGTGCAATTGTTTTTGAGATATTACTTGGTAAACAACACAGTAATTTTGTGATGTTCTCCAAACTATCTGTAAGGTATAATACAGTACTGGATTCGTATTTATTTTGGTTGCAATGAATACCACAATCCGTTATCATCTTAATACCCATCTCAATCTCTTCTTACTTACCCCATCTCATACACTACATGATGTTGTTCTGATATGACGATGTTAACTGTCTGTCCGTGTGTTTGTCGCTGTGTTCTGTGTCGGTGTTGGTCCTTCAAGGGCAACGATCCTTCGGTAAGCATGCTAACAGTCTATCTTATCAAACTTCTGAGTTAGAGGTGAATAAAAACTGGGACAAACATCAAACATATTGATTTCACAATTTCGAAATTCTTTAAATTATAAAAGCATGATGTTGATGAGAACAGAATTTTGTTATTTTCAAAAGCGCAGCTGAAATTGTCAAGTCCAATTATTCATGTTTACTTTGATCACGTTGACAATGAAAAATAGGATTAAATACAACTGGACACGTAATATTTTATAATCCAATTACATATTTGTGCAACGACAATAAATTTTTACCAATTTGTAATTTCAATGCATGGATTATCTTTCGAGATATGAATAATTTCATGTGCAGCAGTGTTTGGTTTTTGTCCTAGAGCACCGTTTCACGGTTATACAAAAGGACTGAGGACTTAAAATAGCACGTATCGATTCTACATTTACATTTCTGTTCTCCGATTGAATCTGGAACGTGTTGTTTCTTTGAATATCTTAATTAAAGGGTCGTTAAGATATATTGACTTCAAGCAGTCCTAAGTTCTTTTAAAGATACTCATTTAACATTAAAAAAATAATGCATGACTCTAATTACTACATTTTCAATTTCTTATAACTCCTCCGTTACTAATATTGAAAGTATTATTAGAGAATTGAAGCATGTGCAATAAAATTTGAAATCAAATACAACCCCTATAGGTCGACCTCTTCCCTCCTCCCCGCAATAACCTACAAATAATCTTTGGTTTCGAATTCCATCCTTATATCCACTATGCTCAATAATCATTAATCCAGTTATTGCATGTCTTGTGCGGTGTTAAGTGTGTAGAAGATGCTAGAATGGATGAATAATGATGCAGATTATTCATTAACTATTCGCATTACCATATTGTTCAATTGAATTGCAAAGATGGAAACCTTGTTAGTTTGACAAATGGAAATGAATGGATGAATGATAGATGGGAATTTGAATCGCATGGATATTTGTTAGCTAAAATAATCATGTCGAATTTGTCAAATAAATATTTAATTTCAAACGTGATTAAAATCAGGTGAATTAATTGCAATCCGATATATAATTCAAATTGAAAATCAATGTTTCAATACACATATAACAATTTCTTTTATCACGTAATGAGTTTGGTCGTTATTAGAGCGAGAAAACAGGGAATTGATAGAGGGGGTGAAAGTATAAAAATAGCATCAATTAATTGATGGTTGAAGGACTTTGACTGAACCCTTCACACATACTGAAGCAAGTAATAACATGTGTTCATTAGAATGTTTCGGTCCTTATAACTCATAAATTAGTTTTATATTACAAGAAAACAGATATGGGGCAACATTTCAATGGAAAATTGAGTTTCGCTGCTTATAACTCATGGATTGATTATAAGTAATGGATTTCAAATTATTTACAAACACATCCATGCCTTGTCAGTTCTTACGTAAAATTTTAATATTGTAAAAATGCCGGCTCGCTTATAAATTGATTTTATATTTGGGGGATGTGATAAAAATTAAGTTTTTGTGCTCATAACTCATGAATTGGTACTAACTGATATTTTATAACTATTTTTTGGATACATCTATCTTTTCCCATCATCTTACAAATATCGATTCGCTTATAATGAATTTTATATAAGAAGGAGGGTGCAGGCAATACTTTCATTGGAAAATTGATTTTTGGAGCTTATAACTCATAAATTGATAATAAACAATATATTATAATCATGGTGAAAATATATCTTTCCCCTCTTAGTACTTACGTGAAATTTTAATATTGTATAAATATCGGCTCGCTTATAAATTAATTTTATATTTGGGGGATGTGACAAAAATTGAGTTATGGTGCTTATAACTCATGAATTGATACTAACTAATTATTTATAGTAATTTTTTGAATACATCTACTTTTTTCATCATCCTACAAATATCGGTTCGCTTATAACTGAATTTTATATAAGAAGGAGGGTGCAGGCAATACTTTCATTGGAAAATTGATTTTTGGTGCTTATAACTCATGAATTAATAATAAACAATATATTATGATAATGCTGAGAATATATCTTTCCCCTCTTAGTACTTACGTGAAATTTTAATATTGCATAAATATCGGCTCGCTTATAAATTAATTTTATGTTTGGGGGATGTGACAAAAATTGAGTTATGGTGCTTATAACTCATGGATTGATACTAACTAATTAATTATAGTAATTTTTTGAATACATCTATCTTTTTTCATCATCTTACGAATATCGGTTCGCTTATAACTGAATTTTATATAAGAAGGAGGGTGCAGGCAATGCTTTCATTGGAAAATTGATTTTTGTTGCTTATAACTCATGAATTATTAATAAACAATATATTATAATCATGGTGAAAATATATCTTTCCCCTCTTAGTACTTACGTGAAATTTTAATATTGTATAAATATCGGCTCGCTTATAAATTGATTTTATATTTGGGGGATGTGACAAAAATTGAGTTATGGTGCTTATAACTCATGAATTGATACCAACTAATTATTTATAGTGATTTTTTGCATATTTCTATCTTTTTACATCATCTTACAAATATCGGTTCGCTTATAACTGAGTTTTATATAAGAAGGAGGGTGCAGGCAATACTTTCATTGGAAAATTGATTTTTGGTGCTTATAACTCATGAATTAATAATAAACAATATATTATGATCATGGTGAAAATATATCTTTCCGCTATTAGTACTTACGTGAAATTTTAATATTGTATGAATATCGGCTCGCTTATAAATTAATTTTATATTTGGGGGATGTGACAAAAATTGAGTTATGGTGCTTATAACTCATGGATTGATACTAACTAATTAATTATAGTAATTTTTTGAATACATCTACTTTTTTCATCATCCTACAAATATCGGTTCACTTATAACTGAATTTTATATAAGAAGGAGGGTGCAGACAATACTTTCATTGGAAGATTGATTTTTGGTGCTTATAACTCATGAATTGATAATAACTCATGTATTATAGTTATGGTGAAAATACATCTATCCCTTCTTAGTACATATATTAGCTCGCTTATAAATTACCTTTATAATGGGGGCATGTGGCAATATTTTTATTGAAAATTGAGTTCAGGTGCTTTCAACTCATGAATTGATACTAATGAATAGATTATAATTATTTTTTGAATACATCTATCTTACAAATATTGGTTCGCCTATGACTAAATTTTATATTAGGAGGGGGGTGCAGGCAATATTTTCATTGGAAAATTGATTTTTGATGCTCATACCTCATAAATTGATATTAATTGATGTATTATAATCATGATAAGAGTAAATCTATTTGAATATCTTACAAATTATAAATTGATTTTCTTTTGGAAAATTGGATTACATTGCACATAAGTCATGAATTGATGATAGTTGCTTCTTTATTGTCACTTGACCCCTACCCAGTTTTCACGTGAAATTTTAATATCTTACAAACATTGGTCCGCTTATAAATTAATTTTATATTTGTTAATATAAGGCATATGTTCATTGGAATTGAGTTTGAATGTTTATAACACATGAATTAGTACCAACTGATGTATCATAATCATTTTTCAAATACATCTATCTTTTGTTGGTAATTAGGTTGAATATGAATATCTTAAAAATCCCGGTTCGCTTATAAGTCAATTGTATATTTGGTGGGGCAATATTTTATAACTCATGAATTAGTACCAACTGATGTTGAAAGATTATTTTTCAAATACATTTATCTTGTTTTCATACTCACGGGCAATATGAATATTAGTTATTTCACGAATGTCGATATTGTTATAAATGAATTTAATATCTCCAGAGAACAGACATGCAGCAATATTTTTCCGTAAAATTGAGTTTCGGTGCTCTAAGCTGATAGATAACCTTTCTTATCACTCATGCAAAAATATACCAGTTTCGTTTTGAATCCATTACATATTTTAAATGAGCAAAAATTATATTGTAGCAGAAAATAAAAAATTTAATTACCCCAAATATATTCCATGTGATGTTATTTAATTATATAATAGAATGTTGGAGTCATGTGAATAAGAAAAATGGAAACAACTAGAAACTTGAAATAAAAATTCGGATCCAGCTTTCGTAGCTGGCAGCCACTCATCCGCGTTTCAGCTTACATTGCTTATGAAAGAACTATGAGCGATGCAGTCAGATTCAACTTATTTCACTTCAATTCAGGCTCTTGCTGAGTGTCCATGATTTGACAAATCAAAGTTTCATAAAAATATTGCAAAATCATGCACAACTTTTGTTCATTTGAGATCTATGAGCGATCTCTTCAGCCAAGTTCAGTACCTTTCTCTTTAAGTTAGGCTGTTGCTAAGTGGGGTTACGTATGCACGTGGCTTTATTATTACTGATTACATAGATATTTTCCAATATCAAATCAATACTAAATGAAAAATGACGCTAATTGAAAAAATTTCATTTGAGAGCTTATATTTACAAATGATTCATGGGAATTTTTTTGACTCACCAAATATTCATCACTACTAGTGCTTTTTAGGGATCTACATCTACTGGAAAGTATAAGAGTTGCAAGCAAAATAAGAAAAAAACACATGAAAGTAATGGCCAATTTAATATTAATATTGTAAGCGCTTCAAAAAAAATCAAGTTTCAGTTAGGTTCAACAATTTTTACTTCAAGCAATGTTTCTGCTGGGTAGTGAGATATGTATGCATGATTCAATAATACTACACTACAATAATATGTTAATTGAAATTGAGTTTGGGTGCTTCTCACTCATAAATTAGTACCAACTGATGCATTTTAATAATGTTTCAAATACATTTATCTTTCGTTCTTAAAATTACCGGTTCAGTTATTAGCCAATTTCATATCAAGAGAGATAATGCATTATCCCTATTGGATAGTTGAGTGCATTGCACATAATAATAATAATGATGGCTGCCATCTCATGATTACTTGACGCATATATACATCCCTTCTAAATATTTATACGGAATTAATCATTTCACAAATATCGATATTGTTGTAAATGAATTCTATATACAAGATAACAGAACAAATTGAGTTTCAGTGTTCATAGCTCATGGGCAACTTGTCTTATTACTTATGCAAATATATACTAGTTTCGCTTTAAGTCCATTACATATTTTAAATGAGCAAAAATTATATTCACTACCCCAAATATATTTCATGTGATGTTATTTAATCAATATAATGTTAGAGACATGTAAATTTGTTCCTGTTTCCTCTGCAGCTCAGCAGAGAAACTTTTGCGGGCTCTCAATTCTAGTAACTTCAATGCAGCAACTTTTGCATTAGACACAACTAGAAAATGTTCTCCATTTAAATTTGAACTCCCATCGATTGTTCGTGTTGCGTCATCTATATTCTATTAGCCTTTTTCCTTTTATATATAAAAGTACTTCAGTGTTTACGCAGTATTTATTCCCGAAACGTTGAGAAGACAGAAAACGATTTAGGTATCATATTACCAAATCACTTTTTATTGACGTCTATTTCTCAGAGCTTTCTCGCAATATTTTACGTCATTCGTTGATATGAAATTCGTTTCCTCAATCTGTTTTGTAAATGCTAGGTGACTTTCCAATCAACAGAAGTAACTGTGCCAATTTCCTCCTGATTAGATATATTCCGTTCTAATTAGCTGATACCACCCCAATTATCGTCTAATCACCATTAAATAAATCTACTTTCATTAAAGACTTAATTGTAAAATTGCTCGCAATCCGAGCGGGAACATTCGATATTGCTTCGTAGGCTTGCGTTTGCACCACCTTTCAATTAAAAGGAATAAGGGATGATAGTTGATACTGACAGTTTGTTCACAAAAAGATTATTATATTCTTGAAAGTCCTTTAGAGATCTCACAAATATCAGAGAAGTTTTTGTACATCCTCAAAACACAATCAGATCGTAAAAGATTCCATATAAGGATCTGCACTATTTGCTGAAGCTGAAAAGTCTGAATGGGGTGTTTTTTGCTGTGAGGATTCAGGAACTGTCCTTTGCCTGTTTGGATGGATGTAAGCCAAAGAAGAGATCGAAAAGTGTGTTATTTGATGTACTGAATGTTACAGTAGACTTTATAGAAGTATCAGCTGTGTTTGAGTGTATTTTTTGTATCACAACAAACTCATGATTAAAAATCAAAACTGCATGTTTGTTCCACTTATTCAACTCACATTTCCATGATCAAATATACAATCCCATACGTTTTATTCACTTTTTATAAATTGTAAATTGTACCAGCAATAGTGAATTTAATATTATAGGTTATTTTAGAGTTGATAGGTCGCATGACTAATATAAAATTATGACATATACTAAATATGATAACCTTTCTATTTCATTTAAAAACTGAAACATTGGACATCGAGTAAGTCTATTGTAAACAGTAATTTTAGTAGAGAACGCTTGAATTTTGTTATTTTGTAACATTGGCGGAGTATGAAAGTATTGAAGTGAAAATCAAAGCGGGACGAAACGCTTACCAGCATACTTATTATGTTAATTTTGCAGAAATATGAATATTTGATATCAATACTTTCATACAAAGCCTTTTGAATTTTTGAAATTAATGTCAAAGTATTATCGAAAATTCAAGAAATCATTTAATAATTATAAACTAGCTACCTCCACTTTTTGACACATAATTTTTTCAAGCACCCATTTTTATAACCACATTATATATTCCTCAAACACTTTACAATTTTGTCTTTTATGCTACTGTTTCTTATCTTTATCTCCACGCAAACAGATGGCACTTATTAATAGTTTGGGTGTGTCAACAGATGGCGTTTCTTCAGAACCGCTCCATATCTTTGGTGGACATGTACATTGACAACTCCGAGCCGTCAGAGAACGTCGGACAAATTCATTTTTCCTTGGAGTACGACTTCCAGAACACGACACTCATCCTGCGAATAATACAGGTGAGAAATGGCACCTCCACCAAAATTCTTACACGGGAAACAGAAATGTTATACTTTGCCAGAACCCTCACTACCTACCTACTAGCACTACTCAATGTAAGAGCGGAGCCCTCAATTGGATGTAACGATCATTTACTCGGCATTGCATTGAAGGGAGAGACAGAAGATTCCCTTATTCGTATCCCATTGTCAATTATTTCATAATTATTGGCACGATCGATCTAAAGTTTGGTTTACGCAATATGTTCATGGCGGCAACTGTGCGCACACTAAAACTCTATTTTACGGTTAGAACCCAACGTGACATGATAACAAGGCCCTAACTACCAATGGACGCACGTGTGCACATCACGTGGACCTGAAACAGGGCCGGAACCGGCCAGATCAACTACTACGATTTCAAATTCAAATTGTATGGAGTTGTATTGTTCGGAAACGTATTCCTGTAAATTAATTGTGATTTTTATGGCTGTTTTTTCAAAATTAAAAATAAGTTTTTATTTATATGCATGGGTATTCTGCCTCTGCGTTTGATCACTTCCACTAAATATTTTGCTGGTCGACTATTGTGAGCAGTATTGGCTCAAAACCATCTCATAATTATGTTAATTACAGTTAATTTGAGCTAACCCGTAGTCAGCAGCAAAACCAGAAAATCGATAGATGAGACAGGGTGAACATATGTCACGTTATGGGGTCATACGCATCGATGGATTTGTTTATTAAACCTTGCATATGTTAGCCACGCTTTCTTGGACACTATTGGATGATGACAGCGATGGAACTGATGAGCATTGTTTGTAGTAGTATAAATTTGGATACAGTATTTCTGACTGGAAACCATTCATTCGCATTTATGCCCTCAAGACAGGCAAATGTAAATTCTGCATTTGAATATAATTCAAAAAGTATTTCTTTTAGAAAAATTGTGTTAATCATGCAGAAGACATAACAAAATTCAAGTCATACAAATGGAATCCTTCTATTATGTGCTCGAAATATTAAATTGCTGACTATCTGGTACTTCATGCTTGCTTCATAAAATAGGAATGATTGCCAAATTGACGTCAGTTTATAAAACTAGGGATTCTGAAACGTTTTATATTTGAAAGTACCCTATGCGAATAAATGTACAGCTTGAAAATGTATTATGACTTATTTGTCATGCGGAAAAGTACTAATTTCCGGACAAGTGGTGAACTGATTCCGTGAAAATGCACTGTATGAACCAGTTTTAAGCGGATTGGCGTCGCAGAAGCAGTTTAATTATCTTTGCCTGTAAAACAACGTACATAATCCTGAAAATAATTTAATTACCAAATTAATTACTTTTATGTTGCGCCTTTGTTTTACCTACGCATTAAAACAAAACTTTTCACAAGCTTTTCCTAATAAGTAGATACTATAATGAAAAAATTCCACAAGAACTCAATTCATTCTGATGGAAGAGCAATTGAAAAAGAATTGCTACCGGACGACTAGTAGATAAAATCTTCGCATTTTTCTTCGTGAAGCTTCAGTGATTTTTCATTTTCTTGTACGCAAAACATTAAGGAATATATTTGTATAGCTGACTTGAATATTAAATGAATTTTGGAGAAGAATGAGGAACGTGGGGTAATTAATTGTTGAGAATGTACATTGATTCATACATAAAGTGTTGTATAGTTTTTATTCAAACTAATTAAAATATTGGTCTTGTTTCTGTTGTTTACAGGGTAAAGAGCTGCCAGCGAAAGACTTGAGTGGGACATCAGACCCTTACGTTCGAGTGACCCTTTTACCGGACAAGAAGCATCGTCTAGAGACGAAGATCAAACGTCGAACGCTCAACCCTCGTTGGAACGAGACCTTTTACTTTGAAGGCTTCCCTATACAAAAATTGCAGTCCCGTGTCTTACATTTGCACGTCTTCGATTACGATAGGTCTGTATTAAATTGATTCAAAGTTCCTTATGAATATAGCATTCCCAGACCCTACAAACATTTAGTACCAATTCGGACACAGCTTTCTAGCTTTTTCAATTGCAATTTGAGTAATATAGGTTCACAATTCGGATCCAGCTTTCGTAGCTGGCAGCCATTCATTCGCGATTTAGCTTACATTGTTAATAAAAGAACTACGAGCGATTCAGTCAAATTCAGCCTCTCTCACTTCAATTCATGTTCTTCCTGACTGTGCGTGATTTAATGAAGTAAAGTTTCATTAATATATTGGAAAATCATGCACAACTTTAGTTCATGAGAGGTTTATGCGCCATCTCTTCAGGTAGATTCAGTACCTCTATCCTCAAGTTAGGTTGTTGCTGAGTGGGGGTACTTATGCACGTGGCTTTATTATTCCTGATTTTATAGATATTCTCCAATATTAACATAATACCAAAAGAAAAATGACGGTATCTGGAAAAATTTTATTTAAGAGCCTATATTTTCAAATGATTCATGAAGATTTTTTTGACTCAACATATTTTCAATACGACTAGTGCTTTCTAGGGATCTACATCAAACGGAAAGTATGAAAGTTGCGGAAAATATGAGAAAAAATCTCATGGAACTAATGATCAACTTATTATTAATATTGTTGGGGCTTCAAGATAGAATCAAATTCAGTTAGATTCAACCTTTTACACTTCAAGCAAAATTTGTGCAGAGTGGGGAGATTTGTATGTGTGATTTAATAATTTCAGTTTGCTAAATATATTAGAATATCATCCCATAGTACTGAAATTTGGATGAGGTATATGTTTATTCAAATTGAGTTTGGGTGCTTATAACTCATGAATTAGTACTAACTGTTGCATCAAAATTATTTCTTAAATACATTCATCTTTTGTCCTCACAAATACCGGCTTAAATATAAATCAATTTTATAACAGAATAGATAAAGCATTATCCCGATTAGAAAGTTGAGTGCATTGCACATATTTCATGAACTAATGTTGCCTGCTATCTCAGGATCATCTGACGAATACATCAATCCCCTCTAAGTATTAATACGAAATTAATCATTTCACGAATTTCGATATTTTTATTGATGAATTTTATAAATATTACAAGATAACAGAATAAATTGAATTTAAGTGGTCATAGCTCATGAGTGCTGAGGGGGGGCGAGGGTCGTATGCTTGTGGATTTATTATTCCTGATTCTACAAATATTTTGTAATACTAACATAAAACTAAATGATGAATTTCGTTATTTGAAAAATTTCAGCTGAGAGCCTATATTTTTGAATGATTCATGCAGATTTTCTCTAAAGATGAAAATAAGAAATGACTTCAAGGTGTTACAGAAAGTTCAACATCAAATTTCTGTACATTTGCCTGTTATTTCGAATACAGAATTTAGTGCATCACATTCGATTTTATGAATCAAATCAAATATTTCATACGGAATGGAATCAATATTTTGGATCAAAATTCAATTCATCTTATTCTAATAGGTGTTATGACGTATCAAATTGAATATTCCATATTATACATTCAAACGTCTGGAGCAGAATAAGTTTTGGAAGTGCGATCAAAAAAAATTGGGATGACTGTGAAGTGCTCCAGAAATTTTTATACTATAGTACCACTACAATATGAAAATTTATCATGTATAAAATTAAGTATCTCATGTGAAATATTTGATTCATCATGTATCAAATTAGATATTCTATGTGAAATATCAAACACTTCATCTATCAAATTGTATATTTTATGTGGAATATCATGTTCACAATGTGTCAAATTCGATATTATTTGTGAAATATTGAATTCGTCATGTATCAAGTCTAACATTCCATGAGAAATATTGAAATTATCATGTATGAAATTGAATATTTCTTGTGTAGTATTTAATTTATCATGTATCAAATTGGGTATTTCATGTGCAATATCAAATTCATCATGTAGCAAACTGAATGTTTCAGGTTGAATATTGAACTAAGCATATATCGAATTGAATATTCGATGTGAAATATCGAACTTATCATGTATTAAATTGTATATTTTATGTAGAATATCCAATTTATCATGTATCAAATTCAATATTTCATGTGAAATATTATATTTACCATGTGTCAAATCCGATATTATTTGTGGAACATTGAATTCATCATGTATCAAGTCTAACATTCCATGTGAAATTTGAAATAATCATACATTAAATTTAATATTTTTAGTGGAGTATTCAATTTATCATGTATTGTATTGGGTATTTCATGTGAAATATCAAATTCATTATGTTGCAAACTAAATGTTTCAGGTTAAATAATAAATTTAGCATGTATCGAATTGAATATTTAATGTAAAATATCAAACTTATCATGTATCAAATTGAATATTTCATGTAAAATATCAAATTTATCATGCTCAAAATTTGATATTTCACGTGGAATATTGAATTCATCAAGTATCAAATTGGTTATTTCATGTGATATATCAAACTTATCATGTAACAAATCGAATATTTTATGTAAAATATTCAATGTACCATGTATAAAATTGTATATTCTATGTGGAATACTCAATTTATCATGTATCCAATTGGATACTTAATGTGAAATATCAAACTCATCATGTATCAAATTAAATATTCTATTATAAATCAATTTTATGACAGAAAAAATAAAGAATTATCCCAATTGGAAAGTTGAGTGCATTGCACATAATTCATGAACTAATAATGGCTGCTATCTTAGGGTCACTTGACGAATGTATCAATCTCTTCTAAGTATTCATACAAAATTAATCATTTCACGAATGTCAATATTGTTATAAATGAATTTTATATTACAAGATGACAGAACAAATTGAGTTTCAGTGTTCATAGCTCATGAACAAAGTTTCTTATCACTCATGCAAATATAGATTAGTTTCCAGCTACTAATTTTGCTTTAAGTCCATTACAAATTTCAAATTTTAATTTTAATAGGTCTGTATTGAATTATTGGATAGTTCATCATAGATATAGTTTCTCCAATCCCAAGAAATCTGCATTAAGATAACCTGACTTATTATTTACAATTCAAGTAATATAGGTTCACCAATTCGGATCCAGCTTTCATGGACCATTCAATCGCTGTTTTGCTTACATTTTTTATGGGAGAACTCTTCACTTCAGTTCAGGTTTTTGCTGAGTGTACGTGATTCAATAAAAGTTTTATAAATATATTGGAAAATCATGCACAACTTCAGCTCATGAGAGAACTATGCTTGAGCTTTAATTCAGTTGGATGCAGTCACTTTCACTTCAAGCCAAGTTGTAGCTGAATGAGGGGGTCGTCTGTACGTGGCTTTATCAATCCTGATTTGATCAATATTTTGTAATGTTAACATAATACTATATAGAAAATGTCGTTATCTGGAAAAATTTCATCTAAGAGCCCATATTTTCAAATGATTCATGGAGATTTTTTTGACTCAACATTTATTCATCACGACTATTGCTTTCTGGAGATCTGCATCTAAAGGAAAGTATAAAAGTTGCAGGAAAAATAAGAAAAAAACTCATGAAAGTAATGACCAACTTATAAATAATATTGTTAGGACTTCAAAATAGCATTAAATTCACAACCGTGAATATAAGATCCTCATTCTAGTCTCAATATCCAAAAACTTTTGTTTAAGGGTAGCAATATAATAAGGCTGTTAAACAAAGTTAATATTGATATTGTTGTTGCAGATTTTCCAGAGACGATAGTATTGGCGAGGTGTTTTTACCACTGTGTCAAGTGGATTTAAGTGAAAAACCAGCATTTTGGAAAGCTTTGAAGCCACCAGCGAAGGATAAGTGTGGCGAACTGCTAACCTCATTGTGCTATCACCCTAGCAATAGCATACTGACCCTCACATTGCTAAAAGCGAGGAATTTGAAAGCCAAAGATATCAACGGAAAATCAGGTAAGGAATTACTTCAGGTATTCTCATTTGATATTAATGTCATATTTGTTGTCCAGATCCGTACGTGAAAGTATGGCTTCAGTTCGGTGACAAACGCATTGAAAAGCGTAAGACACCCATCTTCAAATGTACCCTGAACCCTGTGTTTAACGAGTCGTTTTCCTTCACCGTACCATGGGAAAAAATCCGCGAATGTTCCCTCGATGTCATGGTCATGGACTTTGATAATATTGGCCGCAACGAGCTCATTGGACGAATCTTACTTGCCGGTAAGTATCACCGTATTTCATTATCCGTGAATAATTTAATATTTTCGAAAGCAATTCTGTGTCACATCAATCTTGAGTTATTTTATTGTCAGCAGCAGATTTCATGTATTTGATTAAACAGTAGCAATGAACCGTGAACAAGACAATGCCTTAACGTGATTGGCGAAGACAAAAAGCTTTGAGCATGACGTTAGAAGCTTAATGCTCAATCATTGAAATGGAATTCAACAATAAATAGATCACTTAGATGTCACTTTAGTTCTGGTACAGTAAATGTTCAAAATTGGAATTTTTTTGTGTCTTAGGTAAGAACGGATCGGGCGCATCCGAAACAAAGCACTGGCAGGATATGATCACCAAACCTCGACAGACCATAGTCCAGTGGCACCGATTAAAACCAGAGTAAAAACCAGCAGCATTTCGACATCTTGTGTATTATATCCCGCAGATATAGTAATTGTTACAAATATAATATATATTTATTAATATGAACAACTTAGTACGTCAGAATTTAGAACTATTTGTTCGAGCGGATGAGAAATTAGAAAATGTTAGTTTAGCATGTTCATTGTTCTGTTTGATTTTTACGAAATAGATTCTGTAGGATGTTATTATGAAGCTAGAAGATATTTGGTGCTACTGTTGAACAATGGCTTTTTAAAATGACTTTCTTGGTTACGGGGTAATTGAAATCAATCTAAATATCCCTTCAATTGGAATATAAGAATATAAGTTTCAGTAGTAGCTAGAAAGTGTCGCTTCCAGCTCAAATTACCAGCTTACTCATGTCTAAGTTACAGCTCGAGAAATACTGGTGAGGTGTTTGTAGACTGATTAGATGAATTGGATAGAACTTTACTTCAATTTCAAGACACAAAACATCCAAGAACTAATAAATGTATCCACATCATACATATCACACCATCAACACATCCATTTTCATTCACCATTTCCATAATAAAATAAATGATTATAAATTTAATGGAACAAATACATTTCATGCGATCAATTATACTTTTCATGCTCATATCATGAAGGAAAACATTCCCCTATCTATTTGAAGTATTTTTGTAGACATTTATACATGAAACAAATAAACAATAATATTGAAATTATTGTTACAACACAATAGAACTCAACATTCTTACAAAATACAAAATATATCCAACGATGTGAACAATACAAAATACGAATGAGAATAAACAGAAAAACAGTCATCAACAATCCAATAAAAATGATTCAAGTATTCCGTAAGTCAAGAAAGTTATGCTTTTGAATAATTAGGTAGTATACGAAACAAATATTTTGCAAACAAATGCTTTGGACTGTCATTAATATTCTAAATAATTTCAATATTTTGATAATAAAATTATTATGACACATTCAGAAATAATATTTTCACAAGGCATTGATGCTATTGAGACTCTTATAACTTAATTCGAATGAATTGATAATTAAGTGAAGCGTGGGGCTTCTTTTCCATGCATTCCAAAATGATATGTCACAACAAACAGCAAAAAGTAACGCACATAAAGGAAAGAAGATGAAAAATTTTTTGCAACTAGGGTCTAGAAGTGAGGAGCAATGCTTGACAACATCCTACAATAGCATTCAATATCAAAGAGAAATTGGTGGGTCTATCTGCCACCTCTTTTTATTACCAAGTTATGGTAGGTGGAAAAATTATTGCTGAATGGGTCATACCTATCGACAATAATAATGAATAATTAATCAATAATATCTCTAATTTTTTTCATGAATAGCTAAATTAATATTTTCTGATTTTGCTACACATACACAGCACTAATATATTAAGTTTTGATCTAACAAAATTTTATTATTACTAAAGTCAGTATTACAAACATTAAGAAAGAATTAGTTTATCAAATCGACGGTAGGTGGATTGTCGCTTGAATAGAAATTTTAGAAATATTTGATCGATTGAGTACTAATTTTAAAAATTCTGAAAAGTATTCCTGAACCAATCAAGAATATTGGTTGGAAATAATATATCATAAATAATAATGTAGGTACTGGCTGTGCAAATTACTAATTTCATTTTAGTATAAACATATTTTGATGTACAATTTCATGAAATGTTCCACATTTCATGAATTTTATAACATTATTATCACACCCAATAATTTTTCATATCTAAAAACTATTATTCTACATAATATTATTCGATGAAAGTTTTGGAACTGATGATAATCCAGTAATGAGTAAAACGACAATTGAAAGCTTATCCTCCATCATGTTACAATATTCATGGAATATGGGACATTTTAATACTGCTATCACGTGAAAGGAAAGAATTTTTGTGATACCTTCAAAAAATTGTTATAAAAACCTTAGCTGTTGTTGTGAGCGATTGTTTTAAATTTAGAATCGTGATTTCTGCACGCACATTAATATCCATTTACAAATGGATGAATTTTGTACATTTAAGGATATTTAAGTATTGGTTAATGCAAACCTGTGCCAAATACGGTAATTGATCAAGAATTGTTTGTTTAGGCTCGGCTTCTGGTGTTTCTGCAAATAGATAAACTAATATGATTACTTTTTCAATCAGAAAGTTGAATTCATTCCAAAATAAATATCTGCTGAATCTAGTATTGAAATTTTATACGATTGAGTATCAGAGGATGACATATTATTGCATATAATCAATCATATATTTGATATGAAATAATCAGCAATTTCTACTATCACCAATTTAGCGGCAGTTATAAATGAAAATAAGAAATGACTTTAAGTTGTTAAATGAAAAGTGTTATTTTAAATCCAGAATTTAGTGCTTCTAACTGTAATTGACAGCATCAAATTCGATTTCATGGATCAAATCAGATATTTCATATGAAATATTCGACATGAGTAGAATCAGAATTTCAAAGCAAGATTCAGTACATCTTATTCTAATAGGTGCTATGATGTATCAAATTGAATATTCCATATTATACATTCAAACAGCTGGAGCAGAATTAGGTCTGTAAGTATGAAGTGAAGTGCTCCAGAAATTTTTATACTATAGTACCACTACAATATGAGAATATATCATGTATAAAATTGAATATTTCATGTGGAATACTCAATTTATCATGTATCAAATTGGATAATGTAAAATATCAAAAACATCATGTATCAAATTGTATATTCCATGTGGAATGTTGAATTTATCATGTATCAAATTCAATATTTTATGTGAAATATTGAATTTATCATATATCAGATTCGATATTCTTTGTGGGATATTAATTTCATTACGTATTAAGTTGAACAATACATGTTGAATATCAGATGTATCATTTATAAAATTGAGTATTTCATGTGAAATATTGAATTTATCATGTATAAAATTAAATATTTCTTGCAAAATTTCAAATTCATTATGTATCAAGCTGAACATTTCATGTATTATATTGATATTATCTTGTATAAAATTGAATATTTTATGTGAAATATTTGTTTCATCATGTATCAAATTGGATATTTCATGTGAAATATCAAGCTCATCATGCATCAAAATGAATATTTCATGTAAAATATTGAATTTATCATGTTTCAAACAGAATATTGCATGTGAAATATCAAATTTATCATGTATAAAACTGAGAATTCCATGTGAAATATTCAGTTTATCATGTATCTAATTGGATATTCCATGTGAAATAGCAAACTTATCCTGTATCAAATTGAATATTTCATGTGAAATATCAAATTAATTATGTAACAAATTGAATATATAATATAGAATATCAGATTTATCATGTATCAAATTCTATATTTCATTCGAGATAATAAAGTTATCGTGTATCAAATTGAATATTCCACGTGAAATATCAAATTTATCATGTATTAAATTGGATATTTCTTGTGGAATATTCAATTCATCATGTATCAAGTTGGACATTCCATGTGAAACTATGAATTTATCATGTATCAGATTGAATTTTTCATGTCAAATATCAAATACATCATACATCAATTAGGATATTTCTTGATAAATATTAAATCAATCATATATCAAATCAAGCATTTCATATGGAATAATGAATTCATCATGTATAAAATTGAACATTCATTGTGGAATATCTAATTTATCATATACCAAATTGAATATTTCATGTGAAATATCAAGCTCATCATGTATCAAAATGAATATTTCATGTGAAATATCGAATCTATCATGTTTCAAATAGAATATTTCATGTGAAATATTAAATTTATCATGTATAAAACTGAGAATTCCAGCTGAAATATCCAGTTTATCATGTATCTAATAAGATATTCCATGTGAAATATCAAACTCATCCTGTATCAAATTGAATATTTCATGTGAAATATCAAATTAATCATGTAACAAATTGAATATATAATATAAAATATCAGATTTATCATGTATCCAATTCTATATTTCATTCGGAATATTAAATTTATCGTGTATCAAATTGAATATTCCACGTGAAATATCAAATTCATCATGTATTAAGTTGGATATTTTTTTGTGGAATATTCAATTCATCATGTATCAAGTTGGACATTCCATGTGAAACTATGAATTCATCATGTATCAAAGGAACTTCAAAGTGATCTCTCAAGTTTTGAGCTATATCTCAAATTAGAACCTAAGGCAGCTCAATGTTTGCATGAGAATAATAAAATTCTCAACCATTACAATTTAGGGGATATGAGTGAAAACTGGTCATGACCTAAATCATATTATTTGGTGTACACAAGTGTTATTGGGGGCACAGCATCAAATTGAATATATCAAATTAGATATTTCATATGATATATTTATTTTTATTGATCATGGGGCAATGAGAAAAAAACAGTCTTCTTAAGGTAGCTTGAGAACTACTAAGCCAACATGAAAACATGTATTAGCAAATTGTTCTCATGTATTCCAGCAGATATATCATATTGAATATTTCTTGATTACAGCTTTTATCAATTTAGGAACAAAAATTAATAAAAATGAATTTCCAATGTATTATTTAAATTCAATATATCAATTATTGGGAGCAAGTCATCTGATTGTGTGTCTCGAGTTCAATATATCTTATATCTATTATCATCAATATTCTAAACTAATTTCCAGAACATTTTATGATTAATTCATGATGCCACAACGAGATAAATGTCTGGAATAGTTTCCGATGAGATAAAAATTGGAGAATCAATGAAGACATGATGTAAAATAAATTATCAGACAAAATGATACTACATTTATCTAAAACATTTGTTGATAATATTTTAGATATTATTAAATGATCCTCAAATCAATTATTTTTTAGAAAAGGCTGCGATGATAGAAATATATCACTCATATTATTCTGAATTCAAAAATTCATGAAAATCTGATTGAAAAAGTGATAACTGCATAAGCGAATTTAAAATGTGATGGTCAATATTTTTCAAGCATTAATTTATTTATTTTTGATATGTAGTCAACAATTAAGAATTAGATATCTAGTATTAGATATAGAATTGGTGAATCCAAATTGTTTGGAACTCATGTTGAAAATATTTTGAATAATTCAACATGAATTGTACATATTAATATTTTCTGTGCTAACTACCAAAATACATAGAGTAATTATGTATTCCAAGTTATCATTAGCTTATTCCAAGTTATTGATAATCCCTTTTTCTTTGCACTCTAAATTGCCTTATTGCAATTTAATCCCTCTCCACACTAATAATTTTTAAATTCTTATCATTATGAAAAGTGAACGATAATTTTGGCAATGTTGCTTTAGATGTCAAAAATTTGTAGGGTTGTAAGATGAATGAATTCAATGTGAATCCTTGAAATGTTTCATATAATTTTTGAAATTTGAGTATAATAATCTAAACTAAGTACTTATAAAATTAATTATTAATTTTAATTTAAATACTAAGGTTAAGTACTTTTAAGGTTGAATACAATTTTGTATCAAGAAATTTCCCACGTCTTGTAAATTCTGTTTCATATTTCTTGGTATAAACTTGTTAATATAAATGTTTCAATTGATGTATTTTTTTATAGTGTGCATTCTAATATTTTGTAACAAAAGGTATTTGATGTACAAATTATTAAAAAATGTAATACAGAAGTTTTTGTTCTAATTGGTGATTGGCAATTAGTAATTTTGAAGTTTCAATTAATTGGTTCCATTGAAAAAATCATTTCAAACGTTTGATATCGTATTAAAAGAAACTGTAGTGCCTACTCGTAACAGACGTATCTAAAATAACATATTTATGTGCTACCTTTAATTTAAGATGAAACCTTTAGAATAACGAACTTTATGTAGAATTAGTATCAAGTAAAAATGTTAAATTAGCTCAGTTTCTATGTGAAAATCTCAGTCATTGATCACAAATTTCATCTTTTAATACATTGAATTGTTTTGCATTATTGAAATTTTGAATTCATTCTATCCATGTATTGTATTCATCCATAAAAACTGAGCTATCTGTCCCAAATGTATGTTTCAGTGTAAACCTAAGTAAATGTTGATAACATAAAGAGAAGATATCTATATAATATATGCTATTATGTCGGCAAAACCAATATATATGTAAATATATGTTAGTTAAATGTAGATTCATAATGTAGGTATTTTATCCAATAAAATTGTATTTAAGTTATTGATGATTTCATTCATGTGCATTATACATTCACTTTTATCAAATCATTTCTGCCATAGTAATGATCACAGGAACAAAAACTCGACGATACCTCCTTCAAAAAAAGTATGCTGAAACTGGCTGAGAATTCTAATATGCGCGTGCATTTCTTATGAGGCAAGACTGCACGTAACAATATTATAGTTGGAAGGGAATGGGCTCATTTCATCGAATACATATCTCTCCTCAACCATCACTAGGAAAAATGGTCTGTATGTTTTGATAGACAGACAGACGGATGGTAAAATGATCCTATGAGAAGTTTTCTTATGAATTTCTCATTTAATTTATATGTAGGCAAAAAGAATCACTGAATCCAATGATACCTCTTCCAAAATAGGCTGTAAGTGATGTCATCTAATGAATGAATCAGAAACTGAATGTTCATACAAAAAGTCCTAATTTCAATATATTATTGACGTGGGATGTAATACTTGAAAGAAAGTAGACCGAAACTGGCTGAGAGTTTTATTACGGGCATGTATCTCTTATGTCGCAAAGCTGCGCAAAATAGTAACACAGTCAATAGGATTATATCAATTTCATAACCCTTTGGCTTCTTGAAAAAGAAATATTTTGTTGGACGGGCTGACGGATGATAAAATGATCTTTGAGGGGTTCTTTCAGAAGTATAAAGCACTGGAAACAAGGATGCGGATTATGAAAGTGAAGCCTGTTAGGCGCATCGAGTGTAGTTTTTTTGAGGGGTATATGAGTTTAGTCTGTCATGCGCCCCGCTCATGGAGTAGTAGACAAGCAAACCGAAGTGTGTGGCACTGTTGCATCTTCTTACGTATTTGTCATGAGTAGTATAAGTGCACTTATATGAACACATCTTCAGCTTACATCTATCTATTCAGCTAAAATCTTGTTTCATCAGAAAGATGCTGCATTTTACATACTTCTTCAATATCAATAAGCTTGAAACAATTTTATTCAATCTAAATGTGAACAAAAAACTATAAAATTGGATACTCATGCAAGAAAAAACTCTATTTTCATATCAAATGGAACCTGAGATCATATACCTAGAAAAAGATACTCCGAAAGTGGTCAGGAGTTTTGGCTTATGCATTTTTCTCTCGTGGCACAAAACTGTGCAAAATCAGAAAAATTGTATTCAATTCTTAGATGCATATCATCATTGGTCTTATTGAATGAAAAAAGATCAGATAGACAAACTAGAGCATGATTGAATAATAATATAAAGGGTTCCTCTGCAGATATGAAACAGAAAAAATTGAGCTGCATATTTCAAAAGGAAAATAACCAATAAATATAATGGACAATGTGCGAAACTTTTTGTGTTGACTCCAGATCCTTCATGAGGCTCTTTCATGTCAATATCTTTACTTGAAAAAAATATAATCTCTTTAAGCGTATCAAGTATATCTATTTCAAAGAATGAATGACTGTGATATTAGAGCACTAAAAACATAGCTATTATCATCCGCCATTTCATGTCCTGTCAATAAAAGAAAGCATATATAAACCAATGTAAAAATTACAGGAAATGCGTTGTTTGACTTGAAGAACTACAGAAAATAGTATCGGAGTGACTTATTAATGTGCTGAATGATTTATCATCATTATAAGCGGCAATTGTGGGTGTGAGATTTACAGACGATTTATTAGTATTTCATATAAAAGTACGTGTATTAAGTCAAAATTTCCATTTGAAGTTATAATCAGATAAAAATTTTGATTGAAGTTATCTCAGTTCATTTTAATATATATTTTTATCTGAATTTTTAGACACGATCATAGAACCTAACCTCAATTTCAAGCAATAATTGATCAATATATTCATTTATTATACACAAGTACCTATTATATGAAATTCAGATATATAAATATAAGTATAAATAATATATAATCAATTATTTCTTTGATAAGTAAAATATTACAAACTCATAATTTTTTATAAAGACATGCGATATAAAAAATTGCGAATAGTAGACTTCCATGTTTTTTATCCTTTGGGTGAGAGCAGTAAAATAATGAATCTTCCAATAAATATGCATAAAAGTTTTTCCAAGAAAGTTAAAGATTACAAAGTTTGAAGATAAACAATAGAGTTTCACATATTTAGAGATCCCGAAATGCAATAATTTGTCAGATTGTTTTCAAAAATTGTATTACAGAATATAAATTGAAATTCCATAATGATATTGAGTATTCAATATCACTCTGATTATATATGACTGAAAACCGAATAATTTGATTCAACATTTGGAAACTGAAAATTTCAAATTGAAGCATGTAATCTGATAACAAATAGTACATCATGCCTAAAATAAATAGTTTGATAGAATCCGATATTATTTTATCACGTTTTTTACCTGAGGTTAGAACTATTTCGACTTAATCATCGCGTCTCCTGCACTGTTCACATTATGCTGAAGCGCTTTTTAAGACACAAAATGGCGAATGATGCTCATTTATTTAGTACCTTAGTAATATGTTATGCGTCACGCTTACGGCGCAAGAAGCTGAGAAAATCAAAGAGTCACCCAAAAGTAGTATGTATTCACCGGTATGAACACAGCATTTTTGTTCATATTTCTCATAAGTAGTATATATTCACCGGTATGAACACAGCATTTTTGCTTGTATTTTTCATAAGTAGTATGTATTCACCGGTATGAACACACCATTATTTTGTCGAAAATTTACTCAATACAATTCTGTCTCTAAATTACACCAGTTTCTAAACACACGTTTCACTTCCCACGGTATCCCTTTTTCGGTTTCTCGGCACTCACAGTGTTACCACTACTTTATAAAACAAGCCGGCAAACCCTCACACAAAAAATAAAATAAAATTTTTTGTAGCTATTGGTCCTGAGGCTACCATTTCGTACCGGAGTGCTGTCGTTAACGGCGGTAGGTATTGGTACTAAGAGGGTAAATGCACAAATTTCTAAGGGAGGCAGATCAAAATTATTTTTAATTATTCTTTTATGATTTTAATCGACAGTTATACTCTCTTGTGGAATCAGGGTAGTTATTTTACCTGAAAAAAAAAACTTTTGTCAAGATCATGTCGGGATATTAGATGTTACGATGTTCACCAGCGCCACATTCCCAGGCGTTTTCCTAAGGAACTAACGTAACATCAAGATAAGCTGTAAGTAGTAAACGTTCGCAGCGCGATTGGTGTAGTGATTGTGGAACCCTTAGTCAAATGGGCCGTAGGGAAAAGTAAATATAGTTTGTTCAAATCAGAAATATACATCAAGAGCCACTAACTTCAATATTTCCAGCTGATAAGTCATTTGAAACCTGTTTATCAAACTCTTTTTTTTTTTAAAGAAGGCTTGGGAAACATATTTAATTGATGAAACAAAAACAGTCCTCTTGACTGTCTTATGTTTTGCGCAGCTTTGCATCATAAGAGATGCATGCGCAGATTCAAAACTACCCGCCAGATTTGGTATATTTCAAAATTGGTATGATTTTCTCTGCAAAAAACATTTAATTTTATGATATGATTTTTTTTGAACAAACTATACAACAAAAAATGTTAGAAGGGGATGGAACATCCCCGTTGGGAGCTAGTATCTATTTTTCGGGCACAGATCGATAATTTAGCAGATTGGGTAATTGGTAAACATGGCCAGAAAAGGCAATTTCCAATTAATTGGAGAATAAATAAGAAACAAAAAAATTATGAGGTGTAATCGAGTTGTCTTTCTTTGGGGAGCAATCTCTAAAAATGATAACTTCTTGAGCGTGAGAGTCATAGTTCTACACCATCAATTACTCACTCAGACATGCTCATCACGAGAAAACGATGTTATTGTATATAAATATTCATAAAAATTAAACTACTCAACAAATCATTATAAAAATCAATAGGGTCTTACAAATATAATCATTTCATTGGATAAAAAACAAATTTTACGAATTTTGTAAGAATTGCAGTCTACAGGGTGTCCCATACGTACAGAAAAAACAACAAACATAGACCTCATTGTTTAGAGGCAAATTTAGGTCCTAATATATAATTAAAACAATTGAAAAATGATATACTTTCTCAAAAAAAGATCTTCTTTTTCCAAAAATTCAAATTAGATGTGAAATTACCCGATTATTAATTACTTTTATCGCCAAAACTCCGAAGTCATCCGCTAGTCGATAAATAGCACACGCCGCCGCGCGGGGTGTGCAATTTACCGATGCAATACACTTTTAGCCTTTCATTGGCTCCCCAGTCAACTAAGGCATCATCAACTTCTGTTTATTTCACTTGTTTTATGCCCACAGCAGGAAAATATTCCTGCTGAAATGATAAGAAGTTTTACAACATCCCTTAAGAATTTTAAAGTTTTTTCGGTATTTAGTGTTGTTGAGGGAGTTGAGTAAAAGATGAAAATATATTCTAATAACTCTAAGTGTTCCGTACCACGTGAGGTACTCAATTTTTGTAGCGAAACTTTTATGTTTGCTTGTTTTCAAGTATTTATTTATGAGATTCCTGCACTTTTCCTGCTTCAAAGTTATCTACGCTTTCCTCATAACCACCTTTCCCTCCAATTAAGGGTTAATCCCCAAAATATCTCAAGCAGAAGTCCCCAAAAGTTCCTGATTGTATTAATAATCTATCACCCACATATGATTGTATAAATGAGTGAACGAAGTATGCCGACTCTTCCCGACAACTTCCGAGCACTTCCTGCTGTATTCTTGCTTGATCCTGCAACAGTTTCCGGCAAATTGCAGGACAAGCTGCACGGATGTTACGTCATAAAGCTCGAAAAGGCGCGCAGCACGAGTTCTTTGAAAGAGCGTAGATTTTTGGGGGTTATTTCTGTGAAAGGGGATGAAGTTACGATTAATTATTTGTGGTGAGTATATTAATATTCTGAAAGGATTTTTTATTCAATCGAGTCTGTAAAATATTCTTTTTTTGCACTGCTAATTAATTCATACAATATTTAATCAAAGTTCTAAAGTTTGAAACAAATATTTAGTTTCCAATTCAATTTGCAGTTCGCAAAGAAAGTATTAAATTTCACCCATGCGAGCAAACTTTTAATTAAACAAAAAAATAATAATTTGCGCGAATATTCTGCAAGTTTACTTATAAAACCACTTTTTATCAACAATATTCCTGAATATATAACATGTTAACTTTGAGTATTTATACAGCAGCCCGGCTTTTAATTTCATAATTATTTAGCTTCAAATTTGTGTTAGAATAAAGCATTCCCGTACATTTATAAATGAATATCGGAAACCGAGATTTTGGGTCTCAATATCTCATGAACTATTGGACCAAAAAAATCAAATTTTTGATATGATAATACTTGAACTATATGCTTTCGATATATAATTGATAAAAAGCTCAATTCTTGATAGTATATACGCAAAAAATTGAAAAGTTGAAAATGCACAACATTTAAATGCGCTGATTGAATAGCATAATCAGTTAGAGAAAAATGATCATATGTTTTCAACCTATTATTTGATTATTTTAAGACGTATCTTAAATGAAAGGCACAACATTATATAATAACATATATTTTTTTTGAATATTTATTATTCGGTGATATTTTGCGTGACGTGCACAAATATCAAAAGGGAGCCACATTTTTCATCAAGTCGCTAATTTGAGCCTCAATACCTCCTGAAATATTTGATGGATTCATTTAAATTTTTTAAATAATGATGAGTGAGCCCCATACTATTGATAAATTATTGACAAAAAGTCAATGTCCAAGTAGTATTCGCCCAATAAATTAAAAGGTTCAAAACGTGCATTATTCAAACGCCTTGTCCAACTAAAATAGTCATATATTCTGAACCAATTGCTCGATTTTTTCAAAACTAATTTTAAACAAAAGTCATAACATTATTTGATAACATATATTTTTTTGAATTTGTATTATCAGGTAAAATTTTCCGTGACGTGGACAAATATCAAAAAGGAGCCACATTTTTCATCAAGTCGCTAATTTGAGCCTCAGTACCTCCTGAAATATTTAACGAATTCAATCAGATTTTTGGTATGATAATGAAAAAACTCTGTACTATTGATAAATTATTGATAATAAGTCAATATTCGAATAGTACTCGCCCAATAAATTAAAAGGTACAAAGCGCGCATTATCCAAACGCGCTATCCAACTAAAATAGTCAGCCGGGAATAAATATTCATATATTCTAAGCCAGTTGCTCGATTTTCTTGAAACTTATCTAAATGAAAGCTACAACATTACTTGATAGAATATATTTTTTTTGAATATATATTATACAATAATATTTTTCGTGACGTGGACAAATATCAAAAGAGAGCCATATTTTTCATCAAGTCGCTAATTTCAGCCTTAATACTTTCTGACATATTTGATGAATTGAGTCCAATTTTTGGTATGATAATAAAGAAACCCTATACTATTGATAAATTATTGACAAAAAGTCAATGTCCAAATAGTATTCGACCAATAAATTAAAAGGTACAAAGCGCGCATTAACCAAACGCGCTGTTCAAAGAAAATAGTCAACCGGAAAAAAAACATAAATTCTGAACCAATTGCTGGATTTTCTCAAAACTTATTTTAAATGAAAGCTACAACATTACTTGATAACATATTTCCTTTTGAATTTGTATTATCAGGTAAAATTTGCCGTGACGTGGATAAATATCAAAAAGGAGCCACATTTTTCATCAAGTCGCTAATTTGAGTCTCAATACTTTCTGAAATATTTGATAGATTCAATCAAATTTTTGGTATGATGATAAAAGAACTTAATACTATTCATAAATTATAGACAAAAAGTCAATGTCTAAATAGTATTGGCCCAATAAATTAAAAGGTACAAAGCGCGCATTATCCAAACGCGCTGTCCAACTAAAATAGTCAGCCGGAAATAAATAATCATATATTCTGAACCAATAGCTCGATTTTCTCAAAACTTATTTTAAATAAAAGCTGCAACATTACTTGATAACATATATTTTTTTTGAATATATATTATACGTTAATATTTTTCGTGACGTGGACAAATATCAAAAGAGAGCCATATTTTTCATCAAGTCGCTAATTTGAGCCTCAATACTTTCTGACATATTTGATGAATTGAATCCAATTTTTGGTATGATGATGAAGAAACTCTATACTATTGATAAATTATTGACAATAAGTCAACGATCGAATAGTATTCGCCCAATAAATTAAAAGGTACAAAGTGAGCATTATCCGAACGCGCTGTCCAACTAAAATAATCAGCGGGAAATAAATAACCATAAATTCTGAACTAATTGCTCGATTTTCTTAAAACTAATTTTAAATTAAAGTCACAACAATATTTGATAACATATATTTTTTTGAATTTGTATTATCGGGTAAAATTTTCCGTGATGTGAACAAATGTCAAAGGGTAGCCACATTTTTCATCAAGTCGCTAATTTGAGCCTCAATACCTCCTGAAATATTTGACGGATTCAATCAAATTTTTGATATAATAATAAAGAAACCCTATACTATTGATAAGTTATTGACAAAAAGTCAATGTCACAATAGTATTCGCCCAATAAATTAATAGGTACAAAGCGCGCATTATCCAAACGCGCTGTCCAACTAAAATAATCAGCCGAAAGTAAATAATCATACATTCTGAACCAGTTCCTCGATTTTCTTAAAACTGATTTTAAATAAAAGCTACATCATTACTTGATAGAATATTTTGTTTTTAGTTTATAGTTTCAGGTAATATTTTCTGTAACGTGGACAAATATCAAAAGAGAGCCACATTTTTCATCAAGTCGCTAATTTGAGCCTTAATACTTCCTAAAATATTTGATGAATTGAATACAATTCTTGGTATGATGATGAAAAAACCCTATACTATTGATAAATTATTGACAAAAAGTCAATGTCCAAATAGTATCCGCCCAATAAATTAAAAGGTACAAAGCGCGCATCATCTAAACGCGCTGTTCAAAGAAAATAGTCAGCCGGAAAAAAAACATAAATTCTGAACCAATTGCTTGATTTTCCTAAAACTTATTTTAAATGGAAGCTTCAATATTACTTGATAACATATATTTTTTTGAATATATATTATTCAGTAGTATTTCTCGTGACGTGGACAAATATCAAAAGGGAGCCACATTTTTCATCAAGTCTAGCTAATTCAAGCCTCAATACCTCCTCAAATATCTGACGGATTTGATCAAATTTCTGTTATGATAATTAAGAAATCCCATACTATCGATAAATTATTGACAAAAAGTCAATGTCTAGATAGTATTCGCCCAATAAATTAAAAGGTACAAAGCGCGCATTATCCAAACGCACTGTTCAATGAAAATAGTCGGTCGGGGAAAAAAAATCATATATTCTCAACCAATTGATCGATTTTCTTGAAACTCAATTTATTGGAAAGCTACATTATTACTTAATAACATATATTCTTTTGAATATATATCATGGGTCGATATTTTTTGTGACATGGATAAATATCAAACGGAAGCCACATTTTCCACATTTTCATTGAACTCGTTAATTTGAGCCTCAATACTTCACGAAATATTCAATGAATTTGATCCAATTTTTGATATAATAATACTCAAGCCCAATACTATCAATAAATTATACATAAAAAATCTATTCTCAAATAGTAGTCGCCCAATAAATTAAATGATACAAGACGCGCATTAAGAAAATAGTCAGTCGGAAATAAATAATCAAAAATTCTCAGCCAATAACTCGATTTCCTTAAAACGTGCCTTAGATGAAAGCTTCAACCTTATTTAATAACATATATTTTTTTGGATATGTATCACCGATCAATATTTCGCGTGGACAAATATCAAACGGAAACACATTTTTATCAGTTTTCTGTGATTCATCATTTTGAGTTTCAATATCTTACGAAATATTTGACGAATTTAGCACAAATCTTAATATAATAATACATGAACTCTATACTTTCGATTTGTGATCAACAAATACTCAGTTTCTTGATAATATTTGTTCAATAAATCAAAAGGTACATTAACTGAAATATTGAATTCTTTCAATTCGCAGCACCATTTTACTTTTCATTTTTTTTTGAAAAAGTAACACATTTATTGCAAATTTTTTGACCAATTTTGATTAAACAAAGATTAATCCTCAATAAATAAGAAAAGTTGGAATTTTAATGCACGTATTTTTTGAGTAATAATCAAGCAAAATTTCACTAAAAAAATCGTTTTTTGTCGGATGTTTTTCCTAATATCTCTATAATTTATGGGGCTATAAATTTGAAATTCACATATTATATACACAAATAGCTATAAATCAAAATAACAATTTCAAATTTCAAATGGAATCACATTTAGACAACATATCTTGAAACGTAATCCTCTTCAGACAACTTAACTTCATACACAATTAAATCATCAGACATCCAAGATAAGTACAAAATTCTTGGTACAAATGAAACTTTATACTTTAGCACCCCCCAGCCCCCACAAATAGCATGTTGCATGTCAAGCCGGAAGACGTAGCACCTTTTTGATATTAATTTCAATTACGATAGCGACTGACACATTTCTCAATTTATAAATTCATATAAATAAAGGTAATATGTTCATTCCGTGTTTCAGTGAATTATATATGAATTCACTTTGAAATATATTTTTAGGGATTACTGAATAATTGTCCTCAAGCGCTGCCACTAAATTTCGAACGCTCTAAAGCGATTTGTGACACTCTCATGTATAAAAAATTGTCACTCTGCTCCCCCTGAACTAATCTTTTTGAATATTCAGATATAAGCTGTCAAATAAGTGGACTTTCATCGAATTTTTTTTTTTTATTTATTTAATGCTTAGTTTTTTTTTAAATGTGCTCAAATTTTGTAATCAGTAATTTGTTCACTGCAGTAATCCGCAAATATTTAAACTACAAAATTCATTAATGAACAATGTCAATTAAAATTAGATTCATGTAAATAAATAACCGATTGGTATTAAAATATTAAACATATTGTCTGCTTGAATTGAATTTCAATGATGACAAATCACGGATATGTTTTTGATGATTGAAACTAATCAAATATATTCACGGACATCAGTAAGTAATTGAATCAATAAGGGAGTGTCAATTTTCAATTAGACTGAATTGAAAAAAACACTGTACTATTTATTAAAAAAGTAAACATGAATTCACTTACATTATTCACCTCCGGAACAAGCCCTTGAAAGCACGTAGCCTGAAAAAAATAATAATAAAAATTATCTCATTTTCAAATTTCTGTCTTTAATATATTATCAAACTCCAATCTTTTCTTAGTCAGCGTACAAAATTACAAATTTTTTAGACCGCTGGTTTGGCCAAAAATTAATTATTTATCTTAAGAGAATAGACTGGGATTTGAATATTGAACACTTCTATTGTATAAAACAAATGAAGGCGTCATCTCGTCTTCTGTATTTTAAGTCTACATCTTTCCTTAGCCAGCATGAAAATTTTCAAATTTTTTGGACTGCTGGTTAAGTCAGAAATTGATTGATAAATATATCTATTTTAATTTTGAGTTTTGAACACTATAATTTTGTGAAAAAAAGTGAAAGCGTCATTCCATCTTAAGTATTTTGATTATAAATTCTTCCTTAGTCCACGTATAAAGCTTCAAATTTTTTGAGCCGCTGGTTCAGTCAGAAATTATTTATTTATTCCAAAGGAACAGATATAAATCATATCTATTGAACTGTGTGAAAAAGAATTAAGGCGTCATTTCATCTCCAATATTTTGATTATGGATCCTTTCTTAGTCAAAGTACAGAGTTTCAAATTTTTTGAACAGCTGGCTTAGTCAGAAATCATTTATTTATCTCAAGAGAACTGAATTAATATTGTTATTTTGAATATCGAACACTATAATTGAGTAAAAGAAATTTGGGCGTCATTTTGTTTTCAGTATTTTGATCATGCATCCTTCCTTAGTCAAAGAACAAAGTTTTGAAATTTTTGGACCGCTGGTTTAGTCAAGAATTATTCATTCATCTCAGAGGAACAGATATAACTTTTATATCGTGTGTGATTTTGAGCTGTGAACACTATAATTGTGTAAAAAAAAAGAATGCGTCATTTCATCTACAGTATTCTATTTATGCATCCTTTCTTAGTCAAAGTACAAAGTTTCCAATTTTTTGAACAGCTGGCTTAGTCAGAAATCATTTATTTATCTCAAGAGAACTGAATTAATATTATCATTTTGAATTTCGAACACTATAATTGAGTAAAAAAAATTTGAGCGTCATTTTGTCTTCAGTATTTTGATAATGCATCCTTCCTCAGTCAAAGTACAAAGTTTCAAGTTTTTTGAATCGCTGGTTCAGTCAAGAATTATTTATTTATCCCAGAGGAACAGATATAACTTTTATATCATGTATGGTTTTGAGCATTGAACACTATAGTTGTGTGAAAAAAAATGGAGTCATCATTTTATCTCCTGTATTCTGATACTGCATACTTGCTTAGTCAAAGTACAAAGTTTCAATTTTTTTGAACTTCTGGCCTAGTCAGAAATTATTTATTTATCCTAAGAGAACTGAATTAATATTGTTATTTAGAATTTTGAACACCATTATTGTGTAAAAAAGAATTGGGTGTCATTTTGTTTCCAGTATTTTGATTATGCATCCTTCCTTAGTCAAAGTACAAAGTTTCAAATTTTTTGGACCGCTGGTTCAGTCAAAAATTATTCATTTATTCCAGAGGAACAAATACAACTTTTATATCGTGTGTGATTTTGAGCTTTGAACACTATAATTATGTGAAAAAAATGGAGGCGTCATTTCATCTCCAGTATTCTGATTATGCATCCTTTCTTAGTCAAAGTACTAAGTTTCAAACTTTTTGAACAGCTGGCTTAGTCAGAAATCTTTTATTACTGAATTAATATTGTTATACGGAATTTCGAACACCACGATTGTGTGAAAAAAAATTGGGCGTCATTATGTTTCCAGTATTTTGATTATGCATCCTTCTTCAGTCAAAATACAAAGTTTCAAATTTTTTGGACGGCTGGTTTAGTAAGGAATTATTCATTTATCACAAAGGAATAAATATGACTTTTATATCGTGTGTGGTTTTGAGCTTTGAACACTATAATTGTGTGGAAAAAAATGGAGGCGTCTTTTCATCTTCAGTTTTCTGATTATGCATGCTTCCTTAGTCGAAGTACAAATTTTCAAATTTTTTTAACAGCTGGCTTAGCCAGAAATCATTCATTTATATCAAGAGAACTGAATTAATATTGTTATTTCAAATTTCGAACATCATAATTGTGTAAAAAAAACTGTAGGCGTCATTTTGTTCCCAGTATTTTGATTATGCATCTTTCTTCAGTCAAAGTCAAAAGTTTCAAATTTTTTGGACCGCTGGTTTAGCCAAGAATTATTCATTTATCCCAGAGGAACAGATATAACTTTAATATCGTGTGTGGTTTTGAGCTTTGAACACTATAATTGTGTGAAAAAAATTGAGGCGTCATTTCATCTCCAATTTCTGATTATGCATCCTTCCTTAGTCAAAGTACAAAGTTTCAAGTTCTTTGATCAGCTGACTTAGTCAGAAATTATTTATTTATATCAAGAGAACTGAATTAATATTGTTATTTTGAATCTCGAACACCATAATTGTGTAAGAAAATTTGGGCGTCATTTTGTTTTGAGTATTTTGATTATGCATTTTTCCTTAGTCAAAGGACAAAGTTTCAAATTTTTTAGACCGCTGGTTCAGGCAGGAATTATTAATTTATCCCAAAGGAATGAATATGACTTTTATATCGTGTGTGGTTTTGAGCTTTAAACACTATAATTGTGTCAAAAAAAATAGAGGCGTCATTTCATCTCCAGTTTCCTGATAATGCATCCTTTCTTAGTCAAAGTACAAATTTTACAATTTTTTGAACAGCTGGCTTAGTCAGAAATCATTTATTTTTCTCAGGAGAACTGAATTAATATTGTTATTCTGAATTTCGAAGACCATAATTGTGTAAAAAAAAATTTGGGACTATTTTGTTTCTCAGTATTTTGATAATGCATCCTTCCTCAGTCAAAGTACAAAGTTTCTAATTTTTTGGACCGCTGGTTCAGTCAAGAATTATTCATTTATCCCAGAGGAACAGATATAACTTTTATATTGTGATTTTGAGCTTTGATCACTATAATTGTGTGAAAAAAAAATGGAGGCGTCATTTTATCTTCAGTTTTCTGATTATGCATCCTTCCTTAGTCAAAGTACAAAGTTCCAAATTTTTTGAACTGCTGGCTTAGTCAGAAATCATTTATTTATCTCAAGAGAACTGAATTAATATTGTTATTTTGAAATTCGAACACTATATTTGTGTAAAAAAAATTAGGCGTCATTTTGTTGCCAGTATTTTGATTATGTATCCTTCCTTAGTCAAAATACAAAATTTCAAATTTTTTGAACTTCTGGTTTAGTCAAGAATTATTCATTTATTTCAGAGGAACAGATATAACTTTTATATCGTGTGTGATTTTGAGCTTTAAACACTATAATTGTGTGATAAAGAATGGAGGCGTCATTTCATCTCCAGTATTCTGACTATGCATCCTTTCTAAGTCAAAGTACAGAGCTTCAAATTTTTTGTACAGCTGGTTCAGTCAGGCATTATTTATTTAGCTCAAAGGATAAGTTTTGAGTTTGGAACACTATAATTGTGTGAAAAAAAATGAAGGCGTCATTTTGTCTTCAGTATTTTAATTGTACATCCTCTTTCAGTCAGCATTCACAATTTCAGATTTTTTGAGTCACTGATTTAGTCAAAAAAAAATCATTTATTTCGAAGGAACAGATGAGACTTATTGTTACTTTGAAGTACAGTTGATTTTAAAGGTCTAAAAGTGTTATAATATGTCGCAAAATCATATTTTTCTCAATTTATAACAAATCTTCACTTCCTTTTTTATAGATTGTCATTTATAACTTCTTTTTAATGCGTTAGTTTTCTCAAAAACAAGCTTGTTTAAAGTACTACCAGTTTAACAGTAACGCATTGCGGGTTGCTTATAAAATAATAATTTGTTACACAGCCTGTATAATATTTGTTCTGATTGCACATACATTATGAATCTATTTGGAAAAGTTGTGTATTCTTAATAATCTATGATTGATGTACTTTTCTGACTATTATATGGAAGCACAGCTAGTCAAACAAATTTTTGGCTCGATTTTTATTTCCAATATGATTATTTCACTGAATTGCTACATAAATATTGGACGATTTTAATGTATCGGTGTTATTATCTTCCAATTTTTGTCACGCTAAAAATATTAACCACAAGAAATAGTCGATGCTCCCATTTGTAATAGGGGGCTGACCTGAAAATAACTAATATTAAATTAATGATTAAATTTTCGCGATCTTAAAGCTAATTGGGCTTCATTGGCTTAAATATGTGTGGGAGTTTTCAATTTCCAATTTTGTTTGATCCACCCCTGAATTAATCCCTAAAAACAGCTCTAATGAACTCAAAAATTAAAATTCGTCGTTATAAAAAGCAATCAAATATCCAATTATTCTCCAATTGCCAAATTCACAACATAAAATGCTACTGTGCACACATGTGTGAACCATCAGCCATTGCCAACTTTCCGGCGTTTAATTCCCTAGTCCATTTCGCAGATTTTCACCCCTACGGACAATATGCTTCTTTTGGATCGTCATAACGTGTTTAATTATTTATTTTATATCACATAATTGTTTTACATGCCCCAATCAACCCCTCAACTATTTTTTTTATTAATAAATAAATTCAAAACGTGTTAATTCAGTACAACAGTTCTTAATGGGAGTTACCCTCACGTCCTGAATTATTTTGACAGCTGTTACGTTGGCAGCCATGTATTTTGTTGGGAATTCTATAAATACCGGAACTAGTAATGTAATTAATAGAACTTCAGTTTAATTCAACAATAAACGGACGAACTATCAAAACAATTCTGCAAACAAGCTGTTGTTAATTAAATTGTATTTTCCCTCCCTATATGCAAAAAAGCAAAATGTTGCCTGAACTAAGTTTATTGACCGTTAATAATTAATTACATTTGCCACAGATGACAAATATTAAACGAAAATCATAATTACGAATAAAATTAGTTGGGGAAACTTTCAATTGAATCTCAAAATTTCAATATCTCTTTCAGCTGGCGAATTACATCGCCCCAACCCTAATAAACCGTCATTTAATTCGGGACATTCAGGAATATATTTTAGGGTATACTTTGGCGCTATTTGTCATAGGCGTCGCATCAGGAAGCGCGGATTTCTCAGCATCCCCAAAAAAGCTCAAATTAAACAAATTATTTTTTTGGGGGTACAGTTAATTTCAAAAAATAATAAATGATATATTTTTGGAAATGACATACTTAAAGATACCCAAATATGTGGAAAAAAATTTTTTTTTGTTGGGCTCCAGTGCCGTACCTCCCACAAAATTAATTTTTTCCTAACTTACAACAACTCTTTACTTTCGCCTCCACCAAGCCCCGTATCCAATTTTTTCCTAAAATTATCAGTTTTCCAAAAAAACAATCAAACTGTTTTTGGAAAAAATATATTTCAATTATGACCAGCCCAACATTAAAGCGTTACATGTTGCGGACTCCCCAAACTCCCAGTTTTGCGTTTTCCATTCCTATTCTTCAATTTATGTTCAACAAAAACCTCATTTTATCTTCAGTATATTATTTTTACATCCTTCTTCAGTCAATATACACAATTTCGAATTTTTCATTCACCGTTTTAGCTGGGAATTGATAATTTATTTCAAGAGGACAGTTGTATTTTGAGTTTTGAACACTATAATTGCTCAAAGTGGAGCAAAAATGTAATTTTGTCTCTAGTTTATTATTTCTACAACCTTTTTAAGTCGACATTTACAATCTATAATTTTTTGGATCACTGGTTTAGTTGAAAATTAATAATTTAACTCAAAAGAACAGTTGTGATTTTGAGTTTTGAACGCTATAATTTTTCGAAAAGAAAAATAATGTAGTTTTGTCTTCTGTCAATTGTTTCTACATCCTTTTTCAGTAATTACTAACAGTTTGAAATTTTTTGACCTGCTGGTTTGCTCAGAAAATAATAATTTATTTCAAGAGGACAGTTGTGATTTTGAGTTTTGAACACTATAATTGCTCAAAGCAGAACGAAAACGTCATTTTGTCTTCAGTATATTATTTTTACATCCTTTATTAATCAACACTCACAGTTTCGAATTTTTTGAATCACTGGTTTTGTCAGAAAATAATTATTTATTTTGAGAGGACAGTTTTGATTTTGTGTTTTGAACGCTATAATTGTTTAAAGCAGAACAATGACGTCATTTTGCCTTTTATTTATTATTTCTACATCTTTTCTCAATTAACACTAACAGTTACAACATTTTTGGATAACTGGCTTAGTCAAGAATTAATAGTTTATCCCAAGAGGGCAGTTGAAATTTTGAGTTTTGAACGCTATAATTGTTTAAAAACCACAAAAACGTCCTTTTGTCTTGAGTATATTGTTTCTACATCTTTTTTCAATCAACGACCACAGTTTCAAATTTTTTGGACTACTGGTCTGATCAGGAATTAATAATTTATTTTAAGAGGACAGTTGTTATTTTGAATTTTGAACGCTATAATTGTTTACAGGAGAGCAAAAACGTCATTTTGTCGTTAGTCAATTGTTTCTACATCCTTTTCAGTCATTACTCACAGTTTTGAATTTTTTTGACTCGTTGATTTAGTCAAAACATAATAATTCATTTCAAGAAGACAGTTGTGATTTTGAGTTTTGAACACTATAATTGCTCAAAGCGGGACGAAAACGTCATTTTGTCTCCAGTATTTCATTTTTACATCTTTTTTCAATCAACACTAGAAGTTTTGAATTCTTTGGACCACTGGTTTAATTGGAAATCGATGATTTCTTTCAAGAGGACCGATAGTGATTTTGAGTTTTGAACACTATAATTGTTTTTTGAATAACAAAAATGCAATTTTGTCTCAATATAATAATTTTTACATCCTTTTTCAGTCAATATTAACAGTTTCGAATTTCTTGGATCACTGGTTTAGTTGGCAATAAATAATTTATCTCAAGAAGACAGTTGTAATTTTGAGTTTTGGACACTATAATTGTTTGAAGAAGGACAAAAACGTCATTTTGACTCCAGTATATTATTTTTATATCCTTTTATAATCAACACTCACATTTTCGAGTTTTTTGGTCCACTGGTTTAGTTAGGAATTATTTATCTCAATAGGACAGTTGTGATTTTGACTTTTGAACGCTATAATTGTTCTTAGAATGACAAAAATGCAATTTTGTCTCCATGTAATAATTTTTACATCCCCTGTCAGTCGATACTAACAGTTTCAAATTTTTTGGATCACTGATTTATTCAGGAATTAATAATTTATCTCAAGAGGGCAGTTGTGATTTTTGAACACTATAATTGAGTAGAGGAGAACAACAACGTCATTTTGTTTTTAGTATATTATTTTTGCATGCTCCCTTAGTTTATACTCAATTGTAATTTATTATCTGAACCGTTCAGATGATTATAGTGTAGTCTATTAAATCCTAAATGTGCTCGTGCAATGAAATCCCTCAGGACTGTCTGTCTGGATCCACAATTCTTGTGACAGCATTTACATTGCATAGATCCAGACGGAAATTATAATGTGTCCTGGAACAATAGTAATATGTTTCACAGGTAACCAACGTTAAAATATATTTTAATTTATGAACCAGGATGAAGGTGAAGAAAAATATTGTTATTAATAATTCTGTTTGAAACTGTGTATACTCCACTATATTTGCAATATTAATTTCAATTCAGCAACCTACTAACGGAAACTGAGCCTCATATTACAGATGTAAATTAATATTTGAGCCCTCATAATCAACATGTATAAGGGATGAACATTCATAGGCCTCATATATCTCATCTAGATTATCTTTACCCATTATTAATATTTATTGACAAATATATAACAATTTGTGATCAAATTTTCCCTAATTACATTCCAAATAATTGATTAAATCCATCAAATCGATCAATCGGAATCAATTTTTACTTAAAAATAATTCCTGACTGAACCAGAGGTGCAAAAAAATTGAAACTTTGTATGCTGACTAAGGGAGGATATAGAATCAAAATATTTTGAAACAAAATGACGCCTACATTTTTTTTTAAAACAATTATAGTGTTCAAAACTCAAAACCACACACGATATGAAAGTCATACCTGTTCCTTTTGGATAAATGAATAATTCCTGACTGAACCAGCGGTCCAAAAAATTTGAAACTTTGTATTTTGACTAAGGAAGGATGTAAAATCAAGATACTTAACATAAAATGACGCTTCCATTTGCTTTCACACAATTAGAGTGTTCAAAACTTTAAACCAAAATATCTGTTCCCTTGGGATGAATAAATAATTTCTGACTGAACCAGTGGTGCAAAAAAATTGAAACTTTGTATGCTAACTAAGGGAGGATGTAGAATCAAAATATTTGAAACAAAATGGCGCCTACATTTTTTTTTACACAATTATAGTGTCCAAAACTCAAAATCACACACGATATGAAAGTCATACCTGTTCCTTTGGGATAAATGAATAATTCCTGACTAAACCAGCGGCCCAAAAAATTTGAAACTTTGTATTTTGACTAAGGGAGAATGTAAAATCAAAATACTTGAGATAAAATGGCGCTTTCATTTGCTTTTACACAATTAGAGTGTTCAAAACTTAAAACCAAAATATCTGTTTCCTTGGGATGAATAAATAATTTCTGACTGAACCAGCAGTTCAAAAAATTTGAAACTTTGTACTTTGACTAAAGAAGGATGCATAATCAAAATACTGGAGATAAAATGACGCCTCAAATTTTTTTCACATAATTATAGTGCACGAAACTTGCAACCGTTAATTGATAAAATATATTTTCTCATATCCAGAAATACGACCCTGCCATTTTTAATTTTGTTGGTACATTCTAGAACATTTTGAAGCTCTCTAGAAGTGTTGTAAAGCGTTCTGCAATATTCTAAAGTTCCTTGGAATGTTTTGAAGCCTTAAGAACATTTTGAAACATTCTGGGACGTCTTGAAACGTTTTGAAGTCATCCTGTTTAGCCTTTCAGAGCATTTTAATATGTTTTGCATTATTATTAAGTTTCTAGGAGTGTTTTAAATTGTTTTGGAACCTTTCAGAACATTATGGAACATTCTGAGACGTCTTGAAACGCTCTGATATCCTCTGAAACATTGTTTAGCCTTTTGGAGCGTTTTCGTACGTTCTAAAACATTTTGAAGCGCTCTAGAAGTGTTGTGAAGTGTTTTTCAATGTTTAAAAGTTTGTTGGAATATTTTAGAGCCTTTCAAAAAATTATGGAATAATCTAGGACGTCTTGAAATGTTTCGGAGTTTTTGGGTACGTAAAAGCGCTCTGGAAGTGTTGTGTGAAGTGCAATGTTCTGAAGTTTTTTGGAACATTGTGGAACACTCTGGGACATTTAAGAATGTTCTAAAGTTCTCTGAAACATTGTATAACCTTCAAGAGAATTTTGGTACATTCAAAACATTTCGAAGCGCTCTTGAAGTGTTGTGAAGCGTTTTTCAATATTCTAAAATTTTTTGGAGTGTTTTCGAGCCTTTAGAATATTGTCTTGGAACCTTCTGAAACGTTGTATAACGTTTTGATACGTTCTAAAACAGTCTGAAACGCTCTTAAAGTGTTGTGGAGAGTTCTGCAATGTTATAAAGTTTTTTGGAGTGTTTTGAAGTGTTTTGGAGCCTTTCAGAACATTATGGAACAGTTTAAGACGTCTCGAAATATTCTGAAGTCCTCTGAAACATTGTATAACCTTTCGAGCATTTCGGTACGTTTCAAAACAATCTAAAGCGCTCTCGAAATGTTATGAAGCGTTCTGAAGTTTCTTGATGTGTTTTGGAGTCTTTCGGAACAATTTGGGACGTCGAAAATCGTTCTGAAGTCCTCTAAGATATTATATAACCTTTCAGAGCATTTCGGTACGTTCCAAAACATTCTGAAGCGCCCTAAAGGTGTTGTGCAATGTTATAAAGTTTCTTAGAGTGTTTTAAAGTGTTTTGAAGCCTTTCAGAACATAAGGGAACACTTTGGGACGTCTTGGAACGTTCTGAAGACATCTGAAATATTGTTAAGGCTTTCCGAGCATTTCGGTACGTTCCAAAACATTCTGAAGCGCTCTAAAAGTGTTGTAAAGCGTTTTGAAATGTTTTGAAATTTCCTGGAATGTTTGGAGCCTTTCAGAGCATTCCAAAACATTCTGATGCACTCTAGAAATGTTGTGGAGCATTTTGCAATGTTCTGAAGGTTCTTGAGTGTTTTAAAGTGTTTTAGAGTTTTTTAGAACATTATTGAACACTCTGGGACGTCTTGAAACATTATAAAGTGCTCTGAAACATTTTTTAGCCTTGTAGAATGTTTTAGTATATTGTAAAGCATTCTGAAGCCTTTTAGAAAATTGTGGAACACTCTGGGACGTCTTGAAACGTTCTGAAGTCCTCTGAAACATTGTATAACCTTTTAGAGCGTTTTGGTACATTCTAAAATATTTTGAAACGCTCTAGAAGTGTTGTGAAGCGTTCTACAAGGTTCTGAAGTTTTTTGTAGTGTTTTGGAACATTGTGGAACACTCTGGGATGTTTTAGAATGTTCTAAAGTCCTCTGAAACATTGTATAACCTTTTAGAGCATTTTGGTACATTCTAAAACATTCAGAAGCGCTCTAGAAGTGTTGTGAAGTGTTTTGGAGCCTTCAAAATATTTTGGAATGCTCTGAAACATCATAGATTCTTCTGAAACATTTTAGAGCGTTTTGATACGTTTTAAAACATTCTGAAGCGCCCTAGAAGTGTTGTGAAGCATTCTGCAATGTTCTGAAGTTTCTTGAAGTGTTTTGGAGCCTTTCAGAACATTATGGAGCACTCTGGAGTGTCGTGAAACATTCTAAAGCCCTCTGAACCATTGTACAACCTTTAAGAGCGTTCCAGTACGTTCTAATAATTTCTGAAGCACCCTAGAAGTGTTGTGAAGCATTCTGAAATGTTTTGAAGTTTCTTGTAATGTTTTGGATCCTTCAGAACATTGTAGAACACTTTGGGACGTTTTGAAAAGTTCTGAAGTCTTCTAAAACATTGTAAAATATTAAAAAAAGATGTTAGAAGTTGTACAATAAATTTTAATTTGGAACACAGATCCGTTCATGAGTTATTGACTCGGAACTGAACATTCAAATACATTTAGACTTCCTTAAGAAAATATTATTTAATTACCAAACCAGTAGTCCCACAATAATAAAAAATTGTTTGTATATTCAGAAAGGATGTATGTAAGTGTGCAATAAATATTATCCAATAATATACATCTGTTCATGAGTTATTGACGTGGAAACTTAAAAGTCAACTGCAGATTATAATACTTTTGGGCTCTGTCATGACAATTTATTGGATTATTATTCATGCAGTGCTTCTAAATTGACAAAAATTCAATGGAGTGTTGAGAAAGGATGTAGGCACCTGTAAAATAAATTTTACAAAATTTGTACCGGAAATAGGGCTTCCATCACCGCCAGAATTACAATTAAAGCATATTTTTGCATGTCCTGAAATATAGACCCGCCATTTTTATTTAGAAAAAAAAAATTGTGCTGAAATAAGCCAGGATGTCCTGTTATAGTTTGTACATCGCTTACACGGCGCTACTGGCTCTGAGAGCCCCGCTAACACGGAGCTTCTACGCACCTGTAATCGTCCCACTTTCTATAATGTGTTGAAAATATGCAGACTTTCAATGAGGAAAATCCATTTCCGGCCGTCCAATTATAATCGCATTACATTGGTCGTTGTAACATAACCTAACTCTGACGCCTGATGTCGTAGCGAGCAATTGAACACATCAAACGTACACTGTGCCCATTAAAATTTCATTAATGGGGCATTGTTCACACATTGCCCAATCCGGGGCTCACAATATCCGGAATTGTCCGCGCTGACGTCCCGGAGGACCGCTGGAAGTCAGTCACATGCTAATCTCCTTATGTAGATGATGATGGTGACAAAAGAGAGAGAGAATCAGTGGAGGGAGTAACAGTGGAGGGAGTTACAGTGGAGCGAGTCACAGTGAAGCGAGTCACAGTGGAGGGAGTTACAGTGGAGCGAGTCACAGTGGAGGGAGTCACAGTGGAGGGAGTTACAGTGGCGGGAGTCACAGTGGAGGGAGTTACAGTGGTGGGGGAGCGATATTGGCGCTGTAGATTGGCTGTGACCAATTACGTCACTTCTAAATCTTCATTAGGGCATAACTTTGGACCTAATTAATATTTTCGAAAAATTTAAAAAGTTTGTAGTTCAACATAAATCAATTAATTATTTTTTGAGTCTTATCAAGCAGTACGAAAATGAGTATTTTTTAGAGCAGCATTTTTATTATTAATTTTCATGTTTACTCAGCAAAACTTTGAAATTACAGACAACAATAAAGTTTTTATGGAATAAAGTAAAAATTTAATTTATCCGGTATATGACTCCGTCAGTTATTACGGCACTCCAGTTACAGGACCGTACTGCACTTCAAGGAATTACATGACGATAAAACTTTAATAACAATTGCTGGAAAACTAGCCGTATAATATTTAATATCAAGAATTATGAAATTGTAGCTACGGTTGTAGTTTTTTGATACGAATCCAGTAGCGTAACCAATGAACAAACGAATAATAACTAGAATAATCATCTGTAATGAATATTTTATTGAATAAATCGTGTAAAAAAAGTTGAGGTGGAATAATCAAAATCTGGAAGTGTCAGAGATTAATTAGGTCCTGTCAATTCTACAATAATTAATTTTTGACTTACTCAAAGTTTATTTTGAGGCAGACATGTTTCAGGAACGCTGAAACGGGGAAATATGGAGAAAAATTATCCTGCAGTGTAGCCAACAGTTCATTTTCTCAAAATAAATTTGTAAAACAATATTACCCGCGAAAATAAAGTAACCAAATTTATAAAAGTGCTAGTTGGTAGTTCATGCTTTATTAAATATTTCACCTGCACGACGAGGGAAATATTTTAATAAAACGCGCTACTGGGGAAATGCTACTTTATTTGGAATTTCCTCCCTTTAAAAAATAATATATTGAAGCATATTTCAGTGCAATAAAACCAATAGAACTACAAAAGACTTTAATCAAATTCCTGTGGGTTTTCTTTAACTTTAACTCATTTTTTTTTACCTTTACATAAAATATAGTTTTACGCACTTATATAGACAGCCGAAAAGTATCACTTTTTTGGATTGTATTACTTTTCAAGGCCAATTCACAAAAAAGTCTCCTCGAGTACGTCCCTCAATATTTCTTAATCTAAAATCAACATTCGCTGAATCAGAATTTCAGGCTGTACCTGACGTGGTGGCGTTCACTGCTACCAACTTTAGAGTTTTGCAGTGAGTTGGCTTCACAACGCAGCGCGGTTAATGTTAATTACACGATTGTCTCGAACGCAAAGCGCTCAAATTAATTACACGGGGCTGTGAGTCGCGGCGAATTTTCATTTTGTATGGAATCGCGTGTCTGGGACTGCTAAATGTGGTTACGACAGTTGGGTTAGGTTAGGTTTCCCGGAGTGCATTGTGGGAAGCATTGGAGAGCGCTGAAAAAGTTTCAGGAGGGCTCTTACGAAAAATCAAAGAAAGTGGTTTGTCGGCTATTGGAATCAAGCTGGGGGGTGACAATCTTACATTTTTTATTTGTGAAGGGTGTCAGCTTAAATGTATTACCATTTTGAGCCCCTCACTAAATAAGGGTAGCAACCACATAAAAAAAAGCAAAAAAACTTAAATACTTTTGAATTCAATCAAGGTTCAATAAAACATCCCTTAATTTTGTAATCATTCCTTTGAGGGCCCTCAATTTGCTGCAAAATTAAAGCTTCAACATTTTTCAATCAAAATTGGTACCAGAAGTCGTCAGATCAGCTTTACGTAGGGCTGTAAATTACTTGAGATACAATTCAAGCAAATTTTCTGATGTCCCGAAACATAACCCCCTCATTTTTAATTTCGAAGGGATAAAATAATTTTAGACAATGCTAATGATGAGTCATGATGTGCTGATGATGACTTATAATGCACGTACCGCTCGCACTGCGTTACTGACTACAGTAGCTCCGCTAGCGCGGTCCTTTCCGCAAGCGAACTCACCTTGAGCTTCTACCAGAAAATATTGATTTATTATTGAACCTGTTGCTGCACAATAATAAAAATTTGTATGAATGTTGGGCAAGGATTTAAATACTAGTAAAATAAATATCAATAACTTACAAAATTTAGTTCATGAGTTATTGACGCGGAAACTAAACTTATAAAACGTTGAGTCAGTGATAAAGTACCTTTTGTGTGGTCATTTTTAAAAGAAATTCATCAACTTTCTGAAACAAATGAGGATCGCAAAACAAATATGGGTTCATCCTCATGACCCATAACTGAAAAACAGTCGAAAAGTGGGAAAATGTCGCCTTCTTACACCCCAAGAAATTTTTTGTACAGAAATCAGCAGGAAAAGTTCTGCCTTTCATTTTTTAGGATAAAAATGGGTTACTGGCCAAAGAAGTGCTCACAATGGACCAAAAATGTGACTGAAGAATGTAATTTGACTATAAATAAAATTTGGGCCTATCATTAAGGCCCAGGAACCAAGAAACAGTTGAAACTAGCTTACATCATCTCAAAAATGTTCCTGTTCATTCAAGTGAACTTGTGGTCGTTTTAAAAACGATTAAGCCAACTTTTTGGATCAAATTGTGACTGCAAATTAAGCTTGGGTTTATCCTCATGACCCGTAACTAAAAAACAGTCTGAAAAGTGGGAGCTTGTCAGCTCCCAACACCCCAAGAAATTTTTCGTATAGAAGTCAGCAGGAAAAGTTCTACCTTTCATTTTTTGGGATTAAAAATAGGGTCCAAAAAAGTATTCACAACGGACCAAAAATGTAACTACAGAATGTTATTTGACTATAAATTAAACTTGGGCTTATTATTATGGTCCAGGACCAGAAAAACAGTCAAAACTAGCTCAAATCATCCCAAAAACTTTCTCGTTCGTTAAAGAGGACTTTTGGTTGCTTCAAAAAGGATTCATCCAACTTTTTGGATCAAATAATGACTACGAATGGAACTTGGGTCCATCCACATGATCTAAAAACCAAAAAACAATTGAAAGTGTAGAGATATGCTGGTTTACCTCATTCCAAATACTTTTGGTGCAAAAATCAGCAGGAAAAGTGCTACCCTCTATTTTTTTTTAGGATAAAATGGGGTACTGCCCAAAAATCACTCACAAGGGAGCAAAACAGTAATTAAAGAATGTTTTGGTCCATTATTAATCAAAATCAATACAGGAAAGGAGTCTAAAAGAGTTGCTTAATTGCAAAACTTACACCAGCGTAAAAATAGTTGTTAAATATGAAAAAAACAAATGAATCAGAATTCGAACTAATGATTATACTTTAATAGTGATTATAAATTAGATTTGGGTATATCGTTGAGGTCCAGGACCAAAAAAAAACACTTGAAACCGGTTTATACTACCCCAAAAGCTTCCACATTCATTTAAACGAGCTTTGGGTCGTTTTACAAAGGATTCATTCAATTTTTTGGATCAAATTGTGACTACAGATGGAAATTATCCTTTAATAGTGATTACAATTTAAATTTGGGATTATCGTTGAGGTCCAGGACCAAAGAAAACACTTGAAACCGGTTTATACTACCCTAAAAGCTTCCACATTCATTTAAACGAGCTTGGGGTCGTTTCAGAAGGGATTCATCCAATTTTTTGGATCAAATTGTGACTACAGATAAAAATTATTCTTTAATGGTGATTATTAATTGAATTTGGGATTATCGTTGAGGTCCAGGACCAAAAAAAAAACACTTAAAACCGGTTTACACTACCCCAAAAGCTTCCACATTCATTTAAACGAGCTTGAAGTCGTTTTAGAAACGATTCATCCAATTTTTTGGATCAAATTGTGACTAAAGATGAAAATTATGCTTTAATGGTGATTATAAATTAAATTTGGGATTATCGTTGAGGTTCAGGACCAAATAACACACTTGAAACCGGTTTATACTACCCCAAAAGCTTCCACATTCATTTAAACGAGCTTGGAGTCGTTTCAGAAAGGATTCATCCAATTTTTGGATCAAATTGTGACTACAGATGGAAATTATGGTTTAATGGTGATTATAAATTAAATTTGAGATTATCGAAGAGGTCCAGGACTAAAAGAAAACACCTGAAACCTGTTTATACTACCCCAAAAGGTTCCACATTCATTTAAACGAGCTTGGAGTCGTTTCAGAAGGGATTCATCCAATTTTTTTGATCAAATTGTGACTACAGATGGGAATTATGCTTTAATGGTGATTATAAATCAAATTTGGGATTGTCGTTGAGGTCCAGGACCAAAAAAATCTCGTGTAACCGGTTAATACTACCCAAAAAGCTCTCACATTCATTTAAATGAGCTTGGGGTCGTTTTAGAAAGGATTCATCTAATTTTTTGGATCAAATTGTGACTATAGATGAAAATTATGCGTTAATGGTGATTATAAATTGAATTTGGGATTATCGTTGAGGTCCAGGACCAAAAAAAACACTTGAAACCGGTTTATACTACCCCAAAAGCTTCCACATTTATTTAAATGAGCTTGGGATCGTTTTAGAAAGGATTCATCCATATTTTTGGATCAAATTGCAACTACAGATGAAAATTATCCTTTAATGGTGATTATAAATTAAACTTGGGATTATTATTGAGGTCCAGGACAAAAAAAAAACACTTGAAACCGGTTTATACTACCCCAAAAGCTTCCACATTCATTCAAACAAACTTGGGCTCGTTTTAATAAGGATCCATCCAATTTTTAGGATCAAATTGTGACTACAGATGAAAATTATGCTTTAATAGTGGTTATAAATTAAATTTGAGATTATTGTTGAGGTCCAGGGCCAAAAAAAACATTTGGAATTGGTTTATACTACCCCAAAAGCTTTCACATTCATTTAAACGAGCTTGGGGTCGTTTTAGAAAAGATTCATCCAATTTTTTAGATCAAATTGCAACAACAGATAAAAATTATTCTTTAATGGTGATTATAAATTGAATTTGGGATTATCATTGAGGTCCAGGACCAGAGGACACACTTGAAACCGGTTTATACTACCCCAAAATCTTCCACATTCATTTGAACGAGCTTGGGGTCATTTTAGAAAGGATTCATCCAACTTTTTGGATCAAATAGTGAACTTGGATGGAAGTTAGGTTCATCCTCATGATACAAAAACGTGAAAACAGTTGTAGGGAGGTTATATATAATTTATTTTTGAAAATGCAACGAAAACAATCCAAATTTATATCTGCAATAATTATTCTACTCTCTGGGGTTCCCTCACACCTTTGGCGGCTTATTAAGCCCCATAATACCCCAAAAAAAGTAGCAAGAGAAATGTCATCTTCTAGCCTCTCCGTAACGACCACTACTTTCACGTTTTAGAAAAAGAAGAGTTCCCACGCTCATAAATCTCAATTTTTTATTTTGCCTTCGTATTATGCGGAATAAATAAATTCTGAAATATGTTTTGGTATTTATTTAAAATGCAGGCTCAATTTTATTAATTCCAATAACAAAAACATCCCTTAAAAGTTCACTATTTAGATTTTTTATTTTTAAATTAGTTTTAGATGCACTGACATCTTAACAAGATAAAATAGAGTATTAGTAATATGTCTAGCTTGAAATGAGCAAATGGAAATGTCACAATAGGGCCCATAACCTGTTTGATACAAAGTAATACATTTTTTTACATTTTTATGAGATTTAAATAATGATCAAACATAAAATATGCATTAGCTTCCATATCGACAAAAAGCAGCGCAGTTTCTGTCACAAAAATTTGACCCACATAACGCAATATGGTGGAGGATCCACCCTTGCAACGTTCAAGTCCTGAAACTGCCCCTAAAAATTTAATCGCAAGATCATCAGACTCTAATTTCAAGTTTTGTGTCTTTTGTTGCAGGAAACCAGCTCTGAACTCGTGATGACCAAGAATGATCGTCAGTTTTTTACTGGGCATTCTAACAGTAGACATATTTTTATTTCCTGGTTCAGGGCTTAACGGTAAGTACAATAAAGGTTTTACAGCCCTGCCTGTTCTTTCGAAATAAATAATTAATTCCTGACCAAACCACTGACTCAAAAAAATTAAAACTTGAGTATCAAATAAGGGAGCATGCAAAAATAATATACTAAAAACAAATTGACGTTTTTGTTCTCCTCTATCCAATTATAGTGTTCAAAAATCACAACTGTCCTCTTGAGATAAATTATTTATTCCTGAATAAACCAGTGATCCAAAAAATTTGAAACTGTTAGTATTAACTGAGAGGGGATGTAAAAATTATTACATTAAGACAAAATTGCATTTTTGTTATTCTTAAAACAATTATAGCGTTCAAATTTCAAAATTACAACTGTCCTATTGAGATAAATAATTAATTCCTAGCTAAACAAGTGGCCCAAAAAACTCGAAAATATGAGTGTTGATTATAAAAAGATATAAAAATAATATACTGTAGTCAAAATGACGTTTTTGTCCTTCTTCAAACAATTATAGTGTCCAAAGCTCAAAATAACAACTGTCTTCTTGAGATAAATTATTTATTTCCAACTAAATCAGTGATTCAAAAAAATTCGAAACTGTCAATATTGACTGACAGAGTATATAAAAATTATTATATGCAGACAAAATTGCATTTTTGTTATTCAAAAAACAATTATAGTGTTCAAAAGTCAAAATCACTATCGGTCCTCTTGAAAGAAATCATTGATTCCCAATTAAACCAGTGATCAAAAAATACAAAACTTCAAGTGTTTATTGAAAAAAGATGTAAAAATGGAAAACTGAAGACAAAATGACGTTTTCGTCCCGCTTTGAACAATTATAGTGTTTAAAACTCAAAATCACACCTGTTCTCTTGAAATTCATTATTATTTTTAGACTAAATCAATGGGTCAAAAAAAATTGAAACTGTGAGTAATGACTAAAAAAGGATGTAAAAACAATTGACTAACGACAAAATGACGTTATTGCTCTCCGCTAAACAATTATAGCGTTCAAGCTCAAAATAACAACTGTCCTTTTAAAATAAATTATCAATTCCTGATCAGACCAATAGTCCAAAAAAATTGAAACTGTGGTCGTTGATTGAAAAAGGATGTAGAAACAATATACTTGAAACAAAATGACGTTTTTGTAGTTTTTGAGCAATTATAGCGTCCAAAATTCAAGATTTCGACTGCCCTCTTGAGATAAACTATTAATTCCTGACTAAGCCAGTTGTCCAAAAATGTCGCAACTGTTAGTGTTAATTGAGAAAGGATGTAGAAATAATAAATAAAAGGCAAAATGACGTCATTGTTCTGCTTCAAACAATTATAGCGTTCAAAACACAAAATCACAACTGTCCTCTTAAAATAAATAATTATTTTCTGACAAAATCAATGATTCAAAAAACTCGAATCTGAGAATGTTGATTAAGAAAGGACGTAAAAATAATATACTGGAGACAAAATGACGTTTTCGTTCCGCTTTGAGCAATTATAGTGTTCAAAACTCAAAATCACAACTGTCCTCTTGAAATAAATTATTATTTTCTGAGCAAACCAGCGGGTCAAAAAGTTCGAAACTGTTAGTAATGACTACAAACGGATGTAGAAACAATTGACTGAAGACAAAATTACGTTATTTTTCTCTTCGAAAAAATTATAGCTCAAGATCACAACTGTTCTCTTGAGATAAATTATTAATTTTAGACTAAACCAGTGATCCAAAAAATTATAGATTGTAAATGTTGATCAAAAAAGGTTGTAGAAATAATAAACTGAAGACAAAATGACATTTTTGCTCCGCTTTGAGCAATTATAGTGTTCAAAACTCAAATCACAACTGTCCTCTTGAAATAAATTATTAATTCTCATCTAAACCGGTGAATGAAAAATTCGAAATTGTGTATATTGACTGCAAAAGGATGTAAAAATAATATACTGAAGACAGAATGTCGTTTTTGTTGGACATAAATTGAAGAATAGGAATGGAAAACGCAAAACTGGGGATTTGAGAAGTCCGCAACCTGTAACGCTTTAATGTTGGGCTGGTCATACTTGAAATATTTTTTTTCAAAAACAGTTTGATTGTTTTTTGGAAAACTGATAATTTTGGGTAAAAATTGGAAACGGGGCTTGGTAGAAGCGGAAGTAAAGAGTTGTTATAAGTTAAGAAAAATATAATTTTGTGGGAGGTACGGCACTGGAGCCTAACAAAAAAAAATATATTTTTTTGCCTATTTGGGTAGTCTTAAGTATGTCCTTTCCAAAAATATTTAATTTATTATTTTTTGAAATTGACTGCACCCCTAATAAAATTATTTGTTTAATATGTACAAAACTCAAAATCACAACTGTCCTCTTGAAGTAAATTATTAATTTCCAGCTGAACCAGTGATTCGAAAAATTCTAAATTGTGTAAATTGACTGAAGAAGGATGTAAAAATAATATACTAGAAATAGAATGACGTCTTATTTCCTTTTAACACAATTATAGTGTCCAAAACTTGAAATCACTATTTGTCCTCTTCAAATAAATTATATAATCACTTACGACAAAACCAGCTGTTCAAAAAATTTGAAATTATCAGCACTGACTAAGAAAGGACGTAAAAATAATATACTGGATATAGAATGACGTCTTTCCTGCTTTCAACACAATTATAGTGTCCAAAACTCAAAATCACAACTGTCCTTTTCAAATAAATTATATAATCAACTTACGACAAAACCAGCGGTTCAAAAAATTTGAAATTATTAGCACTGACTAACAGAGGATGTGAAAATAATATACTGAAAACAAAATGACATCCCTTCTCCCCTTCACACAATTATAGTGTTTAAAATTTAAAATCAAAATCAAATAAATTATATAATTCAGTCACGACTAAACCAGTTGTTCAAAAATCAGGAAATTATCAGCAATAACTAAGGGAGGATATAAAAATAATATACTTAAAACAAAATGACGTCTTTTCTCCTTTTAACACAATTATAGTGTCCAAAACTCAAAATCACAACTGTCCCCTTCAAATAAATTTTATAATTAACTCATGACTAAATCAGCGATTCAAAAAAATTGAAATTATTAGCACTGGCTAAGGGAGGATGTAAAAATATTATACTGAAGACAAAATGACGTTCTTCTTACTCTAGACACAATTATAGCGTCCAAAACTTGAAATTACTATCTTTCTTTTTCAAATAAATCATATAATTAAATAACGAGAAAACCAGAGGTTCAAAAAATCTGAAATTATCAGCACTGACTAAGGGAGGATGTAAAAATAATATACTGAAGAAAGAGTGACGTCTTTTTTCCTTTTAACCCAATTATAGTGTGCAAAACTCAAAATCACAACTGTCCCCTTCAAATAAATTTTATTATATTAACTCATGACTAGACCAGCGGCTCAAAAAATTTGAAATTATTAGTACTGACTGAGGGAGGATGTAAAAATAATATACCTAAATCAAAATGACATCCCTTCGCCCCTTCACACAATTATAGTGTTTAAAACTTGAAATCAAAATCAAATAAATTATATAATTGAGTCACGACTAAACCAGTGGTTCAAAAAATATGAAACTATGAGTACTGACTAAGGAAGGATGTAAAAATAATATACTGTAGATAGAATGACGTCTCTTTCCCTTTTAACACAATTATAGTGTCCAAAACTCAAAATCACAACTGTCCTTTTCAAATAAATTATATAATCAACTCACGACTAAACCAGCCGTTCAAAAAATTTGAAATTATCAGCACTGTCTAAGGGAGAATGTAAAAATAATATACTGAAAACAAAATAAGATCCCTTTTCTCCTCCACACAATTATAGTGTTTAAAACTTGAAATCAAAATCAAATAAATTATATAATTGAGTCACGACTAAACCAGTGGTTCAAAAAATATGAAATTATGAGTACTGACTAAGGAAGGATGTAAAAATAATATACTGTAGATAGAATGACGTCTCTTTCCCTTTTAGCACAATTATAGTGTCCAAAACTCAAAATCACAACTGTCCTCTTCAAATAAATTATATAATTAATTCACGACTAAACCAGTGGTTCAATAAATTTTAAATTATTAGCACTGACTAAGGGAGGACGTAAAAATAATATACCAAAAACAAAATGACGTCTTTTTTCCTTTTAATCCAATTATAGTGTCCAAAACTTATAATCACAACTGTCCTTTCAAATAAATTATATAACTAGATTACGACAAAACCAGCGGTTCAAAAAATTTGAAATTATTAGTACTGACTAAGAAAGGATGTAAAAATAATATACCGGAAACAGAATGACGTCATCGTTATCCTTCACACAATTAAAGCGTTCAAAACTCAAAATTATATTAGGTATTTTAAGGGATCCTTGACTTGGGAGTTTTTATATATTACTCACCAGTTCAGGGGCCCAATAAATGTTTATCAATTCAGAAATGAACAAATATACTGAACACAAGTGTTACCAACTTAAATTCACAGAACTGAACTGCCACACGGTTATCTAGCTTAGGAATGACCGTAAGGAAGCAAAACTACATATTTATTGATAATATTTCACTTTAAGAATCTTTTGGGGTAGCTATTGTTCATAAATTGCACCAAAGCCCCATTTTATATCGTATCTATAGTTTCATAAATATATAAAATCTTATCAAAAGCATAAATTCTTTTTAAAGCCATCGACTTTCAAGATTCATTTTAAAAATGGATTTTTTTTTTTTTGTGTTTTCTTCCAGATGGATCCTTTCAACCAAAATTTGCCGCCCCAATAGTTAACTTATCAGTAGCAGTAAGCCGTGATGCAACCTTCAAATGTTTAGTCCATCATTTGGGTAAATACAAGGTATACAATTCCAAACTCCAGCCCCAATAATTTCAATTGAACATTTGTGTTTACTTGTTTACAGGTTGGATGGGTTAAAGCAGATACAAAGGCAATCCAGGCGATCGACAAAACCGTCATTACCCATAATTCCCGAGTGTCGGTGTCCCATGAAGGACACGGCGTATGGAATCTTCATATAAGGGATGTTAAGGAGGAGGATAGAGGGCTTTATATGTGTCAGATTAATACTGACCCTATGGCTAGCCAAGTACGCACATTTTTTTTTAAATATTGATGGCAATTGTTTTTACGAGGAGGTATTAGACTAATTAGAATATAATTTATTGATTATCTCGATTTTTGGGGAAGTTTTCAATCAGAGGGGGATGATTTAGGAAGAAAATTTAATTTTGAACCATTTAATATTCTTGTAATTTTTTTGTAAAATCAATAGTTCAATTGTTATTCTTAAGTTTAGAAGTAGGCACCCATCAATAAACATTAATGAAAAACCCGTTTATAAAAAAATTAAGGTTAATTCTTTTGTGTGTTGATGCTCAACTGTCGTGTCTTTTCTTCATTAGTTAGCAGAATTTACTTTAAAGAAAATGGAGGGTCGTTTATTTAACCCTTTAATATTTAACAATCAAACATTGCTTTTTTTTGGATAATACATTCGTTTAAGAGGCCCAAACTGATTCAAATGTCTTTTTAAAAAATAAAATCAAGTAAAAATAGATTATCCTGACAATTGAAGTGCTAAAACTCCCATCAACCCTTTCATATTTAATTTTACAAATTAATGAATCTCTGACAGCGCCCCAATCAAAAATTGTCACTCTTGACAATAGCTGACCTAAAACTGGCGGCGATTTTATCTTGATTAATAATCAGATATTGCAAGGGGAAGATTTATGAGAGCTAGTGTCTTCCGCCTTTGAAATGGCTTCAGATTCAGGCTCTTATTGAAATATATACGCTCTGTAATTTGTCTGTGATTCAAGTTAATTCGGGATGCTTTTATTAATGCTGATTAATCTATTGAAATTGTTTTATCGTGCAAAATTTATCCCTCTGACATTATAATTTCCAGAAATTAATTGGAGTAATTTTTAAGGGATGATTTCATTATTTTTATCACTTTGAAATATAAAAAGAGCAGTTTTTTATGTTTTCAAAGATAGGGAGCCGCCATTGCTCAATACTGGCTTGAAAACAAAAATTTTTCGTATAAAAATGGAAGCTTGTTTTGTCCTTGAAATACTATAAAAGTACCACCCCTTAATATTTATTCAGTAAAGAGTGACAGTCCAATAAATGAAGACATGTTTTCAACAGTCGACTGCTTGCTCAATCTCAAAAAAATTGTTGTAATTCATTCATTTATCATCCCTAAATACATATACCCCTAAAAAAATTTACGAAACACCCTGTATAATCTATCCACGTCTCATTTCACCTCTCTATTTCAAAGTTTCGTTCAAATACTTTGAAGTGTGCGGTTATATTTTAAAATAAATTAATTTTGCTGGGGTTGAAATTAATGATCGCTGGGGATGTTCTGTGCCGGTGCAAAACAATTTAGGATAAACGCTGAGGTAGTTTCAAGATTGATAAATACTTCAAATTATGTCAGGGCACGAAAATGATGACTTAACTATTTAAATATTGACATAATGAACCTGCTGACTTAGAAATTGAAATATGAGTTCTACAAAACTTATTTCTGCGAATTTATTATTTATTTATTTAGTGAGTCCACTAAATGCTCCAAAAAAAATATTTGTTGTAATTTTATAGACAGCAGTCTTGGATGTGCTGCACCCCCCAGATTTCATCCCTTCTTTAACAGCTGGTGATACCCTAGCAGCAGAGGGTAGTACTGTTCGTCTCAGGTGCGCAGCACGGGGTCGACCAGAGCCCCACGTCCTTTGGAGACGAGAAAATGGCAAGGATATCATCCTTCGAACTGAAGATAGGATCAGCAAAGGTAAATCATTTCCCTTGAAGTAAATAATTAATTTCTGACTGTTCCATCGAGCCAAAAAATTTGAAATTCAGTTTGCTGATCAAGCAAGGATGTGAAAAAAAATATACTGAGGCAAAATTATCCTTTACACAATGATAGTGTGCAAACTCAGTCCCAACTGTTCCCTCGAAATGAATTATTAATTTTTGACTGTACCACCGATCGAAAAAAATTCAAATTGTAATTGTTGACAAATAAAGGATGTGAAATTAGGATACTAATAACAAAATTACGTTTTGATTTTTTTTCAGACAGTTATAGTGTCCAAAGCTCCAAGTCATAATCGATACATTTATGCCATTTGTTCCCTTGAGATAAATAATTAATTTCTTACTGATCCAACCGGCCAAAAAAATTGAAACTCAGTTTACTAAACAAGTAAAGATATAAAAATGATATACTGGCAACAAAATTGTCCTTTACACAATTATAGTGTGCAAACTAGAAACCAAAATGCTAGCAATCCCATCGGTTCTCCCAAAACGAACCACCGATCAAAAAAAAATTGAAATTGTGATTGTTGACTGAAAAAAGATGTAAAATTGGAATACTGGAGACAAAATAGAATTTCCGCCCTCTTTGACAAAATTATAGCATTCAAAACTCAAAATAATAATAGGTACAGTAATCCAATCTGTTCCCTGGGAGTAAATAATTAATTTGTAGCTAAATTAAGTAGCCAAAAAAATTGAAACTCAGTTTGTTGATCAAGCAAAGATGTTAAAATAATTTATTGGAGACAAAACTGCCCTTCACACAATTATAGTGTGCAAACTCGAAACCAAAATGCTAGCAATCTCAACTGTTCGCCCAAAATGAACCACCGATCAAAAAAATTTCATATCGTGAAAGCTGACTGAGAAAAGACGTTAAATTATAATATTGGAGACAAAATTGAATTTCCGCCCTCTTTGATAAAATTATAGCATTCAAAACTCAAAATAATAATAGGTACAATAACCCAATCTGTTCCCTTGAGATGAATAATTAATTACCAGCTAAATTAAGCAGCCAAAAGATTTAAAACTCAGTTTGCTGATCAAGCAAGGATGTCAAAATAATATATTGGAGACAAAACTGTTCTTCACACAATTATAGTGTTCAAACTCGAAACCACAATGCTAGCAATCCCATCCGTTCCCCTAAAATTAACCACTGATCAAAAAAATTTCATATAGTGAAAGCTGACTGAGAATGGACATTGAATTATAATATTGGAGACAAAATTGAATTTCCGCCCTCTTTGACAAAATTATAGCATTCAAAACTTAAAATAATAATACGTACAATAACCCAATCTGTTCCCTTGAGATAAATAATTAATTTCTAGCTAAATTAAGGAGCCAAAAAATTGGAAACTCAGTTTGCTGATCAAGCAAAGATGTTAAAATAATTTATTGGAGACAAAACTGCCCTTCACACAATTATAGTGTTCAAATTCGAAACCACAATGCTAGCAATCCCATTCGATCCACTAAAATGAACCACCGAACAAAAAAATTTCCAATCGTGAAAGCTGACTGAGAGAGAACGAAAAATTAAAATATTGGAGACAAAATTGAATTTCCGCCCTCTTTGACAAAATTATAGCATCCAAAACTCAAAATAATAATAGGTACAATAATCCAATCTGTTCCCTTGAGATAAATAATCAATTTCTAGCTAAATTGGGAAGCCAAAAAAATTCAAACTCAGTTTGCTGATCGAGCAAGGATGTCAAAATAATATATTGGAGACAAAACTGTCCTTCACACAATTATAGTGTTCAAACTCGAAACCACAATGCTAGCAATCCCATCCGTTCCCCTAAAATGAACCACCGATCAAAAAAATTTCATATCGTGAAAGCTGACTGTGAAAGGACGATAAATTATAATATTGGAGACAAAATTGAATTTCAGCCCTCTTTGACAAAATTATAGCATTCAAAACTTAAAATAATAATAGGTACAATAACGCAATCTGTTCCCTTGAGATAAATAATTAATTTCGAGCTAAATTGGGAAGCCAAAAAAATTCAAACTCAGTTTGCTGATCAAGCAAGGATGTCAGAATAATATATTGGAGACAAAACTGTCCTTCACACAATTATAGTGTTCAAACTCGAAACCACAATGCTAGCAATCCTATCCGTTCCCCTAAAATGAACCACCGATCAAAAAAATTTCATATCGTGAAAGCTGACTGTGAAAGGACGTTAAATTATAATATTGGAGACAAAATTGGATTTCCGCCCTCTTTGACAAAATTATAGCATCCAAAACTCAAAATAATAATAGGTACAGTAATCCAATCTGTTTCCTTAAAATAAATAATTAATGTCAAGCTAAATTAAGGAGCCAAAAAATTTAAAACTCAATTTTCTGATCAAGCAAGGATGTCAAAATAATATATCGGAGACAAAGCTGTCCTTCACACAATTATAGTGTTCAAACTCGAAACCACAATGCTAGCAATCCCATCCGTTCCCCTAAAATGAACCACCGACCAAAAAAATTTCATATCGTGAAAGCTGACTGAGAAAGGACGTTAAATTATAATATTGGAGACAAAATTGAATTTCCGCCCTCTTTGATAAAATTATAGCATTCAAAACTCAAAATAATAATAGGTACAATAATCCAATCTGTTCCCTTGAGATAAATAATTAATTTCTAGCTAAATTAACGAGCCAAAAAATTTGAAACTCAGATTGCTGATCAAGTAAGGATGTTAAAATAATATTTCGGAGACAAAACTGTCCTTTACACAATTATAGTGTGCAAACTCGAAACCAAAATGCTAGCAATCCCATCTGTTCCCCCAAAATGAACCATCGATCAAATAAAATTTGAAATTGTGAGTACTTACTTAAAAAGAATGATAAATTAAAAAACTAGAGATAAATAGAAATTTCTGCCCTCTTTGACAAAATTATAGCGTCCAAAACTCAAAATAATAATAGGTACAGTAATCCAATCTGTTCCCTTGAAATAAATAATCAATTTCTGACTAATTCAACAAGCCAAAAAAAATTAAATTCAGTTTGCCGATCAAGTAAGGATATAAAAATAATATACTGACGCAAAATTATCCTTTACACAATGATAGTGTGCAAATTCAGTCCCAACTGCTCCCTCATAATGAATTATTAATTTTGGACTGTACCACCAATAAAAAAAAATTCAAATTTTGATTGTTGACTAAGGAAGGATGTAAAACTAGGATACTAAAAACAAAATTACATTTTGATTTTGTTTCACACAGTTATAGGTCCAATACTCCAAGTCATAATCGGTACAACAATCCCATTTGTTCCCTTGAGATAAATAATTGATTTCTTACTGATCCAACTGGTCAAAAAAATTTAAACTCAGTTTGCTAATCAAGTAAGGATATAAAAATATTTTGCTGAAGACAAAATTATCCTTTACACAATTATAGTGTGCAAACTCGAAACCAAAATGCTAGCAATCCCATCTGCTCCCCCAAAATGAACCACCGATCAAAAAAATTTGAAATTGTGATTGTTGACTAAAAAAGGATGTAGAATTGAAATACTGAAGACAGAATGAAATTTCCGTTATGTTTGACAAAATTATAGCATCCAAAACTCAAAATAATAATAGATACAATAATCAAATCTGTTCTTTTGAGATAAATAATTAATTTCTAGCAAAATTAAGAAGCCAAAAAAATTGAAATTCAGTTTACTGATCAAGCAAGGATGTCAAAATAATATATCGGAGGCAAAACTGTGCTTTACACAATTATAGTGTGCAAACTCGGAACCACATTGCTAGCAATCCCATCAGATCCCCCAAAATAAACCACCGATTAAAAAAATTTGAAATTTTGAGTGCTGACTCAAAAAGGATGTGAAATTGAAATACTGGAGACAAAATGAAATTGCCGCACTCCTTGACAAAATTATAGCATCCAAAACTCAAAATAATAATAGGTACAGTAATCCAATCTGTTCCCTTGAAATAAATAATTGATTTCTAGCTAAATTAAGGAGCCAAAAAAATTGAAATTCAGTCTGCTGATCAAACAAGGATGTCAAAATAATATACTGAGGCAAAATTATTCTTTAAGCAATGATAGTGTACAAACTCAATCCCAAATGTTCCCTTATAATTAATTATTAATTTTTGACTGTACCACCGATCAAAAAAAATTCAAACTGTAATTATTGACAGAGAAAGGATGTTAAATTAGGATACTGAACACAAAATGACGTTTTGATTTTGTTTCACACAGTTATAGTGTCTAAAACTCAAAGTAATAATAGATACAATAATCTCATAGGTTCCCTTGAGATAAAAAATTATTTCTGACTGAATGAGCCGTTCAAAAAAATTAAAAATCAGTAAACTGATCAAGCAAGAATTGCGCATGCTCGATATGACGTTTCTGCGTGCTTGCCTCTTGCGCAGGTATCCTTTGAGCAGCTATAACGAACTAGCTTCGCTAGTGGGGGAAATTTTTAGGCAGCCCTATTCAGGAGTGGATATTTGGGAATAAGTTTATTGAAAATTATTGATTAGGGGATGATTCTTGAAGAACAGATTTCTGAGTATAAATTTGCAAATTATCTAGAAGAAAAAATTATGGGTGTTTCAATTTCCAAAGCAAAACAAAATAAATACATAATGCTGAACTGTTTTATAAATCCAAAATAGAATGCATTATAATAATCAGTTTATTTTTATATAATAGCTGCGTTTAAACTAGGGGAATTTTGTTTCACAATACTAATGGCTTTATTGTGCGATCAAAACTAATATAATGCGTAAAAAATACATTATGTGGATTATTTTTTGTACTAAAAGCTCTCATAATAGAGCTATCTATATTTGGCATTGAAATATGATTCAATTTTATTCAATATAGATTTTCCTTCCTTCCGGACTGTTAAATTTTCCTGTTCTTGTTCAGAAAATAAAGATGGAGGTCTATTTTAATCAAAATCAAACTATACTTCACCCCCAACAGTCAATTGTTTTGCATTTTACCTCATTAAAATTATATATATGAATGAACTACTACTTCCTGATCAAAACGTTCGTTATTAAATTTTAATTAATAATTACTAGCTATGTATTGAAGACTTACGATCAATGCAGGATTCAATCAAAAGTTTGAACAATCAGAAACAAATTAAACCTCACGTTGTGAGAAAAAATAATTATTGGAAGCTGGGCTTCAGGGTTTGATTACGAGCGGACTTTTTGGTGGCAGCGTCTCCTGTGAGTTCTGTTTCTCAAAAAATGGCAATAAAAATTGTTTCAAAGGATATTTTATCCTCAAAATATGTTTAATGTGTCCTTGATGGTCAACATGGTGGTCGAATTCAGGCATTTTATTGACCCAATGCAGTACAAAAAAATTATAAAGTGTAATTGACGAAAATGGTCCTAAATATTGCTCTGTTGTTTTTAAAGAACCATTTTAATATTTATATGGCCTCATAAGTCCCTCAATTTCTTAATAAGGGTGGGACAATCAATAATCAACCCCAAAACCCCCAAATGATTCAAAATAAACCAACCAAAAATCTTTCAAATATTAGGAAGCTTTCTTTGGGCGTTAAATTGCGAATGCTTTGTTCTTTCTAAATTCCAGACTTGGGGATGTTTTTATTCTGTTTAAAACTTAAGATCTCAGATAAAGGGATGAATGGAGAGTAATCGTAGCGAAGCGTGGAGAAAGATCGCTGGATGTTATTCTTAGAATATTTATTGTTGATTATCTGCTCGAAAGAAGATAAAATAATTATAATCAAGAAACAAAAGCTCCACAAGAAGCTCCCCCACCTGCAGGATTGATTCTCCCTCTTCACATCAATTTTTAACACCAATTTTAATTTATTATTACAGTGTCGTCATACCAGGGAGAGATCCTGAGTCTGATGAAGATTTCAAGGCATGATATGGGGGCCTATTTATGCATAGCGTCAAATGGGGTTCCCCCAACGATCAGCAAGAGGATTGTCGTTCACGTTCACTGTAATTATTCATTACCTTTTACTAATTACCCTTAACAATCCACCCTCCCTTATTTATACACCTTTATTATTAAATCATTGTTTGGAAGATCAATACGTCAAACTTTATTGAACTACGTTCATAAATAATGCATTCCTATCAATTTTACATATTTATCTTTAGTATTGAGAATAGAAAATGGTCCAATTGTCCTAAATTTGAAAGATATGAAGAATAATAGATCGGGGAAAAGCCTAATTTATCCTCAACAATGACTTATCTTGAAACATTTTTTTTTGGCGGTATTTCAACATATTTCACAATTTTTCTCCAATATTAAGGATAATTATCCTTCAATTTTGTCCTGTTTCAAGTAATTCATAAAAAGGTCTCATTTTTGGCCCAAAAATGACCATCAAAACTTTTCCTGCTGAAGTCTGTACGTTAAACTTCTTGGGCTGCATTGAGCCAGCCTAGCTCCTCCTTTCAATTTTTTTTTTTATTTGTGGATCATTAGGACAACCCAAAATTTCATCCCCCACCTCAATTTGATCCAAAAAGTCTAATAAATTTGATTGAAAACGACTAAAAATTAATTTGAATGTTCCAACATTCAAAAATCTATTTATTATCGTTCAGATGCAACCTGGCTCTCTTTTTCAACTGTTTTTTGTTTGTGGATCATTATGACAAACTAAAATTTCATACTGTACTTTAATTTAATCCAAAAACTGAAATAAATTTATTTCAAAACGACTAAAAATCAGCTTGAATGTTCCAACATTCAGAAACCCATTTATTATCGTTTAAACGAAATTTGCGTCCTTCCAGGTTTCCCGTTTCAACAATTTTTTGTTTTTGGATCAATAATTAACTAAATTTTCATCCTGTATCTCAATTTGATCCAAAAAGTCGAATGAATCAGCCTAAAAACGACTAAAAGTCAACTTGAATGTCCAATATTCAAAAATCTATTTATTATCGTTTAGATGCAACCTGGCTCTCTTTTTCAACTGTTTTTTGTTTGTGGATCATTATGACAAACCAAAATTTTATCCCTCACCTTAATTTGATTCAAAAAGTCAAACAAATTCTCTTGAAAACGACTAAAAGTCAACTTGAATGTTCCAACATTCAGAAACCCATTTATTATCGTTTAGACAAAATTTGCGCCCTTCCAAGTCCTCCCTTTCAACTATTTTTTGTTTTTGGATCTTTAATGAACTAAAATTTCATCCCTCACCTCAATTTGATCCAAAAACTCAAATAAATTCACGTAAAAACGACTAAAAGTCAACTTGAATGTTCCAACATTTAGAAATCCATTTATTATCGCTTAGACGAAATTTGCGTCCTTCCAGGTCCCCCTTTTCAACAATTTTCTGTTTTTGGATCATTAATTAACTAAATTTTCATCTTGTACCTCAATTTGATCCAAAAAGACAAATGAATCAGCTTAAAAACGACTGAAAGTCAACTTGAATGTTCCAACATTCAGGAGTCCTTTTTTAATCGTTCAAACGAAATTTTTGACCTTCCACAAGTTATTTTCAGTTTTGGAAGTAGATTATAGTTTGAGGGTGCCTAATCAACGAAATTTGGGGGGGGATCAATTATTTGAAAGCTTCATTCGTCAATTTCTTGCAGAATTAACAACGACTTATCAGCAGGAGCATTTTCTTATTGCAAAGCATTTTTATGCACGTTTTTCTGGAATATTTCCACGAATTTCCATCAATTATGGCCAAAAATATCTTCCTGCAGATAATTTGTCCCAAAAACTTGGACAAAAGCATTTCCTGCTAAAAAATTGTCCCAAAAACTGGGACAAAAGCTTTTCCTGCTGCTGTCTGTACGCCAGACTTCTTGTGCGGAGATAAATAATCATATACCCACTTTCCGACTGTTTTTTTTGTTTCCGGACAACAATGATGAACCAAATTTTACTTCATAATGACCATTTGACCCTAAAAGTACCGAAATCGTCTTTAAAATGACTACAAAAGCAACAAAATGGGTCAAGAGCTTTTCCTGATACTTGGGCTGAAATAAACAAGCATATATTCACTTTTCGACTGTTTTTTCATCCTGGATAAAAATAGTAAGCCAAATTTCAATTTATAATGACTATTTGGCCCAAAAAGTTACAAAAATTTGCTTCAAAACGACTATAAAAGTAACAAAATGGATTAAGAGCTTTTCCTGCTGACGTCTGTACGCAAGACCCTTTGGGCTGAAATAAACAAGCATATACTCACTTTTCGATCGTTTTTTTTCATCCTGGATCACAACGATGAGCCCAATTTCAATTTTTAATGACCATTTGGTCCAAAAAGTACTCAAAACTTCTTCAAAACGACCACAAAAACAACTTGACTCAACCCTCAGTCGTTTTTCTTCGACTTTTAGAAATCCATTCATTATCCTTCCTTTTAGGTCCTTCAAAATGCTTTTTTCAGTTTCAGGCGTAGATAATAGTTCAAGGGTGCTTAATCAAGTAAATTTAGGGGATGTTCAAACAACTGAAAGCTCTATTCGTCAATTGTTTGCAAAACTAATAAAAACGTTTTAGCAAGCACATTTTCTAATGAAAAAGCATTTTTTTGGCCAAGATTTTTTCAAATTTCAGTCAATAATATTACTACCCTATCTTCCTGCAAGTAATTTGTAAGAAGTATCTCATTTTTGCCCCAAAAATGGGTCAAAAGCTTTTCTTGCTGATGTCTGTACGCGAGACTTCTTGGGTCAAAATAAACAAGCATATACCCACTTTTCAACTGTTTTTTTGATAAGTGGATCACTATGATGAACCCAATTTTCATTCATAGTTACTACTTGATCAAAAAAATGGATAAATCCCCTTAAAAACGACGCCAACTAACTTTAAAGCAGGGCCAAATTCAGACCTGCCGGTTTCTGCGCGCCCTAACTTTTTGGGCCTACGTGAGCCAATATTTCCGCAACTTCAACTTTTTTTTCATTTCTGAATCATCATAATGGACCAAATTTTATTTTTTAAGGACTATTTGGCCCAAAAAGTTACACGAACCCTTTTTAAAACGACTACAAATCAATTTGAATGGTGTGATTATAAATCGGTATTTTTCAAACGAAATTTGTGTCCTTCCAGGTTGTTTTCCAGTTTTGGGATGGATAATAGTCCCGTAGTACCAAATCAGGGAAATAGGGAGGATAATCAATTAGTTTGAAGCTTAATTTGTTAATTTCTTGTAGAGCTAACAACGACTAAAATCTTGGGAGTGTGACACTACTTTGAACATTTTTTTTTGGGCGTCCTTCCAGAATACCGATGCAAAATCCAGTTAAAAAAGAAGAATGATATCTTTCATTCATTTTTTTTTTGTCCTGTTTTGGCCTTTTTGTCCCAAAAAATGAAAGCAATAATTTTTTGTGCAAATTTCTGTCGTGAAACTGTTTGGGCCGAAATGCGCCGGCATATTTCCACTCTTTCAAGTGATTTGCATCCTGGGTCATTATAATGAACCCAACTTTGATCCATAATCGTAAATTTGATCTATGGGTCCCCCAGAATGACCAAAAGTTAACTTGAATGGAAGCAAGAACTTTTTCTGTTGATTTCTGTACGCGAAACTTCTTGGGCCGATTTGAGCCAGCATGTTTTCACTCATTCAAATTTTTTTGCATCCTGGGTCATTATTATGAACCCAAGTTTGATCCATGATCAAATATTTGATCTTTAGGTCCTCCAGAATGATCACAAGTCAACTTGAATGGTAGTAAAAACTTTTCCTGTTGATTTCTGTCTCGGAACTTGGTGGGTCGAAGTGGGCCGGCATATTTCCACTCTTTCAACTGTTTTCGCATCCTGGGTCATTATTATTAACCCAAGTTTGATCCATAATCAAATATTTGATCTACAGGTCCTTCAAAATGACCACAAGTTAACTTGAATGGAAGCAAGAACTTTTCCTGTTGATTTCTGTCCTGAAACTTGTTGGGTCGAAATGGGCCGGCATATTTCCACTCTTTCAACTGTTTTTGCATTCTGGGTCATTAAAATGAACACAAGTTTGATCCGTAATAAAATATTTGATCTATAGGTGCTTAAAAATGACCACAAGTCAACTTGAATGGAAGCAAGAACTTTTTTTGTTGATTTCTGTCTCGAAACTTGTTGGATCGATTTGAGCTGGTATATTTCCACGTTTTCAACTGTTTTTGCATCCTGGGTCATTATTATGACATCAAGTCTAATCCATAGTCAAATATTTGATCTATAAGTCCTCCAAAATGACCTCAAGTCAACTTGAATGGAAGCAAGAGCTTCTCCTGCTGATTTTTGTACGCAAATCTTTTAGGGCTGATTTAACCGAAATGTATGCATCCTTTTGATTGTTTTTTTTGATTGTGGATCATAATAATGATTCCAAATTTGATCCATAGTCATTTTTTGACCCAAAATTTGGATGAATTATGTTCAAAACGGCTACAAAAATCACTTTAATGTTGTGACGCTCCTGCGCGTATTCTCAGTCGTTCGCCGACCCATTTTTAACCAATCCCAGTCTGGTGTCCATCGAAACGAGAGATTCGCTCCCTATACCAGCATCAATTGTTTTTTGTCGCTGCTTAAACATTTAGCAAATAATCTAAAGGAAATTAATTTTGTTTCTAAATAATAAATGTGTTTTCAGTTCCTCCGCTAATCCACGTGCCAAATCAGCTTGTGGGGGCGCCACTGGGCACTCACGTGACTCTCGAATGTCACGTGGAAGCCTCGCCTGCTGCGATTAATTACTGGGTTCGAGACACAGGTAATTAAGAAGCATTATTTCACTCCATTTGCGACATTTATCTCAAAATAAATATTTAGAGAAGGAAAAAAGGAGAATAAATAAAGCAGAGCTTAAAATGAACCATTTCAGACAATTACATCCAACTTGTACACTTTTTAAAGTGCCTTGATATAAATTATTTAATATTTATCATTTTTAATGTCATTTGAGCAACAAAGCTGTAAATATTGACCTTTAAAGATTCTGCCAAGTAAAAGTTGACAGCTGTCAACAAAAATCATCCCCAAGTATGTTTTAATCCAAACTTGGAATAATACAAACGGAATTCGCGAAAAACTTTCATTCTGTTGCCAAATCAATAAAAAATTTCGATTGCTTGACCTTTCGCGAAATAAATAAAAGATGGATTCGTTCAGTTGACAAGTTGTGACTCGTGTGCATTATTTACAATTTCGGTGACAACCAAATATTTAATAGAACTATAAATTTTCCTGAACATTGCGCGCCCGTTCATGTATTCGCGATTTATTTCACATTGAATGAACATGCACACATGGACGAATATTTTTACCAATTTGCTTCAATTTTTAATTTACTGCCGATTGAAATATCGCTGTTTCGATTTTTTAGTTTATTTTTTGATCAAATGCATAATTGAATCGCTGATGGAATAAAAAATAAACTCAATGCAATTTGATGCAAAAAATTGATAAATTATACCCCGCAATTTCTCGTTTGTTATTACCTGTGGACAAAAACTTTTCAAACAAAAACTATAGAGGATAATAGTATGCACATTTTTTGTTGAAATCAAAAATATGTTAAACTCATAGTACGGTCGCCAGAGGGCCCAAAACTGGCCCAAGAACAATTTTGTCAGTTCTTGCGCCTCTGGCGCCCGAAATATGAACTATACGAATTCAACACAATTTTGCTAAATGTTATTTTCTACCATTTTTATTCAAAAAGTTTTTGTCTGTGGTCAATAAGTCACACGAAAAATCGATTTTGAAGTAATTTGATTCAGTTAGCAAATAAAAATTGTTTATATTGCTCTAAATGAACAACCATCATAAAATGAGCATCGATTATATGGCTACACATACATATATCTTTTTTCTTCATGCACACAAAGTTTTATAATATTTAGTTCCGAGAGAATGCAAGTTCCAATTGCTTATTGTTATTTTAAATTTGCTTGTCAATAACTCATGAACAGGTACAAATAATTCATGAATTTTGTGACTGGAGATACCATTATCCTTCCTTTTAATGCATACAGAATTTGATAATTTTTAGGGCCCTAATTTACAAATAACTAAATATTTTGTCTCAAGACAACACAACTAAATTTGAATGTCAATAACTCATGAACGGATATAATTGGATCATTGATTAATTGGCTTGTCATTTTCATATCCTTCTTGTTGATGCACACATAATTTCATAATTTTTGGGGTTATATTTTAAAAATAAATAAATATTTTGTTTCATGTAAACACAAGTAAATTTCAATTGCTATCGAGATGTTCAATTTACATGTCAATAACTCATAAACTAGTATAAATAGATTCTTGATTTTATAGTTGCATATATTGTCATCTATTTTCAGTACATACAGGAGGTTTTATAATTTTTGGGGCCCAAATTTAGAAATAAAAAATTATTTTGTCTCATGAGAGCAACTAAATTCAAATAGCTATTGAAATGTTCAATTCAAGTGTCAATAACTCATGAACGGGAATTAATATATTCTTAATTTTTTTGCTGTATATACCTTGATCTTTTTTCTGCATACAAGCAAAGTTTTTTAATTTTCCGGGCCCATGTTTAGAAATAAAAAATTATTTTATCTCATAAGAACAAATAAATTCAAATAGCTATTGAGATGTCCCATTTACGTGTCAATAACTCATGAACGGGAGTCGAAAGATTCTTGATTTCATAAGTAAATATACCCTAATCTTTGGTCTGTGTATATACAATGTTTCATAATTTTTGGGGCCCAAATTTAGAAATAAAAAATTATTTTGTCTCATGAGAACAATTAAATTCAAATAGCTATTAAGATGTTCAATTTACGTGTCAATAACTCATGAACTTGAATCAATAGATTTTTGTTTTCATAGTTGCATATACTTTCTTCTATTTACTATATATGCAGAAAATTTTAGCATATTTGGGACTCTCGTTTAAAAATAAAAGACTATTTTGTCTTATGAGAACAACTAAATTCAAATAGCTATTGAGATGTTCCATTTACGTGTCAATAACCCATGAACGGGAATTAATAGATTCTCAATTTTTTCACTGTATATAACTTCATCTTTTTTCTGTACATATACAAAGATTTAAAATTCTTGTGGCTCTAATGTAGAAATAAAAAAATATTTTGTTTTATGAGAACAACTAAATTCAAATGACTATTGAGATGTTCAATTTACATGTCAATAACTCATGAACTTGAATCAATAGATTCTTGATTTTATAGTTGCATATACTTTTTTCTATTTACTGTATATACAGAAAATTTTAGCATTTTTGAGAGTCTTATTTATAAATAAAAAATTATTTTGTCTTATGAGAACAACTAAATTCAAATAGCTATTGAGATGTTCAATTCACGTGTCAATAACTCATGAACAGGAATAAATATATTCTAGTTTTTTCTACTGTATATACCTTGATCTTTTGTCTGTATACATACAAAGTTCTATAATTTTTTGGGTCCTAATTTAGAAATAAAAAATTATTTTGTCTCATGAGAACAACGAGATTCAAATGGCTATTGACATGTACAATTTACGTGTCAATAACTCATGAACGGGAATCAATAGATTTTTGATTTTATAACAGTAGATAGCTTAATCCTTTTTCTGTATATAAACAAAGTTTTATAATTTTTGGGACCAAAATTTAGAAATAAAAAATTATTTTGTCCCATGTGAACAACTAAATTCAAATAGTTATTGAGATGTTCAATTTACGTACCAAGAATTCATGAACGGGAATTAATAGGTTCTCAATTTTTTTACTGTATATAACTCCATCTTTTTCCTGTATGTATACAAAGTTTCATAATTTTTGGGATCCTAAATTAGAAATAAATTAAAAATTTGTTTCAGGTAAACATAAGTAAATTTAATAGGCTTTTGGCATTTTTAATTTGCATGTCAATAACTCATTAACGGACGTTAATTTATCATTTATTTTATGGTTAACAGACTCATATTGGACCAATTTGAAGATAGAGAAACTTGTATTGTGTTTATTACGACGAATTCGCAACCAGCAGTGCATGAAAGTTGAGCTGGTAGTACTTTGAACAAATGTTATTTTTAAAACTGTTTGATCGTTTTTTGGCCAAACTATTAACTTTAGAATAAAACTAAAAATGGGAATCAATAGAGGATAAAGTAAAGAATTGTTTTAAGCTGAGAAATATGTAATTTTGTGAAAGGAGCGGCGTTGGGGCGCCTCCAAAGTAAATGCCATCTTGTTTCAATTATTTCAGGTGAAATACTGTCTTCAAGCCCAAAATATGATGTCCAAATCATCAGCAAATCAATTTTTGAGGTCCGTATGATTCTCACAATAAAAACCTTGCTTCGTCAGGATCTAGGAACATACCAGTGTATTGCCAAGAATTCCCTAGGCGAAGTGGACAGTAATATCAGACTTTATGGTAAGCGAAATAAAGTTTTACGGCCCTTATAAACCTTAACAAAGTGTGGGTTGTGGGTACGCCACATATGCACCTAATTCTCAACATAACTAAGATAAAATGTGGATACAAAGTGAACAGCGCACTTAAATAGCTTCAGACGAGAATTGGACCATTAAATATTACTACAAATTAATATACGAGTTTTGAGCGATAATATTTACTTTATGGAACACAAAACACTTTTTATTTCATATATTTCCCTGAATTCGTTCATCCGTTAGTAGATATGCACAGAGAGTTCTAGCTCTGATGCAATCGGCAACCTGCAATACACAGATGTGTACTATTTGACTTTATTACAGAGATCCCAGGTCCGACTAAATATCTATCAGAGTTTAGTTACGAAGATTCTGAAATAATTCATCAATTAATTGCGACAGAAGAAGATAAAGATTTGGAGGGTCTTAAGGGCGCCAAAATTCGTCATTCCAAGCATGCCAACAGATTGGATTCAAACAATTTACGCACTGAATTAGCAAAGGTCTGTACTTTATTTTATACTCCCTAAAAATATTGTTTTTGTCCAAACTATTATAAAAGTTCTACGAGGGTGGCAAATAGGCATTTTTGGCGCTGGCAGCCCAATTTTTGGACTATTTGACTATTTTTGGCCTTAGGTGTATGGTGTTGTATCTATTTTTGTCCTCGGTCACAAAACGACGCCTGAAATCCCATAGATCTTATTTAAACAGCTCTAAATCGCAACCAGAACCCAGAGGAATGAATTGGTGGAATGTCGTGGTGAGCCAATAGTCCAATTTTTTTGGCAACCCTATTTTCAAGCGCCTAATATGTGGTTTTGTCCAAATAGTCGACGAAACTTATTCCTTGCCCAAAAAGGCAAAAGGAACTTTTTTAATACTTTTTTGACTCTGGTAACAAATTTTTTGGACTATTTTTGACCTCGGGGTGTAGAAATATTTTGTCCAAAGTGACGAAATGACGCTTAAAGTCCTGTAAATATTATTAAAACAGTTCCAACCCTCAACCAAACGACTAAAGCTGAATTCTAATTTTTTTGGCCCTATTTGGACGTTGAAAACAATTTTTTTGAACTATTTTTGGCCTCAAACGTGTACCGATGAATCAATATTTTGTCCACGGGACGAAATTCCGCCTAAATTGTCGTAAGTTCAATTAAAACAGCTCCAAGCCGCAAGCAAACGACTGAAGGTTGGGTTTCAAGTTTTTTTGTACCTTTTAGGCTCTGGCAACCAATTTTTCACACAATTTTTGGCCTCAGGAGTATGGTAGTATGGTAGTGAAATAATGATGCCTTAAGCCTCATAAATTTTGATAAAACAGCTCCAAACGACAACCAAACGATTGAAGGTAGCAGCTTAGTATTTTGGTACTTTTTTGGCGCTGACAAAAAATTTTTTTGGACTATTTTTGGCCTCTTACGTGTGGTGATGTATGTATATTTTGTCCACGAACCGAATTGCCGCCTAAATTTTATTAAAACAGTTCCAAACCGTAAGCAAACGACTGAAGTATGGGTTTTAAGTTTTTTGCTACATTTTGGGCTCTGGCAGCTCATTTTTTGGACTATTTTTAACCTAAGGCCTATAGTGGTCTGACGAAATCATGCATAAAGTCCTGTGAATTTTAATAAATCAGCTCCAAACCGCAACCAAATGTCTGAAGGGAGGATCAATTTTTCGGGACACTTTTTTGAACAATTTTGGACAATTTTCAGCCTCTGGAGTATAATGATGTATCAATATTTCATCCACGGGGACGAGCTGGTGCCTAGAGTCCCATAAATTTAACTACAACTGCTCCAAACCGCAAACGAACCACTGAAGGAACGATCTAAGCTTTTTTGGTACTTTGTAGGCCCTAGATACTTAATTTTTGGACTATTTTTGGCCTCAGAAATGTGGTGTATTGATATTTTGTCCATTGTGATGGCGTGACAAATAAAAGCAGCTTCAAGGCGCAACCAAACGACTAAAAGAAGAATCTTAGTCTTTTTGGTACTATCCAGGCGCTAGCAACAAGTTTTTTGGACTATTTTTGGCCTTAAACTCATGGTTATTAATCAATATTTTGTCCTCGGTGACAAATTGACATCCAAAGTCTGGTAAATTTTATTAAAACAGCTCTAAGTGGAAAACAAACGATTGAAGCAAGAGCCAAGAATTTTTGGCCCTTTTTTGGCACTGGTACCAAATTTTTCAGACTATTTTTGGCCTCAAAGGTGTGGTGTATTGATATTATGTCCATGGTGATGAAGTGACAACTAAAAGCAGTTCCAAAGCTCGACCAAACGACTGAAGGAAGAATCTTAGTTTTTTTGGTACTATTCAGGCGCTAGCAACAAATTTTTTGGGCTATTTTAGGCCTAAGACCTATGGTGGTGAATTGATATTTTGTCCACGCTGACGAGTAGACGTCGAAAGTCCAATAAATTTTATTAAAACAGCTTCAAACGGCAATCAAACGATTGAAGCAAGAGCCAAGATTCTCTGGCACTTTTTTGACGCTGGTGCCAATTTTTTGGACTATTTTTGGCCTAAGAAGTATGGTGTAATGATATTATGTCCGTGATGAAGTGACATCTAAAAGCAGCTCCAAAACGCAACCAAACGACTGAAGGAAGAATCTTAGATTCTTTTGGTACTATTTGGGCGCACGCAACAAATTTTTTGGACCTTTTTGGCCTAAGACTTATGGTGGTGAATATATAATTTGTCCACGATGACGAATTGACTTCTAAAGTCTAATGAATTTCATTAAAATTGCTCCAAACGGCAATCAAACGATTGAAGCGGGAGCCAAGATTTTTTGACACTATTTTGGCGCTGGTACCAAATTTTTAGACTATTTTTGGCCTGAGTCGTATAACGATGTATCAATATTCAGTTTACGGTGGTCAAAGTGCCGCGAATTTAATGAAACAGCTCCGAGCTGCAATCAGGCGACTGAAGGAAAGATCTTAGTTTTTTGGTACTTTTTAGGCGCTAGCAACAAATTTTTTGGACTATTTTTGACCCAAGACTTATGGTGGTGAATTATTATCTTGTCCACGGTGACCCATTGACGTCTAAAATCCAGTAAATTTTATTAAAACAGCTCCAAGCGCCAATCAAACGATTGAAGCAAGAGTCATGATTTTTTGGCACTTTTTAGGCGCTGGTACCAAATTTTTGGACTATTTTTGGCCTAAGTCGTATGATGGTGTATCAATATTTTGTTTAAGGTGGGTTAACAACGCCTAAATTCTCGTGAATTCTAATAAAACAGCTCCAAACTGCAATCAAGCTACTAAAGGAAACATCTTAGTTTTTTGGGTGCTTTTTAGGCGCTAGCAATAAATTTTTTGAACTATTTTTGGCCTAAAACTTATGGTTGTGAATAAATATTTTTACACGGTAACCCATTGACGTCTAAAGTCCAGTAAATTCTATTAAAACAGCTTTAAACAGGAATCAAACGATTAAAGCAAGAGCCAAGATTTTTTGGCACTTTTTTGGCGCTGACACCAAATTTTTTGACTAATTTTGGCCTGAGTCATATGGTAGTGTATCGATATTTTGTTAGCGGTAGTCAAACAACGCTTAAAGTCCCAAAAATTTTACTAAAACAGTTTTAAAGCTCAACTCAACAACCAAAGGATTGATTTTAATTTTTCTGCACTTTTTTGGCATTGACGACTGTTTTTTTAGACTATTTTTGGCCTAAGGCATTAGGTGTATGACGAAATGACGCCTTGAGTCTTGCAAATTCTAATAAATTAGCTCCAAACTGCAAGTAAACGTCTGACGGTACAGCTAATTTTTTTAGACACTTTTTTGTTACTGATAACGAATTTTTTTGGACTATTTTTGGCCACAAGCGTTTGGTGTATCAATATTTTGTCCACGGTGATGATAGATTATAGTGAAACAACTCTAAAGCGCAATCAAATGGCTGAAGGTAGAGTCTTAGTTTTTTTGGCACTTTTTTGGTCCTGGTACCAAATTTTTTAGATAATGTTTGGCCTTAGGCGTATAATACTGTGTAAGCATTTTATCTACGGTGACGAAATGATGCCTAAAGTCCCGTAAATTTGACTACAGCAGCTCCAAACGCCAACCAAACGATTGAAGAAAGAGCCAAGATTTTTTGGCACTTATTTGGTGCTGGTACCAAATTTTTGGACTAGCTTTGGACTGAGTCGTATGGCAATGTATCAATATTTTGTTTTCTGTGGTTAAACGACGCTTAAAGTCCCAAGAATTTTATTAAAACAGCTTTAAAGCTCAACTAAACATCAAAGGAATGATCTTAATTTTTCTGCACTTTTTTGGAATTGACGACTGTTTTTTTGGACTTTTTTTGGCCTTAGGCATTTGGTGTATGAAGAAATCACACCTTAAGTCTTGCAAATTCTGATAAATCAGCTCCAAGCTGCAAGCAATCATCAGACGGAAGAGGTAATTTTTTTGAACACTTTTTTGATACTAACGACGAATTTTTTGAACTATTTTTGGCCCCAAGCGTATGGTGTATCAATATTTCGTACACGGTGAATATAGATTACAGTAAAACAACTCCAAAGCGCAACTAAATAAACTGAAGGAGGAGCCTTAGTTTTTTTGGCACTTTTTTGGCCCTGGAACCAAATTTTTTAGACTATATTTGGCCTTAAGCGTATGACATTTTATGGAAATGATGCCCAAAGTCCAATAAATTTTACCAAAACAGTTTCAAACTGCAACCAAATGACTAAAGATAGGATATTAGTTTTTTGGCACTTTCCTGGCGCTGGCAACTAATTTCTTGGACTATTTTTGGCCTTAGGTGTATAGTGGTGTATTATTATTCTATTCATGCCTAAAGTCTCGTGAATTTTGATAAAACAGCTCAAAAGAGCAACCAAACGACTGGAGGAAGTATCTTAGCTGTTTTGGTACTTTTCTAGTGCTGGCACCAAATTTTTTGGACTATTTCTGGCCTTAGAGGTATGCTAGTGTATCAATATGTTACTCTTGGTGACTGAACGATGCTTAAAGTCCCGTAAATTTTAATAAAACAGCTCCAAAGACAGTCTCTTGAGATTGATTGCCTTTTGAAAATCAATGCATGATTCAAACAAATGCCAAACACAGGATAATGAACCAATATGACTGAAAGTTGGTACGATTACCAACAAGAGATGGTACTAAGTAAAAATGACCTCGTTACGCACCAGTGGTGCCATCTTTCCGACAAACTACCCTCGTAAATTTGCCTTTACAATTATGTAATTATCAAATTTGATTTTAAATTTTTTTTTCAGGTGTCAAAACTGAATTATTTGGAGAATAATATTCCAGCAGATCAAAAAATATTTCCTGAGTCCATATCTGGTTGTATTTCAAGGCCTACTTACATACATATCCTTACAGATATCATAATATTTTATAATGTTTTTTTTGGGTAAAATGCACCAAATATTCATGTTTTTTTTTTATTGTAAATATAGGGCTGATAATTTGAAAAAATATGTAGAACATAATAAGAATATCTTGTAGTCATGTAGATATGAATTTTTATATCTTATTTGTACATAACTGTTAGTAGGAAATGATTATTTGTTATTATAATTGTAATTTTGATTTGCGAAACTATTAAATGCCTAATACTATTTACAAATTGATTAGATTTTTTAATTTTGTCCGATTATTATAGCCTGTATCACAGTAAAATCAATTTAATTGGATTTGGACGCGAAGAGGCGGGGAGCGGTTAGCCTAAACGCAATGTGCGTGAAAAAATTGTCACCCATCAATTGGCTATCTGTTAATTGATTTTGGCAAAAATTTCAATTGTTTAACTACAAGATGCCCACAAAAAAATTAAAATTAAAAATTCCCCTTGTGCAGTTTTCTGAATCATAATTAAATTTCCATAATATACCTTGTGCTAAAATATTTAACTTTCAGCTCCACAAAACACGGCTAATATAATAAAGTCATTTTCACGGTTAATTAAAATTTTATAACGCGTCTACCATATTAAACTTGTGAGCAGTGTGTAGAACAAAAGCTCACCGGAAAAGTCGTTAGTATTTTGTTTGTGTGCATTGTTTTTTTTTACCTTTTGTCAAATGATTCCTTTTGTTTTGTAGTTAGCAGGAAAGTTTGTTTTTGGTTGTAAAAATATTAGAATAACGGCAGGAATTTTTTTTAATTATGGCGGAGAAATACGATGTACCAAATGAGAAAAATATTTTTTTCCTGTTGTAAGGCCGGAAAAAAAATTGATTTAGTACAGTTTTTGAATAAGTATTAGATGTGCTTTCTGATAAGGGGTTAACCAAAAAATAACCTCAAATAATAGTGGAGAATAACGATAAAGTAAGTACAATTTCTATATTTTATTTATAATTAATTACAGTGTGTTGACTTGATTTGGACATGTGGAACGAATGTCAAATAATTCAATGGATCCTACTGAATGATTGATCCAATAAATTAAACTTCTAAATCGATCCAATTAATTTAAAAAAAATTAATGAATTTATATGTCATTCATAAATGATTTAATTAAGACTTTAAGGACGATTTTCGAAGTGAAGTCGGTCTGCTAGTCACTTTATGTGTTGAGCAACATTACGTACAACAACAAAATGTCACAATGCACAAAAAATAAAAATTTTAATACCACTGTAATTCATTTTACACTACTATTCATAATTCGCAACGAATAAAATGTATGCAATGTAACCGTAATTTAATTTCACGTGAAAATTTAATTTTGTATCTTCTCTCACTTGGAAAATGCTAATTTATGGAGAAAACCTTGTCTGTTTTCGCTATAATCCCCCAGAAAGTGGAAAATATGTTATTTTATTTTCGTAGCGACTTGTGTGGTTTAAAAATTTTTTTTATGTACTTGGCAGTCATTTTTATTAATAATTAACCCTCCCTTGTTCATTTTAGAGCCCTGTGCATATTCTCATATGTATATTAATTAAAAATATTAAGATTTATTGGACAATAATTACATATCACAACTATATAATTAGTCGACAATCAAGCTTGAGAAAAAAATTAAAAATGGATAAATATTTAACAATCCTTAATTGCTATTCAAAAATTTATTTCTTTCAAATCGAAATATTCAAGCAATATCGAAAGGTTCTGCTTTCAAGATGGGTAAAATATTATTACAACCCTTGATGAACAAATTATGGAGGAATATCGGTTATAAATACTACAAAAATACAATTTTAATGAACGCTGTAACCCTGATGTATTTTTCGGTGGTCGTTACCGTTCCTTCATTGGGCATTATGGTCCTTATTTTGGATGAAATAACAATCCCAAATCTAGCAGGAGCTTTTGAATCTGCTGGCCCATATTCTCAGGTTATTTTCAACCCTTATTTTATACCAAAAATAATTACATAATCCGACTGACTCAATTTTGCAGTTATTTGTAAAAATAGTTGCGAATCGTTTGTCCCTCAACATAATACAAGAGCTTTTAAATGAAATGGAAGAAAAATTTTGGCCCATTGACAATTTTGGGCCAAAAATCCAAGAAAAACAACTGCAAATCTATAGGCTATTCAAATATGTTTTACTGGTTTATATTTATACCATTTATTCCAGTTTGGGTGAGTACTGATTATTTTTTTCTTTATATTTCCAAAAGATTTTCATTCACAGAATCTAAATGTGAAAACAGAATTCAAATATCTCCAACCGTTCCCGAGTAATGAATTTTAGTAATATTTAAGGGGGCGCGCCGCCCCTTAAAGAGCCCGCTGAACTAATTTGTTCCTATTATTTGCCGCACACTACTATTAGCACGCTGTCTACAAATTTTGAGCTAAATCACACAGATGAGCACCTGTTTATTGAAAAAACTTTAATACTATAGTCCACCCTCTGGAAATTAGTAATGTGAACTGTCAAAAACTACTTACGCACGTTTTCCCCTAAATTGAACCTTTTAGAAACCAAATATGTAATCTAAATTTAAATACAGGCTGTAGTTCTTGTGTAAATCATATTTAAATATGAAATTTGGGTGCCAATTTGATGACAAATTTATTAATTTATTTGACGCCCTATTTGGAACACTTAGGGGTTGAAAAATATATTTTCGTATAGATTTTGATTTTTTGAATCAAAATATGAAGCAATAAACTGGAGTTTGTCGAAAGTTCTTGAGATATGAATTATTTAAATAATTTATTTAATAATTTATTTGACGCCCTAGTTAACATATTTAAGGGATGAAAAAAGTTTTTTCATATGAATTTTGATTTGTTAAATAATATTATAAAGAAATCTATTTGATTTTGGCAAAAGTTCTCGAAATATGGATTATTTAAAAATTTAAGGGTGTATTTCATCCCTTAAATATTTTTTCAAGATCAATTTGGTTGCAATTATTGAAAGGTACATCCTTAGCGGGGCTGTATATTGAATTTGAACGATATCAGATGAAAAGTCCCTATTTAGCATGAAAAAACTTCATTATTATAGACCACCCTCTTAAAACTGCTCAAGAAGATTGCCAAAAATTAGTTATCCATGTTGTCCCCTTAATTAAGCCCTTTGTAGTCCAAATCTGCAATTCAAATTCAAATACAGGCTTTAGTTCTTGTGTAATTTATACTTAAATATGGAGTTTTGGTGCCAATTTAATGACATATTCATTAATTTATTTTGTGCCCTAGTTGGAACATTTAAGGGATGAAAAATGAATTTTTGTATACATTTTGGTTCGTTAAATCAGAATATGAAGAGACAAACTGAAATTTGTCTACAGTTTTTAAAATATAAATTAATTGAAAATTTAAGAGGGCGCCACATCCCTTAAAAAATTTTTGAAAATCAATTTGACTATATTTAGTGAAGGGTGCGTCCTTAGAAGGACTATATATTGAATTTGAACGAGATCGGATGAAAAGTCCCTATTTAGCTTGAAAAAATGTCTAGACTATAGTCCACCCTTTTAAAATTGCTTAAGAAGATTGCCAAAAATTAGTTACGCATGTTGTCCTCTTAATTAAGCCCTTTGTAGTCCAAATCTGCAATTCAAATTTCAATAGAGAATCCAGTTGTTGCGTAATTTATATTTAAATATGGAATTTTGGTGTCAAGTTAATGACATATTTATTAATTTATTTTACGTCCTGGTTGGAACATTTAGGGGATGAAAAAATTATTTTGTATAGATTCTGGTTTGATAGATCAGAATATAAAAAGATAAATTTGATTTTATCAACAGTTCTTGAAATATGATTCATTTAAAAATTCAAGGAGGTATTTCATCCCTTAAATTTCTTTTAAAAATTGATTTGGTTGCTTTTATTGCATGATACGTCCTTAGAGGGGCTGCATATTGAATTTGAACCAAATCGGTTGAAAAGCCCCCAATTAGCTTGAAAAAACGTCACGACTATAGTCCACCCTCTTGAAATTAGTAATGAAGACTACTAAAAATTTATTACACATGTCGTCCCTTAAATTAAGCCTAGTGTAGTCCAAATCTGTAATCCAAATTTAAATACAGGCTTCAGTTCTTGTGTAATTTATACTTAAATATAGATTTTTGATGCTAATTTAATGACATATTCATTAATTTATTTCATGCCCTGATTGAAATATTTAGGGGATGAAAAATTATATTTGTATAGATTTTGGTTAGATAAATCAGAATATGAAAAGATAAATTAGATTTTATCAACAGTTCTCGAAATGTGAATCATTTATAAATTCAAGGGGGTGTTTCATCCCTTAAATCTCTTTTTAAAATTAATTTGGCTGCTTTTATTGCATGGTACGTCATTAGAGGGGCTGCATTTTGAATTTGAACGAAATCGGAGAGAAGTTCCCTATTTCGTTTGGGAAAACGTCAAGACTATAGACCACCCTCTTGAAATTGGTAATGAAAACTACTAAAAATTTGTTACACATGTCGTCCCTCAAATTAAGCCCTGTGTAGTCCAAATCTGTTATCCAAATTAAGATACAAGCTTTAGTTCTTGTGTAATTTATGCTTAAATATGAAGTTTTGGTGCCAATTTAATGACATATTTATTAATTTATTTTACGCGCTAGTTGGGACATTTAGGGGATGAAAAAATATTTTTTATAGATTTTGGTTTAATAGATCAGAATATGCAAAGATAAATTTGATTTTATCAACAGTTTTCGAAATATGAATTATTTATAAATTCAAGGGGGAGTTTCATCCCTTAAATCTCTTTTCAAAATTAATTTGGCTGCTTTTATTGCATGGTACGTCCTTAGAGGGGCTGCATTTTGAATTTGAACGAGATCGGAGAAAAGTTCCCTATTTCGCTTGGGAAAACGTCAAGACTATAGTCCACCCTCTTGAAATTGATAATGATAACTACTAAAAATTGATTAAACATGCCATCCCTTGAATTAAGCCCTGTGTAGTCCAAATCTGTTATCCAAATTTAGATACAGACTTTAGTTCTTGTGTAATTTATGCTTAAATATGGAGTTTTGGTGCCAGTTTAACGTCATATTTATTAATTTATTTTACGCCCTAGCTGGAACATTTGGGGGATAAAAAAATATTTTTCTATAGATTTTTGTTCTTTAAATCAGAATATGAAGGGACAAACTGAAATTTGTCAACAGTTTTCAAAATATGAATTATTTAAGAATTCAAGGGAGTGTTTCATCCCTTAAAATTTTATGGAAGATCAATTTGGCTATATTTATTGAAGGGTACGTTCTTAGAGGGGCTGTATATTGAATTTAAACAAGATCGGATAAAAAGTCCTCATTCAGCTTGAAAAAAACGTCAAGACTATAGTCCACCCCCTTAAAATTGCTCAAGAAGATTGCCAAAATTTAGTTACGCATGTTGTCCCCTTAATTAAGCCCTTTGTAGTCCAAATCTGCAATTCAAATTTGAATAGATGCTCCAGTTGTTGCGTAATTTATATTTAAATATGGAATTTTGGTGCCAATTTAATGATATATTCATTAATATATTTCCTGCCCTAATTGGAACATTTAGGGGATGAAAATATATTTTAGTATAGATTTTGGTTTGGTGAATTAAAATATAAAAAGATAAATTCGATTTTATCAACAGTTCTCGAAATATAAATTATTTAAAAATTCAAGAGGGTATTTCATCCCTTAAATTTCTTCTAAGAACTAATTTGGCTGCTTTTATTGCATGGTACGTCCTTAAAGGGGTTTAATATTGAATTTGAACATAATCAGATAAAAACTCCCTATTGCGCTTGAAAAAACGTCCAGACTATAGTCCACCCTCTTGAAATTGGTAATGAAGACTACTAAAAATTTATTACACATGTCGTCCCTTAAATTAAGCCTATTGTAGTCCAAATCTGTAATCCAAATTTAAATACAGGCTTCAGTTCTTATGTAATTTATATTTAAATATGGATTTTTGATGCTAATTTAATGACATATTTATTAATTTATTTTACGCACGAGTTGGAACATTTAAGGGATGAACAAATATTTTTCTATAAATTTTGGTTCTTCAAATCAGAATAAGAAGGAACAAACTGAAATTTGTCAACAGTTCTTGAAATATAAATTATTTAAGAATTCAAGGGGGTGTTTCACCCCGTCAAAATTTTTTGAAAATCAATTTGGCTATATTTATTGAAGAGTGCGTCCCTAGAGGGGCTGTATTTTGAATTTGAATGAGATCGGATGAAAAGTCCCTATTTAGTTTGAAAAAACGTCAAGACTATAGTCCACCCTCTTAAAATTACGTAAGAAGATTGTCAAAAATTGGTTACTTATATTGTCCCCTTAAATACGCCCTTGTAGTCCAAACCTGCAGTCCAAATTTGAATAGATGCTCCAGTTGCTGTGTAATTTATATTTAAATATGGAATTTTGGTGCCAATTTAATGATATATTTATTAATATATTTCCTGCCCTAGTTGGAACATTTAGGGGATGAATATATATTTTAGTATAGATTTTGGTTTGACAGATCAGAATATGGAAAGATAAATTTGATTTTATCAACAGTTCTCGAAATATGAATCATTTAAAAATTCATGGGGGTATTTCATCCCTTAAATTTCGTTTAAAAATCAATTTGGCTGCTTTTATTGTATGGTACGCTCTAAGAGAGGCTGCATATTGAGTTTGAACAAGATTGGAGGTAAATCCAATATTTTGCTTAAAAAAACATCAGTACTATAATCCACCCTTCTAAATTAGTAACGAAAAATATAAAAAATTAGCTATGCATGTTATTCCTTTCAATTGACCCTATAGATTTCCAATCTGCCGTCTTAATTTAGATTAGGGTAGTAATTCTTACATAAATCACATTTTTATATAGAATTATAGTAGCAATAAACTAGTAATTTGAATAAATCGAAATACGCCCTAATTAATGCATTTAAGGGTTGAAAAATATATTTTCTGATGGATTATGATCTGTAGGATCCAATTATGAAAATAGAATTCAAATATTGTCAACTATTTTTGAGAAATAAATTTTAATAATATTTCAGGTGATATTTCACCCCTTTGTATTTTTTACAATTAATGACCTATCTTTTTAGTGATAATAACCCTTCGGCCTCTCTTTATGAAGGAACGTCAGTACCCTTTGATGACTTACAATCTAATTGACGTAAACTACACCCCATTCTTTGCAGTATACTATATAGTTCAAGTTGCTGGGCTTTTTTATGCCGCTAGTAATTTTCTTGCAATCGATGGACTTTTCGCCCTTTTTGTAGTAAATGTCCTCAGTCAAATTATTATGTTGAGACATGGCTTCGCCTCATTAAACATCAATACCTTAAAGGACGAAGATGAAGACAGGGCTTATGAAAAATTAAAGGAGTATGTTGAGCATCATAAACTGATTCTCAAGTAAAAAAAAGTTTTATAGGTCAATAATATCATTATTATAAATTAATTATTTCAGTTTTATTGAGAAGTTGTCTGATTTGTACTCGGTACAAACTTTTTTTCAATATGTTGGTAATACAGCTTCGATATGCATGGGAGTCTATATTGCATCCATAGCTGGGTAAGATCAAAATAGGTCAATAATGACATATTTCTTGACCTTGGTGTATAATCATTATAGAATGGATGATATTTCAACCACAGTACGAGCAATAACCATCGTAGTAACCTGGTTTTTCCAAATGGCTGTTTATTGTATTGGAGGCACACTTGTTACTGAAGCTGTACGTAAAAACTTCTTTTTCATACTGGTAATTATTTTATCCAACCTTTCAGTGCGCTAAAGTTGCTGATTCAATATGGAATTCAGGTTGGGAAGGGCCGTACCGGCCCAAATTTCGGTATGCCACTAGAATGATCATCATGCAAGCCCAGAAGCCAAAAATTATGAAAGCCGGGAAGATTTTTGATGTTAATTTGGCTAGCTTCACTGGGGTAAATAATAACAAATTTTGGTCATGAATTTAGGACTGAAATATTTTTTTTCCAGGTTGTCAGGTTATCTGTATCTATTTATACTTTATTAAATTCTGTAGCTGATAAAACTGCATAAAATAAATTGCTTCAAAGAATGATGCACTTGCTAGCGTAGCACAAGCCTCATACAATTTTTCAAGGTCAATATTTGTTTCCACCCTTAATTTAAATGTAATTCAAAATAATAAATATTTTCATCTCAATGTGTATAATTTTGTTTTTTCAAGTATAGTAGAAAGGGGCTAGGGGATTAAGGGATGATATTGATTTTATAATAAATATTATTATATGAGCTTCCTATTAGCGTTTGGTTCATTATTGTATGACCAATACTTTAGAAGATATAAGCTTCCAAAGTGAATTTTACGTTATCATATTTAGGGGTTGACAAGTGAAGGGTTGAAACTTGCCTTATAATAAATGGTACAACAAAGGCTTTCCATCATCGTTTGATTCATTTTTCTACCATTATTACTTTTGGAGATATGAGCTTCTAAATTGTGCCATTTCGTAATATTTGGCTTAAAATAGTTTTATAATAAATGGTATTACGTACGCTACCTATTGTCATTTGTTTTATCATTCTACTGTTACTATTTCAGAAGATACAAGCTTTGAAAGTGTACCATTTGGCCCATTTTCCTATTTATTTGAAAGTATAACAAATGGTACAACAAAGGCTTTCTGTCATCGTTTAGTTTATGTTTCTAATATCACTGATTTTAGAAATATGAGCTTCTAAATTGTGCCATTTTGTAATTTTTGGTTCAAAATAATCTTATTATAAATAGTACTACGTAAGCTACCTATCATCATTTGTTTCATTATTCTACTATCACCACTTTAAAAGATACAAGCTCTGAAAGTGTGCCATTTTGCCCATTTTTCAATTTATCTAGAAGTATGATAAATGGTACAATAAATGCTTTCTATTATTGTTTGGTTCATTTTTCTATCATTATTACTTTTGGGGATATAAGCTTCTAATTAGTACCATTTCGTAACTTTTGGTTTAAAATAACTTTATCATAAATAGTACTGCGTAAACTATCTACGTTCATTTGTTTCATCATTCTACTTCCACTGCTTTAGAAGATACAAGCTCTGAAAGTGTGCCATTCTGCCCATTTCTCTATTTATTTAGAAGCATAATAAATGGTACAATAAAATCTTTCTACTTTCGTTTAGTTCATTTTTCTATCATTTCTAATTTAGGAGATATGAGCTTCCAAATTGTAACATTTCGTAACTTTTTGTTCAAAATAGTTGTATGATAAATGGTACTGCATAAACTATCTACGTTCATTTGTTTCATCATTCTACTTTTACTGCTTTAGAAGATATAAGCTCTGAAAATGTGCCATTTTGCCCATTTCTCTATTTATTTAGAAGCATAATAAATGGTACAATAAAAGCTTTCTACTTTTGTTTAGTTCATTTTTCTATCATTACTAATTTAGGAGATATGAGCTTCCAAATTGTACCATTTCGTAACTTTTTGTTCAAAGTAGTTGTATAATAAATGGTACTGCGTAAACTATCTACGTTTATTTGTTTCATCATTCTACTTTTACTGCTTCAGAAGATACAAGCTCTAAAAGTGTGCCATTTTGCCCATTTCTCTATTTATTTAGAAGCATAATAGATGGTACAATAAATGCTTTCTATCATTGTTTGATTCATATTTGTCTACCGTTATTATTTTTGGAGATATCAGCTTTTAAATTGTGCCATTTCGTAACTTTCATCATTCTACTATTACTACTTTAGAAGATAGATTTCAAAGTGTGCCATTTTGCCCATTTTTCTATTTATTCAAGAGTATTATAAATGGTACTACATACGCTTTTCTATAGCATTTAGTAGATTATTGTACCAATAATATGTGCTTTCAAGATATAGCATGCCGTCCGTATTCTGGTTTTCATGGTACCATATTCAGGAGATGAACGATTATATAATAAATGGTACTATATAACCCTTCTATCAACTCTTGGTTCGTTATTGTACGATTATTATTACAGGAGCTATTAGCTTTCAAATTGTGAGTGACCACTTTCTAATTAATGTATTATCGTATCTAAGGGTTGGAAGATTGAGGGCTGAAACTTGTTTTATAATAAATGGTACTATATAAGCTTCCTATTAACGTTTGGTTTATTATTTTTTGATCAATAATTTAGGAGATATTAATTTTCAAAATAAAAATTTGGCCCGATTTCTGATTTTTATTATACCGTATTTAGGGGTTGCAGAGTGTAGGGTTAAAGCTTGTTTTATAATAAATGGTACAACAAAAGCTTTCTATTACAGTTTGGTTCATTTTTCTACTATCATTATTTTTGGAGGTATGAGCTTCCGAATAGTGCCATTTCGCCTAACTTTTGGTTTTCATACCACAAAATGGTTTTATTAAAAACGATACTACATAAGCTTCCTTTAGTCATTTGTTTATTCATTCTACTATTACTATTTCAAAAGATACGAGCTTTTAAAGTGTACCATTTTTCATTTATCTAAAAGTATAAAGATACAGGGTTGAAACTAGTTTTAAAATAAATGGTACTACATAAGCTTTTTACCAGCATTTCGAGCTTTCAAAATATAGTTTTCTAATTTACATGGTACCATATTTAGCGGTAGTACCACATATAATAAATGGTACTATATAATCTCCCATTAGCGTTTGGTTCATTATTGTACAATCATTATTACAGAAGATATTAGCTTTTAAAATGAGTGACAATTCATCCAATTTTGGTTTGTGTATTTTCGTATCAAGGGTTGAAAATTGAAGGGGTTGAAACTGGTTTTATAATAAATGGTACATAATCTTTTTATTATCGTTTAATTTATTATTGAGTAATTATTATTACAGAAGATATGAGGTTTGAAATTGTGATACATTAGTGTTGCATCGTACAACCCCCGACGCCTTTATTTAAGTTTTATGATACCATATTTTAGTTAAATAAGATAAGGGGTTGAAATTGAGTTTATAATAAATAGTACTGTATAAGCTTCCAACTAACGTTTGGTTCATCAATGTACATCTGTTATTTTAGGAAATATATATTTTCAAACTTTTGTTGCATCTTTCAGCCTCCTATTCATCAGGGTTGAAAGATAAAGAGCCAAAACTGGCTTAATAATAAATGGTACTACTTCATTTTCAAATTTTTGTATAATTCATCATTATATGATTATTATTCCAGGAGATATGAGCTTTGAAATTGTGATACATCAGCGTTGCATCGTACAACCCCCGACGCCTTTATTTAAGTTTCATGCTACCATATTTCAGGTAAATAAGATGAAGGGCTTAAATTGGTTGTATAATAATCAGTAATGTTTGAGGTTTCAATCAGCGTTTGGTTCATTATTGTACAGTTATTATTTCAGGAGATGTATACTTTCAAAATGTGATAAATTTACGTTGCATCTTTTAGCCCCCTTTTCAACAGGGTTGAAAGATACAGGGTTAAATTTGTATTTATAATAAACAGTACTAGATGAACCTTCAATAAGCATTTTATTCGTTATTCTAATATTGTTACTTTCGGAGCTACATGCTTCCAAAATTTTGTTGCATTTGGGGATATGAGAGTACGTTTGCATGTACGTCTGTACGTACGTATGGGACACATTACAGACCGTAATATTCAATAAAATTATTGAAATTTTATTTTTTCATATTTGTACGTAATTCAGAAAGCTGCTTATTAAAAATTGATGTGAACATTGAAGCATTTAAATAATTATAAATTATTATACGAACGAAAACGCAATTTTTGATTAATGCGTAATAATTCGTCAACAAATAGATTTACGATAATTTTTGTAGAATACTTTTTTGTAAACTATAAAACGACAAAACCAATGAAAGTCATTATGTATACCCACAGTAATCTGTTAGTGATTTATTAATAATTTTTTATTCGGCAATTTTACGGAGACAGATATTTGAGGGTGTTTCTGTGGTACCACTGGTTTTTTAACCACTAATTTATGGCTGAAAAGTCAGCTAATGAATCAGCAAACATAAATAACTATTGAGCTAACAATATTTTGGCATAATTGTGGAGCAAAAATTAGCAAACAATAATTTTTTCAATAGGAATATTAAAGACAAATAGAATAAAAAAAGATTACTCACCTTAGCTGTGAAGAAACTTTTGTTAAATCCAAGGATGGCCTAAAAACGAATAAATAGTCCCACATTTTTTGGCAAAACTTTGCAACCCTTCAAACTGTAGTACATAAAATGATTAGACAGTTATTTCAACTTTATTTATATTTGTAGCACTAAAACGGTAAGAAAATAGCACTTTTCTGATCTATATACACCGAACACACTTTTTATTTCAGATAAATATCGAAGCTTCACTGCATTTCAGAATAAAACTTAATGAAACTTACTCGAACAAGAATTGACAACAAGGTAGGTCAAATCTACACGACGTATTTTGAAGCGAGGCCTGTTGAACACGATGAATTTTCACTTATTTATTGGAGCAGTAATTATTGGATTATTGATCGATTCAGAAAACATTTAGGCTTTATTCAACTAAAATTAGCACACAAATACAGAAATATAAATATCACAGAACTTTATACTGATATTAATTTTTTAAAACAAAAGCAATGAATTAAACTGAAGTGTTACATATTGTATCACAATTTCATTAAAATATCAATCAAAAAATCATGATACAGTTACTGATTAATATTTAAATTATCATAAATCATATTCATATTCTGAAAATTTCCTCAAACTATTTTCTAAAGCTGAGCTTACACTGGGGAATGAATTTTCAGAATATGAAGATCTAATTATGATAATTAATTAATTGTTATTTTTTTCAAAAAGCGACTTTATTGTCAAATACAATGAGCCATACATAAATTTTTTTGTTCAAATGCTGTGCCCCCTCCACTAACTTTAAAAGTATTTTTCCAATGGCAGCTTACATTACACAGATAGTTTTGAAGCATTTTTAAATGAACAAATAATGATCTACATTATTACATTGATTATTTTACATTCTAATTACTGAATTATATACAAATTGAGACGTTTGACGTTTTAAAATTAAAATAGTTTGACTTTAAAGTGGTTGTTTCAATTGATATATTTGGAAAAAAATAAACAAATTTTGTTTTACTACTCATAATTGGTTGAACAATTATTCTACGCTATTTGTATGAATACAGCAATTTTTGATATTTTACATTTAATCGTTAAATACACAAAATTTTTTTCAAAGGTACATTTAAAAAAAATCAACAATGGAGCTTATTCCCTAAAAATTTATTTCTTTCCAAGAAAGTTTAGAGTTGAACTGTGTTCAACATTCAATTATTAAGAAATGTGTGCTTGTAGCAGCCATTTTTTTTACAAAAAAAATGTTTTGAATAATTTTTTCATGATCAAACTGCTTGCTCATTCCTCTACTTTCTAGAAAATAATCATCCTTGTTCCAAGAAAACGTATTTTGGGAGAACCAACTGTTCAAACTTTCAATATGTACTACCAATTTCAACCTAAAAACTTATGAGGCATAAATTTCTTGACTAACTTCAAAGTGAACAATTCAACAATTGTTGCCTAACCTACAAATAAAATTTCAAGATATTTGGTGGAATAGTGCAGAATTACAAATAATTTTTGAGACGTTAAAATTTGCAAATAGTGTGTAAAAAAAAATTGCAGGAAAGAATTCACTCCAAATATCTTTCTAATGAGAATAAAAGTTTGCTGGCAGCTGTTTTGTCGATATTTTAGGATTTTTTTACAGTTTTTTATACCAGAATAAATAGTGGTCACCATCTTCTATTAACAGACCATCAACACCTGCAAATAAAGACAGTGAATCAATAATGATAGCACTACAGCAAACAAGCAGTAAAAGTTTGATTTACTGCTGAAAACACTAAGCTATCTTGCCTTCTACCTGCATGAAAGCAATACAAGTATACAAGGCCTATAACTGCATGAAAGCAGTACAAGTGTACTGCATGAAAACAGTTAATGAGTGAATCAATTATATTTGCGCTACACCATTAAAGCAGTAAAAGTTCAGAGTAGGGTAACCTAGCTACAGCATGCAAGCAATAAAAATCTAGTTTACTTCAGTAAACATTAAACTGCCTTGCCTTATAACTGCATGAAAGCAGTACAAGCTAGTATACCTACAGCATGCAATCAGTAAAAGTTTGATTGACTGCTACAAACACTTAGCTGCCTTGCCTCATAATTGCATGAAAGCAGTACAAGTATACAGGGCTTATAACTGCATGAGAACAGTAAATAAGTAAATCAATTATAATAGCATTACAGTATTGGAGTAGTGAAAAGTCAGGGAAGACTAGTCTACCTGCAGCATGCAAGCAGTAAAAGTGTGATTTATTGTGGTAAACACTGAACTGCCTTGCCTTCAAACTGCATGAAAGCAGTACAAGTCTACTGCATGAAAGTAATAAAAGCATAAAGCATTGTATGCAAGCATAACTAGCTTTCTTTCTGCATGAAAGCAGCACAAGAATTCAGTCTCATTATCGTATAAAACAGTATAAGTATGGGACAGCCTAGCATATCTATTCAAAAATAATTGACGGCAGATAATCTGCCTCATCACTGGGCAAGCAGTGCAAATGCAAGCAGTTTATGTCGTGCTTGCGTTAAAGCAGTACAGGTTTGACATAGACTAATTAGTGAAATTAAAAGTAGTAACCGATACATAGTTCACCTTATTACTGGTCACAAAATTTGATTCATAAATCATTGTGAATAAGAACAGTCTATTTGCATTAAAGTATGAAAGCAGTACAAGTATTAAACAAACTAGTCTGTAGTATAAGTATGTCTACCCTACAACAATTTGAAAACCGTATAAGTGTGAGAAAAAACCGTTTTATCTATTCCATGGAAACATTAAAAGCGTAAATTGCATGAAAGCAGTAAAAGTAAGGAAATTGAACTCCTAGATTGCATGGATGCAGTATAAGTATAGAAAATTAGGTCCTCCTTGCAAGAAATCAGTACAAATGTGAAAATTGATGTTTTTCATTGCATGTAAGCAGTACAAATATAAAAACTGAACTATAAAATTGCATGAGAGTAGTGACAGTATGAAAGCAGTATATAAATACATGAAAGCAGTACAAATATGCAAAATTTAGTCCTTTCATCGCATGAAAGCATTAAAAGTATCAAAACTTGAGCCTCTTAATTGCATAAAAGCGGTAAAAGTACAAAAAAGAGTAGTGAGAAAGCAATCCATTGCATAAAAGCAGTACAAGTTCATTAACTTCATGTTCTTTATCGCATGAAAGCAGTATAAGTATACAAACTTGAACTATTATATGAAGTATAATGAAAGTAGTACAAGTATCAAAGCAGTGCATAAAAGTAGTACAAGTATAGAAAATTGAGCTTTTTATTGCACGAAAGCAGTACAAGTATATAAAATTCAGATTTTTGTCGCATGAAAGCAGTACAAGTATAAAAAATTGGATCTATTTGTCGCATGGAAATATTCCAAGTAGTAAGTAATCAATTCATTGCACTGAAGCAGTATACAAGTGCATAAAAGCAGTACGAATAAAAATTGAGGCTCTCCGTCACATGCAACCAATACAAGTAAAGAAAATTGAACTATTCCATGCATGAAAGTAGTACATGTATTAAAGCAGTAATAAGTGCATAAAAATAGTACAAATACAAAAAAATGAGCCTTTTATTGTTAGTAAGAGTAGGATAAGTATAAAAAATTAAGCTTGTTTATTGCATGAAAGCAGTACAAGTATGAAAAATAGCAGTGCTCTGTCTCATAAGAGTTATCTAACAAGCAAGTAGTCAATCTATTGCAATGAAGTAGTAAATAAGTGCATGAAAGCAGTACATATAAAAAATAAGGGCTCTTCATTGCATAGAAGCAGTACAAGTATAAAAAATTGAACTTTTTCATTGAATGAAAGTAGTTCAACTATTAAAGCAGGACATAAATACAACAAAATAGTACAAGTATGAAAAATTGAGCGTTTTATTGCATGAAAGCAGTACAAGTATACAAAATTGAGCTTTTATATCGCATGAAAGCAGTACAAGTATGGGAAATTGAGGCTCTCTGTTGCATAAAAATACTTCTTGTAAAAAGGAGTCAATTCGTTGCACTGAAGTGCATGAAAACAGTAAAAATAAAACAGTGAAGCTCTTTATTCAGCTAGTTCCTTGAATGAAAGTAGTACAGGTATGGAAGTGGTAATAAGTGCATAAAAATAGTACAAACACAAAAAAATGAGCCTTTCATTGTACAAGAGCAGTACAAGTATATCAAATTAAGCTTCTTCATTGCATGAAAACAGTACAAGTATGGAAAATAGTAGCGCTCTGTCTCATAAAAGTTATCTAACAAGCAAGTAGTCAATCTATTGCACTGAAGTGGTAAATAAGTGCATAAACGCAGTATATATGAAAAATAAAGACTCTTCATTGCATAGAAGCAGTACAAGTATAAAAAATTTGAACTTTCTCATTGAATGACAGTATTTAAGCAGTACATAAGTACAACAAAATAGTACAAGTATAAAAAATTGAACGTTTTATTGCATGAAAGCAGTACAAGTATACGAAATTAAGCTTTTATATCGCATGAAAGCAGTACAAGTATGGGAAATTGAGGCTCTCTGTTGCATGAAAATACTTCTAGTAAAAAAAAGTCAATTCGTTGCACTGAAGCAGTACACAAGTGCATAAAAGCAGTACAAATAAATGGTGGAGCTCTTCTTTGCATGAAAGCAGTACAAGTATGGAAAATTGAGCTTTTTCATTGAAATAAAGTAGTACAAATATGGAAGCAATACATAAGTGCATGGAAGTAGTGCAAGTGTGGAAAATTATGTTTTTCGTCGCATGAAAGCAGTACAAGTACAAAAATAAAGCTTATCGTATGAAAGCAATACAAGTATGAAAAATTAAAGTTCTCTGTCGCATAAGGGTAGTCCTAGTAGCAAGTAGTCAATTTGTTGCACTCAAGCAGTACACTCGTGCATGAAAACAGTACAAATAAAAAAGTTAAGCTCTTCATTGCATGAAAGCAGTACAAGTATACAAAATTGAGCTTTTTATTGGATGAAAACAGTACAAAAATGCATGAAAGCAGTAAAAGCACGTGAAAAAATGACTTACCAACGGGAGCAACAAGTTGATTAGCTGGTGGATTCGCAGGGTCCGGAATTTCCGGTAAACGGTACAACAGCCAGTAATGATAGCCCATTGGTTCTTCTTTATGTCCAGCCAATGTATGTACGTAATGTCCATTGGGCCATTCGCTCGCCTGCAAAATTAGCAAATGAATATTCTATTAATTAGAAATAAGAAAGCTTACCTGGAAGACAAAATGCGAGTCCATATCGGCTGCCATTTGCATAATTGAGAAGAATGAGATGTTGCGGGGTGCGGTGACGATTACAGTGTAGTTTTCAGTAATATTACTGCCTACCCAAAGGGTATAAGTAACTGTGACGTTTCGGGCGTCTGTTTCGTTGCCGTGGGATGCTGCGAATTTTGGTACGCCATCTAATTCCACTAAAAATTAGATAGATACATTAGTAGGTTGGTTAGTTACGTTTTGCATGAATTTACCATGATTATCCATCCCTACATCGACTTCCTGTCCGCAGTCGAGTTCCCTAACCGCCCCCAGGCCTTTCACCCCTAAGGCAAGTACAGCATCAGCCGTTGCAGCTACGGAACCAAATCCGCCATCTTGTCCTTGGCGTGCAAGGACCCACAAAAGCGCAGCAGTTCGGTTCCAATAGTCATGCAACTCTGGGGCGTCTTGTAGCGCCTGCATCGCTAGCGCCGTGGCGTGGGCACTGCCGAAACTACCATCCGGAAGTTGCTGGCGGGCGAGGCCAATGGATGGGCGACGCACAAAATGGTGGAGGTTTCGGTGACGGTGGTCTTTGACTATGCAGCGGAGGGCGAGGATCACCATGGCGACGGTGTCTACACCAATCAAACATTAATTTAGCTTAAAGTTATGACTAACGAAACTTGTACTTACCAATATTGTGGTCATTAGCAGCATTGGCAATATCTAGTAGTCTTCTAATTTGCCGCTTCCGGACATGCGCAGAGGCTGAACAAGCAGCCAGAGTACTAAAAGCAAAATCATAATCTCGGGGGGGCTCATGGTGCTGAACAGCCCCCACAAGATCATGTCCATGGAACTGACGAGGATCCTGACATAAAGAATTCAATGCCAGGGTGTATTCTGCTAGCCTAGGGGCACTAACAGGCGCCTCGTGATGACTAAAAAAAAAATTGTTATTGCAGAACGAGCCTACATGTTTAAAACTTACCGCCACAAAAGTATAACAATCTCCACCTCCATTTGTTTGGCCGACAGCTGCGCTTCAAGCACATTTCCCTCTTCCGGAGTTCCGGAGTTACTTCCGGCATTAATAGTGACGCCAGCGCCGCTCAGTTGCAGCGCTAGAGTTACAAGCGGAGTATCGTTCCGCCAGCCCCAATCAGGAGAGCGCTGGGCTGACAACCAAGCCTGCGCACGCTCCAAAGCGGAATCGACACTGTCGCTCAGCGCGGGAAGATTTGAATCGGTTGTTGAGGCGGAGAGCGATGTAGAAGAGGAAATCGTTGACGTTGAAGTCAATGGGGAAGAATAAGAGGATTTTAAGAGCGGGGATGCTAAAATGAACGCGCCAAATTAGATTTTTTTGTCAACTGAGATAAATAATTAATTATTGACTAATCCAGCGATTCAAAAAATTTAAAACTGTCAGAACTGACTGAGGAAGGATGTCGAAATAATAAAAAGGAGACAGAATGACGTCATTGTTTTTCTGTACACATTAATGATGTTCAAAACTTGAAATCATAAAAGATATAATAGTACAATTTGTCCTCACAAGATAGATAATTAATTTCTGACTGAACCAGCGATTCAAAAAGTTTTAAAGTGTGAGTGCTGACTGAGAGAGGATGTAAAGATGATATACTAAAAACAGAATGACGTCACTGTTTTCCGTATCACAATTACAATGCTCAAAACTCAGAATCCTCTTGAATAACAATTTAATAATTTTTGACTGAATCAGAGACTATAAAAATTTGAAATTGTAGGTACTGACTGAGGAAGGATGTATAAATAATATACTGAAGATTGAATAGCATAATCGTTTCCTCTACACAATTATAGTGTTCAAAATTCAGAATAATAAGTCTCTTCTAAGATAAATTATTTATTTCTGGCTAAATCAGTGATTCAATATATTTCAAATTGTTAGTGCTGACTAAGGGAGCATTTAAAAATAATATACCGAAGACAGAATTACGTCATCGTTCTCCTGAATACAATTATAGTGTTCAAAACTCAAAATAAATAATTCAAAAAATTCAAGATGAATAATTAATTCTTGACTAAATCAGCGATTCAAAAAATTTGAAACTGTGTGTGCTGACTAAGGGAGGATGCAGAAATATTAAAAAAAAAAAACAGAATGACGTCATTGATTTTCTGTGCACAATAATAGTGTTCAAAACTTGAAATCATAATAGATATAAGACAATCTGTCCTCTCAAAATAAAAAATTAATTTCTGACTGAACCAGCGATTCAAAAAATTAGAAGCTATGAGGGCTGATTGAGGGAGGGTGTAGAAATAATATACTGTCGATAAAATGACGATACTGTTTTCTTCCACATAATTATAGTATTCAAAACTCAAAATATTATTTGAAATAATAACTATCCTCTTGAATAAATAATTAATTCAGTACTAAACCAGCGATTCAAAAAATTTGAAACTGTGTGTACTGACTGAGGGAGGATGTAAAAATAATAAAAAGGAAACAAAATGACGTCATCGTTTTTCTGTACACAATAATAATATTCAAAACTTGAAATCATAATAAATATCTGTCTCTCTTATGATAAATAATGAATTCCTGACTAAACCAGCGATTCAAAAAATTTAAAACTGTCTGTGCTCACTGAGGGAGGATGCAGAAATAATAAAACAGAGACAGAATGACGTCATCGTTTTTCTGTGCACAATAATAGTGTTCAAAACTTGAAATCATATTAGATATAATAGTACAATCTATCCTCTCAAGATGAATAATAAGTTTTTGACTGAAACAGCGATTCAAAAAATTTGAATCTATGAAGGCTGATTGAGGGAGGATGTAGAAATAATATACTGAAGACAGAATGACGTTACTTTTTACTTTCACATAATTATAGTGTTCAAAACTCAAAATAAATAATTCAATATACTCAAGATGAATAATTCTTGACTAAATCAGCGATTTAAAGAATTTAAAACTGTGTGTGCTGACTAAGGAAGTATGAAGAAATATTGAAAAAAAAATCAGAATGACGTCATCGTTTTTCTGTGCGCAATAATAGTGTTCAAAACTTGATATCATAATATGTATAAGACAATCTATCCTCTTAAAATAAATAATTAATTTCTGACTAAACCAGCGATTTAAAAAATTAGAAGCTATGCAGGCTGATTGAGGGAGGGTATAGAAATAATATACTGAAGACAGAATGACGTCACTTTTTTCTTTCACATAATTATAGTGTTCATAACTCAAAATATTATTAGAAATAAGAACTGTCCTCTTGAATAAATAATTAATTCCTGACTATACCAGCGATTCAAAAAATTTAAAACTGTGTGTGTTTACTGAGGGATGTTGGAGAAATGATAAAAAAAACAGAATGACGTAATCGTTTTCCTTTGCACAATAATAGTTTTAAAAACTTGAAATCATTATAAATATAATAAGATAATCTGTCCTCTCAAAATGAATAATTAATTCATTACTAAACCAGCGATTCAAAACATTTGAAACTGTGAGTGCTGACTGAGAGAGGGTGTAGAAATAATATACTGAAGACAGAATGACGTCATCGTTTTCCTGAATACAATTATAATGTTCGAAACTCAAAATTATAATGAAATCACTTCTCTTGAAATAAATAATTAATTCCTGACTAAACCAGCGATTCAAAAAATTTAAAACTGTTTGTGCTGATTAAGGGAGTATGTAAAAATAATAACACAGAAACATAATGACGTCATCGTTTTTCTACTCTTAATAATAATGTCCAAAACTCAAAATATTAATAGATATAATTGTACAATTTATCCTTTTAAGATAAATAATTAATTTCTGACTGAACCAGCGATTCAAAAAATTAGAAGCTATGAGGACTGATTGAGGGAGGAGGTAGAAATAATATACTGTCGACAGAATGACGTTACTTTTTTCTTTCACGTAATTATAATGTTCAAAACTCAAAATATTATTAGAAGTAAGAACTGTCCTCTTGAATAAATAATTAATTCCTGACTATACCAGCGATTCAAAAAATTTAAAACTGTGTGTGTTTACTGAGGGATGTTGGAGAAATGATAAAAAAAACAGAATGACGTCATCGTTTTTCTTTGCACAATAATAGTTTTAAAAACTTGAAATCATAATAAATATAATAAGATAATCTGTCCTCTCAAAATAAATAATTAATTCATTACTAAACCAGCGATTCAAAAAATTTGAAACTGTAAGTGCTGACTGAGAGAGGTGGTAGAAATAATATACTGAAGACAGAATGACGTCATCGTTTTCCTGAATACAATTATAGTGTTCGAAGCTCAAAATAATAATGCAATCTCTCCTCTCAAAATAAATAATTAATTCCTGACTAAACCTGCAGCTCAAAAAATTTAAAATTGTGTGTGCTGACTAAAGGAGGATGTAAAAATAATAAGACAGAAACATAATGACGTCATCGTTTTTCTGCACACAATAATAGTGTCCAAAACTTAAAATCTTAATAGATATAATTGTACAATTTGTCCTCTTAAGATGAATTATTAATTCCCAACTGGACCAGTGATTCAAAAAATTTAAAACTGTGAGTGCTGACTGAGGGAGGACGTAAAAATAATATACTAAAAACAGAATGACGTCACCGTATTCTTTCTTGCAATTACACTGCTTAAAACTAAGATATCTATTATGATTTCAAGTTTTGAGCACTATATTTGTGTGCAGAAAAAAGATTACGTCATTCTGCCTCCTTTTTATTATTTCTACATCCTCCCTTAGTCAGTACACACAGTTTCAAATTTTTTGAATCGCTGATTTAGTCAGGAATTAATCATTTATTTAAGAGGACAGTTATTATTTCCAACAACAGAGGATTTGAGCACTGTAATTGTGAAAAGGAAGATAGTGACGTCATTTTGTTTTCAGTATATTATTTCTACATCCTCTCTCAGTCAGCCCTCATAGCTTCAAATTTTTTGAATTGCTGGTTTAGTCAGAAATTGATCATTTATCTTTAGAGAACAGATTGTACTGTTATATCTATTATGATTTCAAGTTTTGAACATTATTATTGTCTGCCGAAAAACGATGACGTCATTCTGTTTCTTTTTTATTAGTTCTACACCCTCCCTCAGTCAGCACACACAGTATTAAATTTTTTAAATCGCTGGTTTAGTCAGGAATTAATTATTTATCTTGAGAGAGACAGATATTTATTATGATCTCAAGTTTTGAACGCTATAATTGTGTGCAGAAAAGAGATTACGTCATTCTGTCTGCTTTTTATTATTTCTTCATCCTCCCTGAGTCAGTACACACAGTTTTAAATTTTTTGAATCGCTGGCTTAGTTAGGAATTAATTATTTATTTATGAGGACAGTTATTATTTCCAATGATATTTTGAGTTTTGAACACTATAATTATGTGGAAGAAAAAAGTAACGTCATTCTGTCTTTAGTATATTATTTCTACATCCTCCCTCAATCAGCCCTCATAGCTTCAAATTTTTTGAATCGCTGGTTCAGTCAGAAATCAATTATTTATCTTAAGAGGACAGATTGTACTATTATATCTATTATGATTTCAAGTTTTGAACACTATTATCGTGTGCAAAAAAACGATGACGTCTTCTGTTTTTTTTTTTTTAATATTTCTACATCCTCCCTCAGTCAGTACACACAGTTATAAATTATTTGAATCGCTGGTTCAGTCAGAAATTAATTATTTATTTTGAGAGGACAGATTGTTTTATTATATCTATTATGATTTCAAGTTTTGAACACTATTATTGTGCACAGAGAAACAATGACGTCATTCTGTTTTATTTTTAATTATTTCTGCATCCTCCCTCAGTCAGCACACACAGTTTTAATTTTTTTGAATCGCTAGTTTAGTCAAGAATCAATTATTTATCTTGACTTTATTGGATTATTTATTTTGAGTTTTGAACACTATAATTGTATTTGGGAGAACGATGACGTCATTCTGTCTTCGGTATATTATTTTTAAATGCTCCCTCAGTCAGCACTAACAATTTAAAATATTTTGAATCGCTGATTTAGTCAGGAATAAATAATTTACCGTAAGAGGACAGACTATTTATTATAATTATTATGATTTTAAATTTTGAACACTATAATTGTGTAGAGGAAAGCGATTATGTTATTCTGTCTTTAGTATATCAGTTTTACATCCTCCCTTAATCAGTACTCACAATTTCAAATTTTTTGTATTACTGATTTAGTCAATAATTAATAAATTGTTATCTAAGAGTCAGCACTCACAGTTTTGAAAGTTCCCCACAAAATTTTTGATATATGCGTCCGTTTAGCCAAAAATAAATATATTAACTTTTCATGATTCCAAACAAGATACGTGGTGCCACCTCTGTAGCGAAACGTCAACTAATAGCTGGACTTTGCTAAATGTTTATTTAAAATGTTTGAATACCGATATCTCAAAAACAAAGACCACAATCAGAAAAATGTTTCAAATAAACTCATATTATTTTTTGAAATAATGTTGAGTGTTTCCTATACATTTTTACGATTAGGGTTCCGGTTTCATAGATAATCATTAATTCATAAAATTAATAACAACTTTGGAACTGCAAGTCGCATTGAAAAAAAAAAATTATCACACAATATTTAGTTGCAAAAATAAATATGACTTAATTTGAGACATTTTTTAATTTGGGCTATAGTTGGGCCAAAAAAAATAGTAACGCAAATACCTAATTATTTTGAAACAAGTGCAGTACTGCAAAATTTAATAATATTTATCTGATAGACAACTAAAAACTCAAATTAAAAGTATTCTACAAAATTTTTGATACAAGCAGCCGTTTAGCCATAAATAAATATATTAACATTTCATAATTCCAAACGAGTTACGTGGTGCCACCTCTGTACCGGAACGTCAACCAACAACTGGTTAAATGAAAAATCATCATTCATTAATAAAATTAATTTTTAAATTTCACTATCGGTAAAAATTCAAATTAAAACAAATATTCATAATTGTTATTGATTGTAACAGATTATTGTGGAACAGATTTGCTGAATTCTGCGTAATTTTTGTTGTACAAACAAATGAATGTGACATACTTCTGCTGTATCACTGTTTATGTGCGTTAATTTACACCACAGCATAAAAAATATTAAAATAGTTTCAGGATACTTACCAGTTTCCTCACTTATACAAAATGGTATTAATGCCATTAGGGGGACCCAAATTATTAACATTTTGAAAAGTATCCGTTGTTAGCTGTCCTAAAAATAATTTAAGTTACTTTTAACAGAAAAAATATTTTATGAATCAATTTACAATGTTTTAAGCGTGAAATTGATTCAAAAAGTATTTAAAAATGTTTATTTGTTGAGATTACCTCAATTAAAGCCCCAACAAATTCAAATATCCTTCTAACACTTTGTGTGACTAAGAACAGCCAGACAAAATTATTGATTATATATTTATTGCAGTCTTCTTTGTCTTACACAGTTATTTTCACAAACAGTTCACGTTTTATTCAATCAAAAATGTTTTACAGTTCAAAAAACTTTATTTGCAAACGGATATTCTTGTTAATATTACTTTATTTTAATTTTAACTGAGTAGGTCGAAATTTCACGGATAGGCAATCTCTTGACAGAGCTGCTAGTTGTAAAATCAACTTATAGATAACATATTACCAACATAAAAATTGGAACATTAATTTTATTAAATTAAATATTAATAAAACAATCTGTGTTTTATTATTTGAAATATTACTGATATTATTATTTAAAATTTGTTTTATTGGTGTACGATTATAAAGTTGGTAGCCCGACTGTCACTTGTTTTGTTACATAATCAAGATGCCGCATTTAAGAATCGAAACTAATTTACCTAAGCATCAAATACCTGAAGGGTTTGCTCAAAAAACATGTGCTATTATTGCAAAAACATTGGGGAAACCTTTAAATGTAAGTAACAAATGAAGGTTAAAATTGTTTTGATTGTTTATTGTTTTTAGTACTGTGTTGTGACTGATGTGGATATGTCCATGGGCGGAACAAATGATGATTGTGCCCAAGTAACTTTGATGAGTATTGGACAGTTGGGGAAAGAAAAGAATAACGCGCATTCAGCTGTTTTGTTTGAACATATTAATAAAGAACTTGGAATTCCGCTAGATAAGTATGTTTTTTAAATACCCCTTAAAGCCGCCATCTTGAATGATTATTTAATTGTTATAGAATGTACATTACCTTCTATGATGCCCCAGCTTCTGATGTGGGCTTCAATGGAACTACTTTCCACTACATTTTTGGTGGGAAATAATTTTTTCAATAATTTAAAGAAAATAAAGTATTAAATCAGGATTGGAATAAATATATTTTAATAAAATCTTTTGTATTTATTTAAAACAACAAATATATTCACAGTAAATCACAAAGAAAAACCACTCGCAAATAGTTAAAGCTTCCTTTTTTTATAAAAAATATAAAATATTGCTCAGAAAATTATTTCTGATATTTATTTACAATTAAAAATTATTCCACAACTTCGTTCTTTAAGTTTCAACCGAAGATTCGCCAACATCGTCATCCCATTTTAATTTTTCCTCGTAAAAATCAAAAACTTGTTTTGAATATCTAGAATTAGCCTCCAGGGCAGGAATAAGATCCAATTCGTCTGTATCCTGCCATTTCATCAAAAAAATAAGCCCTTCTGATGAATTTAAAGCCCCTATTATAGCACTAGGTTTAAGTTCGCGGTAATCCCCCGAACGATTGCCCAATTTTTTCCGCATTTTTTTCAATACCATATCTGACATGGAAAGTAACCTATCTGGCGATTCATTTATGTCCCACATTAAGCGCCTTTGGAGGAAATCTATTGCCAACATGGGACATCTTTGGTAAGCTAACACAGAAGGAAGTAGATCTATTTTTTTACTTTTGGTTTGGACGATGAAGGCAAGATCGCCGTTGTGTTCTGTAGCACCGAGAATTTTGTCTGGGCGTCGAAGAAAATCTTCTATTAAACCTTTGCAGTGAAGATTCTCTTCTGGTTCCCAAGTATTATATTCGTCGCTATAACCTTTAAAAAATAAACGATTTACATCAATTATTTAAAAAAACACGTCAGTCCTAAATGACTGTTTACGATTCTTATCTACAGCCTACATATTTGATAAGAATACTGCAGCAATGATACTTTACTGATAAAATAATATTAAAAAATAATAACCTTTCCACTTCAATAAATAATAAGTTTTTCCGTCAACTATTTTTCTGTCCAACACAATTTCCACATCATAAACATCATCAGATTCATCTTCTTTCATTTTTCTATTCATTTTTTAATAAATCACAACACTACAACACTAAAATTAACAATTTTACTCTTTTCTGACGTGCTTTACAAACGTCAAACTCTTCCCACTGAACGCATGCGCACGGGCAAGTACACTCAGAATGAAAAATCATCTTTTTTAAATCGAAAATATTAAACTAGAATTTTAATGTTTCACCGTTTTTATATATTAAGCACATTTGAAAACACGTAACAGATTTATATTTCATATTTAGATACGCTATTTATAATTATTTTAATTTATTGCCATAAGGTTCAAAATCGCTTGAAATAGGTCATTGAAGATACCCCGGACAGACTAGCTAATGACAGTAAATAATTGTAGCAAGATTGAGCTATAATTCACAATGGGCAAAGCATAAGAAGTACATAACATAATTCTTATAAAAATGCGTGTTCACAATGAGCATAGCATAAGCAAAGCATAAAAATTATTTCATAGGGATATTGCGGCCTGAGTTGGTTATAAAATATAGGTACTTTTAGTTTTTAGTATCTGTCACAATTTAAATCACTTGTCCTAAACAACGCTCTGCTTTATTTTTGTTTTTATTCGATTATTTTATCAAAACAGCTTTTTTAACAGATTTTCTCAAATTTTATATTTGAAAATATTTTTAATTGCTTTTGGTTTTTATATTAAAGCTCTTAATTTACGGCACTACTTTTGTCTCTGCACATGTTTGCAATTAAATGTCTTTTTTGGAAGACGAAATTCGTTTAGTATTGTTATTAAAACAAAGATTATAAATATTTCTTACCACAAAAACAAGTATATTTACATTCATTTGACGCACTTACTGTCTGTGTCTGTAAAACTATATTGGACATGCGCATTAAGAAAATATATGCGTAAGAAATACGTAAAGATGAGATGATTTTAACTTTCTTATGCAGCTGTTATGCACTACGTAAGCATAAAAAATACGTAAGATCATTGTGAACAAGGCCATTAGAATTGCACATATTCAACTTTATGTCTTATGTATTTCTTATGTACTTCTTATGCCCATTGTGAATTAGGACTGAGACTAGCGCGACGGCAAAAGTTATAACTAAATCTTATACAACTTTACATGCTTTAATTGCCAGCCCCTACTGTCATATATATCAATGGGTGCGAGTAATTACACAAAAAATGGATAAATTTGTATTGTAATCCATTTTGAAATGAATTAATTTAATTTAAGATCCTAAAATCGGCCATAAATAGTTTATTTATTTGGTACAATTTTAACAGATGGCACCACTAGCAATTATCTAGTCAGTGGTACCAAAACAATGTTTTTACTTGTACAAAGTAACCTCCAAATCTGAAAACCTGTCAAACATTTTACATTGAAATCTTTTATTAAGGACTAGTCTAAAGTCTAGTTGTGCACCTCGCATTATGATTGCAATCGTCTGCACCGAAAGTGCACTTTACTTGAATCTTTTTTTGAATTTTTTGCATGTTGAAATTCAGTATTTGAAATTTTTGTAGCATCCTAATGATTACCTTTTATTTTTGTATCAATCGACTGAACCGGAAATGCACTTTATATAACAGGGTTTTCGAATTTCTTGCATAAATTTAAAACAATCAGCCGTAGGATATTGAAATTTCGTATTAATGGCTTGTATAACATCTAGTTGTATACTTCGCATTATGATTGCAATCGTCTGAACCGGAAACCTTTTTCGAATTTTTCGCATAAATCCAAAATGATTAGCCGTAGGATGTTGAAATTCAGCATTTAAAATTTTTGTACCATCCTAATGGTCAGAGGCGTCTCAAGCGGGGGTGCAAGGGGTCCTTGAAGGCGGCAGTTGGGCCCCGAACATAATTCTTCAAAAATAAAACCAATTTCTTTAACAAAATATTTTATTAGAGCTAATCCACAATGAACAATCCACAATCCATAATTTGCCATTCTATTTTGGATTGGGATTAAAATTGTGGATTTTGGATCAGGAATTGTGGGTTTTGAATTGGGATTGTGGATTTTGGATTGGGATTGGGTTTCTGGATTTTGGATTTTGAATTAGGATTGGGATTGTGGATTGTGGATTTTGGATTGGGATTAAAATTGTGGGTTGTGAATTGGGATTGGGATTAAAATTGTGTATTTTGGATTGGGATTGTGATTGTGGATTTTTAATTGGGATTGAGATTAAAATTGTGGACTAGGACTCAAATTGTGAATTGTGGATTGCGATTAAAATTGTGAATTGTGGATTGGGATTTAAATCTATAAAAAAGAAAAGTACGATGAAGAGCGGCAGGCAGGAGGGACGCAATTTATATATCTTTGGACCCCGGCGGTAAGTAGGCTAGAGCCGCCTCTGGATATAGATAAATAAATATTCAAATATAATTTGTGAATCATTTTTTACAATATATTGAGTTCTTGAAATATAATTTTAAAATTTTCTATTTTTATTAAAATGCAGTACCAAACTCAGAGATAATTGTTTCGATTGTTTCAGCTTGTCTGATGTGTGACGTATCTCTTTTTAACTCATTGTAGCTATACTGTATTAATATTTGAATTTGTTATTTGAATAATAGCAATTTATAGTTGTTTATAATAATATTAATATAATATTTAATGAATATTTAGCAATATTTCTGCACTAAAAAAACTGCTTCCATTTTTGTTCTTCAAATTCTGTTTTATTATTTTTTATAATGTTTAAACAATTATTATTAATAATAATTTATTGTATTTACAACAATTTTACAACATTTCAAATTATTTTATTTGAATATTTTTAAATTTTTATTTTAAAGATTCTTTTTCAATTATTTCGTCGAAGCAAGTTAATTCAATCAAGTACTAATTGATGGTTACAACACGTTAGAACTTCGGTTTGATTTTTGATAATACTAGTTCCTTTTAGCATATCTATCTCTTTTTAACACATTAAAAAACGTAGTATACTTCTTAACTCGTATAATTTATTTCTGAAGCTTGTTGTTTCGTTTCGGATGGTTCACTGCTGTCCTGGCTTTCGTACAAGCTGCATTTGCGTCGTCTTTGCTCTCGTAAACTGCGTTTAAATACTATTTTAACAGTGCTCTGTGGTATATTTGGGGTTGTGAATTTTGCTTATTAACGTAGAGATCAAAATTTTGTGTATTTAAATATGTAAATTGGGGTGAATTTGTTCCGCATTGCGTGTCCGTTAGGGGCACGTATTTGCGATGTTAGTCTTTGCTTTTACTATGTAATAAATAAATAAAATGTCTTGGTTTTTTTGCAAAGGCCTGTAATGAAAGGTCCAACGTGGGAATCGGTGCACACGTAGGTACCGCTACGAGAGGCACCCCCCCTGATGAACACCACCGCGTGGGGTTGCAATGAGTTCTAGGGCGAACGAGCGATCTAATTAGGGAGTAACGGCATACTCTCGATATGTACCTATCGGAAGTCGGAAAATATGGTAACTGGCGGGGGTCCTTGATTAAGTTCAAGAAACGACATTAGCTGAGACCGATACTTAAGGTTACCATATCGCGTAATTAGGCGGTATCGCGGGCCTCGGAATATGCATTGGCCACGTATTCAAACAACGTATTTTTTTTTTGCAAACGACGAGCACACCGGTGCTTGGGTGTCTGAGCGCTCAGGCACTCATTGGGGTAGTAAAGTAGAGTCAATATCAGTAGCATAATATATCTGAGCACTTTTAAAATAAAATCGCGAAGTAGTATGGCAGCAGTCACCCTCGCGTAACTAGCTCTTCGAACAAAAAATTAATTAGATAAGCGCGCAACAAACAAACCAACACACAAAACACGTTTGAATGTTGAACGAATGTTGAATGTATGCAACTAATCAAAAAAAGTTCCCTTTCAGCTTCTTCATTTCATCATTACCACCTCCAACAAATCAAGAAAAGGACGTAAGTTGACTAATAAACTTTGCTTTTCAGGTTCTAATCTATTTTTCTTTCAGCTATTTTGTATTGCTTTTTCGCAAATTCCTAATTAATTTGTATTTTTTCAGATCATTTGCTGAGGATGAGCCCAGCTGATGAGGTGGACAACGAGGGAATGGACATCGAGGGAGAAGCTGAGGATGAGCCCAGCAGCCAAAATCAACTCTCAATATTTGTTTTGTTGAATGTGATTCAACAAAATTTGTTTTAAGTTTCTGTTTCAGGTCGCCGGCCGTAGATCTTCATAACATCACCGCATCATCAGCTAGGTAATATAATATTACTCATTATGTAACAATTTTTAACTACTACTAAACACGTAAATTATTTATCTTCAATTTATTAATTTATTTGTATTTTTTATATTTTTAGATCATCCAGCAGCGGAACCAGAGTCCAGCAGCAGAATCAGACCGCAGAAGCAGAATAAGAGCCCAGCAGCAAACCAGAGCCCAGCAGTAAGATCAGAGCCCAGCAGCAAAATTAGAGCGCAGCAACAAAATCAGAGCCCAGCAGCAGAACCAAAGCCCAGCAGCAGCAGAACAAAATCTCAACAGCCGTCAAAGAAATCTTCCAGCAGCAGCAGAACCTGAGCCCAATAATCTTCCAAGAAGTCCTTCAGCAGCAGCAGAACCAGAGCCCAGCAGCCGCCCAAGAAGTCCTCCAGTAACCGCAGCAGATCAACACATCAGTAGCAACTGTTCCAGGCCCCAATGCAACTCAACTTTAAAGAAGTCAACTGATTAATTTTGTCCGCCGCTTGCAAAGTTCAAGTGAGTTCAATTTCTTTTTAAATCTACCGACTTGTAATAATTATTTTGTTGTTTCAGTTGCAGCGAGTGAAGAAGCCACTTCTCTGGTCTAGGTTTCGCTGGGGTTTTCCTAGGCCCAAAGGGAGAATTCCCGGAGAAGAGTTCGTCTCTTTCCCCTTAGTCATTGCCTGGGGACGAACAAGGTTTACAATGCAACAGCATTGCGGACAAGACTTCCAACAACACAACAGCATCGAGTAATCAACAATTAATTTTCGAACCTTTGTACCCTTTCCTAGTTCCCAAAATAAAATCATTTCCACAAAATTTATAGTCTTTTTATTTCTAAAACCCGTTTTTATTGTTTCCAGGAGTAGTTAATAAATGTATTGTTAAATAGTTTTTAGAATAAATTAAATTCATCAATAACTTGTGTTTTATTTTAAAGTGAATACAAAGTTCAGAAACTTATTTTTACTATTTTAATCATTCAAAAATATCAAAATAAGTTATTCAAAAGTCTCTGCAATAAATAAACATGCTAAATAGTCGCTATTTTTCTATTTAAAAAATTTAGTTCAAAAACGTGCTAGGTGCTGCCATCTCTGACTATCTAACCAAACTAGTGCCTATTCAAAAATGTGTTTATTTTCAACGTACGAGCTTTTATACACTATTTTTGATCAAAATATACTCTTTATTAAATTAGAACAAGTATAAATATTAGTTTAAATTATTATTTAACTAGTGAGTCAAGATTTATTCCGATAAACACAATGCCGGCAAGCGACGCGTCGATCGCCGGTTAAATCTGACAGCCCTGATATTTCCCGGTAAAGAGATAGGAAATAAAATAACTGTTATTGATTTGCTACCAAATATATTTTGATATAAATTTTGATCCATAAAATCAGAAAATGAAGAAATTTATTCAAATTTGTCAACAGTTTTCCAAATATAAGCCCTTTAATACAAATTGATTTAAAAATTTGCGGTTATCTGTTGAGCTGATAAAAATATATTTCAACTGCAAATTTGTCCACTCCTATAAAATAGTTGTTTTATTATAAATAACCACCCGTTTTAGCAAGATCCACCATAAAAACTTTTAAGATAAATAAAAAATGTGTCTGTACCGCAATTAAAGACGTGTAATACATTAAGGGTTGAATTGGTTTCATAATAAATTGCAATAAATGAGCTTCCTACTAACGTTTGTTTCATCATTGTAAGTTATTGCTACATTTAACCCCCTATATTTACAAGGGTTGGGATATTAGCATAACATATGACATTCAAATCAACGTTTATTACATTATTCTACGATTTTTATTTCAGGAGATACAAGCTTTCAAAGTCGTTGCATCATTCAACCCCTTATACAACTTACCCCCTGTACTATCAGGGTTAAAAGATCAAGGGTTTAAATAAGCTTTCTATCATTCTTTGGTTCATTACTATACGGTCAGAGGAGTGCACGGCACCCGGGCGCCATGTCCATGAAAGCGGCAGTTGGGCCCCGAACATAATTCTTTAAAAATAAGACCAATTTCTTCAACAAAATATTTCATTAGAGCTAATCCACAATCAACAATCCATAATCCACCATTCTATTTTGGATTGGGATTAAAATTGTGGATTTTGGATCAAGAATTGTGGATTTTCGATTTGGGCTGTAGATTTTGGATTGGGATTGGGTTTCTGGATTTTGGATTTTGGATTGGGATTGGGTTTCTGATTTTGGATTGGGATTGGGTTTCTGGATTTTGGATTGGGATTGGGTTTCTGGATTTTGGATTTTGGATTGGGATTGGGTTTCTGGATTTTGGATTGGGATTGGGATTGGGATTGTGGAATTTTTATTGGGATTGGGATCGTGGATTTTCGATTGAGATTGGGATTGTGGATTTTGGGATTGGGAATGGGTTTCTGGATTTTGGATTGGGATTGGGATTGGGATTTTGGATTCTTTATTGGGATTGGGATTGTGGATTTCTTATTTAGATTGGGATAGTGGATTTTCGATTGGAATTGGGGTTGTAGATTTTGGATTGGAATTGGGTTTCTGAATTTTGGATTGGAATTGGGATTGAGATTGTTGATTTTGGATTGGGATTGGGTTTCTGGATTTTGGATTGGGATTGGGATTGTGGATTTTTTATTGGAATTGTGGATTTTCGATTGAGATTGGGGTTGTGGATTTTGGGATTGGGATTGGGTTTCTGGATTTTGGATTTTTTTTTGGGATTGGGATTGTGGATTTTTGATTGGAATTGGGATGATAGTGGATTTTCGATTAGGATTGGGGTTGTGGATTTTGGATTGGAATTAGATTTCTGGATTTTGGATTGGAATTGGAATTGGGATTGGGGATTTTTGATTGGGATTGAGGTTGAAAAATTTTGGATTGGGATTGAAATTGTGGATTGTGATTGAAATTGTAGATTGAGATTAAATTGTGGATTGTGGATTGGGATTGAAATTTTGAACTGGGAATCAAATTGTGGATTGAAATCTATAAAAAAGAGAAGTACGATGAAGAAGGGGAGGGTGGAGGAGGGCGAAATTTATATATCTTTGCAGCCCGGCGGTAAGTAGGCTAGAGCCGCCTCTGGTAATGGTTATCTTTTATTTCTGTACCAATCGGCTGAACCGGAAATTCACTTTATATAACAGGTTTTTCGAACTTCTCGCATAGATTTAAAACCATCAGCCGTAGAATATTGAAATTTCATATTAACGGCTCATATAACATCTAGTTGTATACTTCGCATTATGATTGCGATCGGCTGAACCGTAAGTCAGCAAAAAACTATTGAATGTACATTTTACCAATTTAATTTTAAAAAATTGACAAAAATAACAAAAACACTCCTCCGTGACAATGTTTGCACATTGCCGTGACCAGGATTCGAACCTGGGTTACTACGGCCACAACGTAGGGTCCTAACCACTAGACGATCACGGCTATTGGAGATGCGTAATAACTTACCACAAATTGTGTTCTAGTTTGACACAATAATAAGTGAAGCGCGGTTTCCCAACTTCCAATTTAATAATTTCAGTCAACTTTCAGTCGCCATATGTTGAAAATGTAGTAATTTATATTTAATAACAAAATAATTGGCATTATATTTATAATATTTATTTGTGGAACGCTAAAGACAAGCCCGGCTAGCTCAGTCGGTAGAGCATGAGACTCTTAATCTCAGGGTCGTGGGTTCGAGCCCCACGTTGGGCGCACTTTTTGCCACAAAAATATAAAACAAGAATATTGCTTATTAGCATTGATAGCCTAGACTTATTATTAGCATTGATTGATCAATGAAGTAAACGGAAATAAATGTGACGAGACAAAAAGTAATCATCTAAGGCCCCGGGGGGATTCGAACCCCCGATCTCCTGTTTACTAGACAGGCGCTTTAACCAACTAAGCCACGGCGCCGTTGCCAAGACTGCCATATGTGTCGTACATAATGAAAATTTATAAATGAAAGTAAAGCGCGCCAAATTCAAATATGTACCAAAAAGTTCATAATGCAATAAAAATCGATTTAAAATTCAATAATATTTTTATTTAAAATACAATTTAAGACTTAAATTATAACAAATATAAACAAAGTATAAATAACAGTCTTGTAAAACGTCAAAAATTAACAACTTTAAAATATTCTCAAGCCGGCCCATGCTTAAAACTAATTTATTTATTACAAAAGACACCATAAATATTAAAACAAGTCTAAAAAAATTGTAAAAAGTTTATTCGAGCCCAACATAAACCGGATCTCCCAATTTAACTTTCCCTGAGACTCGCATTCCTAGATTGACACCCATTACTGGGCATTCGCCCACATTTGGGCGTAAAGTAGGATCGTAGATCTGACGATATCTGCAATAAATTAATAATTAATAAAATAGAATTTTGAAACTTGAAAAATAAACCAAAATTAAAACTTACTCTTTTAATGTTTTTAAAGGTTCAAATCTTTTGTTTTTTATACCCGTTTCTGGGTCTACAGTAATAGAATTACATCTAAAATAAAGAAAATTAAAAAGAAACTAAAAGTAATGACCAATGAATTTTGAATGAAGAAATTAAATAATTAAGTTGTTAGTATTATACCTAATACTGGGCTTGACATTTTGAAAAACGGCCGTTTTTCCTATTTTAATATAGTTCCAATTGTCTTCTTCGTAAGGTTGACTGCCTTTTATCACAAAATTCGGTCTAAAATGTTGCGGTGTGACCGGTTCTTCAATTCTAGTGTTTAATTCGGCGACAGAGCTTTCGCAAATTAAATTAAAGTGCGTTGTATCGTGCAACGCACCCTAAACAAATAAAAATATGTAAATAATTAATAATTGACCTTTGGAGTAACTTACGCTGTCAGATTTACATAACCGAGTAAAAACTTTGTTATTTTTTCGGATATCTCTTGTAGTTTTGTTATAAGGGTAATAAACAAGTCTTAAACCAGTATCTTCACTTAATAAAAATCGGGAAAACCATTTGGCGACTTCTTCGCCGCAATCTACAGTCGGAACTTTCTCTCCTTAAATTAAAACAATTAATTGTCAATTGTTTTAAGCGTTAAAATCTTACCCCAAACTGTGGCTTTAATAGTTCCTTTATTTTCTAAATGCTGGATATCTAAAATATGATCCATCATTCCGGGGGCAGTCAAAATTAATAGATTTTCGTTAACGACGGGCATAACTTTCACTAGCCTTGGTTGCTGCCGTCCGGTAATAAACTGCCCTTCTAAATCGATTACCATGAATCGTCTAAAACTCCCAAAATCAATTTCTATTCCATAAAAACAATTTTGACTTACCTATCTCTCAAAGTTCCCTTCCGAAGGCCTAAATGATCACAATCAAATTCATTTTCGCGTACCACACCACAAGATTTAACCGGAAAGCACATCAAATCGCTCAATTCCCCAACTTTTCTCCATTTAGGGGGCACAAAATGCGTTTTTCTGTACCAAATTGTTACGCCTATTACTGCAACGCCTATCCCTGCACTTACACCCAAAAGAAAGAACCTGGATTCGCCTGAAAATTAATTCACAATAGTACAAATTTTAATTGATTGATTTGTACTTACCTAAATGAGCAAACATTTCTCTTGCAGTATTCATTTTGAGCACTCACAACGTATTAAAATAAGTAAAAAACTTGGATCATTATAATTTTTTATTTAATGTAATCAGGAATGTATCAGCGAAAGTACACATGATATTAATACTTTTTCTTGATTTATTTATGTATAACGGGACAATTAATTTTAAATTTGACAGCTGTGTCCAACAAAAATGTTGCCATCATGTATTTCTGATGTATTTAATGACAGTTCATATAATTATGAGTAAAATAATTGACTAAAATAATTTTTATGCATTTTATCTATAATTAAGGGACTGGATAATAGTAATAATAAATTTATTTGTAATATTGTGCCACGATTTAATAATTTCACTATACAATATAAAATATACAGTTGGCAACATTGCGTGGAGTATATACGCACAGATGTGCCATTATTATTTTAGAAAATGATGCGCGGCAGTGCCACCTATCAACCACAAGCTGAAACTTCATTTATTTGACCTTAATTTGTATACTCTATGGGTAAATTCTGTACGTAGTGTCAAAAATTTAATTTTGCATTCTCACGGTGACTGATTCGTATATTTAACTAATAAAAACCATATAATAACTTTAAAATCAATTAAAATTTAATTCAAAATGAGTTCTATCGGGACAGGAGTGAGTATTTATGCTATAAAATCAATTTAAATCAAATTTTCCTAACCTATTTTACCAAAAATTTCAGTACGATTTATCAGCTTCGCAATTTTCGCCTGATGGTCGCGTGTTCCAAGTGGAATATGCCGTAAAGGCAGTTGAAAATAGCGGTACAGTAATAGCGTTACGGGGAAAAGATTGTGTTGTGTTTGCTGTTGAAAAATTGGTTACTTCTAAATTGTACGAAGCAGGTGCCAATAAGAGGATCCACAACATCGATAAACACATAGGAATGGTGAGATTTCTCCTATTGTAATGCTAATATTCTAATAATCTAATTTTAGGCCGTATCCGGTTTAATATCAGACGCCCGACAAATCGTGGACATTGCTCGAAAAGAAGCCTCAAATTACAGAAACCAATACGGCGTTAGCGTCCCGCTGAAGTATTTAAGTGATCGTGTTAGTATGTACATGCATGCGTACACTCTTTACAGCGCTGTGAGGCCCTACGGTTGTAGCGTAGTTCTTAGTGCTTATGAAGCGGATGGTCCGGTTATGTACATGATTGATCCTTCTGGAGTTAGTTACGTAAGTTAACCACAAAATAATTTAAAACAAATTTAAGGATTTGATTTTGTAGGGGTATTATGGATGTGCTGTTGGAAAAGCGAAACAAGCCGCAAAAACGGAAATTGAGAAGCTGAAATTGGCGAATATGTCCACCAAAGATTTGGTTAAGGAGGCTGCTAGAATGTAGGTATTTTTACAACAACTCAATTGTTTAAATTTGAAAAAAAAATGGCACTTAAATTGCAATTTATGAGGTTAACACTTACCAAAATGTTTGGGAGGCGCTACAGAGGCTAAAATACATTTTTTATAGCAGGACAGCAGTTTTGACACTTGGAATTATGGTTGATGTATGACGTCGTGCCATTCAATTGTTTAAATTGTCAAAATGTCATTTTGATAACAATTTATTGATCACCTAAAGATCTAATTACTTTTGGAACGGTTTAAACTGCCTAAATAATTAATTTTTCATAACAGAACAGCCGTTTTGACACTTGGAATTATGGTTGATGTATGACGCCTTGTCATTCAATTGTTTAAACTGTCAAAATGTTATTTTAATTGGGTTAAAACTCACTTAAAAGTTACATTACGTTTAAAGCACTTCAAACTGTCTTAAAAATTAATTTTTGATAACAGAACAGTCGTTTTGACACATGGAATTATGGTTGATGTATGACGCCTTGTCATTCAATTGTTCAAACTGTCAAAATGTTATTTTAATAACAATTTATTGGGTTAAAACTCATCTAAAGGTCTAATTACTTTTGGAATAGTTCAAACTGTCTAAATAATTAATTTTCTATAACAGAACAACAGTTTTGGCACTTGATGTATTACGCAATGTTATTCAATTGTTTAAACTGTCAAAATGTTTTTTTTAATAACAATTTATTGGGTTAAAACTCACGTGAAAGTTAAATTACGTTTGAAACATTTCAAACTGTCTTAAAAAATTATTTTTGATAACAGAACAGCAGTTTTGAAATTTGGAATTATGATTGATGTATGACGCCATACCATTCAATTGTTTGAACTGTCAAAATGTTTTTTTAATAACAATTTATTGGGTTAAAACTCACCTAAAGGTCTAATTACTTTCGGAACAGTTCAAAGTGTCTAAATAAACAATTTTCTATAACAGAACAACAGTTTTGGCACTTGGAATTATGGTTGATGTATTACGCCATGTTATTCAATTGTTCAAACTGTCAAAATGTTTTTTTTTAATAACAATTTATTGAATTAAAACTCACCTGAAAGTAAAATTACGTTTGAAGCACTTCAAACTGTCTAAAAATATAATTCTTGTTCACAGAACAACAGTTTTGACATCTGAAATTATGGTTGATGTGTGGCGCCATGCCATTCAATTGTTTAAACTGTCAAAATGTTATTTCAATAATAATTTATTAGGTCAAAACTCACTTAAAGGTTAAATTACGTTTGAAACACTTCAAACTGTCTAAATAATTATTTTCTCATAACAGAACAGAAGTTTTGACACTTAAAATTATGGTTGATGTTTTACGCCATGTTATTCAATTGTTTAAACTGTCAAAATGATATTTTTATAACAATTTATTGGGTTAAAAATCACCTGTAAGTTAAATTACGTTTGAAACACTTCAAACTGTCTGAATTATTTATTTTTCAAAACAAAACAGCAGTTTTGACACTTGACATTATGGTTGATGAATGACGCCGTGCTATTCATTTGTTTAAACTGTCAAAATGTTTTTTTAATAACAATTTATTGAGTTAAAACTCACCTTAAGGTTGAATTACATTTAAAACACTTCAAACTGTCTAAATAATTATTTTTTCATAACAGAACAGCAGTTTGGACACTTGGTATTATAGTTGATGTATGACGTCATGCCATTCAATTGTTTAAACTGTCAAAATGTTATTTCAATAACAATTTATTGGGTTAAAACTCACCTGAAAGTTCAATTAAGTTTGTAACACATTAAACAGTATGAATAATTAATTTTGCATAACAGAATTGCAGTTTTGACACTTGAAATTATGGTTAATGTATGACGCCTTCTATTCAATTGTTTAAACTGTCAAAATGTTTTTTTCAATAATAATTTATTGGGTTAAAACTCACCTGAAAGGTAAATTTCGTTTCAAACACTTCAAACTGTCTAAATAATTAATTTTCTATAACAGAGCAGCAGTTTTGGCACTTGGAATTCTGGTTGATGTATGACGCCTTGTTAATCAATTGTTCAAACTGTCAAAATGTTATTTTAATAACAATTTATTGGTTTAAAACTCATCTGAAAGTTAAATTACGTTTGAAACACTTCAAAATGTCTAAATAATTAATTTTTCATAACAGAACAGCAGTTTTGACTCTTGAAATTATGGTTGATGTATGACGCAATGCCATTCAATTGTTTGTACTGTCAAAATGCTATTTTAATAAAATTTATTTGGTTAAATCTCAACTTAAGGTTAAATTACGTTGGAAACACTTCAAACTGTCTAAATAATTAATTTTTGTCAACAGAGCAGCAGTTTTGACACTTGAAATTATAGTTGATGTATTACGCCATGCCATTCAATTGTTTAAACTGTCAAAATGTTTTTTTAATTAAAATTTATTGGGTTAAAACTCACCTGAAAGTTAAACTACATTTAAAACACTTCAAACTGTCTTAAAAAATTATTTTTGATAACAGAACAGCAGTTTTGACACTTGAAATTATGGTTGATGTATGACGCCTTGTTATTCAGTTGTTTAAATTGTCAAAATGTTCAAATTACGGCTAAAATACTCCAAATTGTCAATAATTTATGATCTTTTTGCTACAAATAAGTTTGTTTTGGTTTGTGACGTTCAAAAATATTTTTTTTTTTCAGAGTTTATTTGGTCCATGACGAATTAAAAGACAAGAATTTCGAGCTGGAGTTGTCTTGGGTAGGCGCAGAATCGAAAGGCATACATGAACGCGTACCAGACAGTGTTTTCGCGGAAGCAGAAAAAAGTGCGAAACAGGCGATGGAAGCTGACTCGGATTCTGATACTGAAGACATGTAATCTTAAGGCACTATTATATTAAATGTAACTTACTTTTGCTAATAAATTACTTTTAAATATTATAAAAAGTATTTTATTGGTTTTATGTACATATAAAAACTTAAAAGTATTATCATACGAAGTGTGGAAATCAAGAATCTTTTTGGGTGAAAATATTACATTAAAAACGATTCATTGTGCAATTGAACTGCGCTTTAAAAAATCAAAAAAATATTAATTCATAAATTATTTTTTGCAGTCAAGCTTATCAACCCTCAAATCTTGTTTCATTTATTTTAGACTATTTTTCTGTGTCTTTATTAGCAGGTACAGGCGAATTCTTCATAATATTTTCGATTGTTGTTACGTGCGAGCTAATTATGCAAATAGGCTCAATATTATTATTATTATTTTCCAGGGACCTAGGCAATTCTTTTTTGTATAATCTACGAGCAATAATTTGTAATATCACCATTTCTCCCAGCATTAAACAACTATAAATCACTGAAAATAATAAAAATACATCAAAAATCAATAAAACTCCTAGAAATGTTTTTACTTACAATTTCCGTAGACTAATGGGGTAACAGGCGGCTTACAAGGCAGAATTCCGGACCATACAACAGTTTTAGTAGCTAAACCTTGCAATTTCGCACAAAGTAGTACCATTTGAAGCACCATGAACTTAGCCATCATTGAATGATCTTTTAAAATGTCGCGCAGCATTTTAATTGTCATACTCATGCCCCAAATGCCACTAAATATTGACAGAACGATCAACGGTTGGACGTACATATAATTAACTTGATATAAACTCTAAAATAAATAAATATTAATAAATAAATTACCAGAAATTTAAATAAAAGTACTTCTCTTTCCGCCCACATTACCAACAGGGCCATGTACACCAAACCCTGAACGACAGGTAGCTGTAAAACTAGCAGCCTCAAAAATTTTACATTGTTTCTGAAACAAAATAATCACGTAATTATTATCCAAGCAATTGTAATTAGTATTGCAACTTGTAATAAAAGTGTACATTGCATATAAGCATGTTGCATGATAGCGCAACTTGGAAATAAAGGTCGTTTTAAAAGCATTTCACTTTCTTATAACACAACAAAATAAATAATAATAGAATTACATTTTCAATTTGGAATTATTGCCACAGGAGCTTTAATTTGAGACCAAACACGATATTACTTAAAAAAACAATTGACGAACGTTTGCATGTGATGTCCAAATATGAGTAATAATAATTAAAAAGTCTTAAATGTAGCTTATAAAGCAATTTGTTTACAGTTTTGTTGACTAAACAATAGACGAACGAATATAGGACAATATTTGACTAAAAATTCAAAATCCTCAGAAAATTTTACCCCAATTTACATTTTTTCCCGGTTTCCTACGATTAAAATTAAAATTGCAAGCGATATTACTAATGTAGCGTATATTCGTTATAAACGAGGTACAAATAAACAGCCCCAAAATTTCCAATTCATAAACAGTAATCCTTAATAAGTCAAATAAAATTTTCACCCCATTTTGTGTCCCCAAAAATAAAATTAATAATCATAATTATACATATATACCGAATATTCGTTATAAACGAGGTACTTTTCACAAAATGATAATTTCCAATTCATTAATAACTCAAATATAATTTTTATTCCATTTTATGGCACTACAAATAAAACAAATAATCATAAAAACGCATATACTAAATATTCGTTATAAACGAGGTACTTTTCACAAAATTTGAGGTAAAAATTGAATTCCTGAGAAAATTTCACCCCAGTTCACCCTTTTTCCCCGCTTTTCTACTACAAATAATTGATTTATAATTTTTTAAAATTCAAATTAAATTATTTTATGAAATAAGTAAAAATGCAATTTTTAGGAATTAATTTCAGTAATTCTGGGTAGGCTCCAGACAAAAAAGGGTACTATTCATAAAATATGAGTGGGGAAAAATAATTTTCCACCAAAAAAGTGCCCAAAAATCAGTTTTAAAATCAAAATAATGTATTTTGAAAAAAAGTGCGTTTCAAATTTTTCAGTATTTTTAGGCATGTTTATAAATCAATTAATATTTCTATTATTAGACATACGAACATTGTGAAAATTTGTATACCCGTATAAAAAGGTTCAGGGATTATAATTTTATTACAAATTTTTTGATTTAATACCCAGTTTTGGGTAAAAATAAATAAAAATTCAAAAAGTAATTATTGCTGAACTATGCATAATTAAATCAATTAATATCTCCATTATTAGACATACGAAAATTTGTATACCCGTATAAAAAGGTTCAGGGATTGAAATCATATTCCAAATTTTTTGTTTCACACCCAGTTTTGGGTAAAAATAAATAAAAATTCAAAAAGTAATTGCTGCTGAACTATGAATAATTAAATCAGGTTATATCTCCATTATTAGACATACCAAAATAGTGAAAATTTGTATACCCATTTAGAAAGGTTCAGGGATTATAATTATATTACAAATTTTTTTATTCCCATACCCAGTTTTGGGTAAAAATTGAATAAAAATTCAAAATAACTGAACTAAGCATCATTTAAAATTTTTTCACAGGATAAGCAACCATTCTGTTATAAAATTTTATACTTTACCACCCATTTTAGGGTATAAGCTATTTATTTAAATATCTCGTGAACTAAAGAAGATATTGACATGCGGTTTTCGATGTTATCATCAGAATTAATTGAACTTTTGTTATTATAATCAATTAGGTCAGTACATGACCTCCCGTTAGTTATTTTCTTAAAGCTGCTTCGAATTTTCTAGGAATATTTAATTACTGCTGCACTAGGCATGACTAAAATTTGAAATTTTTTTCACGGAACAAGCAACATGTAAACTTTTTACCATGGAACCCATTTTAGGGTATAAGCTATATTCCGTTTCAAATTAATAATTTCAGTATTCAGGGAACTTGAAAGTTCATAAATTAATTAATATCTCCATTATTAGACACACGAACATCGTGAAACTTGGTACACCCGTATAAAAAGATTCAGGGATGATAATTTTAGAATTAATTTTTTGATTGACATACCCAGTTTTGGGCAAAAAATTGAATAAAAATTCAAAAAGTATTTACCGCTGAACTAAGTATGACAAAAATATTTTTCAGGAAATAAGCAACCATTCAGTAATTAAATTTTATACCTTAACACCTACTTTAGGGTAGAAACTATTCATTTAAATATCTCGTGAACTACAGAAGATATTGACATGCGGTTTTCGATATTAGTATCAGAATGAATCAAACTTTTGTTATTATAATCAATTAGGTCAATACATGACCTTCCGTTACACAACCCAGTTTTGGGTGAAAACTGAATAAAAATTCAAGAGATAATTACTGCTAAGCTAAGCATGACTTAAATTTGATTTTTTTTTCACAGTAATTAAATTTTATACCTTACCACCCATTTTGGGGTAGAAACTATTTGTCTCAATATCTCGTGAGTTACAGAAGATATTGACATGCGGTTTTCGGTATTAGTATCAGAATGAATTAAACTTTTTTTTATTATAATTGATTTTGGTCAGTACATGACATTTGGGCGATTATTGCACCAAATTTTCAGGTTTTTTTAATTAATAAGTTTAATAGGGATTGGATTATTATTTTAGGGTACAGAACATGACCTCCCGTCAGTTTGTAAGTAAACAACAAGGACTAAAAGGCCTTTTTGAGTTATTATTTGTTATTTTTGTATCAACTTACTTATTGACTGTTAATTGGGGTAAACAGCAACAGGGATAGCAACAACAGGGCCCCGTTCTCATATCCAACAATTGCGGCTTGACTTTCCTGACTAATTCAGCTTCGCCCCCGCAATACGCCACAAAAAGACAGAACAGTTGGTACATTCCAGCCATAAAAATGCCTTGCGTGACTGCCTCGGCTAGGAGATTTGCTCGGGGGACGACAATGGCGCAGTAAGTTGCAACAGACACCACCTAAAAATTTCGAAAATATGTATAAATAAATAATAAATCACAAAACAAACGTCGACTTTAATTAATTCTACATTAAAATTCAAATTAAATTAATTATTTATCATTTTACAATTAACCGTCTGTACGGCCCTGAAAATACATTTTTAACACCTCAATTTTATAGTTTTCATTGAGGAATAATTTACAAACAACTGAAGGTATAGGACAAGGTAAAATAATTGTAGCATCTGCATAAAACATTTGAAAATATTGTTATTGCACCTTTCTGAACTGAATTTCGTAATTTATATTGCAAATATTTCCAGTGAGTTATTAATGTTTAAACCGTTAAATTCGAAAGTGCAATTTTTAAACCCATTTATTAATTATGCAACTTACAAGAATGAGAATTATTTGATGCAAAAATATTATTCAATTACTGGAACGGAAATTTTTATTTTATTTTATTTAAACTGAAATATGAGAATAATATATTACGCAGAATACCTGAAATAGTAACAAATGAGCGTCGAAAAAACAAAAGACTGTATAAAACAGACAAAACAAAAGAAAACAGTTCAAATTGCAATAAACTGCTCATTTTTTCAAGTTTTTAAGCCGGAAACAAAAATATTAGAAGAATATTTTGTTAAATACATAACGAATGAGCATCGAAATAAATAAAAGACTGTATGAAACAGTTGAAGTTATAATAAATGAACAAATGAGCCAAAAATTGCGTATTATGAAAAACAGTTGAAATTATAACAAATGAACATCGAAATGATCAACCAATTATGTGAAACAGTTGAAATTTCAATAAATCAACAGAAATTTCAGGAAAAACTGCGTGAGCAAGTTAAAATTAAAACAAATGAATATCAAAATAAACAAATAACTGTGTAAAACAGTTGAAATTGTATTGAATGAACAAATGAGCCGCAAATTGCATATTTTCGCAACTGGAAATGTTAAAATTGTAACAAATGAGCATCGAAATGAACAAAAAACTATGTAAAACAGTTAAAATTTCAATAAATGAACAATAAAAAGAAGAGAAAAACCAGCAAACTAAAAATTTTCAGAAAAAAATTGCGTAAAACAGTGAAAATTGTAAAGAATAAACAAATAATTGAGTAAAGCATTGAAATTATAATAAATGAGCTTCGAAATTAACAAACAAAGGAATGAAACAGTTGAAATTGCAATAAACTGAAGTTTTTTAAGCCAAAAAACTGAAATATTACATAAAATATCTGAAATAGTAACAAATGAACATCTAAATAAACAAAAGACTGTGTAAAACAGTTGAAATTTCGATAAATGAACAAAGAAGCAAGCAGACTAAAAAATTTTAGAGAAAAACTGCGTGAAACAGTTGCGGAAAAATATTCAAATTGTAAGATAAACAAGCAAATGTGTGAAACAGTCGAATTTGCAATAAAACCAAATTTTTGAAAGAATACTACGTAGAATACCTGAAATAGTAGCAAATGAGCATCGAAATAAACAAAAGACTGTAGAAAGCAGACAACAAAAAGAAATCAGTTTAAATTGCAATAAATAAGCCAAAAAAAAGAAAACAGTTCAAATTGCAAAAAATAAGCCAAAAAAACTGAATATTTTTAGATAAAATTGCATAAAACAGTTGAAATTATAACAAATGAACATGTAAATAAACAAAAGACTGTGTAAAAAAGTTGAAATTGCAATAAATGAACAATTCAAGCTTTTTAAGCCAGAAAGCAAAATTTTTGGAAGAATATTACGTAGAATAGTAGCAAATGAGCATCGGAATAAACAGAAGACTGTGTAAGATAGTTGAAATATCAATAAATGAACAAATAAGCCAGCAAACTGAAAAAAAATAGAGAAAACTGCGTAAAACAGTTGAAATTGTGAGGAACAAACGAACAACTTGGTAAAAAACTAAAATTGTAATAAATGAGCATCAAAATAAACAAGCAACTGTGTGAAATTTTAATGAATAAAGAACAAAATGAACAGATAAGCAAGAAAACTAAGAAATTTTAAGAAAAAATTGGATAAAACAGTTGAAATTGTGAAGAATATACAAACAATTGAGAAAAACAATTCAAATTGTAATAAATGAACATCAGAATAAACAAGTAACTGTATAAAACAGTTGAAATTGCAATAAACTTTATATTTTTTCAAGCTTTTTGGGCCAAAAAAAAACGTAGAATAACTGAAGCAGTAACAAATGAGCATCGTAATAAACAAAAGACTGTAGAAAACAGACAAAAAAAAGAAAACAGTTCAAATTGCAATAAATAAGCCAAAAAAAAAGAAAACAGTTCAAATTGCAATAAATAAGCCAAAAAAACTGAATATTTTCAGATAAAATTGCATAAAACAGTTGAAATTATAACAAATGAACATCTAAATAAACAAAAGACTGTGTAAAACAGTTGAAATTGCAATAAATGAACAATTCAAGCTTTTTAAGCCAGAAAGCAAAATTTTTGGAAGAATATTACGTAGAATAGTAACAAATGAGCATCGGAATAAACAGAAGACTGTGTAAAACAGTTGAAATTTCAATAAATGAACAAGTAAGCTAGCAAACTGAAAAAACTTGGAGAAAAACTGCGTAAAACAGTTGAAATTGTGAGGAACAAACAGCTTGGTAAAAAATTAAAATTGTAATAAATGAGCATCGAAATAAATGAGCAACTGTGTGAAATTTTACTAAAATAAACAACAAAATGAACAGATAAGCAAGTAAACTAAGAAATTTTAATAAAAAATTGGATAAAACAGTTGAAATTGTGAAGATTATACAAACAATTGAGAAAAACAATTCAAATTGTAATAAATGAACATCAGAATAAACAAGTAACTGTATAAAACAGTTGAAATTGCAATAAACTTTATATTTTTTCAAGCTTTTTGGGCCAAAAAAAAAAACGTAGAATACCTGAAATAGTAACAAATGAGCATCGTAATAAACAAAAGACTGTATAAAGCAGTTAAAATTGTAAAAAATTAACAGATGAACCAAAATATGCGTATTTTTCAAGCTTTTTGAGCCAGAAAACAAAATTTTTTGTTACAAATGAGCATCGAAATACTGAAAACGGTTCTAAAATTGATTTTTAAATATTGATTTATTAATTTGTAATAATTTATAAAGTAGAGCATTGCAATCCACTATAATTTTTACTTTATTATTCAAATGGCGATTTACCTTGCGTGCAGAATTCAATAACTTTCAGAATTCTTTATTACATAAAAGTACAGTCTAAACAATCCTTATTTCATTTGAAATAATGCCAAATAAGTATAAGACGGAAGATAAATACTTATTACTATTTTATTAAAAAAAAAAAGTACCGGGTAGACTCCAAGGACGAAAGCAGAATGTGTTTTAACCCTGGGTGGTGAATTTTTCATAATATATCGCAACGTATCGATGTATAAAATCAATATAAGAAGGACGGCTGCTCCTCCTAAGGTGAACAGGGACACACCGTATGCATTGATTGCTGAAACACATAGAAAAAAAATAATAACATAACTGAAAAAAAAAAATATATTTTACTAGGAGGTTAAAAAAATTTCTGAAAGCATACTTTTCATTCTTTACTGACGATATTTCGATTAGATAACTCAAAAATAAATTTTATCATTACAATCAAACTATTTATCTCGAAAATTATTTTACAAGGTGAATTTTTTGGCTGTCTCAATATTTAAATTAATTTAAATATTTTTTTAAATTATTTTTAACGCAACAGCAGTGCACAAAAAATCCTCAAAGTAAGTGAAAGTGTAGTCACACGAGTTACAAAGAGAAAGTCTTCAAAGATAAATAAAGTTTAATACCTAACATCTCTGTAATTCTTATATAAAGTCGGCCACTTTATGTAATTAAATAATTTGAGGTTTCTATTACACCATGCGAGTTCTTTGCTGTCGAACTTTTGAAATTCGTCTGCTTATCGCTAATAAAATACATTTAATTACAATTGGAGAACACGCAGCTAATTGTGAAATTGTTTTAAGAAAAACAATGTAAAATAGATTTGAAATACGTAATGGTTGTAATGAAATTGAGATGTTTTACAAGGAGTGCTATACTCATAAAATATTGATCTACTAAGAAATTTAAGGTAGCCACGCCTCTTTACTGCAGTATTTTATTATTCATAGCAATTTACTTAAAATCTTTAGACGTCCGGAAGTATATTTTTAAAATTAAAATATAGGAAATCGAATTTAACATTTGCAAAAATTGCGCAACACGATTTCAAAACAATTTTGCTAATATCCGTTTTCACCAACCAATTTATGTTAGTTTCAAACAATGAAAGCCATTTTGAAGCATTAAATTTCATTTCTATGTTTGAAACAAACAGAATTAATTTTAAGAGCCAGAAAACAAAGAATATTGCGTAAAACAATTGAAATTATAACAAATGAACATCGAAATAATCAAACAATTATTTGAAACAGTTGAAATTTCAATAAATAAACAAATGAGTTACTAAACTAAGAACTGTTAGGGAGAAACTGCGTAAAACAGTTGAAATAGTGAGGAATAAACAAACAAATGATTAAACAATAATAAATGAACATCGAAATAAACAAGCAACTGTGTGAAACAGTCGAAATCACAATTAACTGCGTATTTTTTCAAGCTTTTTTTGGAAGAATATTATGTAGAATTCCTGAAATAATAACAAATGAGCATCGAAATATTCAAGAGATTGTATAAAACAGTTAAAATTGTAATAAAGAACAAATGGGTCAGAAATTGCGTATTTTTTCAAGCTTTTTGAGCTAGAAAACAAAAATTTTCTACGTAGAATATCTGATATAGTAACAAATGGGCATCGAAATAAACAAAAGACTATATAAAACAGTTGAAATTGTAATAAATGAACAAAAAAATTACAATAAATAAATAATAGGTCAGAAAACTGAATAATTAAAAAAAAACAGCTGAAATTGCAATAAACTTTTTGGAAGAATATTACGTAGAATAATAACAAATGAGCATCAAAATGAACAAAAGAATTAATGAAACAGTTGGAATTCTAATAAATGAACAAATGAGCCTAAATCGCGTTTTTTCTAAAGATGTTTGAGCTAAAAACTAAACAGGAAATAGTTTAAATTGTAACAAATGAGAATCAGAATGTACAAACAATCATTTGAAACAGTTGAAATTTCAAAAAATTAACAAAATGAATAAATAAGCCAGCAAACTACGAAATTTGAAAGAAAAAACTGAGTGAAACAGTTGAATTAGTGAGGAATAAACAAGCAACTGAGTAAAACAATTTGAATTGCAATAAATGAACATCAAAATAAATTAACAATAGTGTGAAACAGTTCAAATTGCAATAAACTGCTCATTTTTTCAAGTTTTTAAGCCAGAAACAAAAATATTAGAAGAATATTTTGTTAAATACATAACAAATGAGCATCGAAATAAATAAAAGACTGCATGAAACAGTTGAAATTTTAATAAATAAACAAATGAGCCAAAAACCGCGTTTTCTTTCAATGTTTTTTTTTATTAGAGAATGCTGCATGAAACAGTTGAAATTGTAACAAATGAGCATCAAAATAAATAACCAACTATGTGAAACAGTTGAAATTTTAATAAATCAACAGAAATTTTAAGAAAAATTTAAAATTATAACAAATGAACATCAAAATAAACAAATAATAGTGTAAAACAGTTGAAATTGTAATGAATTGACAAATGAGCCAAAAATTGCATATTTTCGCAACTGGAAATGTTAAAATTGTAACAAATGAGCATCGAAATGAACAAAAAACTAGGTGAAACAGTTGAAATTTCAATAAATGAACAATAAAAAGAAAAGATAAGCCAGCAAACTAAAAATATTCAGGGAAAAATTACGAAAACAGTTTAAATTGTAAAGAATAAACAAACATCAGAGTAAAAAATTAAAATTATAAGAAATGAACATCGAAATAAACAAAAAACTGTATGAAACAGTTGAAATTGCAATAAACTGAAGCTTTTTAAGCCAGGAAACTAAAATATTATGTAGAATATCTGAAAAAGTAATAAATGAACATCGAAATAAACAAAAGACTGTGTAAAACAGTTGAAATTTCAATAAATGAACAAATAAGCCAGCAAATTAAAAAATTTCAGTGGAAAACTGTGTTAAACAATTGAAATTGTTAGGAATAAACAAACAACTTGGTTAAAAAATAAAATTGTAATAAATGAGCATCGAAATAAACAAGCAACTGGATGAAACAGTTGAAACTGCAATAAACTGCATAATTTTCGAGCTTTTTAAGCCAGAAATACATACAATACCTAAAATAATAACAAATGAGCATCGAAATAGACAAAATACTGAATAAAACAATTAAAATTGTAATAAATGAACGAATGAGCCAAAAATTGTTTATTTTGTCAAACTTTTTGAGCCTGAAAACAAAATTTTTGAAAGAATACTATTTCGAATTCATGAAATTGTAACAAATGAGCATCGAAATAAACAAAAGACTGTACAAAACAACTGGAATTGTAATAAATGGAAAATGAAAAACAAAAAACAGTTGATTGCAATGAATAAATAAATAAATTAGAAAACTGAATAATTTTTAGAAAAAAAATTAGCAAACAGAGCTGTGTGAATAAACAGTTAAAATTGCAATAAACAGGGAATTCTTTCAAGCTTTTTGAGCCAGAAAACAAAATTTATTGAAAAATACCTGAATTAGTAACAAATGAGCATCAAAATAAACAAAAGACTGTATAAAAAGCAAAACAAAAAGAAAAACAGTTCAAACTGCAATATGTAAGCCAAAAAAACTAAATATTTTTTAGAAAAAAATAGCATAAACAGTTGAAATTATAACAAATGAACATCTAAATAAACAAAAGACTGTGAAAGAAGAATATTTCGTTGAATACATAACAAATAAGCATCGAAATAAATAGAAGACTGTGTATAAAACAGTCGAGGTTGTAGCAAATGAACAAATGAGCCAAAAATTGCGGATTTTTTTAAGCTTTTGGAGCCAGAATACAAAATTGTAACAAATGAGTATCGAAATAAACAAATAACTATGTGAAACAGTTGAAATTTTAATAAATAAACAACAAAAACAACAAACATCAAGAAAAAATTGGGTAAAACAGTTGAAATTGTGAGGAATAAACAAAAGACTGAGTAAAACAATTTAAATTATGATAAATGAACATCAGAATAAACAAGTAACTGTGTAAAACAGTCGAAATTGCAATAAACTTTAGATTTTTTCAAGCTTTTTGGGCCAGAAAAAAAAACGTAGAATACCTGAAATAGTAACAAATGAGCATCGAAATGAACAAAAGACTGTATAAAACAGTCGAAATTGTAGTAAATGAACAAATGAGCCAACAATTGCATATTTTTCAAGCTTTTAGAGCCAGAATATAAAATTATTGAAAGAATCCGTGTAATTGTAACAAATGAGTATCGAAATAAACAAATTACTATGTGAAACAGTTGAAACTTTAAAAATAAACAACAAAATGAACAGTAAACTAAGAAATTTCAAGAAAATTGGGTTAAACAGTTGAAATTATGAGGAATAAACAAACAACTGAGTAAAACAATTCAAACAAATACCTGAAATAATAACAAATGAGCATCATAATAAACAAAAGATTGTATAAAGCAGCTAAAATTGTGGTAAATGAACAAATGAGCCAAAAATTGCGTATTTTTTCAAACTTTTAGAGCCAGAAAACAAAATTTTTGAAAGAATCCGTGAAATTGTAACAAATGAGCATCGAAATGAATAAAAAACTGTACAAAACAACTGAAATTGTAATAAATAAACCAAAAAAATTGAAAAAACAGTTGACATTGCAATTAATAAATAAATAAGCCAGAAAACTGGATAATTTTTAGAAAAAAAAAACAGTTGATATTGTGGAAATAAACAAATGAGCCTGGAAATTTTTTTTGAGAAAAATAAACATAAAACAGCTGTTATTGTGATAAAATATATAAATGACCAAAAAAGGGAATTACGTAAATTAGTTGTGAAAAATGAGCACAATAATAAACAAATTGTGATAAACAAATGAGCCAAGAAACTGAAAAATGCATAAATCAATTATGTAAAACAGCTGAAAGTGTTCAGAGTAAAAATATTTCAATCAATATGTTGCAGATTTTTATCTTGAAGCACCAAAGCGCTTACAACTAAAAAAATAAATAAAACTCACCAGAAAAATATTCCGGTAAGGACGGTATAAAATCTTGGGAACACAAACTTCCATTTTTATTAATTTTCCCCAATCTTGAGAGTCCAAAGGGCTTAACTTCCAGCGTCACCACCTCATAAAACGGTGCTTCACTATAGCTATTCATTTTTGCGTCAAATTTGATGATCACTGCACTCAAAACAAAAAATTTAACAACAACATTTTAGTGAGAAGCGCGGTTTAATTCTGCGCGGAAGAAAGTGATACCTTCTACTGACGCCAAGTTACGAGAACTTTCAATTCTGGTTACGGAGAATTACCCCACTTTACAAACATGTGATAGTATTGTATTGATATTTGCATAATAAATAATTCATAAATATTTAAAAACGATAATTAATATATTTTCGAACAAAATAATATTTGCAAATTCAGTTCTTAGATTTCGTAAAATTTTTCACTTTAGCGCAGCAACTTTTCCTGGACAAATCCAGAACCGGACTTGAATGCTCGCTTCCAGCAACATAATTATAAGAATAAGTACTTTTCGTCAATTCTCCTGACGCAACATTCGAACAATACGCACAATCACTTTTTTTTTCCTTATCAGTTTGCGTTTTCGAGTTTAAATATTTGGGGCATTTAATGTCAATCATTGTATGGCTCCTGTAGGTGTCATTTTCATCCCTGGAGGTGCATTTCCGGGGCGAACTCGAAGTACAAGTCACTGCGTACGTTGGTTGAGTTTCTTTTTCTAATGTTTTTTGCATTATGTTTGTGAAAATACTGCTGATGCTTCTGGGGGATGCGTCGGAATGGAGACGGACGTCGACGGTGTTGACGGTTCGGATTGAATGCGGGGAGCTGGAAAAAGGACGTTGGAAAGTAGGGGAAGCTCAAAATTAGTTAATAATAATTCTTTAATATCAATTCTGCAAACTAAAATTAAAACATTAAAATTTTTAAATAGTTTTCGCGCTTAAAATTCGTAAAATTTCCAACGGCAGTTTTATTTAAATTACAAGGAAGGATAGCGGTTGCTTAAATCGCCCGAATGGGCCCTAAATCTTTCATTAGCCACCTCGCGGCGCAATTGTTTAAGTTGTTGGCTGTAATCCAGCGCCTTTTCTTGAAAAACGTCTAGTTGTTGAGTTGTTACGGAGCTGAAAGCCACATTCCATCCAAAATTATCAACGTTATCAAATCAAAAAAGTTCTTACAGTTTCCCCTGCAGTTCTTCGACCATATTTTTCAGCCGCAAAGTTTCCGCCTGAAGATCTTGATTAATTAACCGCTGCTCGACTGTTTCTTGCCGACTTTGAGCCAATAAAGCCTCCAAAGATCCAATATTAGAATGCTCTTCTTGTAAAGTGTCTTGCAGTTTGTTTATTTCCACCTTCAGCCTGTCTTTTTCCCTTTCCATCTAATTTTTAGTAAAATAAACAATTAAAAGCGTGCTAATAATTAATAAAACATCAACACATCAAAATAAATGAAGTTCAAAAACAAGCAAGTGCACAATCAATTCAAACCAGACTTACATTGATATTAACAACTATTTTTAATATTTCGTCGTCGTCTAAACTCGATTCGTACTCATAGTCGCTCTATTACAAATATTTAAAACATTAACTCCCGCTGAAGCTTTAAATACTAAAAATACTTACATGACTTCTGTAATTATCTTTTTCCTGGATTTCGCCGACTAATTTGTCTTTTTGTCCGTTTAATTTGCAGACTAAATCTCGCATCGCGTCTAAATCATCCCCTACTTTATGATTTTCGGCTGCGTGTTGCTTTACTTGCGTTTCCAGGCAAGCTATTTGGCAGGACAATTTGGAAATCTAAAAAAAAATAATTATTTGTTGTAATTTTTTTATATATTACCGCTCAAGACAAATAAATTATTTTTAGGTGAATCTGAGCTTCTAGAAATATCAAATTTTTGGGTATGTAATTAGGAGGGATGTAAGTTTATGCAAACATAATACCAATCATCAATTGTAATTGGTGCACGAGCTACAGACTCAGCAATTGAATATTTAAATAAATATTTTGACACTTTACCGCTCAAAATAAATTATTAATTTTTGGGGAAACCAGAAGGCCCAAAAATTTCAAATTCAAAGTATGTACTCAAGAGGCATGTAAGTTTATGCAAACATAATACCAATTTCCAATTTTAATTGGTGCACGAGCTACAGAGTCAGCAATAATTGATTATTTCAATTTAAAGTTTTACATTTTACCACTCAAGACAAATTAATTATTTTTCGATAAACCAGACCTTCCAGAAGTTTCAAATTGACAATACGTACTCAGGAGGAATATAAGTTCGTGCAAATATAATATCAACCAGCAATTATAATTGGTGCACGAGCTACAGGCTCAAAAATAATTTATTTATTCCAATTTAAAATTTTACATTTTACCACTCAGAATAAATTAATTATTTTTGAATGAACCAGAACTTCCAGAAGTTCCAAATTGACAGTACGTACTCAGCAGGGATGTAAGTTTATGCAGATATAATGCAAATCTACAATTATAATTGGTGCACGAGCCACAGGCTCAGCAATAATTGATTATTTCAATTTAAAATTTTTCATTTTACTACTCAAGACAAATTATTTATTTTTTAATAATCCAGACCTTCCAAAACTGCCAAATTGAGAGTACGTACTCAGGAGGGATGTAAGTTTATGCAAATATAATATCAACCACCAATTATAACTGGTGCACGAGCTACAGACACAGAAATTTAATATTTAAATAAAAAATTTTGACATTTAACCGCTCAAGACAAATTAATTATTTTTGAGGAAACCAAAAATTTCAAGTTCACGGTGGATACTCAAGAGGCATGTAAGTTTATGCAAACATAATATCAATCTCCAATTATAATTGGTACACGAGCTACAGGTTCAGCAATAATTGATTATTTCATTCATCACTTAAGACAAATTAATTATTTTTGAATAAATCAGCCCTTCCAGAAGTTCTAAATTGACAGTACGTACTCAGGAGGGATGTAGGTTCATGTTAATATAATATGAATTCCGAATTATAATTGGTGCACGAACTATAGACTCAGCAATTGAATATTTAAATATAAATTTTTGACATTTTATCGCTCAGGACAAATTAATAATTTTTGAAAAAACCAGAACGCCCAAAAATTCCAAATGTACGGTATGTACTCAAAAGGCATGTAGGTTTATGCAAACATAATACCAATCTCTAATTGTAATTGCTGCACGAGCTACAGAGTCAGCAATAATTGATTATTTCAATTCAAAATTAAACATTTTACCGCTCAAGTTACATTAATTATTTTTGAATGAACCAGATCTTCAAAAGTTCCAAATTGACAGTAGAAACTTAGGAGGGATGTAAGTTCATGCAAATATAATATGAAACACAAATTATAATTAGTGCACGAGCTACAGACTCAGCAATTGAATATTTAAATATAAATTTTTGACATTTTACCGCTCAAGACAGATTTATAATTTTTGGGGGAAATAAAACACCCAAAAATTTCAAATTCACGGTATGTACTCAAAAAGCATGTAAGTTTATATAAACATAATACCAATCTTCAATTATAATTGGTGCACGAGCTACAAGCTCAGTAATAATAAATTATTTAAATTTTAAGTTTTATATTTTACCACTCCAGACAAATTAATTATTTTTGAATAAATCAGACCTTTCAAAACTTTCAAAGTGACAGTACTTACTCAGGATGGATATAAGTTCATGCAAATATAATATCAACCACCAATTATAATTGGTGCACGAGCTACAGGCTCAGCAAATGAATATTTCAATATAAATTTTTGACATTTTACCGCTCAAGACAAATTAATAATTTTTGGGGAAACCAGAAGGCCCGAAAATTTCAAATTCACGGTATGTACTCAAGAGGCATGTATGTTTATACAAACATGATATCAATCTTCAATAATAATTGGTGCACAAGCTACAGACTCAGCAATAATTCATTCATTCAATTTAAGATTTTACTTTTTACCGCTCCAAACAAATTAATTATTTTTGAGCAAACCAGACCTTTCAGAAGTTCCAAATTGACAGTACGTACTCAGGAGGCATGTTAGTTTATGCAAATATAATATCAACTTCGAATTATAATTGGTGCACGAGCTACAGGCTCAGCAATTGAATATTTCAATATAAATTTTTGACATTTAACCGCTCAAGACAAATTAATAATTTTTGGGGAAATCAGAAGGCCCAAAAATTTCAAATTCACGATATGTACACAAAAGGCATGTAAATTTATACAAACATGATATCAATCTTCAATTGTAATTGGTGCACAAGCTGCAGACTCAACAATAATTAATTCATTCAATCTAAGATTTTACTTTTTACCGCTCCAGATAAATTAATTATTTTTGAATAAACTAAACCTTCCAAGAGTTAAAAATTGACAGAACGTACTCAGGAGGGATGTGAGTTTATGCAAATATAATATCAACCACTAATTATAATTGGTGCACGAGCTACAGACTCAGTGATAATTAATTATTTCAATTCAATATTTTATATTTTACCGCTCAAGTCAAATTGATTATTTTTGAATTAACCAGACCTTCCAGAAGTTCCAAATTGACAATACGTACTCAGGAGGGATGTAAGTTTATGCAAACATAATGCAAATCTTCAATTGTAATTGGTGCACGAGCTATAGACTCAACAATAATTGATTATTTTAATTTAAAATTTCACATTTTACCACTCAAGATAAATTAGTCATTTTTGAATAAACCAGACCTTCCAGAAGTTCCAAATTGACAGTATGTACTCATAAGGGATGTAGATTTATACAAACATAATACCAATATCTAATTATGATTGCTGCACGAGCTACAGAGTCAGCAATAATTGATTATTTCTATTTAATTTTCCATTTTACCGCTCAAGAAGAATTAATTATTTTTGAATAAATTAGACCTTCCAAAAATTCCAAATTGACAGTACGTACTCAGGAGGGATGTAAGTTTATGCAAACATAATACCAATCTTCTATTATAATTAGTGCACGAGCTACAGACTCAACAATAATTGATTATTTCAATTTAAAATTTTACATTTTACCTCTCAAGTTAAATTAATTATTTTTGAATAAACCAGACCTTCCAGAAGTTCCAAATTGACAGTACGTATTCAGAAGGGATGTAAGTATATGCAAACATAATGCAAATCATCAATTATAATTGGTGCACGAGCCACAGGCTCAATAATAATTGATTATTTCAATTTAAAATATTACATTTTTTCGCTCAAGTTAAATTAATTATTTTTGAATGAACTAAACCTTCCAGAAGCTCCAAATTGACAGTACGTACTCAGGAGGGATGTAAGTTCATGCAAATATAATACCAATCATCAATTCTAATTGGTGCACGAGTAACAGGCTCAGCAATAATTGATTATTTCAATTCAAATTTTACATTTTACCGCTAAAGATAAATAAATAATTTTTGGGTAAACCAGAGCTTTCAGAAGTTTTAAATTGGCTGGTGTGTACTCAAGAGGCATGTAAGTTTACGCAAATTCAATACCAATTTTCAATTATAATTGGTGCACGAGCTACAGGCTCAACAATAATTGATTTATTACAATTTAAAATTTTACATTTTACCACTCAAAATAAATTAATTATTTTTGAATAAACCAGACCTTCCAGAAGTTCCAAATTGACAGTATGTACTTAAGAGGGATGAAGTTTCAAGCAGATTTAAGAACAGCCACCAATAGTAATTGGTGCACGAGCTGTAGTCTCAATTATTGAATATTCAAATTTTTACATCTACCGCTCAAAACAAATTAATTATTATTGCATAAACAGGAGCTTCCAAAAATTTCAAATTGTGAGTAAGGATATAAATTCATGCAGACATAATATCAACCATAAATTGTAATTGGTGCACGAGCTATAAATTCAATAATTAAATATTCCAATATAAATTTTTACATTTAACCGCTCAAGATAAATAAATTATTTTTGCATAAATCAGAGTATCCAAAAATTTTAAATTGTGGGTACGTATTCAGGAGGGATTTAAATTTATGCAAAAAAGTACCAACCATCAATTGTAATTGGTGCACGAGCTATAGACTCAGCAATTGATTATTTCAATTTAAAATTTTACATTTAACCGCTCAAGACAAATTAATTATTTTTGGGTAAACCAGAATGTCCAAAAATTTCAAATTGTGGGCACGTACTTCAGGAGGGATGTAAGTTTATGCAGACATAATATGAACAACCAATTGTAATTGGTGGTCGAGATATAGGCTCACGATTTTTTATTTTACCGCTTAAAATATTTTTTTCTGAGTTAACCAGTGAGTATTATTCACCTCTATTTCATAATCTTTATTTAGTACTGTAGCCTGTTCAACTTTAGTTTCCAAATCCTGGATGCGATCTTTGGCCGCCATAAGTTGATTCCTCAATTCAACTGCACTAGTTTCTAAACTATGGTTGCTTGTTTCTAGAATATTAGCTTCTTGGCTCAAAGATCTGAATTGGTCCAACATTTCGGCCCTTTCTGTTTCCTAAAACATTAATTAATAAAATATACTTCCCTTTAAGTAATTATTTTATGTACTTTTTTGCTGATGAGATCTTCAGCCCTTTTAACTTCGTAGACGTATTGTTGTAGCTGCGTTTTTAAGTCGTCTATTTCTCGGTGGGCCCTGTCTAGGTCCCCACAAGTGTTTCTATATTCAAATGTGGCTTTAGCTAAATCGTTTTGGAGGCGTCTAAAATAATTTCCTGTTATTAAAGTTGAATTTGATTGGATATTATTTTTTGTTACTTATTTTCTGTTGTGGCCTGGCATTGGCATTTCTTAGCCTCATCCAATTCTTTTCGCAAGCTGCACAGCTCCGTACAAGTGTTTTTTAATTTATATTCATTTGTAGCAGCTTCGTCTGTATATAAACTGCAACAAAAAATTAATAAATACATTACTGTATTGTAAGTTGCCTACTAATCCATTAAAATTATATTAATATTAATCCCAATATGTGAAATATTTCTTGAGTCACAATGATTCATTTCTTTTGCAATTGAGCCACTTTTCCCCACATTATGAAACAATTGGTGAGAATCTTGAAGTCTCACATCTTGTAATAAGTTGAAATTTGATTTTACGTCTAATAATAAGAATAGCTGAGAATGTGAGCAACAATGAACTACAAAATGATGAAACTAAATTAAAAGAATGGGGCACGAATAAGTGGGACGATATTTGCATGAAATTTTATTGAAAACAAAAGTGTACGAGACTTGCAAGAAAATTTCCCTCCTATTTTCATTATAATTTATCTATTTATTCAGTTATTAGTGAATAATGTACACCTGCGTGAAATTTGAACCCTCTTTATCTTAAATTACTGTATGCATTATTTCATGTCAAAGGCTAGCATTTTTTTTTTATTAACTTTCACTTTTACCGCTCAAGACAAATAAATTATTTTTGGGTAAACCAGAGATTCCAGAAATTCCAAATTGTGGATACGTACTCAAGAGGGATGTAAGTTTATGCAAACATAATACCAACCATCAATTGTAATTGGTGTACGAGCTACAGGTTCAGCAATTGATTATTTCAATTTGAAATTTTACATTTCACCGCTCAAAACAAATTAATTATTTTTGGGTAAGTCAGGGTTTCTAAAAATTCCAAATTGTGAATACGTACTCAGGAGGGATGTAAATTTATGCAGACATAATACAAACTATCAATTGTAATTGGTGCACGAGCTATAGACTCAGCAATTGATTATTTCAATTTAAAATTTTACATTTCACCATTCAAGACAAATTAATTAATTTTGCATGAATCAGAGCTTACAAACATTTCAAATTGAGGAAAACCATTCAGGAGGGATGTGAGTTCAAGCAGACATAATATCAACCACCAATTGTAATTTGTGCACGAGTTACAGCTTCAATAATTGAATTTATCAATATTAAATTTTCACATTTTACCGCCTAAAACAAATGATTTTTTTTTGGGTAAACTAGAGCATCCAGAAATTTCAAATTGAGGGTACGTACTCAGGAGGGATGTAAGTTAATACAAACATGATATCAACCATCAATTGTCATTGATGTACGAGCTACAGACTCAGCAATTGATTATTTCAATTTAAAATTTTACATTCCACCGCTCAAAACAAATAAATTATTTTTGGGTAATCCAGAGTTTCCAAAAATTTCAAATTAAGGGTACTCACTCAGTAGGGATGTAAGTTTATGCAAACATAATACCAACCATCAATTGTAATCGGTGCACGAGCTACAGACTCAGCAATTGATTATTTAAATATAAAATTTTACATTTCATCGCTCAAAACAAATAAATCATTTTTGCATAAATCAGTGCTTACAAAAATTTCAAATTGAGGGTACCTAATAAGGAGGGATGTAAGTTCAAGCAGATATAATATCAATCATCAATTGTAATTGGTGCACGAGCTACAAATTCAGTAATTGCATATTTCAATCTCAATTTTTTACATTTTACCGCTCAAAACAAATGAATTATTTTTGGGTAAACGAGACCTTCCAGGAACTTCAAATTGAGGGTACCTATTCAGGAGGGATGTGAGTTCATGCAGACATAATATTAACCATCAATTATAATTGGTGCACGAGCTATAAATTTAGAAATAGAATTTTTCAATATGAAATTTTTATATTTTACTGCTCAAGACAAATTAATTATTTTTTGATAAACCAGAGCTTCCAGAAATTTCAAAATGAAGGTACGTACTTAGGAGGGATCTAAGTTCATGCAGACAATACCAACCATCAATTTTGATTGGTACACAAGCTATAAATTCAGTAATTGAATATTTCAATCTCAATTTTTTACATTTTACCGCTCAAAACAAATGAATTATTTTTGGGTAAACGAGACCTTCCAGGAACTTCAAATTCAGGGTACTTACTCAGGAGGGATGTAAGTTCAGGCAAAAATAATATCAATCATCAATAATTGATGCACGGACTATAAATTCAATAATTGAATATTTCAATTCAAAATTTCACTTTTTACCGCTCAAAATAAATTAATTATTTTTAGGTAAACCAGAGCATCCAGAAATTTTCAAATTGAGGGTACGTATTCAGGAGGAATGTAAGTTCATGCAGACATGATACCAACCATCAATAGTAATTGGTGCACGAGCTAAAGACTCAGCAATTGATTATTTCAATTTCAAATTTTATATTTCACCGCTTAAAACAAATGAACTATTTTTGCGTAATCCAGAGTTTCCAGAAATTTCAAATTAAGGGTACGTACTCAGGAGGGATGTAAATTTATGCAAACACAATACCAACCATCAATTGTAATTGATGCACGAGCTACAGACTCAGTAATTGAATATTTAAATTTAAAATTTTACACTTTACCGCTTAAAACAAATGAATTATTTTGGGTAAACCAGACCTTCCAGAAATTTCAAATTAAGGGCACGTACTCAGGAGAGATGTAAGTTCATGCAGACATAATAACAACCATGAATTGTAATTGCAGCACGAGCTACAGACTCAGCAATTGATTATTTCAAATTAAAATTTTACATTTCACCGCTCAAGACAAACAACTTATTTTTCAGTTAACCACAGCTTCCAAAATTCCCAAATTGAGCGTACGTACTCAGAAGGGATGTAAGTTTATGCAGACATAATACCAACCATCAATTAAAATTATTTCACGAGCTACAAACTCAGCAATGAATCAATTCAATTTAAAATATTACATTTCACCGCTCAAAACAAATGATTTTTTTTTGGATAATACAGAGCTTTCAGAAATTTCAAATTGAGGGTACCTATTCAGGAGGGTTGTGAGTTTAAGCAGACATAATATCAACCATTAATTATAATTGGTGCACGAGCTACAGACTCAGCAATAATTGATTAATCCAATTTAAAATTTTACATTTCACCGCTCAAGACAAATAAATGATTTTCCAGTTAACCAGAGCTTCCAAAATTTCCAAATTGAGAGTACGTACTCAGGAGGGATGTAAGTTTATGCAGACATAATACCAACCATCAATTATAATTATTCCACGAGCTACAAACTCAGCAATGTATCAATTCAATTTGAATTTTTACATTTTACCGCTCAAGTTAAATTAATTAATTTTGAATAGACCAGACCTTCCAGAAGTTCCAAATTAATAGTACCTACTCAGGAGGGATGTAAATTTATGCAAACATTATACCAACCCTCAATTGTAATTGGTGCACGAGCTACAGATTCAGCAATTGATTATTTCAATTTAAAATTTTACATTTCACCGCTTAAAACAATTAAATTATTTTTGGGTAATCCAGAGTTTCCAGATATTTCAAATTGAGGGTACGTACTCAGAAGGGATGTAAGTTCATGCAGACATAATACCAACCATCAATTGTAATTGCAGCACGAGCTACAGACTCAGCAATTGATTATTTAAATATAAAATTTTACATTTCATCGCTCAAAACAATTTAATCATTTTTGCATAAATCAGTGCTTACAAAAATTTCAAATTGAGGGTACCTAATAAGGAGGGATGTAAGTTCAAGCAGATATAATATCAATCATCAATTGTAATTGGTGCACGAGCTACAAATTCAGTAATTGCATATTTCAATCTCAATTTTTTACATTTTACCGCTCAAAACAAATGAATTATTTTTGGGTAAACGAGACCTTCCAGGAACTTCAAATTCAGGGTACGTACTCAGGGGGGATGTAAGTTCAGGCAAAAATAATATCAATCATCAATAATTGATGCACGGACTATAAATTCAATAATTGAATATTTCAATTCAAAATTTTACTTTTTACCGCTCAAAATAAATAAATTATTTTTAGGTAAACCAGAGCATCCAGAAATTTTCAAATTGAGGGTACGTATTCAGGAGGAATGTAAGTTCATGCAGACATAATACCAACCATCAATTGTAATTGGTGCACGAGCTACAGGTTCAGCAATTGATTATTCCAATTTAAAATTTCACATTTCACCGCTCAAAACTAATTAATTATTTTTGGGTAAGTCAGAGCATCCAAAAATTTCAAATAGAAGGTACGTACTTAGGAGGGATGTAAGTTTAAGCAGAAATAATATCAACCATCAATTGTAATTGATGCACGAGCTACAGGCTCAGCAATTGATTATTTCAATTAAATTCTACATTTCACCGCTTAAAACAAATGAATTTTTTTTTTGATAAACCAGAGCTTCTAGAAATTTCAAATTAAGAGTACGTATTCAGGAGGGATGTAAGTTCATGCACACATAATACCAACCATCAATTATAATTAATGTACGAGCTACAGGCTCAGCAATTGATTTTTCAATTTAAAATTTTACATTTCACCGCTTAAAACAAATGAATTATTTTTGGGCAATCCAGAGCTTCCAAAAATTTTAAAATAGGGGTACGTACTCAAAAAAGATGTAAGTTTATGCAGACATAATAGCAACCATCAATTGTAATTGGTGCACGAGCTATAAATTTAATAATTGGCATAGAGTTATCAAGTACGGGCTGAAGTTAGCTTCATTAATTTTTGGCGCCAGTTTCCGAAATTTTCTCAAAAAAATTGTTTTATAAATTAAAAGAGACGTTGTTTGAACTGTATTCTCTATTTATAATTAGAAATACCGCTAAATTGACGGCTAATACCCTCAGATGCAAATTTAAAAATTTAATTGTATAAAAAAAAAGTGTAACATTTTTTAGGAAACCATTGAATATTCATATGAAGCAGAAATGTCACATTCCGCATTTCTTATTTCTTTGTTCTAAAACTGGAATTACTAAAAGTGTCCAAGGCCCCATTTTTAAAATAATTCCCTTTCCTGTTCAAGCAAAAACAAATGCAATAAAAACATTTCTTATATATGTATTTTGTTTCAGTGACCAGCGCACTCTCTCCCACGCTTGAGCGTCAAATAAATCTCGTTATAATCGCACTATTTCGTAATTTGACTCAAATTGCCTCCTGGCTTATTATGACATCCTCCAAGATGCTCTTCGACATTTTTCAATGTCATATTTCGAACATATGCCTCACTTTCACTCTCAGTACTCTACTGAAAGTGAAATTCTGTTGTGTAGCCGCTTTTTATCGTTCTTTTTTTATTTTTTTCAGATTAGGACAACAACTCGAGCCGTATTTGGAATTGTGTAATCTTAAAACAGGTTTATGAGGAAATATAATTTTTTTTTGGGATACTTTAAGTTAATTATTATGTGTTATAATTTAATTGTTTCTTTGTTTGGTTCAGTGATTTTGTTTTTAATGAAACAAATGCTACAGAGAGCTTTTTTTGGGTTTATTGTCAACGTACACAATGACAACTGCTTTTACAAAATAATTATTGCAAGTACTTGACATTAAAAAAAAAATAGTTGAAGAATAAGGAAAAATTAATAAATTGTTAATAAATAAATCCCTTTCTAAATTTTTAATCAGTGATTATTTTGTCATCCGCAACTTTTGTTTTCCTCCCACTCCAATCTTGGGAGGTGAAACAAATGAATGTGTTATGCGTTGCTAGGTAACCAGGTATCATTTTATTTTGAAGGTAGTTCAGAAAAGATCGCGGTACCGCGAAAAGTTCTGGCTACCGGTTAGTGCTAAATTATTAATTAAAAAAAAAATATTTCAATATTTTAGAAATGTTTAGTTAATGAATTGTGAATAAAAAATAAGGTACGTATTAAAATACTATAATAAATTAGAGTTCTTATTTACGAAAGAGCAAATGGTTTACAACGTGACTTAAATGCCCGCAGCTAAATTATTTTGTAATACATTAATCTATTTTCTATCAGAATATTATTTGTATTTGTATTTCTCAAATAATAACAGCACAATTTTATAAAACTTTATTTGAAAAATTGATTAATACATTTAAAAATTATTGAAGCTAACTTCAAGTCATGTTTATTAGCCCTAAACCAACTTCAGGTTGTTCCTAAAAAAACCGAAGCCCCGCGGGTTCGCCTAAATTTGTTTCAAATATTATTTAACGACATTTTATTTATGTTTGAGACAAAATATCAAATATTAAACTTAAATACAATTGGAGCTAGCTTCAGACTGACTAAAATTGGCCTAAACCAATTTCAGGTTGCTCTTGAAAAAAGTGAAGCCACGGGTTCGCCTAGATTTCTTTAAAAAATAAAACTAACTTCAGGCCGTGTTTGATAACCCTGTGCCAACTTCAGGTCGTTCTTGACGTGACTGAAGTCACGGGGTTGCTTGAAACTATTTTTTAATTACGGTTAGAATAAAAGTGTCGAGTATTATTTTAAAAAACATTGAAACTAGCTACAAGTCGTATTTATTAGCCCTCATCTTATTTAGCGACACTTTAAACCAACTTCAGGTTGCTCTTAAAGTGAGCGAAACTACAGGTTTGCCTAGATTTCTTCAAAATGTAATTTAACGTCATTTTAAGTAAAAGAAAAATGTCGAATATTACTTTAAAAATTATTAAAGCTAGCTTCAGGTCGTTTTTATTGCTCCTGAGCCAAGTTCAGGTCGGTCTTTCATTGAACAAACCACGGGTTTGCCTGAATTTGTTTAAAATGTTATTTAGCGATATTTTAATTATGGTTGTGACAAGAAAAGGATTGACGCTAGCTTCAGACTGAGTATAATTGGCCTAAACCAACTTCAGGTTGCTCTTTAAGTACTTAGAAGAGATGTAAGTTTATGCAGATAAATACCAACGATCAATTGTTATTGGTGCATGAGCTACAGACTCAGCAATTGAATATTTCAATTTGAAATTTTATATTTCATCGCTGGAAACAAATAAATTATTTTTGGGTAAACCAGACCTTCCAGAAATTTTATAATAAGAGTATGTACTCAGGAGGGATGTAAGTTTATGCAGATATAATATCAACCATCAATTGTAATTGGTGCACGAGCTACAGACTCAGTAATTGAATATTTCAATTTAAAATTTTACATTTCACCGCTTAAAACAAATAAATTATTTTTGGATAATCCAGAGTTTCCAAAAATTTCAAATTGAGGGTACGTACTCAGGAGGGATGTAAGTTTATGCAGATATAATATTAACCATCAATTGTAATTGGTGCACGAGCTACAGACTCAGCAACTGATCATTTTAATTTAAAATTATACATTTCACTGCTTCAAACAATTGAACTATTTTTGGGTAAATCAGAGCTTTAAAAAATTTCAAATTGAGGGTACGTATTAAGGAGGGATGTAAGTTTATGCAGACATAATATCAACCATCAATTGGAATTGGTGCACGAGCTATAAATTCAGTAATTGAATTTTTCAATATAAAATTTTCACATTTTACCGCTTAAAACAAATGATTTTTTTTTTGGGTAAGCCAGAGCTTCCAAAAATTCCAAATTGAGAGTATGTACTCAGGAGGGACGTAAGTTCATGCAGACATAATACCAACCATCAATTGAAATTGGTGCACGAGCTTTAAATTCAATAATTGCATTTATCAATATAAAATTTTTACGTTTTACCGATTGAAACAAATGATTTTTTTTTGGATTAACCAGAGCTTCTAAAAATTTCAAATTGAAGGTACGTACTCAGGAGGGATGTAAGTTTATGCAGATATAATATCAATTCTCAATTGTAATTGGTGCACGAGCTACAGACCCAGTAATTGTATATGTCAATTTAAAATTTTACATTTCACCGCTTAAAACAAATAAATTATTTTTGGATAATCCAGACCTTCCAGTAATTTCAAATTGAGGGTACATACTCAGGAGGGATGTAAATTTATGCAAAAATAATACCAACCATCAATTGTAATTGGCGCACGAGCTATAAATTCAGTGATTGAATTTTTCAATATAAAATTTTTACATTTTACCGCTTAAAACAAATGAATTTTTTTTGGGTAAACCAGAGCTTCCAGAAATTTCAAATTAAGAGTACGTACTCAGGAAGGATGTAAGTTTATGCAGACATAATACCAACCATCAATTGTAATTGGTGCACGAGCTACAATTTCAGTAATTGATTATTTCAATTTAAAATTTTAAATTCGACCGCTCAAAACAAATAAATTATTTTTGGGTGAATGGAACCTTCCAGAAATTTCAAATTCAGGGTACATACTCAGAAGGGATGTAAGTTAATGCAGACCTAATAACAATCACCAATCATAATTGGTGCACGAGCTATAAATTCAATAATTCAATATTTAAATATAAAAATTTTATATTTTACCGCTCAAGACAAATTAATTATTTCAGGGGAAGCCAGAGCTTCCAAAAAATCCAAATTGAGAGTACGTACTCTGGAGGGATGTAATTTCATGCAGACAAGATATTAACCATCAATTGAAATTGGTACAAGAGCTATAAATTCAGTAATTGAATATTTCAATTTAAATTTTTTGCATTTCACCGCCCAAAACAAATGAATTATTTTTGGGTAAATCAGAGCTTTCAAAAATGTTAAATTAAGGGTACGTACTCAGGGGGGGTGTAATTTTATGCAAACATAATAACAATCATCAATTGTAATTGGTGCACGAGCAATAAATTCAGTAATTGAATATTTCAATATAAAATTTTGACATTTTACCGCTTAAAACAAATGAATTTTTTTTTGGTAAACCAAAGCTTTCAAAAATTTCAAATTGAGAGTACGTACTCAGGAGGGATGTTATTTCATGCAGACATAATATTAACCATCAATTAAAATTGGTACACGAGCTATAAATCCAGTAATTGAATATTTCAATTTGAATTTTTTGCATTTCACCGCCCAAAACAAATGAATTATTTTTGGGTAAATCAAAGCTTTCAAAAATGTCAAATTAAGAGTACGTACTCAGGAAGGATATAAGTTTATGCAAACATAATACCAACCATCAATTGTTATTTGTGCACGGGCTACAGGCTCAGCAAATGATAATTTCAATTTAAAATTTTACATTTCACCGCTTAAAACAAATGAATTATTTTTGGGTAATCCAGAGTTTCCAGAAATTTCAAATTAAGGGTACGTACTCAGGAGGGATGTAAATTTATGCAAACATAATATCAACCATCAATTGTAATTGGTGCACGAGCTATCAATTCAATAATTAGCGTAGAGTTTCAAGTACGGGCTGAAGTCAGCTTTATTTATTTTTGGCGCCAGTTTCCGAAATTTTCTCCATAAAATAATTTTATAAATTAAAAAAGACGTTGTTTGAACTATATTCTTTATTTTAAATTTGAAATACCGCTAAGTTGACGGCTAATAGCCTCAGATACATGTTTAAAAATTTCGATATTTTCAGTTAAATAAATTGTAAGACTGCCAACTTCAGGTTGCTCTTAAAGTGACCAAAACCACAGGCAGGCTTATGGTAGACATGTGCCAACTTCAGATTGTTTTTAAATTGACCACGGGTTTGCCTAGATACTAATAAAATGTCATTTAACGCCATTTTAATGTCGAATACTTGCATAAAAAATGTGAAGTTAGTTTCAGCTCGTGTCTTACACATTTGTACCAACTTCAGGTCATAAAAAAATTAAAACAGCAGAAATAATTATCAAAAACTATTTTAGGTCGTTTTTGAAATGATCGAGACCACGGGTTTGCCTAGATTTGTTAAAAATGTAACTTGGCGCCATTTTAATTAAGAATAGTGTCAAAAACGATTGAAGCTAGCTTCAGGCCGGATCTTATACACTTGTACCAACTTCAAGGTTTTTACAAAATGGCCAAAGCTACGAATTTGTTTGAAATGTCATTCTTTGAATGCCAACCTACAAATTAATTATATTACGAGCATTCAACAATAATAATAAAAATTATTGGTTTTATTGCTACCTACACAATTATTGTTTGATTTAAAAGGTCATTTCCATCAAACGGTATCTGTCTCCGTTCGAAACCAGAAAAAAAGATAAAAATGAAAGTATACAAAAAAAGTAACACAAAAAGGTACATTTTATGCAGATTAAATAATAAATATGTTGTTTGGAATAAAACGTACGTCATTTACTGTTTCAGATATTGACAAAACTTACGAAATTAACTAAATTACGATTGCGTGATCAATTTTTATTCTGAGCGCGTAGAATCGATTTGAATATTTAGTCAATTTAAAAAGTAGCGGTAAAATTGAAACTAAAAGTATTTGTCATAGCTCTGTCACCTTGCATTGAATTTAATACATCACTTGATCCAGGAATGAACTTTCTCTGCAATGATTAACAATAAGGGGCTTGCTACATGTTATGGTAATCATACACAAGCGGCGGGTTAGGTAATAGCGATTAAGTGACATACAAATTGGGAAAATTTTGCTTCCTCAAACAATTGAATTTTTTGTTTAGGTTATTGTTGATAGACAATGTGATGGACTATGTGGGTGGTATGGATGTTACTTCTGTTAAAAACAACAGAAGGTGCTGTACGAGCACCTCCATGGGCAGACCCAGAATTGAACCCATGTGCCGCACAACCACGAGGATGGCAACTTATTTATTGGCCACCTGATGGACAATGCTACAAAATATTCCAGGTATTTACAATTCAAAATTTGGCGCGTTTCTGTAATAAAAATTGCTCATGCGCACAAATTTTACATTTATTACGTCACAAATAGAGGCGCGAAAATTTGTAATTGGATTTAGAAAAAAATGTGTGATGCGTAATAATCTTGCTACTCTGTAATGCAACTGTTAAAGATTTCACATTACATCACAATGAAATTTAATTTCTCCGATGGAATAATGCATTTTACGCACGCTGTAGCAATTCAGAAAGTGATAGTTGAATCAAATGATGATTAAATGATTCCGATCGTCCTTAAAAGGTAATTCTCAAGTTGTTGGTCTTCTAATATGTAATATTATGTAATATACGTACATATGTATGATCACGAACCGGTTAAACGGTTAAAGATGTTTTTTTTTTTTTAATTACAGGTTTTTATATAATATAATGATAGTATGTATTTTTATCAAGTAAAATATTTGAATAACTAGTAATTACATCGTAAAATATTTAGCATCTGTTATTTTATTTTATACAGGGTGTACCAGCGAAACGAATCAGCGCCATAGAATATTTAATAACGTTCTGAAATGTTGTGGGATGTTTTAAAATATCCTAGAACGTTCTGGAATTTCCTAGATAATTTTAGTACATTATACGACGTTCCGAAGACATTCTGAAACGTTCTGAAATAGTTTGGAGCATTTTATAATATTCAAGAGTGCTCTGTAATGCTCAAAAACAATCTTAAATGTTGTAGAACATTCTAGACTATTCTGAAACGTTCTAAAGTGTACTGAAACATTTTACAACGTTTCGGAATGTTCTAAGACTTTTTAGAGTATTCTATAATATTGAATAGCGTCCCAGAGTGCTCTGAAGCATTTTAGAGTATTCAGGAACAGTTATAAACATTTTATAACATTCTGGAGTGTTGTGGGTTGTTTTAAAATATCCTAGAACATTCTATATGCTCTGGAACGTCCTAGACATTTTGACAGACATTCTGAAACGTTCTGGAAAAGTTTGGAACATTTTATAATATTCTAGAATGCTCTGTAATGCTCAAAAATATTTCTAAATGTATTCTGAAACGTTCTAAAGTATCTTGAAACATTTTACAACGTTCCGGAATGTTCTAATAATTTTCTAGAGTGTTCGTGAATATTGAATAGCGTCCCAAAGTGCTCTGAAACATTTTAGAGTATTCAGAAACAGTTCTAAACATTTTATAACATTTGGGAATGTTGTGAGATGTTTTAAAATGTGCTAGAACGTTCCGGAGACATTCCGGAGACATTCTGAAACGTTCTGGAATAGTTTGGAACATTTTATAATATTCTAGAGTGCTCTGTAATGCTCAAAAACAATATTAAATGTTGTAGAACGTTCTGAAGTGTTCTTGTACGTTCTAAAGTATACTGAAACATTTTATAACATTTCGGAATGTTTTGTAACTTTCTAAAGTATTCTAGAATAATGAATTGCGCCCCAGAATGCCCTAAAACATTTTAGAGTATTCAGGAATAGTTCTAAACATTTTATGACATTCTGGAGTGCTGTGGGATGTTACAAAACGTCCCAGAACATTTTAGACAATTTTGACATAAATTCTGAAACGTTCTGGAATAGTTTGAAACATTTTATAATATTCTAGAGTGCTCGTTAATGCTCAAAAGCCCTTCTTAATATTGTAGAATGTATTCTGGAACATCGCATGAGGTTCCTGTGCGTTCAGGAACATTCTAAAATATTCTGAAACATTCTAGAGTGTTTAAATACATCGTACGATCTTCCGAAACATTTCAGAGCATCCTAGAATGTTCTGAAACGTTCTAGAGTGTTCAGAAGCATTTTAAAACGTTTCGGAGTGTTCTGAAACGTTCTAGAATGTCTTAAAACATTTTGAAACGTTCCAGAATGTCTTACAACATTTTAAAATGTTCCGGAGTGTTCTGAAACGTTCTAGAATGTCTTACACATTTGAAAACATTCCGGAGTGTTCTAAAACTTCCTAGAACATTGTATAGCGTTCCAGAGTGCTCTGGAACATTCTATAATATTTAGAAACAGATTTAAAATTTTTATATTATTCTGAAGTATTGTGGGACGTTTCGAAACGTTCTTAATATTTAGGTACATTGAACAAAATTCCAGAGACATTTTGAAATGTTCTAAAATTAATTGGACTATTTTATAATATTTTAAAGAACATTCTTAAGTGCTGTAGAACGTTCTAGAGTGTTCTGAAACATTGCACAAGGTTCTTGAGCGTTCAGGAACAGTTCTGAATATTTTATAACATTCTGAAGTGTTGTGAGTCGTTTTGAATCGTCCAAGAACATTCTAGAAGATTCTGAAACATTCTAGACTGTCTTGATACATTTTAGGGCATCCAAGGATGTCCTAAAACATTTTAAAATGTTCCGGAGTGTCCTGGAACGTTCTTGAACATTGTATAGCGTTCCAGAGTACTCTGAAACATTCAACAATATTCAGGAACTGTTCTAAAAATATTCTGCAACATTCTATGATGTTTTGACACATTGTACGACCTTCCAAAACATTTTAGAGCATCCTAGAATGTTCTGAAACGTTCTAGAGCGTTATGAAAAATTTTAAAATGTTTAGAAGTGTCCTGAAACGTTCTAGAACATTGAAAAGCGTTCCTAAGTGTTCTGAAACATTCTATAATCGTGCAGGAGCAGTTTTAAAAATTTTATAACACTTTGAAGTGTTCTGAAGTTCCAGGGACGTTCCAGAGACATTCTGAGATGTTCTGGAATAGTTTGAAGCATATTATAATATTCTAGAGTGCTCTGTAATACTCAAAAACATTATTAAATATTGTAGAACGTTCTAGAGAGTTCTGGAACATTGCACGAAGTTCCTGAGCGCTCAGAAACATTTTAGAGTATTCAGGAACAGTTCTTAATATTTTATAACATTCTGAAGTGTTGTGAGTCGTTTTGAATCGCCCTAGAACATTCTAAAATATTTTGAAACATTCTAGAGTGTTTTGATGCATTGTACGACCTTCCGAAACATTTTAGAGCATTCTAGAATGTTCTAGAACGTTCATTTTAAAACGCTTCAGAGTGTTCTGAAACGTTCTAGAACATTGTATAGCATTCCATAGTGTTCTGAAACATTCTACAATATTCAGAAACAGTTCTAAAAATTTTATAGCATTTGAAGTATTGTGGGACGTTTTGAAAGATTCTGAAGTTCCAGAGACGTTCCAGGGACATTCTGGAATATTTTATTATATTTTTGAGAGTTCTAAAAGGTTCTAGAATGTTTTGATACATTGTACGACCTTCAGAAACATTTAAGGTCATCCTAGAGTGTTCTGAAACGTTCTAGAATGTTTTAAAACGTTTCGGAATGTTCTGAAACGTTTTAGAACATTTTATAGCGTTTCAGAGTGTTCTGAAACATTCTACAATATTCGGAAACAGTTCTAAAATTTATGAAGTATTGTGGGATCTTTTAAATATTTTTAAACAGTCTGTTTTTGTACTTTGTATGACATTATAGAGATATTCTGGTATGTTCTAGAATAGTTTGGACTATTTTATTACATTTTTGAATGTTCTGAAACGTTCTAGAATGTTTTGATACATTGTACGACCTTCTGAAACATTTTAGGACATCTTAGAATATTCTGAAATGTTTTACAGTATTTTAAAATATTTTTAAACGTTCTGAACTGTTCTGAAACTGTAAAGCGTTCTAGAGTGCTTTGAAACATTCTACAATATTTAGGAACAGTTCTGTAAAATTTCATAACATTTTGAAATATTGTGGGACGTTCTGAAATGTTCTGAAGTTCCAGAGACGACCTTCCAAACATTTTAGAGCATCACAGAATATTCTAAAACGTTCTAGAGTGTTTTGAAATATTTTAAAACGTTTCGGAGTGTTCTGAGACGTTCTACAACATTTTTATAGCGTTCCAGAGTGCTCTGAAATCTTCTACAATATTCTGGAACAGTTCTAGAAATATTTTGGAACGTCCCAAACTGTTTTGGTACATTGTACGATGTTAGAAAGACATTCTGGAATGTTCTAGAAAGTTCTAGAATGTTTTGGAACAGCTCTAATCATTACTCGTACATTTTTCAATAATTTGAACATTTTTTAAGATTGGTTACCCATGTCCGGAAACAATGGAACTAGTGCCATCAATATCCGGAAATGTGAAGGCCGAATGTCGTTGTCCCCCTACTTCCGCCTTAGACCGACTTTCTGGCCGTTGTTACGAACTTTTCAAAAGGGGACCTTGTGAAAAAGGCGAATATTTCGCGCCTAACAAAGATAACAACCAAGACAGGTAAAAACGGCCCTCAATTGTTTTTGTATAATAAACATTTATTTTTTGCAGGTTTAAAATTCGCACGGGGGTTTGTATTTTGACAAAACCATGTCCAGAAGATTTTATTTTTTGGCCTGTTGAAAATAAGTGTTACAAAAAGCATACGCAGGGCCCGTGCAGAAGGGGCCAACTTTTAACAACGAATTCTGATGATTTATCGATTTGTACGTGTTTAAATAACTGGGAAATGCAAAAATATTATTGGGAGCCTTCTAATTCATGCTATGAACATTATACTAGAGGGCCCTGTCAAGAAAAAGGGCATTTGTTTTTGCCAGAACGAAAATGTGACTGTTATTCTGAGTTACCACATTATCATAAAGACAGCGGGCAGTGCTACGAATTGGGTGAGTAATGGCGGATGTTCCCACTTCAAATTAAAAAACTTACATAATTAATTCATTCAATTGTTTTTTAATAAAATATTATAAAAAACTTTTAAAATAAAGTGGTAGCTTTTGTTTGATTCATTTTTAATTTTTTTAGACAGTCGGGGTCCGTGTAATAAAGGCCATTATTTCACGCTATCAAACCTAACCTCAACCGCTAGCTGTCAATGCAAACCTAACCACACATTTTGGCCAGACGGCAACTGTTACCGGCCGTACACTCAAGGACCATGCCCTTCGGGCAAAATAATCTTCAATAATTCAACATGTGCGCCAATTCCATGCTCCAGAGGATTTTTATATTTCCCAGAACAGCACACCTGTTACCGAGTCGGTAGTCAGGGGCCCTGTATTACCGGCCAAGTAGTTACTTTCGATTTTAGAACACGGCCTTCTTTGGATGGTATTTCATATAACGGAATTTGCGGTTGTGAGGGACTTTTTAGTGAAAATAATTGCGCAAAAGAAAAACGGAATGCCAAAAATTGCGACGGGGGGCAAATATTGTACAAAAATAAGTGTTATAGGTTATATTCGCAAGGACCGTGCAATGAGGGGCAGTGGGTAGTGCCCCATAGGCAAAAAGGGAGAAGTGGGGCGAGGTGCGATTGTCGGCCGGGTTATACAACCGTAAAAGACGGTAAAAGTATTAAATGCCTCGCTCCGAGCGTCAGTATAGCTAATTATTTAAATAAATATTTTTTAAAAGTAGTTTAGTATATTTGTGTGCCATTTCGTATTTATTTTTGTAAATAAAGCACTCACCTCAATTGTTTTCTCAGTTCAGTGACATTTGTTTCCAATGAAATCATTTTATTGTCTTTCAGCATCAAGTCATGTTCAAGAGTTGCAATCCTTTCCGTTTTTGTATCAACTTCAATCTGAAAAACATTTTTACAAATCCTGCTTTTTATAATAAAAAAAATTGAGAAACTTACTAATAAATTGTCTCGGTAACAATCGACCTTCGCCAAATTTCCTTTCAGGACACAAATATCATTTTTAAGGGCAGATAATTCCTTATCCAATTCTGCACGATCCTTTTCCAGTTCTCTTATCCTTTCTTGCGCATGCGCGTACTCTATTTCAACTTGAGTTAGCTGACCTTGAGAGTCTGCTAAAGCTCGATCGGTTTGTTCTTGCAGATTTCTAAAACAAAATTATTATATAATAATTAATTTTTGTGACGTGTGACGTCACTATTACGCCAGACTGTCAACTGTTTTGATATTTTCGAAGCTTTACAGTTGTTGCATTAAAATATTGACAAATTTGTTTTTACTTGAATCAATTTGAACACAATTTTTGATGAAATATCAATGTGTGTCATGACTACCATCGATTATCATTTGTTTTACTAATATCATTACTGCGATTGTCAATTGTTTTGGTTCTTTCGCTGTTTTACATTAAAATATTGACAAAATTGTTTTCACTTAAATCAATTTTAATTTTTCTTGAAATATGAGTATATGACGTCATGACTATCCCCGATTGTCATTTGTTTTGCTCACTAGAACAGCCTGTGATGTTTAGTTTTACTAAAATCTGTTTTTAAACACAAGTTTCAATAAAAATTAAATCTAATAATTAATTTTTATGATGTATGACGTCACTACTAAGCCAAACTGTCAATTGTTTTGGACCTTTTGATATTTTACAGCTGGCTTATTAATATTGATAAATCTGTTGTCATTTGAATTAAAATAAACACAATTTTTGATGGAATATTAATGTATGACGTCATAACTACCAACGATTATCATTTGTTTTGGTCACTAGGACAGTTTGTGATGTTCAATTTTACTGAAATAATTTTTAAACACAAGTTTTACTAAAAAAACAAACCTAATAATCAGTTTTTGTAATATCATTACTACGGTTATCAATTGTTTTAGTCTTTTCGATTTTCAGACGTCATTATTATCACCGATTGGCATTTGTTTTGATCCCTAGAACAGTCTGTGATGTTCAATTGTACTAAAATCATCTTTTAAATACAAATTTGACAAAAAAACAAACCTAATAATTAATTTTTTGGTTGTATGACGTCACTACTATACCAGACTGTCAATTGTTTTGATCCTTACAACTGCTGTATTAAAATATTGGCTTTGTTTTCTCTTGAATCAATTTCAGCACAATATTTGTTGAAATATTAATGTATTTTAATGTGTGACGTCATAAATACCACCGATTGTCATTTGTTTTGGTTACTAAAACTGTCTATTTTGTTTAATTTTATTGAAATAATTTTTTAAGCACAAGTTTGACTAAAAAACAAGCTTAATAATTAATTTTAATGACATTATCACTGAGCTAGATTGTCAATTGTTTTGCTCCTTTCGGTGCTTTTCAGCGGTTGCATTAAAATATTAGCTTTGTTTCCTCTTGAATCAATTTTTGTTGAGATATTAATGTAAGAAAACCACCGATTGTCAATTGTTTTGGTCACTAGAATCATCTTTTAAATACAAGTTTGATAAAAAAACGAACCTAATAATTAATTTTTATGATATATGACGTCATTACTACATCAGACAGTCAACTGTTTCAATGCTTTCGATGTTTACAGCTGTTGCATTGACGAATTTGTTTTCTCCTGAAACAATTTCAACACAATTTTTTTTTAGAAAAAATAAACTTGATTGTTCATTTTATAACGACATTATTACTGCGATTGTCAATTGTTTTGGTCCTTCCGATGCTTCACAGTTGTTGCATTAAAATATTGGCTTTGTTTTCTCTTCAATCAATTTCAAAACAATTTTTGTTGAGATATTAATGTATTTTAATACAGAGTGATCAAAAATGATTGTCCGTGCCGCTTTGTTCTGATTTTTTCTTTGCCGCCTGCTTGAGATAGTGACCTTCAAGTGACAGATGACAGTTCCTCTGAAAACACTATTCTAACCTAATAATTTGGTAGAATAATAATAAATTCTCAATAATCAGTCAATAATACAGCTATTCACTTACTTTTTTGTTTATTGAATCAGATTATGGATGAATCCGTCATAAAATATGCAAAATATACGCCATTGTGTTCTTGAAATGTCGGTAAAGTAGTTTTCGAAATAAATAAATTTATACTAACTTTATTTCATGAAGATAGTTTTGATCATAATGCGAACTTTTGCCTGTCATCTGTCAGACAATCATTATTGATCACTCTGTACATGACGTCATAACTACCACCGATTGTCATTTGTTTTGGTCACTAGAACACTATGTGATGTTCAATTGTGCTAAAATCAAATTTTAAATACAAATTTGACAAAAAAACCAACCTAATGATTAATTTTTGAGGTGTATGACGTCATCACTATGCCAGCCTGTCAATTGTTTTGGTCCTTTCGTTGTTTTACAACTGCTGCATTAAAATTTTTGCTTTATTTTCTCTTGAATCAATTTCAATACAATTTTTTTTGGGATATATGACGTCATTACGTCTATTCTGTTAAATTTTATTGAATTATTTTTTAAGCACAGTTTGACTAAAAAACAAACTTAATAATTAATTTTTATGATATTTTAACTGTGCTAGATTGTCAATTGTTTATCCTTTCGGTGCTTCACATTGTTGCATTAAAATATTGGCTTTGTTTTGTCTTGAATCAATTTCAACACAATTTTTGATGAAATATTAATGCAAGACGTCATGACTACCACCGATTATTATTTGTTTTGCTTGTATCATTACTGCGATTGTCAATTGTTCTGGTTCTTTCGATGCTTTTCAGCTGTTTTATTAAAATCTTGACAAATTTGTTTCATTTGAATCAATTTAAACACAATTTTTAACGAAATATTAATGTATGACGTCATAACTACCACCGATTGTTATTTGTTTTGTGTTTTGGTCACTAGAAAAGCCTGTGATGCTCAATTTTACCAATTTCACTAAAAAAAAAGCTAATAATTAACTTTTATGACATTACTGCGCTAGATTGTCAATTGTTTTGGTTGTAAGTGCCTTACAGCTATTTATTTTCACTTTTTCTTTAGTAACATTGTCTGATACGTGATATCACATTTTAAAAGCGTTGTTTTACGGAATTTTAAGCCAATAAAAATGTTTTAAATTTTGTAGAGCCTCAAAACAAAATAAAAACTCTAAGATAGAAAATAACAGTGTTGAAATTAAAGAAAGACATTCAAGTGACATAAAAATGAATAAAAAATAGATATCAATCACGCCTTTTACCCGATACGGGTGTGGCAGACACTTATAGTCCACTTGATTGATTAATATTTCCTGAGCCGTAGAGTAAGGTTACCAGTCGTGTCAAACTACTTGTCCGCGGTGGAATTAGAAAGCCACTATATTATATAAATATATAATAATTGACTGCGGCACCTGGGCAAACCATGGGCCATGCCCTAAGCCATCAATATTTTTTGTTGCTTTATTTTAAGAGTGACCGATTTAATTGACTTTTTTATAGTAATTGTGGAATCGACAAAATTTACATTTCGATATTTTCATGAAAATATCCGTTTTGAGCATTTTGACTATTTTCGGTTTGATGTCGTAACTCAAAACCTGTGAAAGGTATAATGTTGAAATTTTGTATTTAAGGCTGGTTTAGGGTCTAGTTGTGCACCTCGCATTATGGTTGTAATCGGCTGTACCGGAAGTGCACTTCACTTCAAACTTTTTTTGAATTTTCCGCATAAATCCAGAATGATTAGCCGTACGATACTGAAATTCAGTATTTGAGATTGCTGTATTATCTAAATGGTTATTTGTTATTTTTGTACCAATCGGCTGAACCGGAAGTGCACTTTATATGACAGACTTTTCAAATTTTTCGCATAAATTCAAAACAATCAGATGTAGAATATTGAAATTTCGTATTAAGCACTTCTGTAACATATAGTTGTGCACCTCGCATTATAATTAAGATAGTCTGTACCGGAAGTGCACTTCACTCGAAACATTTTTTTAATTTTCCGCATAAATCCAAAACGGTTGAAAGTAGATTGTTAGAATTCAGTATTTGAGACGATTGTATCATCTAGATGCTCATATCCTATTTTCATTGAGATCGACTGAACCGAAAGTGCACTTTACTTGACAGTTTTTTTTGTATTTTTCGCATAAATTCGAAACGATTGGTTGTAGAGTTTTGAAATTTGGTATTTCAGTCTGCTGCAACATCTGAATGATTGCCTATTATTTTCATAACAATCGACTGAACTGGAAGTGCACTTTAGTTGAAACTTTTTTTGAATTTTCCACATAAATCCAGCATAATTAGCCGTAGGATACTGAAATTCAGTATTTGAGATTGCTGTGGCATCTAAATGGTTATCTCATATTTTTGTACCAATCGGCTGAGCCGGAAGTGCACTTTATATGACAGACTTTTCGAATTTTCCCCATAAATTCAAAACAAACAGTCGTAGAATATTGAAATTTTGTATTAAGCACTTATGTAACATCTAGTTGTACACCTCGCATTATGATTGCAATTGTGTGTACCGAAAGTGCACTTTACTCGAAATATTTTTTGAATTTTACTCATAAATCCAAAACGGTTGAAAGTAGAATGTTGGAATTCAGTATTTGAGACGATTGTATCATCTAGCTGCTCATATCTTATTTTCATTTAGATCGACTGAGCCGGAAGTGCACTTTACTTGACAGTTTTTTCGTATTTTTCGCATAAATTCGAAACGATTGGCTGTAGAGTTTTGAAATTTAGTATTTCAGTCTGCTGTAGCATCTGAATGATTGCCTATTATTTTCATAATAATCGACTGAACCGGAAGTGCACTTTACTTGCAACATTTTTTGAATTTTCCGCATAAATCCAAAACGATTGAACGTAGAATGTTAAAATTCAGTATTAATTATTAATTATTCTTACTTAATTTGGCTATAAAGCGTATGAATATGTTCAAGCTCGCTTTGCGTCGTTCTCAATTGAGTTTTTTGTGACTCAATTTGCTCTTCCAGTTTATTTATAGTCGCTCGACGAGTTCCTTGTATTGACATAACTTCATGTCGTTCAATTTCAACTTCTTTTAATTTTTCCGTACTTTCGGACACTAATTTCTGTAGACGGTCGCGTTCAGCTACATGAGTTTCCGTCATACACTAAAAATTAAATTTATTAGAGCTTATTTTGAATAATTGATAAAATAAAATACTTTGAGTCGTTTGCGGAGCGAGTCTCGTTCTTCTTCAAGTCTTCTAACGTCACCACGAGCCAAATCTCTTTCTTTTTCTACTCGAGACAGAACTGTCTGAAAAATAATAATTTTTAAAATTTAATTTTGCAAATATTAGGATTTTACCTTTAAAGTGGAACAATCCATATCTTTACTCCATTTATCAACTTCTAAAGCTGATTCTAATTTATCTAATAGTTGATGTTTATCTCTAGTCAATTCTTGTATTTCTTTTTCTAGTTTAAACACTTGTTCTTCTCTTTCTTTGAGTTTTCGCTTTGTTTCAGGGCTCTACAAAATTTAAAACAGTTAATAAATATAACAATTTGGTAAAATATTTACTGTAGTGAATTCTGTTGGACGATCGTTCAATTCGTCGCACAATCGTTCGCATTCGCTTTCGAAGTAATCTCGTTCGCCCTTTAATTTTTCGAGCACTGATTCGGTATCCTTTCCAATACTTTTTTTGGGTCTGTTACATTTATTGCAATTCTTTGATTGTTTTTTCTTGTCCATATCTTCGTTATCTTCTTTAGTTTTGTTTATTTGAAACTCTAGGTCTAATATTTTGCGTTTTTGTAGCGTACATGTTTGCATCAGCCGGTCGATTTCCAAATTTAAGTCATGCTCTAAAATTGACACATGAAATTTAACAAAAACAAAAAATTGACGTACCTATTCTTGTAAACTGATTGATCCTGTCCGTCATTTTCTTTTTGTCATCGAGAGTATTTTCCAAAATTTCATGCAGGTTTTCTTTTTCTGTCTTTACGTGTTCAAATTCAGATTCTAGGGTAGTTTTTTCGCGTTTTAATTCTTTAATTTCCTTTTCGAGGTCTGTAATCTTGCAGGAGCAAGAATCTAATTCTTCTTGTATTTTTGAATATTTGGAGTAATTTTTTTTAACGGTTGTATTGCATTCTGCTTCCACCGCTAGGGCCATTTGGTCCACGTCCCGCAATTCTCTTTCAAGTTCTTTATTTCTGTCCGCCAGCTGCAAAGCGCGTTTCATTGCCTCATGCTGTTTTGATATTGACTCTAAAATATAAAATTTTCGCACAAAAATTTGAATTAAGGGAAAAAAATCACCTGCTAGTTTTTTTTCCAAGCCTTTTTTGGCGTCAACTAAAATAACATTTTCTTCTGTAAGTTTTCTCAACTTTGCGGTCATATCTTTGTAGCAACAATCTTTATTTAAGGCAGTTAATGGGCGACCACCTTCCAGCAAACCATTCAACCGCTGAATTTCTTTTTCCCTATTATTTAACTAAAATAAAAACCAATTAATTTTACAAAAATACAATCAAATAACTAACCTTTTCTTTTAAATTTTCGCAAAATTCATTATGCTGTAAAACTTGAATTTTCAGCCTTTTAATTTCTTCTTTATAACATTTTTCGTCCCCTGAAGTCGCACTAAATTGAGAACTAAACATGCTATCACATTTATGTTTGGATTTGTCGGATTTAGCGCCGCTTTTTGCTGTATTTACTGAAGTTAAAGAAGTTTTACTTGGAACTAAAACACAAATTTCAACAAATATTCACAAATTATTATAAAATATTACTTGTTCTGCGAGTCAAATTAGTTTTCGAACTTTTCTCCCTTGTTTGTAAGTTCCTCTTCAATTCTTCGTTTTCTACTTCTAAAGCATGGATTTTTACCTTAAAATCTACAAAGTATTCAATTTAATACTCAAATAATAATTTATAATCTATTTTACCTGTCTGAGCCTTGTCAGTCTGCTCCCTAAACTGCAAAAAAGCTAAATGCAAATCATTGCACTCCTGCACCAACTTGGCATTATCACATTTGTAGGGCTCGGCCCCCAATTTGAGCTGGTCCCTTTCCTACTCAAAATATGACATTTATTATAATGACAATTAATTTCCATAGTAATATTCTTACCTCGATTGCAGCTTGAGCAACATTTTTGTAATGCAACAAACTTTCTGTTGTTTTGACAAGATCAGCTAGCAACCGATCAACAAGAGGCACATTATCGATGCTTAAACACTCTCGGTATCCTAATTCGTCTAAATTATTTCTTAAAACACGATACTTATAGTCCATTGTGGTTTATTTCATTTAAAATTGACAGTTGTAAACAGACATAACGATGTTTTGACACGTGCTGCCATCTACGAACAACCCTGAGAAGCTCAGCACAAATAAATTAATCTAAAATACAAATTATAGCAATTATTTGATATATTTTGGGACTAATTTGGCCTACAAGCATTAGCAATTGAAATTATATAATAAAAAGTGGTTAGAACAGAATTTTTCAATATGTGCTCAATAATGCGGCACTGAAGTGCCGCCTATTTGGTATATACTCAATGACTTTTATTTAATATTAATTTTAATAAAAACTTATTTGAGAAAGTAATTTTTATTATTTATATAAATAAACAGTTTAGATTACCGAAGAGAATAATCAAATCAAAAATGTCAAATTCAAATTATTTGCTGAATTACCCGTCAAATCCTAAATTAATTAACAGCACATTGGCAACACTGCGCCACAGTACCACATGAGTGCCTGTCTTTTATTAACTGATTGGGCTTTATTCTAATATTTCAATTTAAATATTTTTGAGTCACTTGTCAAGTGTCAAACGACGAAAATTGCATCTTTTACACAAATAAATTATAATATATTCGAATATTGTAATAAAAATTTTGCTACAGGCGGCGCTGAATGCAGTATGCAATGTCACATTTCCATTGCCACTCTACCATGCATATTATCTATGACTAGACATACACTGCCATCTCTGGACGTTTGATGGCAACTGTCTGAACTGTCACTTCAAAATAAATTCAAATAATGGAAAACACATTTATTTCAGTAATAATAAACAATAATACATCAAATCCAATTCCTATCAATGTAAGTTGAAACAGTGCTAATAATTTTGGCGTCAAAATCTTTGCTAACAATATCTTTTCTCTGTAAAATACTTTCGTCGTAATTTGCCATATCATCAATTTTACCTCTTTCTGTCAAAATTGGTTTAAACATAATTAAAGTGTGTCCTAATTCAAGTGGACCGGTTTTAATGATTTCATCGTTAAATTTTTCCCAAGAAAATGGCGCTAAATCAACTTTAAATTCACTTAACCGTTCGATAAAACTATTATAATACAATTTTATGAAATAATCTATGTTTGGTTGTAGCACTGAAGTAATTACACTTGAAAATAGGAAGAATAACAAATCGTGCACTCCAGAATTATACATTGGTAACTGAAGGTCAACTATTTTATTATGAACAGCCACACCTTCCGAATTTTTTAGTATCATAGTGTTGTTTGTCCAAAAATCGCTATGAACAATCGTCGCAAATGGTTCTCTAGGTTTGGCTGACCTATATGGACCAATTAAATTATATTCAATTGTTTTTATAATTCGGTCAATGTGGGGCAAGCATTCAGCATTTGTTTTTAAAACATCTAGGACTTCTGATGTCATAAAATCAACATTTTCTTTATTTAATGCGTCTCCGAGAATAATTCCTTTGACACTTGGTAGAACTTTTTCTTTAAACACTTCCGGTTTTAGTAGTTTTAGCGCAATTGGTACAGCATGAAATTGCGCCAAATTTTTTATTATTAATTCACTGTGCTGAAAATTAAAACCTTTCAAGCGGTCTTCAATGTCGTAACCAATAATTTTCAAATTTTCCATTAATAATACTGCATCGTTATCAACAATACTACTGTTGTTTAGGTTGATTCTTCCTCCCAAACATTTAGCGAACATGTTTTCGAATTTATTTTCCTGAATTCCATACTCTTCTTCTAATTGTGCTAAGGCTGGTATTGCCTCCAAATACATGCTTAATTCCTTTTTGAAAGTTTCTTGAATGTTGAAAATTTCGCACAGCAATTGATTGGCTGGACATAACTTCGCTACAAATTGCTTTTCACTGATTATATTTTCGATTTTTAGGGTGGAAACCACTGCTAACATAACACTGCCGTAATTTTCACCCGGAGCAGTCAATAATTTTGTTTTAATCTCGAGAATATCCACATTTTTGTTGTAATATTTGTTTAGTAATGATTTTAAATCGCGTATTTCTGGTAATTTCGACATTTTCACGATGCAAGTACAACAGCGTAACTCATTCGTTGCTTAATTATCTAATTTAAGTTTATAAATTAATACCATGTGACATAGTCGCATTATCTGTTTTTATTTATTATGTTTATGTTACGATGCTTTAACACATGATTTTGCATATTTTTGTTGTAATTATTTACATTGTATTTAGCATAAATATTTGTTTTAATCGTTCCACTTATGATAACAAATTTTTAAAACTTCTACATTAATAAAAATTTACTTTTATTTAAAAATGATTTGGTTCAACTGACTTGAAAATATTTAAAGTTCCAGAGCAAGGCACCTAAAAGGACTATAATGTGCCAGTGCATCGCTCGCACGGCGTTGCTGGCTCCTGTAATTTAATTTAAACCAGAAACTACTGCGCCAATTTTAAACAAATTTTTATTACGTCTTCCTTATCTTTCTACCAAATATTTTTTCATTTCTTCCTTACAGTCTTATGCATGTCGTAAACTTGATTTGAATTAATGTAGCGCTCGCACGGCGTTGCTGACTCCAGTCGCTTCGCTTTCTCCCATAAATTCACTTGAATCCGAAACTATAGCCCCAATTTTAATCAAATCTTTTTTAATATCTTCCTTATAGTCGTACACATGCTATAAATTATATTTTATCTGATGCAGCGCTCGCGCGGCGCTACTGGCGCCAGTCGTTCCGCTATCTTCCATCACATTACATAAATCCGAAACTACTGCACCGATTTAAATCGGATTTGTTTTTACCTGTTCCTTATGGTTTTGTATATGCTTGGTTATAATCCATGCATCGCTCGCCCGGCGTTACTGAGTCCAGTCGCTCCGCTGTCTTTCATAACCACCCAAATCCGAAACTACTGCGCCGATTTCAATCAAATCTTTCTTCATTTCTTCCTTGCAGTCATACACATACTGCAAATGTTGTTTTAATTCGTGCAGCGCTCGCACTGCGTTGCTGACACCAGTCGCTCCGCTTTCTTTCATTAATTCACTTAACGCCGAAACTACTGCACCAATTTTGATCGGATTTGTTTTTACCTCTTCTTTATAGTTTTGTGCATGTTTGGTTATAGTTCATGCATCGCTCGCTCGGCGTTACTGGCTCCAGTCGCTCCGCTGTTTTTCAAAAGCACCCAAATCCGAAACTACTGCGCCGATTTCAATCAAATCTTGCTTAATTTCTTCCTTGCAGTCATACACATGCCACAAATACTATTTTAATTCGTGCAGCGCTCGCACTGCATTGCTGGCACTAGTCGCTCCGCTTTGTTTCATGAATTCACTTAATTTCGAAACTACTGCACCGATTTTGACCGGATTTGTTTTTAACCTCTTCTTTATATTTTTGTGCATGTTTGGTTATAGTTCATGCATGGCTCGCACGGCGTTGCTGGCTCTGGACGCTCCGCTATTGTTAATAACCACCCAAATCCGGAACTACTGCGTCGATTTTAATCAATTTTTGTTTTATTTCTTGTTTATGATATTGGACATGCCGTAGGTTTGGTTGTATTTTGTGCATCGCTCAGGCGGATCCGCTGATACGACCTATTTCCGCACGGGCACACTTTTTTTTATTAATCTTAACTTAAATGCGAAATGACTGTGCTGATTTCATTAAAATATTTTTAAATCTCTTTCGTGCAGTCTTACGCATGCCGTAAATTTTATTTCAATTCATGCAGCGCTCGCACGGCGTTTCTGGCCCCAGCTATTTTTCCTAATATCACTTAAATGGAAAACTACTGCACCGATTTTAATCGGATTTATTTTTACCTCTTCCTCATGATCTTATGCACGCCTAAAATTTTATTTTAACTCATGCAGCGCTCGCACTGCGTTGCTGGCCCCAATCGCTTCGCTATTTTTCATAAATTCACTTAAATTTAAAACTACTGCACCGATTTTAATCGGATTTGTTTTTATTTCTTCCTTATGATCTTGTGCAGGCTTGGATATAGTACATGCACGGCTCGCACGGCGTTGCTGGCTTCAGTCACTCCGCTATTTTTTATAACTCATTTAAATTCAAAACTACTGCACCGATTTTAATCAAACCTTTCGTAATTTCTTCTTTACAGTTTTACGCATGTCGTAAATTTTATTTGAATTAAGGCAGCGCTCGCACTGCGCTGTTGGTCCCAATCGCTCCGCTCTCATTCATAAATTCACTTAAATCCGAAACAACTGCCGCGATTTCAATCAAATCTTTTTTAATTTCTTCCTTGTGGTCTTACGCATGCAGTTAATTTTATTTCAATTCATGCAGCGCTCGCACGACGTTGCTGGATTCAGTCGCTCCACTATCTTTCATAACTTTACATAAATCCGAAACTGCAGCCCCGATTTCAATCGAATTTTTCTTTACCTGTTCCTGATGATCTTGTGCATGCTTGGTTGTAGTACATGCATTGCTCGCACTGCGTTGCTGGCTCCAGTCGCTCCGCTATTTTTTATAATTCATTTAAATTCAAAATTATTGCACCAATTTTGATCAAATCTTTATTAATTGCTTCCTTACAGTCTTACGCATGCCATAAATTTTATTCTAATTCATGCAGTGCTCGCACGGCGTTGCTGGATCCAGTCGCTTCGCTAAATTTCATAACTTTACATAAATTCGAAACTACTGCCCCGATTTTAATCAGATTTGATTTTACTTCTTCCTTATAGTCTGGTGCATGCTTGGTTATAATCCATGCATGGCTCGCACTGCGTTGCTGGCTCTAGTCGCTCCGCTATTTTTTATAAATCATTTAAATTTAGAACTACTGCATCAATTTTGATCAAATCTTTTTTAATTCCTTTATTACAGTCTTACGCATGCTGTAAATTATATTTTAATTCATGCAGCGCTCGCACTGCTTTGCTGACTCCAATCGCTCCGCTGTCTTTCATAAAATTCACTTGAATCCGAAACTACTGCAGCGATTTCAATCAAATCTTTTCTAATTTCTTCTTTATGGTTTTACGCATGCAGGTAATTTTATTTCAATTCATGCAGCGCTCGCACAGCGTTGCTGGATCCAGTTGCTTCGCTATTTTTCATAACTTTACATAAATTCGAAACTACTGTCCCGATTTTAATCGGATTTGTTTTTACCTCTTTCTTATAGTCTGGTGCATGCTTGGTTATAGTGCATGCACGGCTCGCACTGCGTTGCTGGCTCCAGTCGCTCCGCTATTTTTTATAACTCATTTAAATTCAAAACTACTGCACCAATTTTGATCAAATCTTTTTTAATCGCTTCCTTACAGTTTTACGCATGCCATAAATTTTATTTCAATTGATGCAGCGCTCGCACGGCGTTGCTGGATCCAGTCGCTCCACTCTCTTTTATAACTTCACTAAAATCCGAAAGTACTGCACCGATTTCAATCGAATTTTCATTTATTTCTTCCTTCTGACTTTAGGCATGCCGTAGGCTCAGTTGTGCATCGCTCAGGCGGATCCGTTAACACGACTTCTTTCCGTACGTGCACGCCTTCTTTTGATAACCTCAACTTTGCACCGAAATTACTGCGCTGATTACAATCAAGTCTTTCTTAATTTATTCCTTATAGTCTTGCGCATGCCATAAACTTGATTTGAATTAATGTAGCGCTCGCACGGCGTTACTGGCCCCCTCGCTCCGCTTCCTTTCATAAATTCATTTAAATCCAAAAGTACTGCACCGATTTTAATCAGATTTGCTTTTACCTATTCTTTATGACCTTGTGCAGGCTTAGTTGTAGTCTATGTACGGCTCGCACGGCGTTGCTGGCTCCAGTCGCTCCGCTATTTTTTATAACTCATTTAAATCCAAGACTACTGCACCAATTTTGATCAAATCTTTATTAATTTCTTCCTTACAGTCTTACGCATGCTATAGATTTTATTTTAATTCATGTAGCGCTCGCACGGCTTTGGTAGCTGCAGTCGTTCCACTTTATTCCTTAGAGTCATTTAAATCCGAAACTACTGCACCGATTTTAATCAAATCTTTTTTAATTTCTTCTTTGGAGTCTTATGAATGCCCTAAATTATATTTTAATTCATGCAGCGCTCGCACGGCATTGCTGGACTCAATCGCTCCGCTCTTTTTTATAACTTCACTTAAATCCGAAAGTACTGCACGGATTTTAATCGGATTTGTTTTTACCTCTTCCTTATAGTCTGGTGCATGCTTGGTTTTAATCCATGCATGGCTCGCACTGCGTTGCTGGCTCCAGTCGCTCCGCTATTTTTTATAACTCCTTTATATCCAAAACTACTGCACCAATTTTGATCAAATTTTTTTTATTTCTTCCTTACAGTCTTACGAATGCCATTAACTTGATTTGAATTCATGCACAGCTCGCACGGCACTGCTGGCCCCAGTCGCTCCGCTCTCTTTCATTAATTCACTTAAATCCGAAACTACTGCACCGATTTTGATCGGATTTGTTTTTACTTCTTCCTTATGATGTTCTGCATGTTTAATTGTAGGTTATGCATAGCTCGCACGGCGCTGCTGGCTCCTGCCGCACCGCTCTCTTATATAAATTCGTTTAAATTTAAAAATACTGCACCAATTTTAATTTCTTATGATTTTATGCATACTATAGACTTGTTTGTAGGTCATATATGGCTCACACGGCGTTACTGGCGCCAATTGTTGCGCTAGCGCGGCGTAGAAAAGCCGGTTTCTACATTTGGAAGATAAAAACATATTGCACAAATTAAAGAACTCTTTACGCCAAAGCTACGTTGGGAGATATGAGCAATTTTTATTTTGTAATCGTCCTAAATGTGAAGCAGCAAAGCTGTGCACGAGCAAGAAAACATTTTTTTCACCTTTTTTATTTGAATTAATTAAAAATCCTTCTAGTTGCTTTCATCTGGAGCTAAAAATTTGTATTTAGAGTTATTTTTAATCAACTGTTTCACTGAAAACGTAATAATTTTATCTAAATTATTGCCATTAACCCACATTTAAAATATATTTATGTCACTTATTTGAGGCACAAGCAATTTTTTAGCTGTTGAAAAGTATTTATAGCCATTTTCGATCGGCAAAGGCTCGTACGACATGCTTAAGTTTAATTTTAAACCCAGTATTGAGCGCACGCAAGGCACTCATTTCACTTTCAGTCATTTCTCCCATATTTTGCACTTTATTCTTTTCCATAAAAATAGGTCTCATCATAATAAGCACGTGAGATATTTGTTTGGGCCCAATTTCGTCCAATTCTTCCAGAAAAGATTCCCAAGTAAATTGATTTGTATTTAAATTAAATGATTTTAAACAATCAATAAAAGAATCGTAATATAATTTGATTAAACTGTCGTAATGATTGTCAAAAACATCGTGCCGCACACTGGAGAACAAGAAAAATATTAAATCGTGCGCTAGCGACCCAAAACTTGCCATTTGTAAATCCAAAAATTTAACTTTTACAGGATGTGTGTTAATTCGTTGAATCATTAAATTATTAGCCCACAAATCGTGATGTACCACCGTTAAATACTGCCCTAAAGGCTCCAAAAACCTTTCTTCAAATTTAAAATTCTTGTCCACAAGGTCTGCAATTTCAGCTGCATATTTTTCATAACCAATTTCTTTTAAAATTATCTTCAATTCATTGCAAAATTTCTGTTTGATTTCTTGAGTGTAACTGTCGCCAAAAGAGTACGGTTTTAAAGCAACAATCTTTTCAAAAACAGCAGGTTTTAAAATTTTTGAAGCAATTGGCAAAGCATGAAATTGGGCCAAATTTTTTATTATTAATTTAGTTACTTCCAAATCAAATCCTAGTAATCGATCTTCCACCCTGTAACCTTGCGTTTGAAGATTTTCAAATAACATTAATCCATTTTCGTCCAATACGTCACTATTATTTATATTTAATCTAGCCCCGTAACATTTTGGGAAGCACTGAAGTGCGGCAACATTAAATTCTTCTTGTAATGTTATTAAACTTGGAATAATATCAGTATACATTTCCATCTCTCTTTTAAAAGAGTTTTGAATGTTGAACATAATTCGGAACATTTCAACATCCGGGATGAGTTTTGCGACGAAATGTTGGATTTTTTCTTGCCCATTTTGGAGGACTTTAACATCCAGGGATAAAATAACGCCTCCGTAATTTTCTCCGACTGGAATAATTTTTTGTGAAGAGTAACTGATTATTTTTTCGTCCAAAATTGACTGGAGGAAGTCAACCAGATTTGTTATTTCCATTTTCACTGAAAACAAATTATTTTATGAATAAATTGGCCGCCATTTTGGCTTCAAATGCGCGCCAAATACAAATATTTCGAAACATTCATTTTAGTTGCCAATTAGCTCGCATTTAGACCTAAATGGCGACCAAAAAACATATTATTATATGATTTTGCAGCAACGATTGTTATGAGATGCTATAGCAGACTGAAATTCTAAATTTCAGTACTCTAAAGTCAATCGTTTCGAATTTATGCGAAAAATTCTGAATGACTGTCATGTAAAGTGCACTTCTGGCTTAATCGATTTCAATGAAAATAGGTTATGAGCATCTAGATGATACAATCGTCTTAAATACTGAATTCTAACATTCTGCGTTCAATCGTTTTGAATTTACACAAAAAATTCAAAAAAAGTTTCAAGTAAAGTGCACTTCCGGTACAAACGATTGCAATCATAATGCGAGGTGCACAACTAGATGTTACCGTAGTGCTTAATACAAAATTTCAATATTCTACGACTGATAGTTTTGAATTTATGTGGAAAATTCGAAAAATCTTAAATATAAAGTGCACTTCCGGTTAAGCCGATTGGTACAAAAATAATAGATAACCATTTAAATGCTACAGCAATCTCAAATATATTTTGAATTTATGCGAAAAATTTTAAAAAAGTTTCAAGTAAAGTGCATTTCCGGTTCAGTCGATTGTTACAAGAATAGTAGGTAATCATTCAAATGCTACAGCAGACTGAAATACCAAATTTCAATACTCTACGGCCGATAGTTTCGAATTTATGCGAAAAATTCGAAAAAACTGTCAAGTAAAGTGCACTTCCGGCTCAGTCGATCTTAATGAAAATAGGATATAAGAATCTAGATGGTAAAATCGTTTTAAATACTGAATTCTAAAATTCTACGTTCAATCGTTTTGGATTTATGCGAAAAACTCAAAAAATGTTTCGAATAAAGTGCACTTCCGGTACAGACGATTGCAATCATAATGCGAGGTGTACAACTAGACCCTAGACTAGTTTTAAATACAAAATTTCAACAATATACGTTCAACGGGCTAAGAGATTTGCGAGTTACAAATGCACACACGTACCGACATCAAGCCGAAAATAGTCAAAATGGATTCAGGGATACTCAAAACGGATTTTCCGAGGAAATCCTGAAATTTGAATATTGTGGGTTTCGCAAGAAGTACAAGTAAGAAAAAATGTTCTTGATGTCAAAAATGTCAAACTTTGACAACTTGTACCGGGTGCAAAAAAAAATGTGGACTCAATTCACGATTCAGGAATTCAAGCTCATTAATTTTCCTTTAAATTGCGTAAAAAATCGAGTGTCTGCGACGATTTGGCGCAAAGTTATGAATTAAACAAACAAAAAATACATTTTGCGCTTTTTTGGCCATAACTCTGCTAATCTTGCACGGAAATTGTTGAACTTTGCTTTGTTGAAAGCATTTTACTGTCAACTATTGAAAAAAAAGCTTCAAACTTTTCAAAACTCAAAAGCTTAACAATTTTCGTGCAAAATTAGCCTAGTTATGACCAAAAAAGCGCAAAATGTAATTCATTTTTGATTAATTCATAACTTTGCGCCAAATCGTCGCAGATAATTGATTTTTTGCGCAATTTAAAGGAAAATTAATGAACTTTATCTCCTGGGTCCGGAGTTGAGTCCACGATTTTTTTTTCACCCTGTACAAGTTGTCAAAGTTTAATATTTTTTCTTGTGCTTATTGCGAAACCGACAATTCACATTTCGAGATTTTGTTAGAAAATCCGTTTTGAGCATTCCTGAATCCATTTTGACTATTTTCGGCTTGATGTTGGTACGTATGTGCGTTTGTAACTCGTAAATCTCAAAACCTGTAGAATGTATAATGTTGAAATTTTGTATTTAAGAGTGGTTTAGGGTCTAGTTGTGCACCTCGCATTATGGTTGCAATTGTCTGGACCGGAAGTGCACTTTACTTGAAACTTTTTTTGAATTTTCCGCATAAATCCAAAATAATTAGTCGTAGGATACTGAAATTCAGTATTTCAAATTGCTGTCGCATCTAAGTGGTTATCTTCTATTTTTGTACCAATCGGCTGAACCGAGAGTGCACTTTATATAACAGACTTTTCGAATTTTCCGCATAAATTCAAAACAATCAGTCGTAGAATACTGAAATTTTGTATTAAGCACTTCTGTAACATCTAGTTGTACACCTCGCATTATGATTGCAATCGTCTGTACCGGAAGTGCACTTTACTCGAAACATTTTTTTAATTTTCCACATAAATCCATAACGATTAAACGTAGAATGTTAGAATTTGATATTTAAGATGTTAGTACAGTCTAGATGCTTATATCCTATTTTCATTGAGATCGACTGAGCCGGAAGTGCACTTTATTTGCAAATTTTTTGCATAAATTCGAAACGATCTTCCGTAGAGTATTGAAATTTAGTATTTAAGTCTGCTGCAACATCTGAATGATTGCCTATCATTTTCATAATAATCGACTGAACTGGAAGTGCACTTTATTTGAAATATTTTTTGAATTTTTTGCATAAATCCAAAACGATTGAACGTAGAATGTTAGAATTTAGTATTTAAGACGATTGTATCATCTAGATGCTCATATCCTATTTTCATTGAGATCGACTGAGCCGGCAGTGCATTTTACTTGACAGTCTTTTCGAATTTTTGGCATAAATTCGAAACAATCGGCCGTAGGATATTGAAATTTAGTATTCCAGCCTGCTGCAGCATCTGAATGATTGCCTACTATTGTCGTAACAATCGACTGAACCGGAAGTGCACTTTACTTGAAACTTTTTTCGAATTTGTTGCATAAGTCCAGAATTATTGACCATGGAAAACTGAAATTCAGTATTTGAGATTGCTGTAACATGTAAATGGTTATCTTTTATTTTTGTACCAATCGGCTAAGCCGGAAGTGCACTTTATATAACAAACTTTTCAAATTTTGCGCATAAATTCAATACAATCAGTCGTAGAATATTGATATTTTGTATTAAGCTTTTATGTAACATCTAGTTGTGCACCTCGCATTATGATTGCAATCGTCTGTACCGGAAGTGCACTTTACTCGAAACATTTTTTGAATTTTTCGTATAAATCCAAAACAGTTGAAAGTAGAATGTTGGAATCCAGTATTTGAGACGATTATATCAACTAGATTCTCATATCCTATTTTCATTGAGATCGACTGAGCCGGAAGTGCATTTTACTTGACAGTCTTTAGGATTTTTTCGCATAAATTCGAAACTATCGGCCGTAGATTATTGAAATTTGGTATTTCAGTCTGCTGCAGCATCTGAATGATTGCCTATTATTTTCATAATAATAGACTGAACCGAAAGTGCACTTCAGTTGAAATATTTTTCTAATTTTGCGCATAAATTCAGAACTGTCAGCCGTAGAATCTTGGAAATCAGTATTTAGGAATGTTGTAGCATAAGAATGATGATCTTCTGTTTCCATAGCATTTTTACTTGACAGATTTTCAGAAATTTTGGTGTTCATTTATTGAATATTTTAATACTCACATTTTTTTATCAAATGATGCTGCGATTCACAACGTAGTTTATGAATAACTGGTAATGGCCTTCAAGTGCAACAATTACATGAGATTAAATAAATTATATCGACCGTCGTCACTCCGTCAGTATTTTTGTTTCCAAGTGGAACAAGTGAATAAAATGAGTTAGTTTAACTGTAATATTACTAATAATTATTTTATCAGTGATTTATTTGCTACTTAATAGATTATAACCAGTTTTTATCAAAGAAATATTTAACTGTACGCTTTAATCTATTTTTAAAAATATCGGTAACGCCATGGTCGGTGAACATGTCGTCCATGGACAACTTTTCCATATCAAAATCGTCTTCAGTGACGTCTTTAAATACAGCTCTAAACATTACTAAAATATGGGACACTTCTCTGGGTCCATAATAATTAATTTCCTCCAGAACCGACTCAAAAGTGTAGTCAGTTACGTCACAATTTAATTCCTTCAAACAATCAACAAATTCCTGGTGATAAATATCCAAAAAATGGTCGTAATATTCTTCTAATATTTGTAATTGTACGCTGGTGAATAAAAAAAAAATTAAATCAGTAGCGGGTGCTCCGTAAGTATTTACTTGAAAATCCAACATTTTGTTGCTCACTGGCACATCATTTTCATATTTAATCATTGTGTTATTCAACCAAAAATCGCGGTGCACCACAGTGGCGTATTTTTCGCTTCCGGGTGGAAAATTCCGCTGAAAATCGTAGCCCAAATTCATGATTTTAATAAAACGTTGCAATTCTGTTTCGTTTAGATTCAAATGTCGGTAAATACTTTCAGTAAATCGATCTGCGGCTAAATCGAACATTTCTTGCCCAATGTTAACTCGATTTAAAAACGGTTTCAATTTGAAGTTGAATTCGTTGGGTTTTTTGATTTTAAACGCAAGCGGGACGCCGTGAAACCTCGCTAAATCCTTCAAAACTAATTTAGTTTCTTCGAGATTAAATCCAATTAATCTATTTCTTAATTGGTAGCCTTTTAATCGTAAATTTTCTAATAATAAGACTGCGTTGTCATCCACTCGGTCGCTCAGAGGATTGAGGCTTATTCTAGCGTTCAAACATTCCGGAAATATTGCTAATAATTTATTTTCCGGTACTGAATTCTCTTTTTGGAATTGTATTAAAGCCGGAATGAACTCCAAATAAAAACCAATTTCTTTTTTGAAAGTTATTTCGGAGGCAAACATTTTTTTGAGCCACTGGTTTGGCGGACACAATTTAGCCACTAAATTTAATGTCCTAATATCTTTTTGGTCTTTAATATTTATTTGAACAGCCAATAATAAACTTCCATAATTTTCTCCTTTGGCTGTTAATAATTTTGTGTCGTAATTTAAAATTTTGCTGTTTTTTATTATTGGATGCAACAGTTCCTCGAAATTTTCTATTTTTAGGTTATCAGCGGCCATTGTGTACCTAAAATATAATCGAATTAGGTTAATAAATAAATATTTATTTAATACATACCTTAAAAGTTAATTTTACAATATGTGCACAGTATAATAATTTTTTTGATGTGAAAGTACACTACTTATAACCTTGAAGCTCACATGATTATAATCATAAAACCTTCAGATTAAATTTGACCCACTTTAACAATGATGAAAGGAAAAATAATCATAATTAGATTAAAAAATATATTTCATGTATAATTCGATTAAAATAACAGTAGCAAATTTAAAATTATGGTTAAAATTATGGATTTTCGTCAATAAGTTGACTATGGACACTCCACAAATTCTGCAAAAAGAAATAATTGCTAAGTAATCGAAATGTCAATGTGTTTTAGTGGATGCCTCTCATTCGGGACAAATTCGCTTCGTCTTCAATCAGTTTATGATGAACAGCGCTCAGGGCCTGTTTAAAACACCAACATGAATATTGAAAACAAAAAATTTGTACCAACACCAAACCAGAACACCCTGTACGAAAGCTAGACGTCATATCCTTGTAAATAAATAAATTAGACAAATCTAAGCGAGTTATAAAAGCCCAGATGATTCATACAAAAGTACAGCAAAACAAATGCAAAAAAAAAACAAAAAAATGAAGCTCACCTTGAAATATTTAACAGTCTTGACTCTCAATTCAAGTGTAGCGTCTTCATCACAAATCATTAAAGTATGCGGGTGCTGCTGGAACGCCGAAACAGTCCACATGTGATTTACGCCCTCTTCTATAGCCTTGTAAAGGGCGAAGGCCTTATGAGTCCCTGTTATGAGTATCATGACCTGAAAATTCAATTAACTCTGATACCAAAATCGAAAACCGCATGTCAATATCTTGTGTAACTCGCGAGATATTGACAAAAATAGTTTATACCCTAAAATGGGTATTAATCAAAATTAAGGTATTTAATTACTGACATGTAGCAAATTTCAGATTTCATGCATACTTGAGCAGTAATTACCTTTTGATTTTTTTACCCAAAACTGGGTGTATGAATAAAAAAATCAAGCACTTTGGGCAAACCTACGAAACATCATCTTTAATTTAGTACCAGTTTCATGTTTGTAAGTGCTGTAGATGATGAGAAATTAATTAATTTTAAATATTTTTTAATCGATAAATTGATAAAAATATGTTACCAACCGTCAGCCCTCGGATAGTTTCAGATATTTGCAGAATAATGGAAAAAAATTGATGAATAACTAATTTTTATTTATTTTATGAAACTTTTATCGACCGCCAGCATTAAGATATTTTCAAATATTAATATAGAAAATTTGTTTCCCCGTTTAACTAATAAATTAATAAATAAATACTGTTAACAACCATCAGCCTTCAGATATTTTCAGCTATTTGTAAAGTAATGGAAAAAACAATCTTTTACTAACAAAATATTGAATAAATAATTGATTTAAAATATTTTTTTATCGTTAAATCAATAAATTGATTGATAAATGCTGTTACCAACCGTCTGCCTTCAGATACTTTCAGATATTTATTGATTAATGGGAAAAACAACCTTTTATTAACAAAATATTTAATAAATAATTAATTTAAAGTATTTTTTGATCGTTAAATCGTAAATTAGAAAATAAATGCTGTTACCAGCCATCAACTTTCAGATACTTACAGATGTTTGTAAATTAATAAGAAAACAATCTTTTATGAACAAAAAATTTATGAATAATTAATTTCAAACATTTTTGATTAAACTAATCGATAAATTGGTGGAAAAATACTGTAAACAGCCGTCAACTTTCAAATACTTCCAAATATTTATAAAGTAATGAAAAAAAAACAACCTATTCAACAAAAAATGGACTAATAAATAATTTTTTATGAAATTAATCGCTAAATTGATGAATTCATGGCTTTAACAGCCGTCAACATCAAAATATTTTCAAATATTAGTACAAATTCTGTTAACAACCGTCAGCCTACGGATATTATCAGATATTTAAAGAGTTATAAAAAAACAACCTTTTACTTACAAAATATTGAATAAATACAACAAATTTGATACATAAATTAATTTAAACATTTTTTGATCGATAAACTGATGAAAAAAGCTGTTACCAGCCGTCAGCCTTTAGATACTTTTATTACTTGTAAATTAATGAGAAAAATAACCTTTTACTAACAAAAATTTGATGCATTATTAATTTTAAACATTTTTAGATCCATAAATTGATAGAAAATGCTGTTACCAGCCGTCAGCCTTAAGATACTTCAAAATACTTGTAGAATAATTGAAAAAACAACCCCTTTTGCTGTTACCGGCCATCAATTTCAAGATATTTTTAAATATTATTTTTTTTTTATTGAATAAAGCGATAAATTGATAAATAAAAGCTGTTAACAACCGTCAGCCTTGAGATACTTTCAGATGTTTGAAAATGAATGTAGAAAAAAGCTTTCATGAACAAAAAATTTGATAAAAAATTAAATTTAAGCATTTTTGGATCAATAAATTGATATAAAAATACTGCTGCCAGCCGTCAACCTTCGGATACTTCCAGATATTTATAAAGTAATGGAAAAAACAACCTTTTACCAACAAAATATTGAATAAATAATTGATTTAAAATATTTTTTGGTTGTTAAATCGATAAATTGTTGTTACCAGCCGTCAGCCTTCAGACACTTTTAGATATTTGTAAATTAATGTGAAAAAGCAATCTTTTAATAACAAAAAAAATTGATAAATAATTAAATTGAATCATTTTTTGATCAATAATTTGATAGAAAAATGCAGTTACCAGCCGTTAGTCTTCAGATACTTTTGAATTTTTGTAAATTAATGTAAAAAAACAAACTTTTACTGACAACTTTTTGATAAATAATTAAATTTAAGCATTTTTGAATCAATAAATTGATAGAAAAATATTGCTACCAGTCGTCAGCCTTCGGATACTCCCATATATTTATATAGTAATGGAAAAAACAACCTTTTACTAACAAAATATTGAATAAATAATTGATTTGAAATATTGTTTGATCGTTGAATCGGTAGATAAATGTTCTTACCAGCCATCAACCTTCAGATACTTTCAGATATTTGTAAATTAATAAGAAAAAACAACCTTCTACGAACAAAAAATTTGATGAATAATTAAATTTAAGCATTTTTTAATTGATATATTGATAGAAAAATACTGTTAACAGCCGTCATCCTTTAGATACTTGCAGATGTTTGTAAATGATTGGGAAAAATAGCCTTTTACTAACAAAATTGAATAAATAATTGATTTTAAACATTTTTTCATCAATAAATTGATAGAAAACTGCTGTTACCAGTCGTCAATCTTCGGATACTTTCAGATATTAGTAGATTAGTATAAAAAACAACCTTTTAGCAACAAAAAATGGACGAATAACTAATTTTAAACATTAATCGATAAATTGTTAACAGACATCGATTTTTAGATACTTTCGACTATTTGTTTCGAAATTTTGGTGCTTTTACTTGTTATTATTTGTTTGGTAACAATAACTCACTTCATTTGCATCCATGACGGTCCCCACGCCCACAGTTAGCGCCTGTTTGGGAACCTTCGTGATATCATTCCCAAAAAATCTAGCATTAGCCTCCAACGTATCCTGGGCCAAAGTTTTGACCCTAGTGCGAGAAACCAACGAAGATCCTGGCTCATTGAACGCAATATGGCCGTCAGGCCCAATTCCTCCAATAAAAAGCTCGATGCCTCCGGCATCAGTAATTTTTTTCTCGAAATTGTTGCATTCAGCGACTAAATCGGAAGCGTTTCCGTCCAGGATATGCGCATTTTCGGGGACAATGTCGATATGCTTGAAGAAATTGTTCCACATGTAGTAGTGGTAACTTTCCGGGTGATCTCGAGGTAGATTTACGTATTCATCCATGTTGAAGGTTTTTACGTATTTGAAGGATATTTTACCGGCTTTGTGATACTCTATTAATTTTTTGTACATCCCTAAAGGGGTACTACCTAAAAAAAAAATATTGTAGTATGCAAAATCATTATTAAAAATGTATTTAACCCACCTGTTGGCAATCCAAGCACAAAATATTTGTTAGGCCCCGGATTAAAATCATTAACTCTTTTAAGTACGTATTTTGCGGCCCATTCTGCCACATTATTAGCAGAATCTAAGATAATCAGTCTCATTTTTGATGTATCACCAATTAAACATTCAATGCAACTGAAGTTCTCGTTCTATTGGATTATTGGATCAAACCAGTTATTTTTTTCAAGTTTAATGACCCCACTTTTATGTACTGGTTACGAAAAATAAGGTACTTGATTCTTATCAGAAAATTATCGCACTGATAAATGGAACACACATGACTTATTATAAATGTATTAATTATGGTTGCGTGAACTCATCTTTATGATAATTATTTTAATTAACGTTTCCCATCAAGGTCAATATGACATTTGAAACCGCCAAAAAATTTGAGGTTATCGTGTAATTAACTTTAAAAATTATAATTTTAAGGCAGTTTGTGTGTTTTGGGCATATTTTGTGCAAATTAAATGATTAACCAACGTTTTTGTATTCGGTTTTTATTTTTGCAATACTTTGAACAATTTTCGATAGTTGGCAACATTGGTGTTTACTAGTGACATGTATATCGATCAGTGGTACTAAAACAGTGGTATATCTTTTAAAAGTTTATTATTCATTAGTTTACGGGCTTATATTTTTAAAAAACAATTTTGAATAGTATTAAATTGCGTTTCGTGTGCCTAAAATTTAATCCGGAATAACCGAGACGGGTAAATTAATTCTTTTATATTTTAGTTACTTTTGCGCAAGCGCACAAAGTTCCCCTGAAGTATCTGTCATTTCTCACTGAATCTCAGCTGTTCTTCGTAGATGTTTATTATTTATGATTGTAATAATCCAGTAAATAATAACAAATAATCATTGATTCCTTAAAGAGACACTTGAAAAGAATGAGTGTTGCAAGCAGAAACACAGGTGATACAATAAACCACTTTAATTATTACGAATACAATCTTGTTTTGTTGTAGATGGTGAAGGAGGGACGACTAACAATGAATTTGATACCAATTTACCAACAGTGCATTCGGTAAATTTATAATATTTATATTTATTTATTTTTTATGTTATAATGTTTTCAGTATTTGGGGCAAATGGATAATTTGCACGGTTATACTTTATACGATGAGGGGACTAAATTGGATATGTTGGGCTTATACGCAGATACTTGGGTGTTTCCTGGGCATACTCTTCCGTTTTTTGTTGATGATCATCGCGAAGTTGAAGTCATGCGACAATACATGGAAACAAACAAAACTTTTGTGCTAATCTGTTCTAAGTACGCAAAAAAACAATTTATTTTACACATTAAAGTTTGATTTTTCAATAGGACTAATGAGTCAGAAGGGTATGGAATAACAATGGAAATAATTGAAATATCCGAATCTGCCAACTCTTTGGCTTTAAAAGCAAAAGGAAGACAGAGGTGCCGCATTATTGATATAAAATCGAACTCAACTTACCGTATGTGTAAATTAGTAGTGCAGATCTTGCCCGATCTTGAAATGCGCAGTCCGTTATTTAATATTCAGTTGCAATCTTTGAATAAACATCGATTTAATATTGCTGATTGCAAAACATTACTTAAAAACAATAATTACAGGCGGTAAGTAACTATTTTTCAAATTTTAAGTAGAATAGATGAAAATTAAATATTTTAAAAGATATGACGCAGTACAAACTCGATGGCCGTTGTGGGTACACAACCAATTTGAACCGCATTTATTAACGAAGAAAATCCAACGTCTACTTACTAAATATTCTATTGGTAATAATGAATATTTCTTCACGGTATTAAACATTTATCCAAGCCTATTGTAGGACTTTGTGCTCCAAATGACCCCATGAAGCTATCCTATTGGTTTATGCAAAATTTTCAGCTCAATAATGATGAGAGATTGAAAATACTGAAGCTAAATTCAGTTGTACAACGTCTACAATTAGAACTACATTATTTAAAAGAGGTAAGATTTTTTGAACACGTCACAAAACTAATAATCAAGATTTTACGGCTGGAAATTCCGAATTTATGCGCAAATTTTAAAAAAAAAACAACTGAAATACACTTCCGGTTCAGTTGATTATTATGAGAATAGTAGGCAATCATTCAGATGCTACAGCAGACTGAAATACTAAATTTCAATACTCTACGGCCGATAGTTTCGAATTTATGCGAAAAATTCGGAAAAACTGTCAAGTAAAGTGCACTTCCGGCTCAGTCGATCTCAATGAAAATAGGATATGAGCATCTAGACGGTACTAACATTTTAAATATTAAATTATAATATTTTACGTTCAATTGTTTTGGATTTATGCGAAAAATTCTAAAAATGTTTCGAGCAAAGTACACTTCCGCTTCAATCGATTGTTTTGAGAATAGTAGGCAATCATTCAGATGCTACAGCAAACTAAAATACTAAATTTTAATAGTCTACGGCCGATAGTTTCGAATTTATGCGAAAAATTCGAAAATACTGTCAAGTAAAGTGCACTTCCGGTTCAGTCGATCTCAATGAAAATAGGATATGAGCATCTAGACGATACTAACATCTTAAATACTGAATTCTAACATTCTGCGTTCAATCGTTTTGGATTTAGGCGAAAAATTCAAAAAATGTTTCGAGTAAAGTGCACTTCCGGTACAGACTATTTCAATCATATTTTGAGATGCACAATTAGATGTTACAGAAGTGCTAAATACAAAATTTCAATATTCTACGATTAATTGTTTCGAATTTATGCGGAAAATTCGAAAAGTCTGTTATATAAAGTGCACTTCCGGTTCAGCCGATTGGTACAAAAATAAATGATAACCATTTAGATGCTATAGCAATCTCAAATACTGAATTTCAGTATCCTACGGCTAATCATTCTGGATTTATGCGGAAAATTCAAAAAAGGTTTCAAGTAAAGTGTACTTCCGGTTCCATCGATTGTTATGAAAATAATAGGCAATTATTCAGATGCTACAGCAGACTAAAATACTAAATTACAATACTCTACGACCGATCGTTTCGAAATTATGTGAAAAATTCGAAAAGACTGTCAAGTAAAGTGCACTTCTGGCTCAGTCGATCTCAATGAAAATAGGATATGAGTATCTAGACGGTACTGTCGTCGTAAATACTGAATTCTAACATTCTGCGTTCAATCGTTTTGGATTTATGCGAAAAATTCTAAAAATGTTTCGAGTAAAGTACACTTCCGGTACAGACTATTTTAATCATAATGCGATGTGCACAACTAGATGTTACAGAAGTGATTAATATAAAATTTCAATATTCTACGACTGATGGTTTTGAATTAATGCGTAAAATTCGAAAAATCTGTTAAATAAAGTGCACTTCCGGTTCAGTCGATTGGTACAAAAATAAAAGATGATCATTTAGATGCTACAGCAATCTCAAATACTGAATTTCAGTATCCTACGGCTAATCATTCTGGATTTACGCGGAAAATTCAAAAAAAGTTTCAAGACGATTGCAACCATAATGTGAGGTGCACAACTAGACCCTAAATCAGTCTTAAATACAAAATTTCAACATTATACGTTCGACGGATCAAGAGATTTACGAGTTACAAACTCACATTCGTACCGACATCAAGCCGAAAATAGTCAAAATAGATTCAAGGATGCTCAAAACGGATATATCCATCAATTTTGCTTTGTACAAGTAACTAAACATCATTTGAATAACTTAAAAGAAAAAAAAAACAATTGACAATCGTTTAAATACCATTTTTGACACTTTTACTAAAATTATTTCCGCACGATTAATTTAATACCAAACACGATGGAGTCAAATTATTTAATCTAAAAAAACAATTGACTAAATATGATAATAAAAACAAATGAACCGCTAATGATTTTGAAAAATGTTTCAGGCAAATGCTGTTCCAAATTATTTAGGGATCAATTTGAGTTATCTTATATTTTATGATAAATATTACCGTTTATAAAATAAATGCAAGAAACTAAAAAGTTCCATCAATAAAATATTGGTACCACTGGTTGAAAAAAGCTCATTTACGAACTTAGAACTAACTTTAGGACAAAAAGCTTAAATATGAAGTTTCAGTCGAAAATTCGAACATGTTTTCAAGTTATCGACTTTTAAAAATCATGTTTTTGGGTTTAATTGCAACCTAAACAAATGACAATTGGTGGTAATCATGACGTCATACATTAAAATACATTAATACCTAAACAAAAATTGTGTTGAAATTGATTCAAAAGGAAAAAAAAAGCCAATATTTAATTCAACTGCTGTAAAGCAGCAAAAAGACAAAACAATTGACAGTCTAGCTCAATAATGATATATAATTATATAAATAACAAAACAAATGACAATCGGTGATTGAAATACATTAATATCTTAACAAAAATTATGTTGAAATTGATTTTTCAGTAAAACTTGTGCTTAAAAAATAATTTTAGTGACCAAAACAAATGACAATCGGTGGTAGTCATGACGTCATACATTAATTCATAAAAAATTGTTTTGAAATGAGACGTAATTCTGTCCGTTTTTCCTGAAATAATAATCGTACAGAAAATAAACCCAGTTTCAACCCTTCATCTTCCAATTCTGGCTGTATATGGGATTAAAATACAAATGAGGCAAAATTTAATTATAATTCTGCCCGAATTTCCTTAAATAATAATCGTACAATAAAGAAATGAACTCTGTTGTTATGGAAACTAGAATTTGTCACACTAAAAGCTTATGAATGTTTCAGAGCACTCTGGAACGCTATACAATGTTCTAGAACATTTCAGAGCACTCCGAAACGTTTTTAAATGTTTTAAGACATTCTAGAACGTTTCAGAACACTCCGGAACGTTTTAAAATGCTCTGAACTCTTAAGAATGTTTCAGAATATTTTAAAATGCTCCTGAACGTTCAGGAATCTCGTGTAATGTTCCAGAATACGTTCTACAACATTTAGGAATGCTTTTGAGCATCACAGAGCACCCGAGAATATTATAAAATGTTCCAAACTATTTCAGAACGTTTCACAATGTCTCCGGAACGTCGTACAATGTACTAAAATTGTCTAGGACATTCCGGAACATATAAAATGTTATAAAAGGTGTAGAAATGTCCCAAAATATTCCAGAATGTTTCAGAGCACTCATTCATTATTCTAAAACATTCTAGGGGTCGAAACCCGCCGACGGACAATAAATCACTGAATTATAATTGTAAAATAATAAACCAAGCGCTGATAAAAAGCTCATTTATTTCAGAAACAGTTGCAAGCAAGTAAAGCACAATTTGTTTTTTTCAGAGGCGGCTAATTTGCTGCAAATTTTGCAATATGATCATTGCCAAACACAGCGACGTTTTTCCGATGTCTAAAGATGGAATACAAAGCAATTATTGCAATCCAGGTAATGTTACATTTTTTTTTAATTGTCCTTATTATCATTTGTTTATTTAGGTGGTCATATTTACGAAACATTAACAGTTTCGGAGGCCCAAGAAATATCTTTGATTGGGCATCCTTCCGAACAATTCAGCTGGTTTCCAGGGTAAATATTAAACAATAAAACAGTTGGGTATTTAAGAATTTCAATTGTTTTAGCTATGCTTGGACTATTGCCCAATGCGGGCAGTGCAGTCACCACCTTGGTTGGCAGTTCACATCGAATAAACTCAAGCCGAAAAAGTTTTTCGGCTTAGCAAAAAATTGCATCACTGTAAAAATTATTAGAACTGTAAATACTATATAAATTTTTTATTTGACTCACAATTTGATCTCTGATTAGCAGTTAAACGTAAATTATTATGTAGAGCGCGACCAAATGATTAATAATAGCTTATAATTATTTGTCATTCAAATTGTAGCGCTTGTAAATCATATTTTGTGTACATGGAACAGGACTGTGGTATATTTTATAAATAAAATATGAAAAGTTATCAGAATGTTATGTAATCGCCTGAAACGGCTTGCAAATAAACTTTCACTAATATGTTTTCTTTTAATCTATTTTTAAATAAATTTGACGTTTAAGTAAAGTGTGATGTAAACGTAGTAAAGCGCTAATTTCCATCAGTGCTGCCACTATCTTCGCACGTGACGGGCGGTGAAGGTTGACCAGAGTTCTTTCTCGTCCGAAATCATTTCGGCATACGTCAGCCATTGTACAAAAGTAAGTTTTTAATAGAAAATAATATTATTTTATTTCACCTAAATGTATTATTGTGTTCATATTAACGCCTGTAGACACTGGTAAGCTTATTTTTTGAAAATGATTGAAGTTGAGTAACATTTGGCATTGACATTACATTATGTAATTTTTGAAAATTCATGTGCTAACAGTTTTCAGGTAAATTATTTGTTTAATTCATGAACTTATCATTCAATTGGTGCGGGATTTATGAGTGAAGTGTATTTATTTTGACGGGAAACCGTCTAGGCTATATTTGCTTATTAAATTAACGTCAATATCTATAAGTTTACTCAAAAAATATATTATTGTCGTGCTTTTTCAATTAATAATGCCCACTTTGCAGTTTACTGTAATAATTTTCGAGTTTTTGTGAATTTCATTGATTTATATAAACAGCGCTCCAAAATTTATGCTTGGTAGCTATTTTTAACTGACGCATATTAACAAATTTTACTTGAATTATAAGTTTTTCATGCTTCTATTAAAATTTTCTTGGTTATGTAACGAGTGACACTGACCTTAATATCGATTTTTTAATACGCTGTTATCTAAGACGTACGTAATTTTGCGGAATCATTTATCGCTGATCAGTCGCTGATATTAAAACAATTACAGCTTTTTTCCTAGAAACTAATTGAGATATACGCCTGTAATTAACGATAAAAACGCTGCAAATCAATTTTTCAGTGTTTGAAGGTAATAGAAGTAATTGAATAGTAAAAACTATCAATAACAACTTAATTTGATAATTATTCAAGAAATACGGCAAAATTGGTCAACATATTTCAATTGTACGTATCAAAATCTATAAGAAAATACTCTTTTCATCCCTTAAATACCCCAATTAGAGCATAAAATAAGCCATAATATATTAATCAGCATTTTGATTTCAAATAACTGTCATAAAGTATTGTAAACTGTATTACCTACTGTGCCCATAGATAATATGACAGTAGGGGCTGGACCAATTTAGTTATAATTTTTACCAGAGGCGCCACCAATTTTGCAACAATTATTTACTGATATTGTCCGGTCTGTCGGGGGTATATTCAATGAACTGTTTTATGCGATTTTGAACCTTATAACAAAATAATTAAAATTAACGTATTTATTCTATATTTCAGTTAAGAATTGGACAAATAAAAGCATAAAATATATTCACATATCATTTAAATACATATTTGAGTATTAAAACTGCACGAATTAATTTATGATGATTGATAAATGTTTGACAGATAGGACAATCAATTTTAGTTATTTTTAGATGTTTTCCCAACTTTTGGGCACAGTTGCCTGTCAAGAAAATAAATCAATGGCTTCAGAAGAGTGCGTACCGGCCATCAAGCCAATAGGACTCACACAATCTTTAGTGGCCGGCAGAACAATTGCCGCTGCCGCTATTCAACCCGGAGGTAAACCCTAATAAATATTTATAAGACAGTTAAAAATACATAATTCTTTTTTTAATAGATTCGTGTGAATTCGGCTCCAATCATTATTTCCTTTTGTGCGGCTTAGGCGGTGTTCTCTCTTGCGGGATCACCCACACTTTAGTTGTACCTTTAGATTTAGTAAAATGCCGCATGCAAGTGGACCCCGTCAAATACAGTGGCCTGTTCTCCGGCTTTAAAATCACATTGGCTGAAGATGGCGCACGCGGTTTGGCCAAGGGCTGGGCCCCAACATTCTTCGGCTATTCCATGCAGGGAATGTTCAAATTTGGTCTTTATGAAGTAACTTTTCATTAATTATTACGCAAATTTTCATTATTAAACAAAATTTGTTGAATTAGGTGTTCAAAGTGTGGTACACAGATATAATCGGCGAAGAAAACGCTTTCTTGTACCGCACCACTCTTTATTTGGCTGCTTCCGCATCAGCTGAATTCTTCGCGGATATTGCCTTATCTCCCATGGAAGCCGCTAAAGTGCGCATCCAGACTATGCCTGGCTTCGCCAACACGCTACGTGAAGGTCTCCCTAAAATCTATCAAGGTGAAGGCCTCAATGGATTCTACAAGGGTTTAGTGCCACTCTGGATGAGGCAAATTCCTTACACCATGATGAAGTTTGCTTGCTTTGAAAGAACCGTCGAACTTTTATACAAGTAAGTTGAAAAATAGCTACAAGACTAATTAATGATCTATTATTATTTATTCTAGAGTGTTCTTGAATATTTTGGAACATTCTAAAACGTCCTAAACTATTCCAAAACATTGTATAACGTTTTGGACCATTTATAAACGTCCTGGAATATTTTAGAGCTTTTAGAGTGTTCTGAAACATTTTATAACATTCTTAAAAGGTCTTGAAGCTTTCGGGGATATTTTAAAACATTCTAGAGTGCTTTTGAACATCTTGAGACAATTTAACGTCTTTTGGAACATTTTGAAGTGTTATGTAACATTCTAGAATGTCTTGGAACGTCCTTAAGTGCTTTGAAGTATCTTACAACGTTCTGAAATGTTTTAAAATGTTCTTGAAGATCACTGTAATATTCTAAAGCGTCTTGGAGTAATTTAAAAGACGTTTGGAATATTTTTGAGCATCCTAAAGTATTCCAAAACATTTTTTAAACGTCCTGAAATATTTTAGAGCTTCTGGATTGTTCTGAAACATTTTATAACATTCTTAAAAGGTCTTGAAGCTTTCGGGGATATTTTAAAACATTCTAGAGTGCTTTTGAACATCTTGAGACAATTTAACGTCTTTTGGAACATTTTGAAGTGTTATGTAACATTCTAGAATGTCTTGGAACGTCCTTAAGTGCTTTGAAGTATCTTACAACGTTCTGAAATGTTTTAAAATGTTCTTGAAGATCACTGTAATATTCTAAAGCGTCTTGGAGTAATTTAAAAGACGTTTGGAATATTTTTGAGCATCCTAAAGTATTCCAAAACATTTTTTAAACGTCCTGAAATATTTTAGAGCTTCTGGATTGTTCTGAAACATTTTATAACATTCTTAAAAGGTCTTGAAGCTTTCGGGGATATTTTAAAACATTCTAGAGTGCTTTTGAACATCTTGAGACAATTTAACGTCTTTTGGAACATTTTGAAGTGTTATGTAACATTCTAGAATGTCTTGGAACGTCCTTAAGTGCTTTGAAGTATCTTACAACGTTCTGAAATGTTTTAAAATGTTCTTGAAGATCACTGTAATATTCTAAAGCGTCTTGGAGTAATTTAAAAGACGTTTGGAATATTTTTGAGCATCCTAAAGTATTCCAAAACATTTTTTAAACGTCCTGAAATATTTTAGAGCTTCTGGATTGTTCTGAAACATTTTATAACATTCTTAAAAGGTCTTGAAGCTTTCGGGGATATTTTAAAACATTCTAGAGTGCTTTTGAACATCTTGAGACAATTTAACGTCTTTTGGAACATTTTGAAGTGTTATGTAACATTCTAGAATGTCTTGGAACGTCCTTAAGTGCTTTGAAGTATCTTACAACGTTCTGAAATGTTTTAAAATGTTCTTGAAGATCACTGTAATATTCTAAAGCGTCTTGGAGTAATTTAAAAGACGTTTGGAATATTTTTGAGCATCCTAAAGTATTCCAAAACATTTTTTAAACGTCCTGAAATATTTTAGAGCTTCTGGATTGTTCTGAAACATTTTATAACATTCTTAAAAGGTCTTGAAGCTTTCGGGGATATTTTAAAACATTCTAGAGTGCTTTTGAACATCTTGAGACAATTTAACGTCTTTTGGAACATTTTGAAGTGTTATGTAACATTCTAGAATGTCTTGGAACGTCCTTAAGTGCTTTGAAGTATCTTACAACGTTCTGAAATGTTTTAAAATGTTCTTGAAGATCACTGTAATATTCTAAAGCGTCTTGGAGTAATTTAAAAGACGTTTGGAATATTTTTGAGCATCCTAAAGTATTCCAAAACATTTTTTAAACGTCCTGAAATATTTTAGAGCTTCTGGATTGTTCTGAAACATTTTATAACATTCTTAAAAGGTCTTGAAGCTTTCGGGGATATTTTAAAACATTCTAGAGTGCTTTTGAACATCTTGAGACAATTTAACGTCTTTTGGAACATTTTGAAGTGTTATGTAACATTCTAGAATGTCTTGGAACGTCCTTAAGTGCTTTGAAGTATCTTACAACGTTCTGAAATGTTTTAAAATGTTCTTGAAGATCACTGTAATATTCTAAAGCGTCTTGGAGTAATTTAAAAGACGTTTGGAATATTTTTGAGCATCCTAAAGTATTCCAAAACATTTTTTAAACGTCCTGAAATATTTTAGAGCTTCTGGATTGTTCTGAAACATTTTATAACATTCTTAAAAGGTCTTGAAGCTTTCGGGGATATTTTAAAACATTCTAGAGTGCTTTTGAACATCTTGAGACAATTTAACGTCTTTTGGAACATTTTGAAGTGTTATGTAACATTCTAGAATGTCTTGGAACGTCCTTAAGTGCTTTGAAGTATCTTACAACGTTCTGAAATGTTTTAAAATGTTCTTGAAGATCACTGTAATATTCTAAAGCGTCTTGGAGTAATTTAAAAGACGTTTGGAATATTTTTGAGCATCCTAAAGTATTCCAAAACATTTTTTAAACGTCCTGAAATATTTTAGAGCTTCTGGATTGTTCTGAAACATTTTATAACATTCTTAAAAGGTCTTGAAGCTTTCGGGGATATTTTAAAACATTCTAGAGTGCTTTTGAACATCTTGAGACAATTTAACGTCTTTTGGAACATTTTGAAGTGTTATGTAACATTCTAGAATGTCTTGGAACGTCCTTAAGTGCTTTGAAGTATCTTACAACGTTCTGAAATGTTTTAAAATGTTTTTGAAGATCACTGTAATATTCTAAAGCGTCTTGGAGTATTTTGAAAGACGTTTGGAATATTTTTGAGCATCCTAAAGTATTCCAAAACATTTTTTAAACGTCTTGAAATATTTTAGAGCTTCTGGAATGTTCTGAAACATTTTATAACATTCTTAGAAGGTCTTGAAGCTTCCGGAGATATTTTAAAACATTCTAGAGTGCTTTTGAACATCTTGAGACAATTTAACGTCTTTTGGAACATTTTGAAGTGTTATGTAACATTCTAGAATGTCTTGGAACGTCCTTAAGTGCTTTGAAGTATCTTACAACGTTCTGAAATGTTTTAAAATGTTCTTGAAGATTACTGTAATATTCTAAAGCGTCTTGGAATATTTTGAAAGACGTTTGGTGTATTTTTGAGCGTTCTAAAGTATTCCAAAACATTGTTTAAACGTCCTGGAGTATTATAGAGCTTCTGGAATGTTCTGAAACGTTTTATCACATTCTTAGAAGATCTTGAAGCATTCTGAAATATTCTAAAACATCCTGGAGTGTTTTTGAACATATTAAGATAATTTAACGTTTTTTGGAACATTCTGAAGTGTTATGTAACATTCCAGAATGTCTCGGAACGTCCTTAAGTGTTTTGAAGTATCTTACAACGTCCGGAAACGTTTTAAAATGTTTTTGAATATCCTTGTAACATTTTAAAGCGTCTTGGAATATTTTAAAAGACGTTTGGAACATTTTTGATCGTCCTAAAGTATTCCAAAACATTGTATAACGTTTTGAACCACTTACAAACGTCCTGGAATATTTAAGAGCTTCTGGAATGTTCTGAAACGTTTTATAACATTCTTAAAAAGTCTTCAAGCATTCTGATTTATTCTAAAACATCCTGGGGTAGCTTTAAAGATCTTGAGACAATTCAATGCCTTTTGGAACATTCTGAAATAATATTCAACATTCTAGAATGTCTTGGAACGTCCTCAAGTATTTTGAAGTATCTTACAACATCCTGGAACGTTTTAAAATATTCTTAAATATTCTTGTAACTTTTTAAAGCGTCTTGGAATATTTTGAAAGCCGTTTGGTACATTTTTGGGCGTCCTAAATTATTCCAAAACATTGTTTAAACGTCCTGGAATATTTTAGAGCTTCTGGAATGTTCTGAAACGTTTTATAACATTCTTAGAAGGTCTTAAAGCATTCTGAAATATTCTAAAACATCCTGAAGTGCTTTTGAACATCTTAAGACAATTCAATGCCTTTTGGAACATTTTAAGTATTTTGAAGCGTTATGTAACATTCTAAAATGTCTCGAAACGTCCTTAAGTGTTTTGAAGTATTTTACAACGTCCTGAAACGTTTTAAAATGTTCTTGAATATCCTTGTAACATGTTAAAGCGTCTTAAAGTATTTTGAAAGACGTTTGGTACATTTTTGAGCGTCCTAAAGTATTCGAAAACATTTTTTAAACGTCCTGGGATATTTTAGAGCTTCTGGAATGTTCTGAAACGTTTTATAACATTCTTAGAAGGTCTTGAAGCATTCTGAAATATTCGAAAACATCCTGGAATGTTTTTGGACATCTTGAGACAATTCAACGCTTTTTGAAACATTCTAAAGAGTTCTGAAGTGTCATGTAACATTCTAGAATGTTTCGGAACATCCTTAAATGTTTTGAAGTATCTTACAACGTCCTGAAACGTTTTAAAATGTTCTTGAATACCCTTATAACATTTTAAAACGTCTTGGCGTATTTTGAAAGACGTTTGGTACATTTTTGAGCGTACTAAAGTATTTCAAAACGTTGTTTAACATTTTGGACCATTTATAAACGTCCTGGAATATTTTGGAGCTTCTAGAATGTTCTGAAACGTTTTATAACATTCTTAGAAGGTTTTGAAACATTTTGAAATATTCTAAAACATCCTGGAGTGCTTTTGAATATCTTGAGACAATTTAACGTCTTTAGGAACATTCTAAAGGGTTCTGAAGTGTTGAGTAACATTCTAGGATGTTTAGGAACGTCCTTAAGTGCTTTGAAGTATCTTACAACGTCCTGAAACGTTTTAAAATGCTCTTGAATATCCTTGTAACATTCTAAAACGTCTTGCAGTATTTTGAAAGACGTTTGGTACATTTTTTAACGTCCTAAAATATTCCAAAACATTGTTTAAACGTCCTGAAATATTCTAGAGCTTCTGGAATATTTTGAAACGTTTAATAACATTCTTAGAAGGTTTTGAAACATTTTGAAATATTCTAAAACATTCTGGAGTGCTTTTGAACATCTTGAGACAATTCAACGTCTTTTGGAACATTCTAAAGCGTTCTGAAATGTTATGTAACATTCTAGAATGTCTGAAAACGTCCTTAAGTGTTTTGAAGTATCTTACAACGTCCCGAAACGTTTTAAAATGTTCTTGAATATTCTTGTAACATTTTAAAGCGTCTTAAAGTATTTTGAAAGACGTTTGGAACATTTTTGAGCGTCCTAAAGTATTCCAAAACATTGTATAAACGTTCTAGAATAATTTAGAGCTTCTTGAATGTTCTGAAACATTTTATAACATTCTTAGAAGGTCTTGAAGCATTTTGAAATATTCTAAAACATCCTGAAGTGCTTTTGGACATTTTGAGACAGTTCAACGCCTTTTGCAACATTGTAAAGTGTTCTGAATTATTATGTTACATTCTAGAATGTCTCGGAACGTTCTCAAGTGTTTTGAAGTATTTTACAACGTCCTGAAACGTTTTAAAATGTTCTTGTATATCCTTGTAACATTTTAAAGCGTCTTGGAGTATTTTGAAAGACGTTTGGTACATTTTTGATTGTCCTAAAGTATTCCAAAACATTGTTTAAACGTCCTGGAATATTTTAGAGCTTTTGGAGTGTTCTGAAACGTTTTATAACACTCTTAGAAGGTCTTGAAGCATTCTGCAATATTCTAAAACATCCTGGAGTGCTTTTGAACATTTTGAGACAATGTAACAACTTTTGGAACATTCTAAAGCGTTCTGAAGTGTTATGTAACATTCTAGAATGTCTTGGAACGTCCTTAAATGTTTTGAAATATCTAACAACGTCCTGAAACGTTTTAAAATATTTTTGAATATTCTTGTAACATTTCAAAGCGTCTTGGAGTATTTTGAAAGACGTTTGGAACATTTTTGAGCGTCATAAAATATTCAAAAACATTGTTTAAACGTCATGGGATATTCAGAGCTTCTGGAATGTTCTGAAACATTCTATAACATTCCTAGAAGATCTTGAAGCATTCTGAAATATTCTAAAACATCTTGAAGTGCTTTAGAACATTTTGAGACAGATCAACGCCTTTTGGAACATTCTATAACATTCTGAAGTGTTATGTAACATTCTAGAACGTCTCGGAACGTCCTTAAGTGTTTTGAAGTATTTTACAATGTCCTAAAACATTTCAAAATATCCTTTTACCATTTTAAAGCGTCTTGAAGTATTTTGAAAGACGTTTGGTACATTTTTGAGCGTCCTAAAATATTCCAAAACATTGTTTAAACGTCCTGAAATATTTTAGAGCTTCTGGAGTGTTCTGAAACGTTTTATAACATTTTTAGAGAGTCTTGAAGCATTCTGAACTATTCTAAAACATCCTGGAGTGGTTTTGAATATCTTGAGACAATTCAATGCCTTTTAGAACATTCTAAAGTGTTATTTAACATTCTAGAATGTCTCGAAACGTCCTCAAGTGTTTTGAAGTATCTAACAACGCCCTGAAACGTTTTAAAATGTTTTTGAATATCCTTGTTACATTTTAAAGCGTCTTGGAGTATTTTGAAAAACGTTTGGAACATTTTTGAGCGTCCTAAAGTATTACAAAACATTGTATAACGTTTTGGACCATTTATAAACGTCCTGGAATGTTTTAAAACGTTTTGTAACATTCTTAGAAGGTATTGAACATTCTAGAATGCCTCAAGCTATTGAAGTTGATTAATAGTATATTAAAATGCTTGTTATAAAAATATGCTGAATTTTGGTGGAATTGAATATAAAATTATTGATTCTTTTAGATTCGTCGTCCCCAAGCCTCGTGCCGATTGTTCAAAGGGCGAACAGCTCGTGGTCACCTTCGCCGCCGGTTACATTGCGGGCGTTTTCTGCGCTATTGTATCTCATCCAGCTGATACTGTTGTCAGTAAACTTAACAAAGAAAAAGGAAGCACAGCCCTTGACGTCGCCAAGAAATTAGGCTTCGCCGGCATGTGGAAGGGTTTGATGCCTAGGATTGTTATGATTGGTACGCTTACAGCTGCCCAGTGGTTCATTTATGATGCCGTCAAGGTAATTAATTTTTTGTCTTTAAGAGAGGAAGTTAATTAACATATTTTGCTTTTTCAATTAGGTTTACCTGCGTATGCCCCGCCCACCACCACCAGAGATGCCCGAATCTCTTAAAAAGAAGTTACAGCAACAATAAATTAAAACAATTCTAGAATTCATTAACAATCGTGAAACCAAACATTTCTAGTAAATTATTAAATTAAAAAAACAATTGAAAAAACAATATAAGATCGAAAAAACAATAGTAAGTCTAACTAACAGTATTTGTAACTGTTGTCCAGTCGTATGTAGTAACATTTTAAAATTAAAGAAAAAAGAAAAACGATTCTGAACGCCTCGTTTGTTTTTAATTTATGATATTATTTCATCATTTGATTTACGCAGTATTCGGATGAGTCTTGTTGATATTTTGCTTGGTTTAGAACCTGTAAATAGATCAAATAAATATGTTACACCGATTTTCTTTTGTTGTATCACTGCTTCCCCAATTTTTAAGTTTAAAATGCACCACTTTATTGTTTTTGGTTACATATGTAATTTAAAAGACAAATGTCATAAATAAGTTTTACTTACGCCAAATTATTAAAAATACGTAGCCTAAACCATAAACTACTTGAAAATATTATTATGAGCAGTTTGTGGTTGAGGATACGTTTTTTACGGTATTTTATAAACTAGTTAACTCGAAATCTCTTAATTTATCGAACGTATAATGTTGAAATTTTGTATTTAAAACTGGTTTAGGGTCTAGTTGTGCACCTCGCATTATGGTTGCTATTGTCTGTACCGGAAATGCACTTTACTTGAAACTTTTTATGAATTTTCCGCATAAATCCAAAATAGTCAGCCGTAGGACACTGAAATTCAGTATTTGAGATTGCTGTAGCATCTAAATGATTATCTTATGTTTTTGTACCAATCGGCTGAACCGGAAGTGCACTTTATATGAAAGACTTTTCGAATTTTCCGCATAAATTCAAAACAATCAGTCGTACAATATTAAAATTTCGTATTAAGCACTTCTGAAGCATCTAGTTGTACACCTCGCAATATGATTGCAATCGTCTGTACCGGAAGTGTACTTTACTTGAAACATTTTTTGAATTTTTCGCATAAATCTTCAACGATTAAAATTAGAATATTGGAATTTGGTATTTAAGATGTTAGTACCGTCTAGATGCTCATATCCTATTTTTAATGCGATTGGCTAGGCCGGAAGTGCACTTTACTTGACAGTTTTCTAGAAATTTTCGCATAAATTCGAAACGATCGACCGTAAAGTATTAAAATTTAGTATTTCAGTTTGCTGTAGCATCTGTATGATTACCTATCATTTTTATAACAATCGATTGAACCGGAAGTGCACTTTATTTGAAACTTTTTTTGAATTTTCCGCATAAATCCGGAATGAATAGCCGGAGGATACTGAAATTCAATATTTAAAATAGCTGTAGCATCTAAATGGTTATCTTATATTTTTGTACCAATCGGCTAAGCCGGAAGTGCACTTTATATGAAAGAATTTTCGAATTTTCCGCCTAAATTCAAAACAATCGGTCGTACAATATTGAAATTTCGTATTGAGCACTTCTGTAGCATCTAGTTGTACACCTCGCATTATGATTGCAATCGTCTGTACCGGAAGTGCACTTTACTCGAAACTTTTTTTGAATTTTCCGCATAAATCCAAAACAATTAAACGTAGAATGTTAGAATTTAGTATTTGAGATTTTAGTACTGTCTAGAAGCTCATATATTATTTTCATTGAGATCGACTGAGCCGGAAGTGTACTTTACTTGACAGTTTTTTGGAATTTTTCGCATAAATTCGAAACGATCGGCCGTAAAGTATTGAAATTTAGTATCTCAGTCTGCTGTAAGCATCTGAATGATAACTTATTATTTTCATAACAATCGATTGAACCGGAAGTGCACTTTACTTGAAACTTTTTTTGAATTTTTCTCATAAATCTTCAACGATTAAACGTAGAATGTTGGAATTCAGTATTTAAGATGTTAGTACCGTCTAGATGCTCATATCCTATTTTCATTGAGATCGACTGAGCCGGAATTGCACTTTACTTGACAGTCTTTTGGAATTTTTTGTATAAATTCGAAACGATCGGCTGTAGAGTATTAAAATTTGGTATTTCAGTCTGCTGTAGCATCTGAATGATTACCTACTATTCTCATAACAATCGATTGAACCGGAAGTGCACTTTACTTGAAACATTTTCTGAATTTTTCGCACAAATCTTCAACGACCAAACGTAGAATGTTGGAATTTAGTATTTAAGATGTTAATATCGTTTAGATGCTCATATCTTATTTTCATTGAGATCGAGTGAGCCGGAAGTGTACTTTACTTGACAGCCTTTTCGAATTTTTCGCATAAATCCAAAACAGTTGAAAGTAGAATGTTAGAATTTAGTATTTAAGACGATTGTACCATCCAGATGCTTATATCTTATTTTCATTGAAATCGACTGTACCGGAAGTGTACTTTACTTGACAGTCTTTTGGAATTTTTCTCATAAATTCGAAACGATCGGCCCTAGAGTATTGAAATTTAGTATTTCAGTCTGCTGTAGCATCTGAACGATTGCCTATTATTTCCACAACAATCAACTGAACCGGAAGTGCACTTTACTTGAAATTTTTTTCTAATTTTGGGCATAAATTAGGAACTGTCAGCCGTAGCTGGATTTTTGGATAAATCAAAAACGGATAAATTTTTTAATTAGTTTACAGGTAAAATGTGTATTTTCTCTTCAAAACAGAACTCAGTATAGTCTAAAAAATCAAACAACATATTTGGTACAGCTTAAATAAAAATAAATATATAAAAATAATACTCTGGTCCTTAAAAATATCTGTAAACATAAATCTTATTAATATTTTTGTACAATTAATTTATTTTTGACTAGTATAGCTGCTCGTTTTTCCAGTAAATGGTCCTCTTGAAGCACTATTCGATATGATTAAACATTCTTTGAATTATTTCTATTTAGGAATCAGTTTGAATCTTGTAATGATGCTGCAATTTGTGTGCTAAATAATAATGTTTAATAACAAAACTCTTCTGACAAATTTCGCAAATAAATGGCCCGCTTGATAGATGCGTTTTTTTATGCTTTTTTAAATTATCCGGTCGGGAAAACTTTTTATCACAAACATCACACGTAAAATCTTTTTTCCCACTGTGTGAAGTCAAATGCCGCATCAAATGTTCTTTCCGGGAGAAAGTTTTCGGACAGAGGAAGCAATTGAAGGGCCGAAGGCCCGAATGCAATTTTTTGTGTTGGTATAAATGTTCGCGGCGCTTGAAAATCTTATCGCAAATATCGCATTTAAATGTTTTTGTGTCATTATTATTGTTTAAACTGTTCAATACATTATTTGTCTCATTATTAATAATTTTTTGGATGTTGGTGGTCGTTTGCTGCTTGAAAAACACTTCTTTTAACTTATTGACTTCATTTTTTTCTAGAAGTTGCTCCACTTCAATTGAAATCAACGGTTGCACATTTTTAATTATATTAAATTCAGTATTTGGATCAATGTTATTCAATTTAGGCTCATAATTTAATTCATTATTTGGCGGATTGAAATTAAAAGAGGCTATATTACAAGATAAAATGTTTTGTTGGTTGTTATTTGCTTTTAGGTTGAAATCTATTTGATCTGTTTGTATTTTTTGGTTTATATTGTAATCATTTGATGTTTTATTTGCGATTATATTTGGTTTGGTCAATTTCGCGTAATTCTGTTTCGGTATTGTTGGTAATTCTAATGCGAAAAACTGCTGGCTTCCTTCTTGCAACACATTTGCTCTAGAATTATCCTAAAAACAATACAAATTTAATCCAATTTCAAATATAATATGTAAAAATTACCTCAACTGTTTTCTTATCAATATTTCCTGTATCTTTGACATAAACCTACAAAAAATTACTAATAATATCAAATAATCAATAATAATAAGTAATTTACCTTCCCGGACTTTTTAAAATCATCCGTAAATCGAAAATTACTAAAATAACTGGATAACATTGTTTCCGAGTTGATACAGTTTTGTCGAAACATATAACATTGATCTAGCGTTTGAATACATGTTGTGCATATTACTTTAGGTAAATAATCTTGTTCTGAAACCTAAAACCAATAAACAAGTAATAATAAAACCAAATCCACGAATAAACTTACAAGTAACGGAAAACACGACTGTATTTTTTGTTGCAGTTGCATTTCACGTCCTTTATCTCGAAATATATGTATTTTATCTTTAGGTTGACTAGAAGTACACAATCTACATAATTCGTAATAGTTTACACGTTTGTAACCGGTCATATTATTACAATAATTTACGAAACGTCAAATACTTTGACAGATAACATTTGTTTATAAATAAGCGTGACACTGTTGCCACCTATCGGATAAAATTGTTAATAGTTCAGGGTTTTGTTCATAGATGGCCAGTAAATGCATATTGATTTTTTCCATTTTAACAACATATCAGTGTAGTGATTTTCCTATCTAAAATTTGCAGCCAACAATTACATGACAACAGCTGCATTTATTTGGTAACTTTTCAAATGTCAAGCAAGCCATTGTTTATGTATTACTGACGTTTATTTAGTTGGAAAGAATTTTGATGGCCTAACGTTTCTTTGTTCTTGTTAACGGTTCAACCACACGTTAACTACATTACACGTTGCTAGTTTTGATGGTTTTGACCATGAGATGTGTTTATTAGAACTATCAAGGACTGCGAGGATTTATTCTAGTTGTAATTTAAGACACAATTGGGACTGAAATATCTATAACAGTAAACAGTAAAACTGCATATGGATGATTTGCCTCCATTTTGCTGCACGTTTCTTAAGATAATGGTAATAGTGTTTTATTTAAACGACCTGTCACAAAATTTTATTTTATTATTGCTTTCCAAATCTGACATATTTTTATTAATACGACAGATCCAAATTTGTTCCGGAGGAAATGTGCCTAAATTACTCTTGCAATAAGAGTTATATTTGTTTACAACTAGCGAATTTCGTCAAGTAATCGTTACCGTGCAGCTTCAGTTATTCAGGCCAACAACTGCTGACGTCATCCACATGGAAGCTCCTGATTGGTAAGAAATCACGCAATAACAACGGTGATTGGCGGATATAAATACGTATATTTGTTCCTTGCATTCTCTTGCACGAATTTCATTTGTGATCTCATCGCTAAAGAGAACAGTCGGTTTCCTGGTTTAAACTATGAAATAATGCGTAAAATTATAAACATTTTCTGTCCCTTGGTACATGTAGGACAGATCATAGTGAATGAGTGAATGCCATTTCAAAACATTCTCCTACCTAGTGAAACATAAAATTGCCTTTGAAAATGGCACTCGTATGTGATTTAAAAAGGTTTGCTAATTTTTTACGAAAGAAATTTTTAAAAGCCTCAGCAGTAAGGCTTCAAATAAAACGCTAAAATTATATTAGGATCGATTATTACTTGACACGTCGGTGCTAAACAATTGCAGTATGACGTAATATGCCAAATGTGATTTTAGTACGTTTTTTATTAATTTGAGAAGATCTCCGTACTCGATTTTATATTTAACAGGAAGAAAGCGTTAAACGTAAAAGTAGTCCACGTCAGCCGCCATTTTGTTGGACGAAATTTATTTTATAAGCTTATCTAGAAACTATTTCCCTTACATTTCGTGCTTATAATTTAAAATTACTTGTTGAATAATAGGTAAAATATCTATTATTTATATTGCCCTTCCTAAATTATGATTTTCTAAATTGCAGCAATTTGTCAAAAAGTAATATCGATTTAATATACTTTTAGCTTGTGGAAAATTAGTTTCTAAAGTACACAGATATCAGTTATCATTGGGATCACCTTCAACTTCAAGTGAAGGTCAAAAAATGGCTGTGTACAAATTTCATACTCAATGTTTAATTTGAGTTCATATTATTTTGCATGAGGCACGTCCAGCTGGCTTAAATTTGTATTTTAATTCTTTCTGCATAGCGGTGAAGGTTTATTATTCTTTACACTATTATTTATGGTTAATGGTTAATAGATTTAAACAATTTAGAACATTTTGAACACAGCCATTTTGTGCTCATGCGCAAATCATTAAAAGAAACAGGCGCGCAGTCGCGCGCCATCTACCAAATAAATATGAAACTAGTCGGTAAAAAAGTTCCTGCAAGGTCATTCTTTTACGCGCTCTTTATTCAAAATTAATATTAAATTATTGAATTAACAGTACTGAGACTGAACAGCAAGAGGCTGCAGAAAATCCCGACTTGGAGGACGGCGAAATCGAAGATGACGACGAGGAAGAAATTCCACAAGAGGATCCTGTGCCGCAAAATAAAGAACCGGCCGCGCAGCCCATTTTACCAGCCGCGATACCCACAGACACAAATATTTTTAATCAAAATGAGCCGGTTAAGGAAAAAAGGAGGCGGAGCACTGAAAGAAAGTCTGAAAAACACCTAACAGAGGCTGAAAAATGTGTGCGGATGCTGCATAAAATGGAGCGGGCCGAACGGGAGCGACGGGAAAGAATGCGGCGCGAACAATTGCAAGGTAGCATTTGTTTTACTGAAGTTTAAAGATATTTATTTGAGTTCTTTTGTAGATGATTGGGCGGGAAACGTCGAAAAAGCGATAGCAAGTGTTTTGAAAAAGGAAAAGAATTCTGATGGAGGGGGGGAAGAAGATGAAGAGGAGGAAAAAAGGGGACGTAAAAGGAAGAAGAGAGAAAGGGCGCGCAAAAAAGTAATAATTTCATTACGAAATTTAAATTATTATTAATTCATTTGTTTAGAAACATAGAAAAGTTGAATCACCTCCTAAAAATGAAGAAGTAGATGAGGATGAAATGTTGAATATTAGAGGGGGCAGTCCGGAAAGTAAAACAAACAAAGAAGAATCGCCTTCTCAAGGTCATTATTAGTAATTTTTTCAAATTTAAATAATAAAAAAATATATTTTAGAGGGAGAACAAGGCTACGAAAGTTACGACTCAGAATACGATTCAGAACCATATCACAATAGAAACAACAAACGGAATTTCGATAGAGATAGAAAAAACCGGAACAGGAATCGGGAGTCAAGGCGGGAACGAAAAAATTTCCGGGAAAAGAATCGAAAAAAAGAACCTGAACAAAATAGACTTCAAATGCAGGATGCTAATAGTATTTGCATGTTTTATATGCAAGGAAAGTGTCATAAGGTAATTTCTTACGTTTCAAAATTTATTTAAAGATAATAATTCCCTTTTGGACAAATATTTTGAAAATAGTTCCATTTTTGTAGGTTTTAATTGAAGAGCAAATGCTACACGATGCTAAATGACAAACGTCAAATGCTCCTAACCTAAAAATATATTAAAATATACTTTTATTTATCCTATTTTAGCCCAATATTTTTTGAATAACGTCCTTTCCGTACATAAATTTTGACAAAATTCAAAATAATTGAAAAGTAAATGCTACACGATGCTATAATTCATTTCAGTTCTTATTTTGAATTTATCATGTTACAATATTCCTAAATACTGATTTCCAATATTCCACGGCAAACAGTTCTAAATTTATGCGCAAAATTAAAAAAAAAACAACTGAATTGTTATGAAAAGGGTAGGCAATCATTACGATGCTACAGCAGACTGAAATACTAAATTTCAATACTCTACGGCCGATAGTTTCGAATTTATGCGAAAAATTCTAAAAGACTGTCAAGTAAAGTGCACCTCTAGTTCAGTCGATCTTAATGAAAATAGGATATGAGCATCTACGTGGTACAATCGTCTTAAATATCGAATTCTTACATTCTACGTTCAATTGTTTTGGATTTAGGCGGAAAATTCAAAAAATGTTTCAAGTAAAGTGCACTTCCGGTACACACAATTGCAATCATAATGCGAGGTGCACAACTAGATGTTACAGAAGCTTTTAATACAAAATTTCAATATTCTACGACTCATTGTTTTGAATTTATGTGGAAAATTCGAAAAGTCTGTTATATAAAGTGCACTTCCGGTTCAGCCGATTGGTACAAAAATATAAGATAACCATTTAGATGCTATAGCAATTTCAAATACTGAATTTCAGTGTCCTACGACTGACAATTTTGGATTTATGCGAAAAATTCTAAAAAAGTTTCAAATAAAGCGCACTTCCGGTTCAATCGATTGTTATGAAAATAATAGGTAATCATTCAGATGCTACAGCAGACTGAAATACTAAATTTCAATACTTTACGGCCGATCGTTTCGAATTTATGCGTAAATTTCTGGAAAACTGTCATTGTTTTGAATTTATGCGGAAAATTCGAAAAGTCTGTTAAATAAAGTGCACTTCCGGTTCAGCCGATTGGTACAAAAATATAAGATAACCATTTAAATGCTACAGCAATTTCAAATACTGAATTTCAGTATCCTACGGCCGACCATTCTGGATTTATGCAAAAAATTCAAAAAAAGTTTCAAGTAAAGTGCACTTCCGGTTCAAACGATTGCAACCATAATGCAAGGTTCACAACTAGACCCTATACCAGTCTTGAATACAAAGTTTCAATATCATACGTTCAACAGGTTTTGAGATTTGCGAATTAAAAACGCACATACGTACCGATATCAAGCCGAAAATAGTCAAAATGGATTCAGGGATTCTCAAAACGGATTTTTCAACAAAATGTCGAAATGTGAATTTTGTCGGTTTCGCAATAAGTACACGTAAGTAAAGTCAAAAAATGTCAAACTTTGATAACATGTACTGGGTGCAAAAAAAAATCGTGGGTTCAATTCACGATCCAGGAAATCAATTTCATTAATTTTCCTTTAAATTGCGCCAAAAATCGATTGTTTGCGACGATTTGGCACAAAGTTATGAATTAAACAAAAAAAAAAATACATTTTACGCTTTTTTTGCCATAACTCTGTTAATTTTGAACGAAAATTGTTGTACTTTGCTTTGTTGAAAGCATTTGACTGTCAACTATTGAAAAGAAAGCTTCAAACTTTTCAAAACTCAAAAGTTCATCAATTTCCGTGCAAAATTAGCCTATTTGTGACCAAAAAAGCGCAAAATGTAATTTATTTTTGATTAATTCATAACTTTGCGCCAAATCGTCGCACATAATCGATTTTTTGCACAATTTAAAGAAAAATGAATGAACTTAATTTCCTGAGTTCGGAGTTGAGTCCACGATTTTTTTAGCACCCTGTACAAGTTGTCAAAGTTTGACATTTTTTGACATCAATTTTTTTCTTGTATTTATTGCGAAGCCGACAAAATTCATATTTAAGATTTTGTTGGAAAATCCGTTTCAAGCATCCCCGAATCCTTTTTGACTATTTTCAGCTTGATGTCGGTACGTGTGTGCGTTTGTAACTCGTAAATCTCAGAGCCCGCCGAACGTATAATGTTGAAATTTTGTATTTACGACTGGTGTAGGGTCTAGTTGTGCACCTCGCAATATGGTTGCAATTGTCTGTACCGGAAGTGCACTTCACTTGAAACTTTTTTTGAATTTTCGGCATAAATCCAGAATAAATAGCAGTAGGGTATTAAATTTCAGTATTTGAGATTGCTGTTGCGTCTAAATGGTTATCCTATATTTTTGTACCAATCGGCTGAACCGGAAGTGCACTTTATATGAAAGATTTTTCGAATTTTCCGCATAAATTCAAAACAATCAGTCGTAGGATATTGAAATTTTGTATTAAGCACTTCTGTAACATCTAGTTATGCACCTCGCATTATGATTGTAATAGTCTGTACCGGAAGTGCACTTTACTCGAAACATTTTTTGAATTTTCCGCTTAAATCCAAAACGATTGAACGTAGAATGTTAGAATTCAGTATTTAAGACGATTGTGCCACGTAGATGCTCATATCCTATTTTCATTGAGATCGACTGAACCGGAAATGCACTTTACTTGACAGTCTTTTCGAATTTTTCGCATAAATCCAAAACAATTGAAAGTAGGATGTTGGAATTCAGTATTTGGGATGGTTGTACCATCTAGATGCTCATATCCTATTTTCATTGAAATCAACTGAGCCGGAAGCGCACTTTACTTGACAGTCTTTCAGAATTTTTCGCATAAATTCGAAACTATCGGCCGTAGAGTATTGAAATTTAGTATTTCAGTCTGTTGTAGCATCTGAATGATTGCCTTCTATTCTCATAACAATCGATTGAACCGAAAGTGCGCTTCAGTTGAGTTTTTTTCTAATTTTGCGCATAAATTCAGAACTGTTAGCCGTAGAATCTTGGAAATCAGTATTAACTGAAATGAACTATTGGTTTTTGTATTTAACCCAATAATATATTTGGTTAATTCTTTGATTTTTAAATAATAAAATATTTTGTGTTGTGTCACTAATTTTGATTGATATTAGTTCTTGATAAAAAAGTCAGTTTGAAATTATTTTTAGGGGGATGAATGCCCATTCTCACACGATGCTCTTCCGCCAATGAAAATGGAACTTTGTAAGTTCTATCTAATGGATTGTTGTGCCAAAAGGGATAAATGTTTATACATGCACTCCGAATTTCCTTGTAAATATTACCATACTGGACTGAAATGTTTTGCCAAAGATAATTGTAAATTTGCCCACGGTAAACCGCTAAGCGACAACATTAAACAAATTTTACTTAAGGTAATAATAAACCATATTTATCCAACCAGTATTAATTGATTATTTGTTGCAGCATTTAGAAACAGCTCCGAAAGAAATACTAGGCGACTTTCCTCGTTTAAGTCGGGAGGGGGCACAGCACATGGTGAACCAAACTCAAAAAAATTTAGAGTTGCAGTACGGCATTAAACCGGCTTCTGTAAATCAACCCGAAAAAAGCGGCATTCCTTCGCTTTTTGATATTAATGTTCCGGTTCCTCCCGAGCTTCTACTGCAACAACAAATGGCCCAAAATGAAGCTGAAGGTACAAAATATATTTATATATTTTGTTTTATTAATAAATATTTTAGTTGACAGTACAAAAGCCAAAACAAACGCTGAAAAACCAGCCGGAGAGAAGAAAGTACGGCATACAAGATGGAATGACGAACCAGCAGTTCCGTTGCCGTTATTGGGCCAAGCTTTTGCTGCTAGCGGAATCGCCATGCCCGGAATGAGCAATGTTTTTAGTAGTTTAACTTTACAAGACCAGCAAAAAATCCAAGAATACCAAATGAGTTTCCAAATGAAAGGATTTTACAGCGAACAGGATCAAGATATGCGAATTAATAGTAACGGCGATGTAGACATGAGAGCGCTGCCCCAATTAGTACCTAAAGAGCCCACCCTTCCCCAAATGGGCACAATACCAGCAGTAACTAACCTTCCACCAGCCGTTCCTTCAATTAATTTTGAACAATATAAGCAAGACGCGGGTTTAACATCGAATTTTACGGCTGGAAGTGATACGAAATTAGATACGGATATCCGTAGCATCTCAGGAAGCGGAAGCGAGCCAAATCTTACTATTGTTGATGATAAGAAGAAGGAAGAAACTTATGATAGCAGCGGACATGAACATAATTTAACCATTGACGAAAAACAAGGTAAATATTGTACCGCAAAACGCTTAAAATGTAATTAATAAAAATTATTTTGATAGATTCCGGCTCGGATATTCCTTGTAATTTACCCAAAAAGCAACGAGAACTATTCCTCAGGATACAAGCTCAACAAAAAGAGAATATTCCTGAAAACCAGACCTCAAATGACGATACGGGGGCTCTCAAAGACGATGACTGGTATTCAAGTGATGACGACAACGACAATTTATCAAAAATGGTTATTCATTTGGTAAGTATTCATTTCAGACCATTAAAAGATTGTTAAATTAAAAATCAAAATTGTAGACACGTGCTTTTAACAATTTATCAAATTCCAGTGTCCTGTATTTCTAATTTTTTGTTGTCTAAAAGGAGGATGAGCCCAACGAAGAGAAAGAAGAAGAGAAGGAAAAATCGCCGGAACGAATTTTGTCACCCCCAACGATAAAGCCAGTCGAAGTTATAGACAAATTGGGCGATTTGTCTAAAATTGATATTTCGGCAGAAGTAACCAAACTTTTAACTTCCATCAAAAGCAGTGCTCAAACTAGTCCCGCAGCCAGGTAATAATACAGTAAAATTAAGGAAAAACGCTTCCTGGTGGTACAATTTTATTATTTTTATATAATATAAAAAAATTATTCAGAGTAGGTTTTGATTTATCTCGCGTTTCTCTTTCCTCGAAAACTGGCCTGTCAAAATCGATTTTAATTTTTACGGTAACTTCGTAATGTATTCTATTTTTGTTTTTTGGTTGATTTTTGTTCACTGCGTTATTTTATCACCCCAAAACTTCGGAATAACACTTCTTATTCCCTATTTAATCTTTTTAGGGCACTTTAATTCGAAAAAAACAGTAATATGATCTCCAGTTCGTTGTGTTTCGGTTGTTTCCTTCTCACTGCGTTACATAATCACTCCGAAACTTCGGAATAACACCCCTTGCTCCTTACTTGATCCTTTTAGAGCAATTTTAGAACAGAAAACACACTTCAAATCGAAAAAATTGAAGAATCATCTAGATGATGAAAGCGCATTTTTGACAGCACATGAATGCTTGTTACTTCAGAGATTTCGCAAATTACCATCTCCCACAATTACTAAGCTTGGAATCAAGCAGTTTGGGCAAACTTACGAAATAGCAGCTTCCATTTAGTACTAGTTTCAAGTTGACTATTTGATAGGTACATAATCTATGCATGTACAAACTCAAAAATACCTTTTAATCTTCATTGTTTAGTTATTGACTGAGGGGAAGTCAAGTGATGTACCTTTAAATAATAATTTGATCTTTATTAAAGCTATATAGAGAAAAATACACCAAAATTAAACAAATTTTCATCCAATAATAATAATTCATTCTAATAAGCTTCAAATTCGCGTCAAACAAGTCATTGAATGAATCCCGGACAGATTTGACAACTGTATATAATAATAGTGACACTCGTGGCGAAAGTTGTAACTAAATTTTTATCTACTTTAATAAATTTTAGTTGCCATATCCCTAATGTCATATATATCTATGGGCATTGTTTCACTTGAAACAAGTAATTGAATAATTTAATCTTCCACAATCACTGAGCTTGAATTAAAGCAATTTGTGCAAACCTACGAAACAGCAGCTTTTATTTAGTACCAGTTTCAAGTCTGTAAATAGTATAGTTGCTGAGATCTCAGCGTCACGCCAGCCAGCCAGCCAGACAGCCAAAGTGAATATAATAGCGCTTTTTTACAAAAAATGGAAGAATCATCTAGATGATGAAAGCGCATTTTTGACAGCTCATGAATGCTTGTTACTTCAGAGATTTCGCAAATTATCATCTCTCACAATTACTGAGCTTGAAATCAAGCAGTTTGGGCAAACTTATGAAACAGCAGCTTCCATTTAGTACTAGTTTCAAGTTGACTATTTGATAGGTACATAATTTATGCATGTACAAACTCAAAAATACCTTTTAATCTTCATTGTTTAGTTATTGACTGACGGGAGGTCAAGTGCTGTACCTTAAAATGATAATTTGATCTTTATCAAAGCTATATAAAAAAAAATACACCAAAAGTGAACAAATTTTCATCCAATAATAATAATTCATTCTAATAAGCTTCAAATTCGCGTCAAACAAGTTATTGAATGAATCCCGGACAGATTTGACAACTGTACATAATAATAGTGATACCCGCGGCGAAAGTTGTAACTAAATTTTTATCTACTTTAATAAATTTTAGTTGCCATATCCCTAATGTCATATATATCTATGGGCATTGTTTCACTTGAAACAAGTAATTGAATAATTTAATCTTCCACAATCACTGAGCTTGAATTAAAGCAATTTGTGCAAATCTACGAAACAGCAGCTTTTATTTAGTACCAGTTTCAAGTCTGTAAATAGTATAGTTGCTGAGATCTCAGCGTCACGCCAGCCAGCCAGCCAGCCAAAGTGAATATAATAGCGCTTTTTTCGGAAAAATGCGCTAAAAAGCAGTAAAAATTGTCTTAATGGTGTTCTGACGTGGTGGGCTTCTTCAACCTATTGTTCTTCAATTGTTTTGCACTCAAAGGGCCAGGATTTTCGTGTTAGGGTCGTAGATACATTTCCATACTATTTTTAATAATATTAATAGTTTATCAACAAGATTTTCCGACAAATTTCAATGCAGACCTTTAAATTCAGCAATTAATCAACGCCAGACGTTTTATCGACTTATTAACCCAAAAAAGCCTTTTGAGAATAAGGCGTCCATTTTATGAGTATTTATACTAGTTTCCGGTCGAAATATTAGGCATTTTATGTCACAAAATGCTTGTTTACTGCCTATAACATCCATATTTTGACAATAAATAAGCGCAAGAGCAAAGGAGTACGGAACATGACAAATGGATCGGTTGCAGGTGTTGCACGCAGTGCTGCCGATACGAATTTTACAAAATAACTTAATTTAGGCTACAATACTCAAAAAATATGTATTTATTTAGTGGTAGAGCTTAAATACATATCCGGTAACTTCAAGTACTTTTTGCGATGTTTAATGTATTGATTACGTTATAAGTAAACATTATTAAATCAATTCACGATATGTAATTAATTTTTACTTACTTGTACAAAGTAACAAGTAAGTATTGTGAAACCGACAAAATTAACCTATCGAGATTTTGATGGAAATATCCGTTTTGAGCATCCCTGAATCCATTTTGACTATTTTTGGCTTGATGTCGGTACGTATGTTCGTGCGTAACTCGCAAATCTCAAAACTGATTGAACGTATAATGTTGAAATTTTGTATTTAAGACTGGTATAGGGCCTAGTTGTGCACCTCGCATTATGGTTCCAATCGTCTGTACCGGAAGTGCACTTTACTTGAAACTTTTTTCGAATTTCTCTAATAAATCCAGAATGATCAACCGTAGGATATTGAAATTCAGTATTTGAACTTGATGTTGTATCAGAATAGTTATCTGCTATTTTTGTAAGAATCGGCCAAGCCAAAAGTGCACTTTACTGGAAACTTTTTTTGAATTTTTTTCATGAATATAGAATGATCTGCCATAGCGTATTGAAATTTCGAATAAAGAACTTCTATAACATCTTATTGTACATCTTTTATTATGACTGCGATCGGCTAAGCCGGAAATGCACTTTACTTAAGACTTTTTTTTAATTTTCCGTATAAATCCAGAATGATCAGCCGTAGAATACTGAAATTAAGCATTTGGAATTGCTGTAGCATCTAAATGGTCATCTTCTATTTTTGTAACAATCGGCTGAGCCGGAAGTACTATTTATATGACAGACTTTTTGAATTTTGCGCATAAATTCTAAACAATCAGTCGTAGAATATTTAAATTTTGTTTTAGGCACTTTTATAATATCTAGTTGTATACCTTGCATTATGATTGCTATCGACTGAGCCGGAAGAGCACTTTATTCGAAACATTTTTTGAATTTTCCGCATAAATCCAAAACGATTGAACGTAGATTGTTAGAATTCAGTATTTAGGACGATTATACCGTCTAGATGCTCATATCCTATTTTTATTGAGATCCACCGAGCCGGAAGTGCACTTTATTTGACAGTCTTTTGGAATTTTTCGTATAAATTCGAAACGATCAGGTGTAGAATATTGAAATTTGGTATTTCAGTCTGCTGTAGCATCTGAATGATTGCCTACTATTTTCATAACAATAGACTGAACCGGAAGTGCACTTCAGTAGGAATTTATTTTTTAATTTTGCGCATAAATTCAGATCCGTTGGTAGTCGTAGAATTTTGGAAATCAGTATTTAGGAATGTTGTAGTATAAGAATAATGGCCTACTGTGTCCATAGCAACCGACTTGGCTGAAAGCGCATTTTAATTGACAGATTCTTAGAATCTCTTGGGTAAATCCAAAACGATTAACTGTGGAACGATGAGATTTTGTGTTTGATTATATATATTTAATAATATATATGATCAAACACAAAATCATATATATATATATATATATATATATATATATATATATATATATATATATATATATATATATATATATATATATATATATATATATATATATCCAATGATGTACAAGTAAGTCACGTGATGTTCACGTCAGATTTTTTATTTTATAAGCTACAAAAAAGGTCATGATGAATATTTTGATAAGTTTGTTGATTAACGAGTAATTGCCATGAATTGTTCTTCGCTCATTTAATAATTCATAATTATTGAACCATCAAACATATCACAGTGAATTTTAATAAGCATTTGGCCTAATTATGACAAAACATGACAAAAATTTAAAAAGTTAAGTTTGTTGCAAATTGCAGCTGTAAAAGTGTTCCATACGAACGTACGTACGTACAAGAAATTCAGTAACATAACTATCAAAATATAAAAAAAAAAAATCGAGCTCAATATAATAAGAATTGGTCTAAAATTGATCAATTGATCAATCAATAATTTTTTTATTCGCGTTGGTTGCCACGCTGTTTCCTCGAATTGCGTGCAAAAGCCAATACAATTTTGTTCAAAATTTGATTAAAAATATTGTGAATAATTAAAACTACTGTAATTCGGCCAATTTTGGATGTGTTAAATTCACTATTTAATCTAGTTTTCAGAAAAAATTGTACTACCCGGAAGTTGCCCTAATTTTTGTATTTTTATTTGTGTTTCATACCAACATTAAATACTAATAAAAATATTAATTATAGCTCGTCTGAGCCAAAAAAATCGCGCGATCCGCGCCAGGCGAAACACATGGACTCAATTTCAGATATAACATCGCCTGGACAGAGTTCATCTGATCCACGTTCAAAATCATCTAATAGGCGTGATTCTAGGGATTCGAATCCACGAGCCGGGCTTAGTATCTACGAGCAAGGTATTATCAGCCCTGAAGATGACCCATCAGGACAGGAATCTGGAATTAGGGATATTGACCTGCGAAATTTGGATGCTTTAGCTAAAGATTTGGATTTGAGGCCTACGTTTGGAGACACTGACCTTCGACAAGGTAAAATTTTAATTATTTATAGGGTGCCAGTATTATATATTTGTTTTTTGTAGGGAGTGGTAGACAAGATGTTGATCTTCGCCAGTTGGGGCTGCCTTTCAAACCAATGCAAAATTACACCCCCGCAACAGAAATCGACGCAAGTATCAGCTCCCACAGCCCTATTCCATATCGAGTTCATGTTGTAGATATACCGCGCCCCGATTACAGCGGTCTCAAGTTAAATCCGCAAGATGCGCAAGTAACCGCTGATCCTCGTTTGCGGAAAATATTCCGCATTCCATCAATTGACGAAAAAGACTCGCCCGCTTCGCCCAAACAAAGCTCACCTCCGAAAATAACCCGTCAGGACCCCAGAAAACGCAAACGGGAAGAAGCCCCGAAAATAGAAATGAGTTCAATGAGTTATTCGCAACAATTACAACTCTTACAAAATTCAGCGTTTTATCAAAGCCTAACAAGCAACCAAAAATTGATGCTCAATCAAGAAATCGCCTCCAAAGCGGATCAAACGGGAAGTAATGACCCGATTTTGTCCGGAATTTTATCCAATTTAGGTTTGATTCCTTCCTTGGCTAATACAAACGGATCCGCAATGAATATCCTCGCTAATGTCAACTCTTTAGTTACGAATATTGCGCCTGCAATGATACCTCCCATGGGAGGCTTAGGCCACATTCCAATTAATCCAAATATGATGACAAATCAAGCAATGGTGGCGGCTATGGGGCCCAATTTAGGCCCTGGATTACTCGGCGCTGCGCCGGGAATACCTATGCCTCAAAATAATTTTCAAATTAATTTTGATCCCAGAAATGGCGGGCTTTTAGGAACAGCTCCGTTTGACAGCTTCCCTGATAATCAGAACTTCCAATATAACGACGAATTTTACCCTAACAATGATGATAATAATTTTAATAATCCTAGGAATGAGCGAAATTTCAGGAGCGAGAGAAACTCGCAAGGCACCAACAGAAGAGGACGTTCTTGGAATAATAGACATAATAGTAATAATAGGAATTATAATAGGAATAACAACAATAGAAATCGATCAAATAGAAGCTATACGCCACCTTAATTTAATTTATAAAATACGTAGTCGGCTGTGAATTGTGTGCGCGTTGACAATTGCCACCAAAATGCGACTGTCATCTGTTCCAACAATCAAAGGGCTTCAATATTTTTTAAATTTGCGTTAACTTATTTATTTAAGAAGAATTAAAGACTTTGTCATTCCTAAATTTTATTATATTCATTTGTACAGTTTCATCACAGCATGAACAATATTAATAATTTTTCCTTATGTACTGTTGTTGATATTTATAATAATAAATGAAATAATACATGTAAATATTAGAATAACATGTAAATATTTTCTATATATGCTCAAATATATAAATTTAAGATGTTATTGTTCTTTAAATTTATTTTTTTATGTATTTTTACAAAATATAACGTACGAAACATATTTTTTGATTGTTATGTTGGCTACACCACACCCAACAAAAATGGGTGTGACTGCAAAACAAGTGCTTTTATCTTAAAAAACATTATTTATAATTAAACATCACATGTGACAGTATTATTACAAAATGTTCATTGTTTCTACATTACAAGTGTATCCAATTATAGTGAAACAAATCAAATTTTAGGTTAGATCCATGTTTATAATAAACAGCAAAACAATTGTTTATCTTTTCAGATAATGACATCACTTAGAAAAAAAGTAAGCAGTTATTTTAGACAGTTGAGTTTTCATAATGAACCCAGAGAAAGAAAAACAAACGTCAATGAAAATTCTTTCATTACTAAATACTTGACAGGGTATGTTCCAACTACAAAACAAACGACTGTCTAAACTTTTGTTTTTTAGGCAAATTAAGCTAAAGGAAAGCCCTCCAGTTCTTTACGGTAAAAATCCCAACGATTTACCTAATTTTGAGCTTGGGAGTTACTCAGTGGGCACGGAATCCATTGTGGGGTGCTCCACAGGGCCCAATGGAGGATTGACAACTGTCAAAAGGGTTGAAAAGCATTTATCGGTTGCAGATCCGGATATAGATTTTATTGACACTCAAGATGAATCGGGTAATAATTACTTTATTAAATTATTTAATAATATTGGGTTAACGCTTCTGGCTTAAAACTAAATAATTCATGACTTAGCAGTTCCAAATAACAAAAAATATGCAGTGAATCTGTCCAAATATTTTATTGAATTTTATATAAACTCACAAATGTTTGATATTTTGATAATAGATCCATTAAAATTTGAATTTGGCGCCTGAATTCAAACGCAATGCTGTTTGAGCTGTTTATTTATAATTATTACAGCTGAGAACAGTCCAAGGGTTCTTGTATGTATACCATTTGGCTAATTTATCTGATTTTATCGTTTTTAAAATTGAGATTAATGGCACTGTTCTCAAAAATGCTAGTTCCATTCAGACAACTGATGCCAACAAAGTAATCACATAAAGCACAGCTTTGTGCTGTTTATCTATAATTATTCCAATCAAGAACGGTCCAGATGCTCTTATGGGACTATGTTTTAAATCTTCTGATTGGTCAGAATATGAAACAATTTTTACATTTGCACAAAATCCGTACTTGATTATCTGACAGTTGCATCATGAGTTTATGCATTGTTATTTTTAGAATAACAATTAACTAAAATTAAATATTCAATTCGGAAGAAGTTGCAGTATCTAATTAAACTGTATTTGTATTCAAAAAGAGTTTGTTATAAATCTTGATAGTCTGCGTCCCGCTTTATACAACAAAAAGTCACTTTTAGCGTCAACCACTTAATGCATTGTTATTTTTAGAATAATAACAAATAATTATTACTAAAATTAACTATTTAAATCGAGTAAGTCAGAATTTTGCTGCTAGAGGACAGCATCTGTCAATAAATCTTATTTTAGACAGTACTAATTCTTGCATTTAAATTTGGCTTAAAAAAATTGTACACTTCATAAAATATTTGTAATGAAATTATATTTGTGGTCAAAAGGACGAATACTAGTTATTTATTACAATAACAATGAAATTGCTTTGAATCTGGATAGTCTACGTCAAGCTTTATACAATAAACTGTCACTTTTGATGCCAACCAATCAATACGTTGCTGCTCACTCAATTAACTGTCATACGTTGTTATTTTTAGAATAATAACTATCGAATATTTGATAAATTAACTTATTATTATTACAATGTTACTTTAATAACCATACTTATTATTAACTGTCAAAATGCAGGAAATGTAGCATTCAAAAAATATTCGATTGGCAACATTGCCATATGAAATTTATAAATATTAAAGCGAATATTCAAAAGTATACAAATATATTATTTATATTCAACATTTTAGAAACATTTATTAATAATAATAAATAATTATTATTATTATTCAATATTTAAATCGAAGTGAGTCAAAATTTTGCTGCTAGATGGCAGCATCTGTCAATAAATCTTATTTTAGACAGTTTATAACTTCAAAAAATTAAAACAGTTTATGAAATATTTATAATTAAACTGTATTTATAATCAAAAAGAGTTTGTAATGTCATTTTTGACAAATGCTAATTGTTTATTTCAGTATTTATATAAATCTTGATAGTCCGCGTCCTGCTTTATACATCAAATGTCACTTTTGACGCTAACCAATCAAATTGCTCGAATTCCCACCTACATATCAACAACAAATTGCTTGCAGATAATTTATTGAATAAATTAATTTCAGTTGAGGTTTTAATGAGTTTGAGGAGGGTTGTATTTCGTTTGTTTGGGCAAACAGCGAAGTTATCTGCTGAAATAAGGCTCAAATCGAAGAAATTACAATGAAAGACCCTAATTATTGTCAAGAATTAACTAACTTGAAACTTTTTTGATTAAGGATTCCATTTCGGGGATACATAGTATTCTTTGGATTGAAAGGTTAGTTTTCGGTTATCTAAAGATTGTTTTACATTTGTCAATTTCAAATACTTTAAATTTTTCCGTCAGATAAGCTGCAAATGAAACTAATTTTGTTATGAAAAATGAACTGTTAGATTATGTGTAATTTTTTTTTGAATAATGTGAGGTTAGATCATTTTAAAATTGTTTTTGTATGTTTTGTTTTTGTCCCATAAGAGTCTTTGGATCAATCTTAACTAGAATAGACTGTCTGATTGTATTTATTTAATAATGAGAGGCGCTGTTATTGCCAAGTTGTCTGAACTCATCAACAAATAACGTTTGATAGTTATCAACGCCATCTCTTAGTAGTTCCCTGCATCGTTGTAGTATCACTATTCGCCACTAGGCTCGCATACTTTCTCTCGATTTGTAATAATTAAAAAGGTTGACGAAAAAACATGCTATAAATTTTGAAAAAATGGACAGATGTGCTGTATGTTTTCTAGTGCTAAATAATAATTATGGCCTTTTAAGCTTCATTAAAAAATCTGCATTATTGTAACATTTATTCATAATTATTCTCTTGCAGTAGAGCCGAAACACAAATCGCCTGTCCCTTTACGTAGTAAGCGCCCTTTAGATAACAGTACAATGGTAATAAAGGTAGCCGGGCAGTCTTACCAAGTTTCCAACCGAAAAAGTCGTAGTTTAGGCAGTTTAACTGATCTCACTTCCGCTGTTGAAGACGGCGCAAACAATTTAAACTCTTCGGTCGCAAATAACAATAACGAAGTTAGCGAAACATGTAAAAATGCAAATCCTATTAATTGTGATGACGTCAGCAAAGATGATACCGGAAGAGATGCTGTAAATAAAAATTTTAGCTTAAGTAAGAGTAAAAGCGAGTGTAATCCGTTTGAACACCGGAAAAAGGGGAAGATTATTAGATTAAGCCAACGGCCTAATGCTCAGGGTAAAGTTGGTTTCTAGTTTGGGTTACTTTTGCATGAATTTCTGGTTGCTTGCTTATCTACTCTTATGTTTCAACTGTTTTAAAAACAGTTCATCCACGCACAACTTCACAACTAATAATTGATGTCTAGAAATACGCCATTTTTTATTTGAAATGAAGAAAAATAATGCTGAAATTACTCATAAAGTTTTGTTTTCATATTTATTTAACAGTTTGTTTAATTAAAAAGCATGTATTTAATTGTTGTGTCAGTTTAGGTGAAGATATTTATTTTATTTGTTTTGTAGGATCTCAAGATGGCGCTCAAAACTCAAGTAATCAAAACGACTGTCTTTTATTGCCAGAACAATGGAACCGCAAAACAGATTTTGTTTACGGCTTATCAGATTCACTTTATGACGTAAATCAAGTAACAAAATGTAGAAACGGAAATCCGATTGCAGATTGTTACGGAATAATCGCGCGAAGCGATTCGGCTATCTTAGCTTTAGCAGATGGCGTAAATTGGGGTATAATTAAACAATAATACAAACAAAAATAATTTATTTGATCGTTTTAGGTGAAAAGGCTTGCATTGCGGCCAAATCAGCAATCCACGGCTGTCTTCATTACCTAAACAAAACATTATTCGACGATACAACACTCTTCGAATTCTGTAATTCGTCCCTAACATCCCCCACTGCAAATTCTCCCATTAACACTTCGTTTACACCCCCTCCTAACTTACCAAAAAGAAAAAAAAGTGCTACTACACCTGATTCACCTACTGGATCTAACGAAAACCAAATAAGTAATACTACAGAAGTATTTATTTCTTTATTGAGGGCTTTTAATTGCGCTCATAATCTTATCCTGGAAAATCAGGGGATGTTAACCACTTTAACAGTAGCTGTAGTGCTGCCTCTTAAGGCTAGTAACTTCAAAAAGGCCCTAAAACAGGAAGATAGCTCCGCATCTGCGCATAGCGCCAGCGAAGCAGAAGCGAAATCATCAGGAGGTAAATTTAAATAACTCAAAGGAATTAAATTTCAGATAATTCTAGTATTTTTTTCTTGAAACTAGATTAAATTATCTACCGTTTGATTATTTTGGCGTCCCGCCATGACAAAAATTGGCCGAGTTATTGCCTCTTTAAGCACCCCATTTTTCAATTCTCTGAGAAAAGCAACATTTTTAATTAATAACTTTTGAATTGTACTTTATATCAAAAATGTTTCATATGAAAGTTGTAGGACTATTATTTCCCTATAATATTGTTTTTTGGCAGTTTTTTACGACTAAACTTGGCCGAATTACCAAGGAAATACGTTGAGTAGTTCATATGGGGTTTCCGCGTATTTCCCTCGCAATTCAGCTAATTTTAGTCTTAAGAAGTTGCCAAAAAAACTAGAGTGTAAGGAATTAACAGCCCTACAACTTTTATTTCAAACATTTTTTGGGATAAGGTACCGTTTAAAAATTAGCCAAAAAAAAATTGCAGAAAAAGTGCCTTTTTAAATTAGGGATGCTTAAAAGGGCTGAAACTTGGTCAAATTTGGTTGTAAAAAGGCATTAAAGTAACCAAATGACGGGAAACTTAATCTAGTTTTTAGAAAAAATATCAAAATTTTGCAAAACAATTCATCCCTCTCAAAAAAAAAAATTAAAATTGTTTAAACTGGAACTACTACAGATTTACTTATAAGTACAAAATTTGAAATAATTCAAATCAGTTAAATTTCAAATGAATGTAGTATTTTTTTTAAAAAACTAGATTGAATTGTCTATCGTTTGTTTATTTTGGCGTCCCGCTATGACAAAAATTGGTCGAGTTACAGCCCTTTTAATTCAATTCAATTTTTAGAGAAAAGCAACATTTTTAACTAATAACTTTTGAGTGGTACGTTATATCAAAAAATGTTTCAAATAAAAGCTGTAGGGCTAGTAATGTCCTAAAATCTAGTTTTTTGGCAGTTTTTTACGACCAACATTGGCCGAATTATCAAGAAAATACGCGAAGAAGTCCATATTAAAAAATATGAGCGTCCTGCGTATTTTTGTTGTATTTCAACTAATTTTAGTCTTAAAAGTTCCCAAAAAAACTAGATTGTAGTTGTAATTAATAGCCCTACAACTTTCATTTAAAACATTTTTTGAAACAAAGTTCTATTAAAAAGTTATTAGCCCAAAACGAGTGAAAAAAGTTGCTTTTCTCAATTAGAGATGCTTAAAAGGGCTAAAACTTGGTCAAATTTGACCGTAAAAAGGCATTAATATTACCAAATGACGGGGAATTTGATATAGTGTTTAGAAAAAATATAAAGCTTTGTAGAACAATTCAACCCTCTCAAAAAAAAAAAATATTGTTCAAACTGGAAGTACTACAGATTTACCTATAGGTACAAAATTTAAAATAACTCAAAAGAGTTACATTTTAATCAACTCTGGTATTTTTTTTTTGAAAACTAGATTAAATTATCTATCGTTTGATTATTTTAGCGTCCCTCTACGACATGAAATTGGCCGAGTTACAGCCCTTTTAAGCACCTAATTTTTCAATTTTTAGAGAAAAGCAACATTTTCAACTAATAACTTTTGAGTGGTACATTATATCAAAAAATATTTCAAATGAAAGCTGTAGGAGTAATAATTCCCTACAATCTAGTTTTTTCGGCAGTTTTTTACGACTAAAATTGGCCGAATCATCACGGAAATACGCGGAAAACTCCATATTCATAAATACGGGCGTCCCGCGTATTTTTCTCGTATTTCAGCCAATTTTAGTTGTAAGAGAATGCCAAAAAAACTAGACTGTAGAGAAATGACAGCCCTACAACTTTTATTTGAATGATTTTTTGAAACAAGGTACCGCTTAAAAGTTATTAGCCAAAAACAAATGCAGAAAAAGCTGCTTTTTTAAATTAGGGATGCTTTAAAGGGCTGTAACTTGGTCAATTTTGGTCGTAAACAAGAAACAAAATGACCAAATCACGGGGAATTTGATCTAGTTTCCAGAAAAAATAACAAGATTTGCGTAAATCACTTCAAACCTCTCTAAAAAATTAAAAAACAGCCAGGGAATACTATAGATTAATCTGGAGATACAAAAAATTGAATAACTCAAAGCGAATAGATTTTAAATAATTCTAGTTTTTTTTTTCTGGAAACTAGATTAAATTATCTATCATTTGATTATTCTCTCGTGTCTCTGCGACAAAAATTGGCCGAGTTACAGCCCTTTTAAGCACACCATTTTTAATTTTTAGAGAAAAGCGATATTTTTAACTAATAACTTTTGAGTGGTACTTTATATCAAAAAATCTTTCGAATAAAAGCTGTAGGGCTAATAATGCCCTACAATCTAGTTTTTTGGAGAGTTTTTTACGATTAAAATTAGCCGAGTTACCACGAAAATACACGAAGAAGTTCATATGCAGGTATACGGGTGTCCATTGTATTTCAGTCAATTTTAGTAGTAAAAAATTGCCAAAAAAAACTTGACTGTAGAGAATTGACAGCCCTACAACTTTTATTTGAATCATTTTTTGAAACAAGGTACCGCTTAAAAGTTATTAGCCAAAAACAAGCGGAAAAAATTGCATTTCTCAATTAGGGATGCTTAAAAGGGCGCTAACTTGGTCAAATTTGGTCGTAAAAAGGCACTAAAATAATCAAATGACGGAGAATTTAATCTAGTTTTCAAAAAAATACCAAGATTTGTGACAAACTCTTCAACGCTCTCTGAAAAAAAAAAATAATACAACCGGGAACACAACAAATGCATCTGGAGGTACAAAAATTAAAATAACTCAAAAGTGTTACATTTTAATCAACTCCAGTATTTTTTTCTGGAAACTAGATTAAATTATCTATCGTTTGATTATTTTGGCGTCCCGCCATGACAAAAATTGGCCGATTTACAGTCTTTTCAAGCACTCCATTTTATAAATTTTTAGAGAAAAGCAACATTTTCAACTAATAATTTTTGAATGGTACTTTATATCAAAAAATCTTTTGAATAAAAGTTGTAGGACTTTTAATACCCTGCAATAGCTTTTTTTTGACAGTTTTTTATGACTAAAATTGGCCGAATTATCACGAAAATACGCGAAGAAGTCCATATTCAAAAATATGGGCGTCCCGCGCATTTTTCTTGTATTTCAACTAATTTGAATCGTAAAAGTTGCCATAAAAAACTAGATTGTAGTTAATTAACAGCCCTACAACTTTTATTTGGAACATTTTTTGAGACAAAGTCCTATTAAAAAGTTATTAGCCAAAAACAAATGAAAAAAGTTGCTTTTTCCAATTAGGGATGCTTAAAAGGGCTGAAACTTTGTCAATTTTGGTCGTAAACAAGAACCAAAATAACCAAATGACGGGGAATTCAATCTAGTTTTCATAAAAATATCAAGATTTGTAATAAAATCTTCAATGCTCACTGAAAAAAAAAGAAAAAAGTACAACCCGGGAACACTACAAATGCGTCTGGCGGTACAAAAATTAAAATAACTCAAAAGAGTTACATTTTAATCAACTCCAGTATTTTTTTCTGGAAACTAAATTAAATTATCTATCATTTGATTATTTTGGCGTCCCGCCATGACAAAAATTGGCCGAGTTACAGCCCTTTTAATTCAATTCTAATTTAGAGAAAAGCGATATTTTTAACTAATAACTTTTGAGTGGTACGTTATATCAAAAAATGTTTCAAATAAAAGCTGTAGGGCTAATAATGCCTTACAATCTAGTTTTTTTGGCAGTTTTTTACGACTAAAATTGGCCGAATCATCACGGAAATACGCGGAAAAATATATATTCATAAATACGGGCGTCTCGCGTATTTTTCTTGTATTTCAGCCAATTTTAGTCGTAAGAGAATGCCAAAAAAACTAGATTGTAAGGAATTAACAGCCCTACAACTTTTATTTGAAACACTTTTCGAAGCAACTTATCGATCAAAAGTTATTAACCAAAAGGAGCAAGAAAATGTTGATTTTTTTAAATAGTTGATTGGGGCTGCTTAAAAGGGCCGTAACCAGTGGCTTATATCTTGAATATTTTTTTATTTATTTTAGTTGCAAATATTGTGAGCCATGATGGAAAGAAGCCAGTAATTCGAGCGGTTCGGAGTTCTGATTCATCTAAATCGAACCCGGAAACAATTCGCGACCGGTCTAACGTAAATATTAGTGAAAAAACAAATGAAAAATACATTTGTTGCGTTTGTAACGTAGGTGATACGCTAGCATATGTTTATTCCCCGAAATATGGAGTTAGGGAATTGACTAAAGGATCTCATGATGTCCATAGTAACCGTGATATGAGAGACGCGTTAGGTGCTCTTGGACCGGTTGATGGTAAGAAATTAAATTGAGATTTTATCGCTGAATTATTCAATTCGGTTTTTTAGGCATTAATCCGGAATTAAATAATTTAACCCTGTCTGTAACAACAATTGATGCCGGGGATATTGTTATGATAGCAAGTGACGGTTTAACTGATAATTACGACCCTACAGTCTGTAAATATACAGTAAATTCTGTTGTTACCGAAACAAAACAAGCACGTTTGTCTTCACATACAAATAAAGGTTAGTCAAATTATTTTGAGGAATTTATAATTGATTAAAGATAAATTAGGAACTCAGCGGCCTGACGCGCCTCCGGCGCGAGAATCGCGCCCTCCCAGAGAGCGAAAACCTTCTACATCATCAAGAACCAAAGACCCGACGCCTCCTAGAGCAAGCGTACCGTCAAATGTTTCTCGTTTAGCACAGCCATCTACTAGCGACAGCCAGAAACTAAAAACTCAGCCTACCCAATCAGACAAAGAAAATAATCTAAAAACAAATAAAGGTAACTATGAGGTTGATAATCCATTAATTGCGCACTTCATGACGGACAACGGTTTTGAGAATAAAAATAAATCTAGTCATAGTAATAAGATGAAATCAAAGCGCAGTAGTGTCGGTTTGAGCGAAAATAAACTCAACCCTCTGTCAAAAAGCACTTCAGCTTCGGGTGTTTTTAAAACAAAAAATATCCCCAACGAATCTACGTCAAAATATAATTTTTTGAGGTCAAAAACAAGTATAGACCTACAGCCTCCTCGGCCTATCATCAACAGAAACGAGGATGGACTTCCATACGTAACCCCAATTCAAAAATACGAGCTAACTTTACTTTTAATCGAAGATATTTTAAAACGAGGCATTTCGGGGAAGGAGAGACAATGTACCACTGCCAAAAGCCTATGCGAAAACCTTTTGAGATACACTGTTAGTATAACGGCAGCTAAAAGACGCACTTTGGAAGATGTTGATTTATATTTTGATAATAAAAATGACATTTTGGTTGAAATTCCGCAAAAAGAAAAGAAAATACGCAGGAAAAGGTGTTTGGAAAAGGTGCAAAATTTACCAGGGAAACTTGATCATGTAAGCGTGGTCGCTTATAATGTTGGTAATAAAACCATCTGACCTAATTTGGTGCAATATCATTAATATTTATTTAATACAGGGTTACTAAAAATTTAAAACTGCATTAGAACACAGTGCCATTATTTAAAATTGTCATAAATATAGGCCATTACAACAATAAAATTGTTTTTTGACAGCTCAGTAAATAAATAGCCATAATAATTCATAAACGGGTGCTTATTTAGTTATTTCTCATTTTAGGAATTTTTATAATACTGTGCAGTGTAAAACCGGCTTAAACTATAATATACACATATAGTTGCACCAATATTAATAAAAAAAAAATCACCACGTTAAATAGCGCATTCAAAATATTACTTCCAAAGAATTATTAGTTCAAAACTGTTGTGGCATTTAATTTATTTAGTTTTGTTCAATAAAAGTGCAGTTGGTAGCACTTATTAAAATATATTTTTACTATAAATCTTTAATATACAGTAAGCTATATTTATATAATAGACATTTATGTAATTTTGTGATATATTTTAATAATAATGAACCGTGTCATGTGTTGTACATGTTTTTATTGTTGTGTTTACGTTTATCAATACAGTCGTAGATCTTCCATTATTATAATATTTCGGAAGAACTGCAAACTCTAAAACTAGTTTTTAGTTCAGATTTATGTTCAAATTAGTTAGAATAGATTAATTTTGTAAAACGTTTAAGTGCAATAAAATATAAATCATCATTTGAATTTAATTTGTACAAAAATTTTATGTTGGTATTTAAATTTAATTGCCTCCTAGTGGAATTTAGCTCAATTTTCACCAAGTGTCATTATTTTATTTTATGTTGGTATTACACATGTGTTAGCATCGTCCAACCTATGACAGCTGAATATTTTGACGTTTGTATACTCGAAACATGTTCTTGTAAAATATTGTACAAAATAAACTTAATTTAGTGTTTAAGGTGAAACATCACCCGGAAATACTAGCTATCTCTGTCTAATCTAATCTTGTTTTGGAGTAAGTGAGGCTTATGGAAGGTCAGTGATGACGGCGGGATACACAAGAATTCAAATTTGACATTTCAGAAGAAAAACATTTTATAGAGAAATTTACTGAAATTAATGCTCGCATTCAAAATCATTTTTCAAAGACATAAGTTTGAATGAAATTATTCATAATGAGAATAGGAAATTGTGATATAAAAATGTCTCAAAATTCACGCAAGAACTAATTTCGATAGTAACATGTTTTAAATAAAAAATTATGATTTTTTTATTGAATCATAAAGGATAAGGTAAAGTAAAGGGTTATCTAATTTTGATAGAAAACTGGTTTTAAATTGAAAATTATGAATTTTTTATTGAACCGTAAAGTATACAGTACAAGGATTATGTATGGAATATTATATAGAGCAAATGATCTCCACGACTTTGTTGGCACATACAGACTCCTGATTCGCCTTAACGAGCACCATTAAATGTTTTTGTCTGATGATCAGTTGATTCTTCAAAAAAGAATTGCTCGATGCTACCTTCAGTCCAAAATGTGCAACTGTAACACCTATTACATTTTCATAGTTGTGTATTGCTACTTGCTCATGACTCTTACCCCATTCCGTAGCACTAGTAGATAGATTTCGAACATATGGTATGTTTTCTACTAGGGGTCCGGCAGGCAGTTTTCGCTTACAGACTAGAACAAAATTTGAAGCTGTTAGTCTATGTTTTCTTTAAAGTATTTACCCTTGATGTATTCACTAAGAAATTAATACTTGTAGTTTATTTGAAGGTGAATATCTCGGGCCTTAGAGCAATGCAGATTCGGATCAAGTATTATTATTTATACAATGACAGATCCCAATAATAATTGATGGACATAAATAGAATATTTTGTCGCTTTCTTGAGAAATATGATATTGATAACTTGAAATTCTCATCTGAACACTTCCAGCTATAGTAGTATTTAGAAATCTAGAAGAGATAAATTTTACAAAATTGGATTTGAAGATTGATTTTTAATGTATTTATCCAATGAACTTACTGTAACATTGTAAGTCAGATTTGTCAAATATCCTAGAATCCGAACCATTTTTCTTACTAGTGTGACAAGATCGGTAAAACTACACACACAGCCAGAAGCAGATATTAAAAAAGGTTTTTGTCACTAAAATCAGTCATAGGCTATTTATTCTCTAATGAATAAATACATCATGAAATACATGATAAAATTAATCTTTGACACTTGTCATGTAGTACAAAATTTGGATTCTAGATAGCGCCATAGAACAAATCAACTAGTAAAAAGACATATTCACACTACTAAAATAAATAGAAAAGAAATTGAAGAATATTTTCCTAAATTATTATTTTGAAATATACAGCCACTGAAACTCTGGAAAATATTGTAAAAAATTGCTCATAATTTTTAGATATAATAAATATATTTCTTTTTGTTCATTTGACGTTTCTTCATAACAAAATCTATGATTTGAACAAAAAAAAATTAATATCTCGAAAATTAGGAATCTCACAACTCTCAAAAAAATATATTATCTCCAAGAAATAATTGGCCATGGAATATAATTACTTTTGTCTTAATTAACCTTGCAGGGAATAAAAAAGTGTAAATGGACATCAGAGAAGTACCCAAAATATCGAGAATTTTGAGCCCAAAATCCAGTGACCGATGTCAAAAAAAATTAATTATTCAAATATATATAATTTTTGAATACAAGACTTTGATTTTCCTCCAATTTTCAAAACTTTTAGAAGTGCACAGAAAGGGTTATATACGGAATAATAATTAATAAAAATCGATAATTTTTGCACAGCACTCTGAAGAATAATGTCATCTATAAGTCTACCAAATTTTGTCCCAAAAAACTGGATAATCTCTGAGAAATTAATATTTTCAGCACAAATTTTTTTTTTTCTCAAAATTGTCAGGTTCAATATTCGTGAGAATTTTTATATGATAACTGCAAGTATAGCGCCTAGTATATATATTTTTCCCAGATAAGTTGTTATCAAAGTCTCTGAGATATAGGATTTGCATGCTAATTTTATACGTTAGCACTAATTTTATACGGATTTATTGCAGACATAATGAAACTTTGACAAATTATCTAATTTTTAATATACACGCCACTAAAAACTTTGTTAATTTATTATAAGAAAGTATTTATCAAACATATTGCTACAAGATTCATCAATTCAAATTTCGCGCTAAAATAGTACTTCCGAGTGATGTTTCACCTTAAAACCGGTAAAATGGCCCAAGAATCACCTGATATATCTATGAAAAGTAAAAAGCCATCAGGTAAATATTTATTAGCTTAATTATATTGTCCTATGTTTTACGTTCATATAATCGATGGGATAGTAAGCTTTTGTTGTGCCCTATTGATCTGTCTTAAATTACTTGCTCTACTTTTTGACATTTAACTGCTTTACATCAATAAATTTTCCGTTACAAACATAATTCGATAATTTTTTGTTCTAATCTATATTAATCGATAATTTATACGTTTTTGATGTAAAACGACGTCTTTTTTGGGGTATTGGGGGTTAAATGATACTGAATTAAACACTGAAAGAAACTTTTGACAGTCCCTTAAAAAACAAAAGACTGAAATTTGTGCCAGTGCCGCATTTCTGGTCAAATTAAAGCTTGTTTCAGGGAATAAATTACTGTTTTACAGCCTATAATTCATTTCAGTTAAAAACAGTCCAAGGGTTCTTATGGAACTACGATTTAAGCCTTGTTGTGCCAAAATAAGCACAAAAATCGCATTTGGCTATCTGTCAGCTGCGTCATTTGTCATAATTTATTATTTAAATATATAATTTAAAGGACAATTTTTTTGCAGATAGTGCTTTCAAGCAACAGAGATTGCCAGCTTGGCAGCCGATTTTAACAGCAGGAACCGTATTGCCTACTTTTTTCGTAATTGGCATTGCTTTTATTCCAGTAGGCATTGGATTATTGTATTTCTCAGATGAAGTGAAGGAGAAAACAATTGATTATACGAATTGTACGCAGTATAACTACAGCAGTAGTAGTAGCAGTATTTATGACAATTTTGACAGTACAGGGATCCCTTGTGCACAAATTATTTTAAAAAATCCGAAAGAGGAATGCAAATGTCGCATTGAATTCAAATTAGACACTGATTTTCATGTGAGTCTTACACTTTTCGTGAATAAATTGATTTAAAATATAAAATTTCAGGGAAAAGTGTATATGTATTACGGCCTCACAAATTATTACCAAAATCATCGCCGGTACGTGAAATCAAGAGACGATAGTCAATTGTTGGGCCATTTAGACCACGCCCCATCTACAGATTGCATGCCTTTTGATTACACAACCGATAATAGCACCGATAAAGATAAAAAACCTATTGCTCCTTGCGGAGCAATCGCTAATAGTTTATTCAGCGGTAAGTTTAAAAAAAAAATAGCGGGCATTATTTAAAATTTTATTGATTATAGACGAATTGAAGATCTTCTCAGTACAACGCAGAAGCGTGGTTCCCCTAATTCGCACAGGCATTGCGTGGCCGTCCGATAAAAACATAAAATTCCGAAACCCGCCTGTAAATAAAGAACTGCCTGTTAATAAACAACTAGAAGATGCTTTTAAAGATTATTCCAAGCCTAAAGATTGGAAAAAACCAGTTTGGGAATTAGATCCGGAGAATTCTGAAAATAATGGCTTCCAAAACGAAGATCTTATTGTTTGGATGCGAACTGCAGCATTACCTACTTTTAGAAAATTATATAGAAGGGTTAATCATTCAGCTGCTGGTTATGGAGATGGTTTAGGAAGCGGAGAATATATTCTTGAAGTCAAATACAGTCAGTATTTAATTTTAAAAACCAAGCGTTGTTATTATTATTATTTTTTATAATAGGTTATTCGGTCAGCGCTTTTGATGGCACCAAACGTATGATTTTATCAACGACATCTTTACTAGGAGGCAAAAATCCATTCCTTGGTATTGCCTATATCGTAGTTGGTTGCGTTTGTTTGTTACTTGGAATCGCTCTTTTGTTTATACACATCAAATGCAGTCGCAGGTAATGTATCGTAAAAAATATTTTTATAGGTAATGAGGTTAATTATTTTTTATAGCACTAGTGAAATGATCAATGTGAATCCTCGAACACCGTACCAATAAATTTCTACCACTTTACTACAAACTAAAAAAAAATAGCAAAACTTGACTTCAAATATTTGGCGCCAAAAATTGTACTTTCGCGTTTTCAGATTTAAAGTTAAATGTGTAGTTACTTAAGAAATGTGCCTGTATTATAGATAAGTTAGTCTTAAAGATATTTAATATCTAATGTTATTCCTTTTTAAATGTTTAGTGTAAATAAATAACCAAAAATTAGATGCAATAGATTTATTGCACAGTAATTTTTTCATCATTCTAGTGCTACAATATTTCTAAATACTGATTTCCAAGATTCTACGGCCGACACTTCTAAATTGAAGTGCACTTCCAGTTCAATCGATTGTTATGAGAATAGCAGGCAATCATTCAGATGCTACAGCATACTGTAATACTAAATTTCGATACTCTACGGCCGATCGCTTCGAATTTATGCGAAAAATTCCGTAAGACTGTCAAGTAAAATGCACTTCTGGTTCAGTCGATCTCAATGAAAATAGGATATGAGCATCTAAACACAGGAGTGGGCTGCCAAATTTTGAACAACCGGCTCGCTATTATTTCGAAGAAAAAAGAAACGGTAAATGAGTGGGTATATTGTCTTCATTCATTTTTGTACAGTATAAAATATATAGCTTCACAACTTGTGACTCACTCACAAGCAAGAGCCAAGCACTACGTATTTTACGTACGCACATGTGTCTAGTGTGTTCCGCTTGCGCACATGATATGATTGCGAGTGTGTGGCAAATCCGGGCGATGTGAATATTTTGCATAAACATACTATTAAAATGGCAAATTTGTTGGTTTTACAGGTAATTTAACAAGCGGCTCGCCGAGTTTCAAAAATTTTAGCAACCGGCTCGCGCGAGCCGGACCGAGCCGGCTCCAGCCCACCTCTGTCTAAACATCTTAATTACTGAATTCCAACATTCTACGTTCAATCGTTTTGGATTTACGCAAAAAATGTTTCGAGTAAAATGCACTTCCGGTTCAGCTGATCGCAATAATAATGTGAGGTGCACAACTAGATGTTATAGAAGTGCTTAATAAAAAATTTTAATATTCTACGACTGATTGCTTTGAATTTATGCGGAAAATTCGAAAATATTGTTATATAAAGTGCACTTCCGGCTCAGCCGATTGGTACAAAAATAGAAGATAGTCATTTACATACTACAACAATCTCAAATACTGAATTTCAGTATCCTGCGGCTAATTATTATGGATTTATGCGGAAAATTCAAGAAAAGTCTGAAGTAAAGTGCACTTCCGGTTCAGTCGATCTCAATGAAAATAGGATATGAGCATCTAGACGGTACTATTGTCATAAATACTGCATTTTAACATTATACTTTCAATTGTTTTGTATTTATGCGGAAAATTCAAAAAAAGTTTCAAGTAAAGCGCACTGTTGGTTCAGTCGATCTCAAGGAAAATAAGTTATGAGCATCTAGACGGCACTATCGTTGTAAATACTAAATTCTAGCATTCTACGTTCTATTGTTTTGAATTTATGCGGAAAATTCAAAAAAAGTTTCAAGTAAACTGCACTTCCGGCTCAGTCGATCGCAATGAAAATAAGATATGAGCATCTAGACGATATTATCGTCTTTAATACTGAATTCTAACATTCTACGTTTAATTGTTTTGGATTTATGCGAAAAATTCAAAAAATGTTTCGAGTAAAGTGCACTTCCGGTTCAGCTTATCGAAATAGTAATGCGAGGTGCATAACTAGATGTTAAAGAAGTGCGTAATACAAAATTTCAATATTTTACGACTGATTGTTTTGAATTTATGCGGAAAATTCGAAAAGTCTGTTATATAAAGAGCACTTCTGGTTCAGTCGATTGTTATGAGAATAGCGGACAATCATTCAGATGCTACAGCAGACTGAAATACTAAATTACAATACTCTACGGCCGATCGTTTCGAATTTATGCGAAAAATTCCAAAATTCTGTCAAGTAAAATGCACTTCCGGATCAGTCGATCTCAATGAAAATAAGATATGAGCATCTAGATGGTACTATTGTCTTAAATACTGAATTCTAAAATTCTACGTTCAATCGATTTGGATTTATGCGAAAAATTAAAAAAATGTTTTGAGTAAAGTACACTTCCGGTACAGGCGATTGCAATCATAATGCGAGGTGTACAACTAGACCCTAGACCAATCCTAAATACAAAATTTCAATATTCTACGATTGATTGTTTTGAATTTATGCGGAAAATTCGAAAATATTGCTATATAAAGTGCATTTCCGGTTCAGCCGATTGGTACAAAAATATAATGTAACCATTTATATGCTACAACAATCTCAAATACTGAATTTCAGTATCCTACGGCTAATCATTCCGGATTTAGGCGGAAAATTCAAAAAAAGTTTCAAGTAAAGTGCACTTCCGGTACAGACGATTGCAACCATAATGCGAGGTGCACAACTAGATCTTAGCTCAGTCTTAAATATAAAATTTCAACTTTATACGTTGGACGGGTTTTGAGATTTGCGTTACGTAAAATAGTCAAAATGGATTGAAGGATGCTCAAAATATATATTTCCATCAAAAATGTTAGTTTTGGCGGTTTCACAATTATTTTGTACAAGTCAGTAAAAACGGGCTCGTCCGGGATTTGAACCCGGGACCTCTCGCACCCTAAGCGAGAATCATACCCCTAGACCAACGAGCCATCTTACTGGTACCTGGAATCCAATTGGATATCCATTAAAAAAAATAGCTCATTTATTTTAGAGTTAGTGCTAATTCACTATAAGGAGTACGTAAAACCATAAACGTAAGAAATTATGTACGTTCACAGTGGTCGTAACGTAAAATATTAAAATTAAGCGGTTTTTTCATTTTACGTTGGTACAAATTAGTTTGGAGTTTAGTTTGTTTTGTTTTATTGTATCGTGTCTGAAAAAGATCTTGCGATTGTTTTATTATTGTTGAAACTGCGTTATAAAAGATGTGTTTAAGTTGACGCATGCGCTATTAGTTGTTTCGTACATAAACATAACATAAAGTTGAATTTATCTCAACTTTACGTTTATCATTACATAGCTCTTATGTCAGTACATAAGCGTAAGAAATACGTAATACTATTGTGAACACAGGCATTGAAATACAGTAGTTCAATTTTACGTTTATGTTCACGGTTATGTACTCCTTACGCTTACGCAGATCGTGAATTGATTATTGCAGGTATTTTGTTCTAAATGTACCGAATGCACTTTTAGTGTTTGCCACGTCCGTAGCTGGTAAAAGGCGTAATTGATAATTATTTAAAACATATTTTTATTTCGGTATATTTTTAGCAGACATTTGGTAACACTGATGCGTCTACGTATGACAGCTAGCAAAAATGGCCGCGTGCGTTGGGAAACCTTTAAATGTCACAGTAAATAAAAATTTTTGTAATAATTTATTAGGATATGTCAGAAATGGTCACTGGTTGAGGGGGAAACCTCCTGGAGTGGCTAAATCGTTAGAACAAAAGCTTAATGGTCAGTTTTTCTTATTATTTAGCAAATGTTTAATAATTTAAAGGTTATGTTTGTTCTTTTCAGAAATAAATTACAAAGATCCTGCTGTGCATTACCGAGTTGATATTGGATTCCCGAAAGAAGCAGTTTCTAGGTCAGAAGAATTGTCTAAACGGTTGCAACACTTGAAAAATGTCAGGAAAAACAGTAATTTAGAAAAGCAGGCTCGAGATAAGCAACGTAAGTTTTCAATTTATGTATGCCAAAAGTATTTATTCAATTATTTTTGTAGTTTTAATCAATCTTGATGAAGCAAAAGTAGATTGGCTGCAAACAGCCGGCCCGTACCAAATAAAAAAAATAGCAGATCATTACGGCGTATACGAGCACTTATTTGGTGATGCGTATTTTGTTCCCCGAAAGCCGCTTCAAGTATTTTACGAAAATGATGATGTTTTGAGTCCGGTATTTTATGGAAATTGCATAAAACCGTCAATTGCGGCAAAACAGCCTTCAGTAAATTTTGAAAGTGATAAGGAATCGTTATGGACTTTAGTTATGACAAATCCGGATGGACATTTTACAGAAAAGGATTCCGAATATGTGCATTGGTTTATAGGTAACATCCCAGCGAATGATGTTTCAAAAGGGGATGTGATTGTCGATTATTTGCAACCTTTTCCACCAAAAGGGACAGGATTTCACAGGCATATCTTTATTCTTTATAAGCAGAATAAAAAATTGGATTTTTCGGCTTTTAAAAGGAGTTCTGGCGTGAATTTATCGGAACGGACCTTTTCGACGCTTGATTTTTACCGGGAAAGACAAGACGATTTAACTCCAATCGGTCTTGCCTTTTTCCAATCAGATTGGGACAAAAGTTTGACCGATTTTTATCATAACGTTTTAGGTAATAAATTTATTGAATAGTAATTATTAGAATAATTATTTATTCAATTTTAGATATGAAAGAGCCAGTTTTTGAGTATGACTTCCCTCCTCCATATATTCGCCCCCAAACGTGGTTCCCTCTTCGGCAACCCTTCAATTTGTACATGGATAAATATAAGGACCCAAAACAAGTCGCAGCGCGGTATTTAAAAGACAAATTGAAGGATGTACATCCATTTGAGCCTCCAAAAGCAAAATTACCGTTCCCGAACGCTGAACCAATACCGCACAGTGTTCCCTCGTGGTTAAAACTAGAAATCAGGAAGAAAAGACTTGGATGGGGCAGAATTAACGATGTTTGATTTGTTACTTAATTTATTAATAAATAATTAATAGATGCTTAATAAGTCGTCTGATGAATCATTGGAGGTGTAAGTTTCTGGAGGCGATCTACAATAAGGGCAGAAACCTTTTTGGAGGACTTGTAGCTCGAAATCATCAACATGAAATGCCTGAAAATTAATTTTTTAGTTTAAATTAACTAAAAATGGATACATACTTTAAAACAGTAATTGCAAATTGTGACGGGAACATCTGGTAATAAATTCCTAAAGAATTGATATCTCAGAGGCGGATCCCATTTGCAAATTAAAATAGTGGAGCTGTCCATTGCCAATAAAGTCCTGCGGTTTACCCTTAACGGAATATATTTTCCATCCCCTGCCTAAAATATTAATTATATATTTATAAACATAAATAAAAAAGTACATACTTCAAAATTAAGTAAATGTTCCGTAAAAACATCGTCCGAATCGGGTTTCATATCCATTTGTAAAGTTTCGTGCGTGTCTGAAATATTTTGAATCCAGCCCTGATCGTCTGAGCTTTGTAAATTTTTAGGCGTTTCAATTAATCTCACAGCTTCAGAATCCGATATTCCTTCGTCCAATTCGAATTCTACTAACGGCAAAATTTCTGCAAACAAATCATTAATCTCCAAATATGTTCCAGTTTAATTACGTACCAAAAGAAACATACGAAAATACGAATTTCTGCCCGCAATTGCTGCACGAATTCCCGCTACTAATTAATGGATTATAAGTGGAGCACCGATAGCACATCGGCAACAATTCTTCCAAATCGCTGAACGGTTTAGCTTTCGAAGCCAAAACCGAAACCTCAACTTGTTCCAAATATCTGGTAGGAATTTTCAGCGCCTGAATCTTATCCAACAACTGTTTGGATAATTTATTTGCGCCTAAAATCCTCGCCTGTTTCGATAAAGTGTACAGCACCGAAAATAAGGATATTTCTTTTGGTTTGTCCCGAGATATTTCGTTCATTAAAAATCTTGAGATGTTGAATATTCCTTCCGGTAAATGAGAAGTGAAAGGTTCTTCTAAATAGCGGTGCACTACATGGTAGGCGTAATAGATGCTTGCCAAACGTTCGTTTTTGTAGAAATTTGTTAGCATTGCTTTTTCTTGATCCGGGTTTTCTTTAGCAATGTCTAAACACTGTTGAGATAAAATCCAGTAATAATAACCGGCGTCTTGGAATCTATATTCGTTGACAGCATTATGCGTGAGCTGTTCTAATACTTTGAAGGCTTCTTCGGGCTTGCCAGCTTTATGGAAGGCTACGACAAACAAATTATTTAACGGAGTAAGTCATCATTCTTATGCTACAACTTATTTTTCAAGATGCTTGGCTGACAGATTAGAACAAAATTTCAACTGAAGTGCACTTCCAGTCCAGTCGATTTTTATGAGAATAGTAAGCAATTATTCAGATGCTTCAGCAGACTGAATTACTAAATTTCAATACTCTACGGCCGATCGTTTCGAATTTATGCGAAAAATTCCAAAAGTGCACTTTCGGCTCAGTCGATCTCAATGAAAATAAGATATGAGCATCTAGATGATACAATCGTCTCAAATACTGAATTCTAACATTCTACGTTCAACCGTTTTGGATTTATGGGAAAAATTCAAAAAATGTTTGGAGTAAAGGGCACTTCCGGCACAGTCCATCGCAAACATAATGCAAGGTGTACAATTAAATGTTACAGAAGTGCTTAATACAAAATTTTAATATTCTACGACTGATTGTTTTGAATTTATGCGGAAAATAGGAAAATGCTGTCAAATAAAGTGCACTTCCGGTTCAGCCGATTGGTACATAAATAAAATATAACCATTTAGATGCTACAGCAATCTTAAATACTGAATTTCAGTATCTTACAGCTAATCATTTAGGATTTATGCAAAAAATTCAAAAAAAGTTTCAAGTAAAGTGCACTTCCGGTACAAGCGATCTTAATAAAAATAGGATATGAGCATCTAAATAATATCATTGTATCAAATAACGAATTCCAGCATTCTACGTACAACCGTTTTGAATTTATGCGCAAAGTTAAAAAAAAAACAACTGAAGTGCAATTCCGGTTCAGTCGATTGTTATAAAAATAGTAGGCAGTCATTCAGATGCTACAGCAAACTGAAATACAAAATTTCAGTATTCTACGGCCAACCATTTCGAATTTATGCGAAAAATTCCAAGACTGTCAAGTAAAATACACTTCCGGCTCAGTCGATCTTAATGAAAATAAAATATGAGCATCTAGACGGTACTATCGTCTTAAATACTGAACTCTAACATTTTACGTTTTATCGTTTTGGATTTATGCGAAAAATTAGAAAAGACTGTCAAGTAAAGTGCACTTCCGACTCAGCTGATTTCAATGAAAATAGGATATAAGCATCTAGATGATACAATCGTCTTAAATACTGAATTCTAACACTCTACGTTCAATCGTTTTGGATTAATACGGAAAATTTAAAAAATGTTCCGAGTAAAGTGCATTTCCGGTTCAGTCGATTGTTATGCAAATAGTAGGCAATCATTCAGATGTTACAGCAGATTGAAATACCAAATTTCAAGATTCTACACCTGATCATTTCGAATTTATGCGAAAAATTCCAAAAGACTGTCAAGTAAAATACACTTCCGGCTCAGTCGATCTCAATGAAAATAAGATATGAGCATCTTGACGGTACTATCGTCTTAAATACTGAACTTTAACATTCTATGTTTTATCGTTTTGGATTTATGCGAAAAATTCCAAAAGACTGTCAAGTAAAGTAAACTCCCGGCTCAGTCGATCTCAATGAAAATAGGATATGAGCATCTAGATAATACAATCGTCTCAAATACTGAAATCTAACATTCTACGTTCAATCGTTTTGGATTTATGCGGAAAATTCAAAAAATACTTCGAGTAAAGTGCTCTTTCGGTTCAGTCGATTGCTATGACAATAGTAGGCAGTTATTGAGATGCTACAGCAGACTGAAATACCAAATCTCAGTACTCTACGGTCGATCGTTTGGAATTTATGCGAAAAATTCCAAAAGACAGTTAAGTAAAATACATTTCCAACTCAGTCGATCTCAATGAAAATGAGATATGAGCATCTAGACGGTACTATCGTCTTAAATACTGAACTCTTACATTCTACGTTTTATCGTTTTGGATTTATGCGAAAAATTCCAAAAGACTGTCAAGTAAAGTGCACTTCCGGCTTAGTCAATCTTAATAAAAATAGGATATGCACATCTAGATGATACAATCGTCTTTAATACTGAATTCTAGCATTCTACGTTCATTTGTTTTGGATTTATGTAAAAAATTCAAATAATGCTTCGAGTAAAGTGCACTGCCGGTTCAGTCGATTGTTATGAAAATAGTAGGCTATCATTCAGATGCTACAGCAGACTGAATTACCAAATTTCATCATTCTAGGGCCAGTGGTTTCGAATTTATGCGAAAAATTCCAGAAAACTGTCAAATAAAGTGCACTTCCGGCTCAGTCGATCTCAATGAAAATAGGATATGAGCATCTAAATGATACAACCGTTTCAAATACTGAATTCTAACTTTCTATGTTCAATCGTTTTGGATTTATGCGGAAAATTCAGAAAATGTTTCGAGTGGAGTGCACTTCCCGTCCAGTCGATTATTATGAAAATAGTAGGCAGTCATTCAGATGCTATAGCAGACTGAAATACCAAATTTCAGTATTCTACGGCAAATTGTTTCGAATTTATGCGAAAAATTCCAAGACTGTCAAGTAAAGTACACTTCCGGCTCAGTCGATCTTAATGAAAATAAAATATGGGCATCTAGACGGTATTATCGTCTTAAATACTGAATTATAACATTTTATGTTTTATAGTTTTGGATTTATGCGAAAAATTCAAAAAATGTTTCAAGTAAAGTGCACTTCCGGTGCAGACGATTGCAATCACAATGCGAGGTGTACAACGAGATATTATAAAAGTGCTTAATACAAAATTTCAATATTCTACGACTGATTGTTTTGAATAAATGCGTAAAATTCAAAAAAAGTTTAAAGTAAAGTGCATTTCTGGCACAGACGATTGCAGCCATAATGCGAGGTGCACAACAAGACCTCAGTCTAGTCTTAAATAGAAAGTTTTAATATTATACGTTCGACGGGTTTTGAGATTTGCGAGTTACGAACGCACATACGTACCGACATCAAGAAGAAAATAGTCAAAATGGATTCACAATTGGTGGCGCTTTTGGGATTTTTTCTCACCTTTCTGGGCCTGAACAAATTTGTCATTCTCAGCTAGCCAATGGGCATACGGCACATAAACTAAAGCCTTATGTTGGGGCTGTTGTTCCACAAGTGCGAAAGCATGCGACCATTCTCTGGCTTCAACATGCAGCCTTATAACCGCAGCTGAATCATCTAACCTTCGATAAAGCTCTGCTGCGGCTCCTGTCTGTTGCAGTCGTTTTAAATGCTCAGCAATGGACAAAAGGGCCTCTTTGTCCATTTTATCGAGCCTCCGGCCTAAATCTATCAGCCTAAAATAATTTATTAATTTTTAAATGTAAAATATATTAATTGGACTTACTGATCGGTCCACCCGTTTTCCCCCATAATTTCAATAGCGATTTTAGTGTCCCCAATTGATAAATACATATCGACTGCAGCTTTTGGTTCGTTGATATTTCGCGCCCATTCGGCTTTTTGTCTAATCAAATTTTTGTGATCTCCTGACCCTAAATAATCCTAAATACAAATTAATTTTTGATTAATTTATAAATAAAATGTATATTACTTGCGCTAAATCGAACATTCGTAAATCAGTGTACATTGTTAGGGCCCTGTGTTCCTCCCCAGCTTTTTGGTACAACCTAGCTGCTTCTTTAAACCTCCCCCGGTAGGCCAAAACGTCACCGATTAGAACTTCGCGACTACAGTCGCCCTTTTTCTGCTGTTCCTAAAATACAAAAAATTAATTTGTACCAATAAAATTACCCAAAATACGGACTTGTAAATTTTGGATTAATTCCAAATAGGTGTAATTCTGCAGCCTAATGAAGGCTTGCTTCGCAACATCCAGTTCCAAATTTTCCAGGGCAGTATTTGCCAACTCCTCCCAGTCACCATTGGTGACCCCCAAACAGGCAACACTGTAAGCTTCCTTAAACATTTTTTTTTCAATGTATTGATACATTGGGGCCGACAAAGGAAGATCTATTGTCGTCATTGTGGCGCCATTTAAACAAAACACTTGCGAGCCGGTTAAACCAACAACAAAACCGTTTAGTTTTTGTTTATGGGCCGGAAAATCAGCCACCTTAATTGCTAGAGAATTATTGCCGGAAAAAGCGAGCATATCTTCGTAATTTGTGTTCCAGGCGACGCTGTTTGTATTGAATTCCTGAAATTATTTACAATAATATTTGATTAATAATCAAAATTAAACTTACTTGAAATAAATGTTCGGCTGTGCCGCATTTAAAAACTTGGCAGAGACCATTTTCATCAACTACTGCGATTTTATCTCGCTCAGAGCTCAAATCCAGGCACCTAACAGCCGAATTGGTGGACAGCATCAAAATAGGAAACGCGTTATTCAAGAATATTTTCCAAACCTGCAATAATTGAATTTATAATCAGAAAAAAATTATTATAATATTAAAATGCTTACTTGTCCGTTTTTCAATCCAAGTACAAGTCCTTCTTTGCCCGCAGGGCCCCCTACAACTTTAATATACCTAATAACACTATCCAGCACCCATTCGCGTTCTTTTTGGCCGGAAAACGTCATACATTGCAACTTCCGTTCTTGGCAAATTATTAAATGTTTGGTACAAACCACCAATAAATTACATTCAAGTTTTTGGGTGATTTTTTCGCGGACTCGGTAATGCATATCGTTGGAGTCGCCCGAATATAACTCGTAAATTACTATTCTTTCCGGAAGTTGCACTGCTAATCGGTGTTTATAAATTGCAATTTTTTTGATGAAATCTCTGCATTTAATCCTGACTTTTTGTTCTGTTAGCAAATGTTGGATTATAACATCGGTCATATTCTCCCTAAAAGCGTATCTTTCTCGGTATAAACCATGAACTGTATTAAAAACTAATTGGTAATAGGCTAATGTTCCATCTTGACAACCAAGAGCCTGTAATATTTAATTTTTAAATTGAAATAAAAATAAATGGAGGAATCTTACAATATAATTTGAGTTTGGATGAGCAGCGCAGCTCCAAATCCACGACTGTTGCACATCTCCAACCGCCCCCAACTTAATCCCCTCTTTCGTGTAAAGACAGCAATCTTTATTCGTTCCAGAAATCATAATATACTCCCCTTCCGTAAAATATCGCACTTTTAAAGCCTCAAAACCTATATTTCTTTCTTTCCCGACTAGTTTTCCCCCAAGAGTATAAAAAGAAAGACTTTGGTTCCAATCTGTAACGCATAAAATATCGGATGGGTCCTCTTTGCAAGGGCTCCAAGATAGGGCCCATATTTGAGAGGTATTTACTGATGAAGTTGAGCGGTCTATCCGCCCCTTTTCTTCACCCAACTAAAACAAAAAATACTGATTTCTAAGAACGTCAACTGGAGTGCATTTCCGGTTCAGTCGATCTCAATGAAAATAGAACAATACTATCGTCATAAACACTGATTTTTAACATTCTACGTTCAATTTTTTGGATTTATGCAGAAAATTCAAAAAAAAATTTCAAGTAAAGTGCACTTTCGGTTCAGTCGATCTCAATCAAAATTAGATATGAGCATCTAGACGGTACTGTCGTCATAAATATTGAATTCCAGCATTCTAGGTTCAATTGTTTAGGATTTATGCGGAAAATTCAAAAAAAAATTCAAGTAAAGTACAGTTTCGGTTCAGTCGATCTCAATGAAAATAAAATATGAGCATTAGGACGGTACTGTCGTCATAAATACTGAATTCTCACATTTTACGTTCAATAGTTTTGGATTTATGCGGTAAATTCAATAAATGTTTCGAGTAAAGTGCACTTCCGGTTCTGTCGATCTCAATAAAAATAGGATATGAGCATCTAGACAGTACTGTCGTCATAAATACTGAATTCCAACATTCTACATTCAATTGTTCTGGATTTAAACGGAAAATTCGAAAAATGTTTCGAGTTAAGTGCACTTCCGGTTTAGTCGATCTCGATGAAAATAGGATATGAGTATCTAGACGGTACCGTCGTCATAAATACTGAATTCCAACTTTTTACGTTTAGTCGTTGAGGATTTATGCAGAAAATTCAAAAAAAGTTTAAAGTAAAGTGCACTTTCTGTTCAGCCGATCTGAATGCAAATAAGATATGAGCATCTAGACGGTACTATCGTCATAAATACTGACTTCTAACATTATACGTTCAATTGTTTTGGATTTATGCGGAAAATTCAAAAAATGTTTCGAGTAAAGTGCACTTCAGGTTCAGTCGATCTCAATGAAAATAGGATAAGAGCATCTATACAGTAATATCGTCATAAATACTGAACTCTAATATTCTACGTTCAATTGTTTTGGATTTATGCAAAAAATTCCAAAAAAGTTTCAAGTAAAGTACACTTCCGATTCAGTCGATTTCAATGAAAATAAGGTATGAGCATCTAGACGTTACTATCGTCATAAACACTGAATTCTAACATTCTACGTTCAATTGTTTTGGCGTTAAATTAAAAAAGTTTCAAGTAAAGTGCACTTTCGGTTCAGTCGATTTCAATGAAAAAAGGATTTAAGCATTTAGACGGCACTATCGTCATAAATACTGAATTATAATATTCTACGTTCAATTGTTTTGGATTTATGCGGTAAATTCAAACAAGTTTCTAGTAAAGTGTACTTTTGGTTCAGTCGATATCAATGAAAATAGGATATAAGTATCTAGACTGTACTATCGTCATAAATACTGAATTCTAACATTCTACGTTCAATTGTTTCGGATTTACGCAGAAATTTCAAAAAATGTATCGAGTAAAGTGCACTTCCGGTTTAGTCGATCTCAATGAAAATACGATATAAGCATCTAGACAGTACTATCGTCATAAATTCTTAATTCTAACATTCTACCTTCAATTGTTTTGGATTTATGCAGAAAATTCAAATAATGTTTCTTGTAAAGAACACTTCCGGTTAAGTCGATCTCAATGAAAATAGGATATGAGCATCTAGACAGTACCATCGTCATAAATACTGAATTCTAAAATTTTACGTTCAATTGTTTTGGATTTATGCGGAAAATTCAAAAAAAGTTTCAAGTAAAGTGCACTTCCGATTTAGTCGATCTCAATTAAAATAGTATATAAGCATCTAGACGTTACTATTATCATAAATACTGAATTATAACATTCTATGTTCAATTGTTTTCGATTTATGCGGGAAATTCAAAAAATGTTTCGAATAAAGTGCTCTTTCAGTTCAGTCGAACTCAATGAAAATAGGATATAAGCATCTAGACTGTACTGTCGTCATAAATACTGAATTCTCACATTCTACGTTCAATTGTTTTGGACTTATGCGGAAAATTCAAAAAATGTTTTGAGTAAAGTGCACTTCCGGTTCAGCCGATTGGTACAAAAATGGAAGGTAACCATTAAGATGCTACAGCAATATCAAATACTGAATTTCAGTATCCTCCGGCTAACCATTTTGGATTTATGCGTAAAATTCAAAAAAAGCTTCAAGTAAAGTGCACTTCCGATACAGACGATTGCCACCATAATGCGAGGTGCACAACTAGACCACACACCAATCTTAAATACAAAATTTCAGCATTATACGCTCAACGGGTCAAGAGATTTGAATAGTCGAAAACAAAATTATACCTTATTTCGAATAGAAACACTGCCATTTCCTAACCCAAGAGCCAAATACTGCCCATCATTGGTCCAACTACAACTATTAATCCTTGACCCTACTTTAAATTTCTGGACAGCTTTCTGTTCAGTGGCCCAAAACCCAAAATCCGAAATTGCGCAAGAAGCCAACTGATTCGACAGTGGATTATACGCCAAACACTGAATGGCATCGCTGTGGCTGTATTTTAAAACACCTTCGAGTTTTGAGCTCCAAATTATGACTGTTTTGTCGGCACTTCCGCTAGCAAAACGTTTACCATCTCTCGCATACGCCACGCAGTAAACAGTGTCTTTATGGCCGCGTAAAGGCTGAATTAAGGACCCATCTGTTGTGTCGTAAACGAGAACTCTTTGGCCGCTTGCCACAACTAATTGTGAGCCATCAGGGTTAAAACACAAATCGTAAATACTAAAAAAAGTACACCGTGTTATTATATTTTAGATTAAAGTGGGTAAATACGCACCATTGCTCATTTTTCTCGCTGTCCTGAATTTTATCAACCCATTTGGGAATAGTTCTCATTGTTTTTTTTATTATAAAACTATTAAACAATACATTTAATCTTAAATAATGGACGGAATGTCAAATGTACACAAACCGTTACCGTGGCAACATTACCTTGTAACAATGTTGCCAACGGTACGAATTTTTAATGTTTACAAATAAATAACCATGTTTTGCAGGCATTTTGATATTTATAAATAGCTTAGGGTAACTTAAAAACTGAATCACGTAGGTTTTTCTTGCCAGCTGTTAAATTATAAATATTTCGGAAGTATTTGTTTTGATCGGTTCACGTTAGCATTGTTTGAGAGCTACTGCATGTTAAAAAAATATAGAATTGACGACTGAATGCAGGCGGAACTACTGCGCATGCGTATTGCTAAAATGAAATGTTATTTTTATTGGGCCTATTACTGATTTAATGCAAATTAGAATAAAAATTATATTTAAAAACGGTATAAAAATTTGTTTTGTGTTTTAAAATGCTCTAAATTTAAATAATTAAAATTTCAATGTCATTGAAGCGAGATTTATTTGGCTGGCAACACTGCACTGAAAGTCAAAATTTTGACATATTTGATGATCTGTCAAGTGAGAATAACTGGAAAATGTCTTCGACTAGCGTTAGCTGGGAAGGTAAATACATTTATTAGTTTATTTAATAATATTTACGTTATTATTACTGTTACAAAATGTATACTCATCTATATACTCTCATATTTAATGATTGAATTAACCTGTACAAATTGTAACGTCAAACAATTATTGGTACAAAATATATTTGTTATAGATTTACGTAAGCAGGCCCGTCATCTGGAAAATGATATAGATTTGAAATTGGTGGCATTTAGTAAATTAAGTGCCGGTGTAAATACTCATGGCTCAGCAGACACAGTCCCATTATTATCTGGAGAACACATGTATGATTCTATGGCCCTAGAAATTCAGCAACTACTTAATAAGGTAATATTTATAAAGCAAACAATTGTGGGAACAAATTATTATTTTCATTTTTAGTTATCAGCAGTGAATGAACGTATGTCTGAGACTCCAACATCCGGGGCTGCAATGTTACACACACTTCAAAGACACAGGGATATTTTAAATGAACTGACACGCGAATTTCATAAGACTAGCGCCTTGCATGAAGCAAGACGAGAACGTGAAGAGCTTCTTCGAGGAGGAAACGCATCTGGTGGGGCCTTCGGTAGACCGGGCACAGGTACAGATGGAGTCAACAATCGGAGAGATTTATATCTTAAAGAGAGCCAGCATTTGCACAAGTAAGAAATAAATTTAAATATAATTTTTTTAAATTATTCAGCTAAATAATAGAGGAAGTTCTCATGTTTCTTTCTCGCAGCTCGGACAGACTAATCAACGACCAAATAAGCATTGCAATGGAAACCAGAGACCATTTAGTTAACCAACGCCAAACATTTAAACGGCTACAAACGCGGTTCAATGATATATCAAACCGTTTTCCAGCGCTAAATAGCATCATCCAACGCATTAACATGCGTAAAAAACGAGATTCAATTATTTTAGGGGTTATTGTAGGCACTTGTACAATTTTAATGCTCTTATATGCCTTCCACTAATAATATGCATGGGAAACTATTTATCCACACAAATAATTATTTGAAAGTAGCTAAAATGAACCAGTTTTATTATTTATTTAGTTTAAATCGATAATTTTGTCGAAAATGGAACGCAATTTAAAACTGTTTTATACATAAGTATTAAATAAGCTGTAATATATGAACGAAAATGGTGATTACCGTCAAATTTGTTACAAAATATGTATGATTAACTGTAATATATCTATTTTGTACAGTAATTTCTCCCACTTTGATAATCAAACAACTTTTTATTTTGTTCTGCGCCATTTGGAACGAAAATAAGTAACATTTCGTACTTATTCGGATTATTTTGGGTGAATAACACAATTTATACATTTATTGAATATAAGAATTATTTTTACAGCTGCTGCGACGTTTTGCGGAGCAATTTGCGACATGAAATTAAAGGAAAAGTCGTCAGCTCAATTTCTTATTTATTTCAATATTTATATTGTCTTATTTATTTTAACTTTAGTTTAAGATAAAAGGCATCAAATATTATTTTAAATAATTTAAGGCGTTTTATTTGCTGAATAGTATCAGAAACTGCACAAATACTGAATAAATTTTTCGTGTTTTTAGCGCTTTTTACGTGACTTACTTGTAAATCATTGAATCTATTTTTTGCATACAATACGATAATCAAACACAAAATCTCATCGTTCCGCGGCTAATCATTTTGGATTTATTCAAAAGATTCTAAAAATCTGTCAAGTAAAGTGCACTTCCGGCTCAGTCGATCTCAATGAAAATAAGATATAAGCATCTAAACGATACTATTGTCTTAAATACTGAATTCTAACAATCTACGTTCTATCGTTTTGGATTTATGCGGAAAATTCAAAAAATATTTCAAGTAAAGTGCACTTCCGGTACAGGCTATTGTAATCATAATATGAAGTGTACAACTAGATGTTACAAAAGTGCTTAATACAAAATTTTAATATTCTACGACGGATTTTTTTGAACTTATGCGGAAAATTCGAAAATTCTGTTATATAAAGTGCACTTCCGGCTCAGCCGATTGGTACAAAAATATAAGATAACCATTAAGATGCTACAGCAATTTCAAATACTGAATTTCAATATCCTACGGCTAACCATTTTAAATTTATGCGAAAAATTCAAAAAATGTTTCAAGTAAAGTGCTCTTCCGGTTTAATCGATTGCTATGAAAATAGTAGGCAATCATTCAGATACTACAGCAGAATGAAATACTAAATTTCAATACTCTACGGCCGATCGTTTCGAATTTATTTGAAAAATTCGAAAAATCTGTCAGATAAAGTTCATTTCTGGTGCAGTCGATCTCCATGAAAATAGGATATGAGCATCTAAATAATACAATCGTCTTAAATACTGAATTCCAATTTTCTACGTTCAGCCGTTTTGAATTTATACGATAAATTCAAAAAATGTTTCAAGTAAAGTGCACTTCCGGTACAGGCTATTGCAATTATAATAGGAGGTGCACAACTAGATGTTACAGAAGTGCTTAATACAAGATTTCAATATTCTACGACTGATTGTTTTGTATTTATGCGAAAAATTCGAAAAGTCTGTTTTATAAAGTGCACTTCCGGTTTAGTCGATTGGTACAAAAATATAAGATAATCATAAAGATGCTGCAGCAATCTCAAATACTGAATTTCAATACTCTACGGCCAGCCATTTTGGATTTATGCGAAAAATTCAAAAAATGTTTCAAGTAAAATGCACTTCCGGTGCAGACGATTGCAACCATAATGCGAGGTGCATGACTAGACCCTAGGCTAGTCTCAAATACAAAATTTCAACATTATACTCTTGACGAGTTTTGAGATTTGTGAAGCTGAAAATAGTCAATTGTGACATCAGTTTCCTGCTGCAAAATCATATATTATATCAATATGTTTTTTGGCCGCCATTTTAGGTCCAAATGCGAGCTAATTGGCAATTAGAATTACCGTTGAGGCCATTTGTTGAAATATTTGAATTTGAAGCCAAAATGGCGGCCAATTCGTAACTAAAACATATTTTTGAGCCTATCCAATATTTCAAACAATTTAAATTGTACCAAAAATCGTACAGAATTTTGTCTCATAAATGTGATAGTGTAAAACGGCTTCAACCAATTTAAATTGTACCAAAAATCTTATTTATTTATTACTAGTAAAATTGGTTGCATTTGGAGAGCCACCAATACTTTTTTTTTGTCATAAGTGTATGACAACTACAAGTCACCGCTTTTTCCGTCGTTTTACTGCAATAAAATCGCTTTACAAATGTAGACAATAGTTGAATGATAATTTACTACAACTACGGGAAAAGAGAAAAACAAATAACACATATATATTCACACAATATCAAATAATTACACATTTAAGAACAATAGAGATTGTCCGCGTCCATATTTTAATTAATTAATTCACTGCTAGTGGCCAATCTCTTATAAGTATACTCAATGAATTGTGTGTGCGATTTTGAACCTTATTAACACATGGATTAGTACCATAGGAGAGACATGGCAACTACTTTTTGTAAAAGTGGACAATAATCTAGTTATATCTTTTACCGCCAGTGTCACTAGTTCCGATATTGCTACAATTTTTTTGTTGTTAGCTGCTAGTCTGTTTGGGATATACTTTATGACGCTTTTGTTGCGATTTTCAACCTTATTAAAATAATTAATTTTTGTTGGTGTTTTATTTATTAAATAGGGCCCCAAAGCCCTCAAATGCTTACATAATATTATGTTCTGTGAGCTTTTAGGACGATTTAAATTGTTTTTTGATGTAATTTTGTTTTTTTTTTTTAAATAATTTATTAATTTGCAGATAATTATAAGTTCATGTCAGATCGCCTGTGATAAAGTAAGTACGAAACAAAAACATTTTATAAATTATAATAACCTATTTTTAGGCTTGTACTTGTTACAAAATTAAGATAATACTTGGATTCAATTATAGAATAAGTTATATTATAATTATTGATGATTTTAGCTGCTTACAGTTTCGTTAAATACGCACATTTTTGTTATATTTAGAATAAATTTGCAAAAACAAAATCTGACTCGTTGCTGTATTCTTTGTAAATCACGTTTACCTTGTCTATGTACAAAATTATTTTGCGTTGAAGAATTCTTTGATTATTTATAATAATGGCTAATAAAAGCACACATCTCACTATTCATTAAGCACTGAGTGATGAAATATATTCGCAATCATACCATTCCTCGATTCTCGTTTGACATTTGCAGCCGGCTAAAATGTTCCATAATTTTATGCGAATAACAAGATTATCAAATTACATTCGCTCATCTTATTGTGTGACACAAGGAAATAAACCCGTTGGTAAGATATTACATATTGCAATAGTATAATTTATTTTGTGAGTGTATAGGTTATGTTCAACTAAAATGCAATTTTTGTTGTAGTGCTCTCAAATGTTGGTCGATTTTACTGCAAAGATGCATCTGATAAAGGAAAAGGTGATCCCTCTAAACAAAGTCAAAAAGAAAAGGTAAATATTTGTGTGACAGACCGAAAAGATCCTTACGATGTTTGTGATCCTGGAAAACAAAGACCTTGCATGCCCAGTCCTCCTCCTTACAATATTGGTCCTCGTCGGGTAATCCTCATAAAGTATTTGTGAGAAAATATTGATTGATTTAATTGTAGTGTGCAAAACCTTCAAAAATGGATATGTTACCGAAACCCGAATGCCCATGGGACCCGGAAAATGAGAAGAATAATAAAAGATATTTGAAGCATTTATTAATTGGAGCTTTGTTCTCTGCCATAACTTTATTGGTGGTAAATATCAATTTTTATTAAAATGAGCAACTATTAAAAATACTTTTTGTAGCTGTTTTATAATGTCAAATTTACCAAAGAGAAGAAAAAGGAAGACGCTGCTAAAAGAATTAGTAAGTTTAATATTTTGTGATTTTATAAATTTATTATGAGGGATATTTTAGGAAGACCTAAACCAACTTGTAAAGTACCTCGTAGAGAAGATGATATTCCTAAAACTGTGCCTTATTTGTTAATTGGAGGAGGCACTGCGAGTTTTTCTGCATTTAGGGCCATCAAATCGTCAGACCCGACCGCAAAAGTAAGTCAAATTGCTTGTGACATCAACATTCTGACAATTTTTTTGTAGGTATTAGTTGTTTCAAACGAATGTTACTTTCCTTACATGAGGCCACCTCTATCAAAAGAAGTTTGGTTCAATAATGATGATAAAAATGTTACAAATCTTGTTTTTAAACAGTGGAATGGCACAGAAAGAAGGTAAGATCATTAATCTACTTTTGTTTTATCGTCACCCTCATCCTTCCGTATTATTAAAGCAAAGTTTTGTTTCTGTGGGGCCACTGGTTCAATAATTAATTTATTATTTGTTTGGAAGTAACTGAAGAATTTAAATTTATTTCAGTATTTTCAAATTTCAGTTATTACAACAAGAAAAAGAAAATTATTGAGGACTAGATTTTATCTTATAAGCTTTGCTATCCTTTCTTGATAATCATACAAAATTTCATTGATTTAGCTGAGAAAATTAAAGTACATATAAATAATCACTAAATGTTCTTGAGTGTTTTGGGGCGTCCTGGAAGATTTTATGGCATTTTGAAACGCTCTGAAATATTCTGAAACATTTTATAACATTTTGGAGTAATCTAAGACATTCTGCAGCATTTTAGAACATTCTAAAACATTTTGAAACATTGTATAACATCTCAATGTGTCCTGGAATATCTTAGAGTGATTATAAAACATTTTATAGAGTTTTGGAATGTTCTAGAACATTCTACAGCATTTTAAAACATCCTAAAACATTTTGAAACATTGTATGATATTCCGATGTGTCCTGGAATACTTTGGTACGTTCTGGAAGATTGTAGGACATTCCAAAGCATTCTGGAACATTTTATAACGTTTTAAACTAGTCTGGAATGATCATGAATGTTTTGGGACGTTCTGAAAAATTGTGTGAATGTTCTTAAGCGTTCTCAAATATTTTGAAACATTTTATAACGTTTTGGAGTATTCTAAAACATTTTGCTGCATTTTAGAACATCCCAAAGTATTTTAAATCATTGTGTAACATTCTGACGTGTTCTAAAATGTTTCAGAGTATTTTGGTACGTTCTGTAACATTGTTAGGCGTTCTGAAATATTTTATAACGTTGTGAAAAAGTCTGGAGTATCCAGAAGCGTTTTAGAACATTCTAAAGCATATAAAGTCAATATATAACGCACTGCAATATTTAAAAGTATTTTGGAACCTCTTGGAAGATTTTATGGCATTCGGAGACGTTCTCGAATAGTCTGGAACATTCGATAATGTTTTACAGTGTCCTAAAATATTATGTAGCATTCTAGAACATCACTAAGTATTTTTAATCATTGTGTAACATTCTGACGTGTTCTAAAATGTTTCAGAGTATTTTGGTACGTTCTGTAACGTTGTTAGGCGTTCTGGAATATTTTATAACGTTGTGAAAAAATCTGGAGTATCCAGAAGCGTTTTAGAACATTACATTCTGTAGCATTTTAAAACATCCCTAAGTATTTTAAATCATTGTGTTACATTCTGACGTGTTCTAAAATGTCTCAGAGTATTTTGGTACGTTCTGTAACTTTGTAAGGCGTGCTGGAATATTTTATAACGTTGTGAAAAAGTCTGGAGTATCCAGGAGCGTTTTAGAACATTCTAAAGCATATAAAGTCACTGTATAACGCTGTGTAATATTTAAGAGTGTTTTAAAACATCCTGGAAGATTTTATGGCATTCGGAGACGTTCTCAAATAGTCTGGAACATTTTATAATGTTTTGCAGTGTCCTAAAACATTCTGTAGCATTCTAGAACATCCCTAAATATTTTAAATCATTGTGTAACATTCTGACGTGTTCTAAAATGTTTCAGGGTATTTTGGTACGTTCTGTAACTTTGTAAGACGTTCTGGAATATTTTATAACATTGTGAAAAAGTTTGGAGTATCCAGAAGCGTTTTAGAACATTCTAAAGTATATAAAGTCAATGTATAACCCACTGCAATATTTAAAAGTGTTTTGGAACCTCTTGAAAGATTTTATGGTATTCGGAGACGTTCTCAAATAGTCTGGAACATTCTATAATGTTTTACAGTGTCCTAAAACATTCTGTAGCATTTTAGAGCATCCCAAAGTATTTTAAATCATTGTGTAACATTCTGACGTATTCTAAAATGTTTCAGAGTATTTTGGTACGTTCTGTAACTTTGTAAGACGTTCTGGGATATTTTATAACGTTGTGAAATAGTCTGGAGTATCCAGGAGCGTTTTAGAACATTCTAAAGCATATAAAGTCACTGTATAACGCACTGCAATATTTAAGAGTGTTTTGGAACATCCTGGAAGATTTTATGGCATTCGGAGACACTCTCAATTAGTCTGGAATATTTTATAATTCTGTAGCATTTCAGAACTCCGTTCTTTTACAACCAACTGGTTTTTAAACATATTTTGGTGAATCAGTGGCGTCATTCATTTTTAACATGTCTGAAGTTGGCACAGGCACATTAAACACGGGCTGAAGCTAACTTCAATAGTTTTTAACATTTTTTTAAATGTTACATACAAGTTAATTAAATTTGTAATCTCTTTTTTAGTTTGTTTTATGAACCAAAAGATTTTTACATAAAAGCTAAAGATCTGATGGCAAATCCGAACGGGGGTGTGGCTGTTATTCAAGGATATGAAGTTAAAAAAATTGATGTTGTTGAAAGAGTAGCATATCTTGATACTGGACGAACTATAAAATACGATAAATGCCTAATTGCTACAGGTAAATAATTATTAGATATTTTAATTATTGTATTATTATTAGTTGGGCATTTTTAGGTGGAAGTCCCAAAAATTTGCCCGTTTTCAAACGCGCAAAACCAGAACTTCAAGATAAAGTGACATTATACCGCGATATTTTCGATTTTCAAGAATTGCATGACATTTGCAAGGAAGCAAAATCTGTTGCGATTATTGGGGGCGGCTTTCTGGGCAGCGAATTATCCTGCGCTCTAGGAAGATTATGTAAGTACAATTAATTTAAATAAAAATTAAATTAAAATAATTATTATTGCAGCTCAAAGTAGCGGCATAAAAATTTACCAAATCTTCAAAGAAAAAGGTAATATGGGCAAAATATTGCCAGAATATTTGAGCGAATGGACGACAAATAAAGTCAGACAAGAAAAAGTTAATATTATAAATAAAACAGAAGTTGAGGATGCTTTAATGGACGAGAAGGGGAGAATTCAGTTGCATTTGAATAACGGGAGAAAAATTACAGTAGATCATGTAGTTGTTGCTATTGGAATTAAACCCAATACGCAATTAGCGCAAACGTCTGATTTGGAAATCGATCCGGATTTGGATGGATTTTTAGTCAATGCTGAGATGGAGGCGCGGTCTCATTTATATGTTGTAAGTATAATATTAAAAAAATTTAAACGTATGAAAACATTTTAAATTTATTTAGGCGGGTGACAGTTCCTGTTTTTATGATGTGAAACTCGGAAGACGTCGTGTGGAGCATCATGACCACGCTGTAGTATCAGGACGATTAGCTGGAGAGAATATGACAGGCGCTGCGAAGCCCTACCTCCATCAAAGCATGTTCTGGTCGGATTTGGGCCCCAAAATCGGTTACGAAGCTATTGGATTAGTAGATTCTAAATTACCTACAGTTGCAGTCTTCGCTAAAGCTACTTCAAGGTAACTACTTAACTAATATTAAAATGTTTGTTACTAAATTAGTTTTTAGGGATACGCCTCAGGCTGTAGTGACTTCCACCGACAATAATCTGCGTTCAGCGACCGAAGAAGAAGCAGGAAAAGCAGCAATTGGAACTAAACCTGAAGAAGAAGAAAAAACTTTAGCTGTCCAACAATTAAGCACTGAGGCAAATCAGCCCAAATCGGGCCAACCAGACGATTACGGGAAAGGTGTTATATTTTATTTGAGGAACGACATTGTGGTGGGGATCGTTTTGTGGAATGTTTTCAACAGGATGTCCATTGCTAGACAAGTAATTAATTAAATAAACAATTGTATTTTGTTTATTTATTTAATTTGTTGCAGGTATTAAAGGACGAAAGACAGTATGAAGATTTAAACGAAGTAGCCAAGCTGTTTAATATTCACGAGTAGTAAAAATAAAGATAGAGGTGTGTTCGGTTGTTAAGTAAGTGGTTTCCATTTCATCATGATTGTTATATAGGTTATTCTACCTCATTCGCCGTTTCTATTGTTTCTTTTAATAAAATTTGCAAAAATCCAGCTGCTCCATTTTATTATTGGTTAAGTCTAGTTGTGCACCTCGCATTATGGTTGCAATTTTTTGTTCAGGAGGTGAATTTTACATGAAACTATGTATTAAAGATCAACAGTCTTGAAAATTTTAATATTAAATTACAAAATTGATTAAATAATTATTTATACAAAATATTCTTGTATTGTCTTCCAAGTTGGTCTAAAGAATTGAAGTAATCCACAATATAAAATCCAGTCAGCTGCATTATCTAAAATAATAATTATTCACGTACTTGTTGCATTTTTCCCTGAATACTTACATTTAAATAATTATTAATATCTGAGCTAGTAATAGCGTCCAAAAACTTCCGTTCCAAGTGCTGCGCGCTGCAAACAATAAAAAACAAAAGATATTCGACAGGATACAAAATAATAAGTGACAAAAAATTGCACAGTTCGGACCAGCCCAAAACGTTGAAAAAACATTGGTTTATCCAGTTTTTAACAATAAAATTCCACGAAATACCGGCTTCCTGAAAATTTTTACTTATTATTGTGCTTACTTATTCGTTGAAATAAATACCTCCAAAGCCGGCACAAATATTTCTAAATCGCCTATAAGTTTGTTTAAAGTATGGTCGAAATGTACGGCATAATCAAAATTTCTAAGTACGCCCAATTGTTGGCCTAATGATGGCCAAATAAATGGACCAACTGGAAATTGAACCATGCATTGAAGCACAATTTTACTTCTGAAACATTTCATTTTAATTATATAAAATATTGTTTTGAAATATTAAAAGTACCTATCAATATTTCCGCCGCACATCAAAAAAATAACTCCAACAAACCAATCGAAACCTTCAAATTTGTCCCTAGTTTTGTTTAAAAAACAATTTACTTGCTTCAAAAGCAATGCTAGCACTTCTTCATACTGATTTGGTAATTGCAATAGTTTATTATTCTTCCCAAAACTAAAAAACAAACCTTTTTACCTTTTTCGTAATTTTAAGCTTTAAATATTACTTTACAATAATTCGAACACCAATATTGTCTTCCGGAAATAAATCATTAAGTTTTTTGTCGTTTTCCGGCCAGATAAAATGATTTTTGCCGTTTGGGACGGTCAGGCGTATTTGTTGAACTAAATCAGCAAAAGTAGATTCCTAAAACATATTTTTTAGTTGAATTTATGGACAAGTTAAAAACGTACCTTGAAATTAAGTGAGCAAGTTTGTCTGAACAATTTTCTGGCTTGCAGTAACCAATTATTGTCGTGGAGATTGTTGCGGGAATCGTTTAAAAATTTTTGGAACTCGTGGAGGCGTCTATTTCGGGCCGATATTGTCGTACTAAATTAAAAAATATATAAATTTTATTACATTACAATATAAAAATGGTGCCTTTTTGTGCGAATTTTATGTACCTTTGCAGTCGTTGCTGACTCCGGCTTTTAGAACTACCAGATTTAACAAAACCAATATTTTGAATATAATTAATAATATTTTTACGAAGTAAACTACATTCATCAATAATTATAGACGTTTCTGATACTTTTTCTGAATTTTCGAGGTGGTGTTCTGACGCGCAGTCTAATTGTAGTATACTTACTTGATCCTAAAATATAATAATGACTAATGACTGAGTAGCAATAAACCAACCATAAAACTAAAACTTTCTGCCTTTTCATTTTATTTTTTTGCGTGATAACGTCCTGCAGTCACAATATAATTTGTGTTATTAAAAATGCCGTTAATGTTTAGTACTGAGTGATTGGAGGCTTTTGCCTGTATTACACGATACAATTTATTGACCAATAAATTGACCAAGTTTTCTGTCAAGTTTTCAACAATTTATTGTCGAGCTCAAAAATATTTTGTACCATATTTCGCGAGTAAAATTACCGATGGCGGCGCTGTTATCAACCAAAATGTCGGATGTAAGTCGTACTGTCATTTTAAGACAGGCTTGTTTACATGTTAAAACCGCAGTTTTCCAGAGAGTCATATTTTGTTATTATAATATTTAAGGTGGTTTCTCTTGACAAACTTGTTAGTTTAAGGATTAAATTTCATTGCTACTATTCCAATTTTGTGCATGGACGTTCCAAATTGTATTTATTTGCAAATAAATAATCATGCTCTTGGAAAATAGTCTTTAAATATTTAAATTCACATCATTTACTTTTCTCGAAGGAAATCTCATGTTAAACTCAAAAAATTTAATAAATGGAGAAAGAGTAAGGAAATTAATAGGTTGTAAATAGGAAAGTGCAAAAGAGGTTAAAATGAAACTGATGTAAATAAGAAAGCAGTCTCCAAAAAGACTGAGTTTGATCAATACACATATACTAAAATAGTAAATAAAAAGGTGAAATAGAAAAAATATAACAAAAGCTCACTGTTTACAAATAACAAACGATTAAAATAACATTAGCTCAAATGGCGTTTCAAGCGGAGTACGTCTTTGAGTAGTTCTCCTGTTGCCACACCAGATGGCTACGGCTTAATTTTACTCGCGATTACACGATACAAGTTTTCGTCAAGAAAAATCAGAACTACCAACTTATAATTTTTGACGTAACTTCAAAAAGTGTGGTTAGAAAGAAAGTGAGATAGTAGAGATGACAAAAAATTAATATACTGAGGGTAACTGTATATAAAATTATATTAATACTTTGTCAACACTAAGATTATCATTTGACGCGAAATAACTAATATGAGTAATGTTGGCAACGACAAAATCTCCCTAGAATACCCCAGAATATTGGTGAAAACTAGAGCCAGTTCTATTTCAAAAATAACTTGGTCAATTATTGGTCAAGAAAAAATTGTGGAAATTTTGGACATATTACACACAACAATAAATTGAAGGTCAACTTTTGAAAAGAATTGACCAATAAATTGTATCGTGTAATACAGACATTTCAGGAAGCGTTGAAATGAAGTGGCTGCTTCCAGGAAGCGTTGAAATAAAATGGCGGCTGCTGCCACTGCAGTATGCAAACATGTGGCGCCAGGAAGCGGAGTTAATCGGTCTAAGGCTTCCAGAGAGTGCTGACTAAGCAAAATTTGATTGTCACTATAATTAGGGGCTTCTAGGGGATGTTGCAAGAAAGCCACCACTGAAATAGGTGAGTCTGAGACACCAGGAAGCGGAGTTAATGGCACTTAGCGGTTGAAAGCTCCCAGGAAGCGTTGAAAGAAAATGTCGAGAATTAAACGGTCCAGGGCTTCCAGAATTCAACTTCGTATAACTAAAAAGTCATCAAAATCTGGAAGACTTCCAGGGAGCGTTGGAAAAGAGCAGCAGCTACGGTCATTGCAGGATGCGAACATGTGGCTCTGGAAAGAGAAATTAAACGGTTCAGGGCTTCCAGGAAGTTACTATCACTGCAAATATAGGCAAATATAAAACGAATTAAAACAATTTCGAGTACCGAGCAGTTGGGGTTTTCCAGGAAGGGTTAGAAGAAAGCAGTAGGTGAGCCTTTGGCGTTGAAAATCAAAGTTTAAACTGTCTCAATAGCTAGAACCGAGCGATTGGAAGCTTCCAGGAAGCGTTGGAAGAAAGCAGCGGCCGCGGCCTGTGCTGTACTTGAATCTACAGCGCCGGGAAGCGAAGTTAAATTGCTTCAGTTGAGTAAACAGTATGCCAAAGACAAGCAGGATGTCGGTTTAGGTGGAAATCAGCGCCAGGACGGGTTGGAAGAGAGCAGGAGCTTCCACCTTTGTAGTAAGTGAATCTGTGGCGCCGAAAAGCTTCCAGAGAGCGGCTGCTGAGGGGATTTGACTGCCACTGCATAGGCAAATAGGTAAACGAATTTAAACTGCCTCGAGTACCGAGAAGTTGGAAGTTTCCAAAGTTACGGCCGTTGCAGCAGGTGAGGCTTTGGCATCGAAAAACTAGAATCAAGCAATTGGAGGCTTCCAGAAAGCGTCGAAAAAGAGCAGAGGCTGAGGTTTTTGCTGTAAATGATTCTGTGGTGCTAGCAAGCGCAGTTAAACTGTATGCTAAAGACAAGCAGAATGTTGATTTAAATGAAAATCAGCGCCAGGGAGCGTTGGAAGATGTCAGCGGCTGCGGCCTTTGCAGTAATGGAATCTGTGGCGTCAGGAAGCGAAGTTAGATATCGAGAGCTTCCAGAAAAATTTGACTGTTACTGCTTAGGAAAATATTTCGAGCACCAAGCAATTAGGGGCTTCCAGGAGACGTTGTAAAAGAGCCACCACTGTAATAGATGAACTTATGGCGTTGGGAAGCGGAATCAAACGACACCTAGCAGTTGGAAGCTTCCAGGAAGCGGCAGCTGCAATAGGTGAGCCTGTGGCGCTGGGAAGTGGAGTTAAGTGGCACCTAGTGGTCAGAGACTTCCAGAGAGCGTTAAAAAAGAGCGACGCCTGCAGTTACTGCAGTATACGAACCTGTGGCACCCAAAAAGCGGTCTAGGGCTTCCAGAATTCAACTGCCTCTGCGATAGGCGAATCTGTGACGTGTTGAATATGTGGCACCGGAAAGCGGAGTTAAACTGTCTTGGGCTTCCAAAAGGCTGAAGGAAATTTGATTGTCACAGCTAGAATCCAGTGATTGGAGACTTCCAGAGAGTGTTAGAAGAGAGCAGCAACTGTAGCTTTTGCAGAGAATCTGTGGCACTGGGAGCTGCTTCGTCTTAAAAAACAGTATTCAAGTGAAAATTAGCGCTAGAGGGCGTTGGAAAAGAGCAACTGCTTTTGCAGTAATTGAATCTGTGGCGCCGGGAAATGAAGTTAGACAGACGAGAGCTTCCAGATGGAAGCGTGTGAAGGAAAATACGATAGGTAAATAGGAAAGCGGCTTTAAACTGCCTTAAATCAGTAAAAGGTCATCGATTTCAAAGGTAAGCAGGATTTAAATGGAAATCAGCGCCAGGAAGCATTGGAAGAGAGCAGCGGCTGCGCCGGAAAGCGAAATTAAACGGTCGAGAGCTTCCAGAAAATGGCAACTGAGGAAAATAGGCTAATAGGGAAACGTATTTGAACTGCTTCTAATAAGTGAAAGCCATTAATTTCGAGTACCGAGCAGTTGAGGGCTTCCAGAGTTGCGGCCGTTGCTGTAGGCGAGCCTTTGGAGTCGAAAACTGCCTCAGTAGCTGGAATCGAGCGATTGGGGCTCCCAGGAAGCGTTGCAATAAGTGAATCTGTGGTGCTGGGAAACGGAATTAAAAGATCTAAGGCTTCCAGAAAGTGGCCACTGAAAGAAATTTGAGTGTTAGAATAGAACAGCGGCTTCCGCCTTTGCAATAAGTGAATTTGTGGCACCGGGAAACAAAGTTAGACAGTCGAGAGCTTCCAGAAAGTGGCGGCTGAGGGAAATTTGATTGCCACTGCCATAGGTAAATAAATAAATGGATTAAAACTGCCTGGAGTGAGTAAAAAGCCATCAATTTCGATTACCAATCAGTTGGGAGTTTCAAAGTTGCAACCGTTGCTGTAGGTGAGCCTTTGGGGTCGAAAACTGCCTCAATAGCTAGAATCAAATGATTTATGCCTTTTAGGAAGCGTTGCAAGCAATAAGTGAATATGTGGCGTTCAGAAAGGGAATTAAATGGTCTAGGGCTTCCAGAAAGTGGCAGCTGAGGAAAATTTGACTGCCACTGCGATAGGCAAATAGGAAAGCGGATTTAAACTGCCTCGAGTGAGTAAAAAGCCATCAATTTTGAATACCAAGCAGTTGAGGGATTTCAGGAAACATTGGAAGAGAGCAGCGGCTGCGACCTTTGCAGTAAGTGAATCTGAGGCGCCGGAAAATGGAATTAAACGATTTAGGGCAAGCCGTTGTTGTAGGTGAGCCTTTGGCGTCAAAAAGTGGGTTCAAACTGCTTCAATAACTAGAACTAGGACTTCCAGAAAGCTTTGGAAGAGAGTAGCGGCTGCAGCCTTTCTGTAAGTGAGTTTGTGGCATTAAAAAGCGAAGTTAGAGGGTCGAGAGTTTGCAGAAAGTGGACTGCGATAGACAGAAATTGTCTCAATAGCTAAAATCGAACGATTGGAGGCTTCTAGGAAGTGTCGGAAGAGAGCAGAGACTGCGGCCTTTTTAGTAAGTTAATTTGTGGCCTCGGGAAGCGAAATTAGCGAACTTCCAGAGAGCGGGGCTGAAGAAAATTGGACTGCCACTACGATAGTAAATAGTAAGTAAAAAGCAGTCAATTGGGAGCATTCAGAATTGTAGCTGTTGCAGTAGATGAGCCTTTAGCGTCGAAAAACGGAGTTAATGCAGTAAATGAATCTGTGACGTTGGGAAGCAGGAAATTGATTTAAGTGACGTTTTCACGCAAAATACTTCGTCAATAATCTTTAGTTTTATGATGGGTTGATAATTACTTTTAAATCGGCTGCGTTTTCCAGAAATATCAAAATATCCATGTTATTGATTAAAATTCGAATTGTTTGTAGCCCCACAAAACATGGACAAGTTCCAGGGCCGGAGGTGCACATCGCTTCCTCAATTAATTCTTGTAAATTATTTGGTCTATCATCCGAATCAATTATAGTGCTTTCGTCATCATTTTCCGATGTCAAAAGTGCTTGCACGCACGTAAAATTTAGTTGCAATAAAAATATGAATTTATAATATTTAAAACATTCCTCTTCTAATAATTTGTGGCTCCCAGATAAAAAAGTCATTTGATCTTCGTCTATCTTCCAGATTTTGTTTAAATACGGCGAAATTATTTGCTTTTTGCACTCGTTAATCGCTATGCATCCAGGGATTGTATTGGCCAGATTTACAAAAAACATAAAAAAGTGTTTGTGGTTGTTTAAAGCGTTATCAAAAATAAAAAAGTAATGTTTGCAGAGAATATATAACAATTCAGTATCTTCTTTATAAAACATATTAGTTCCTAATTGAGACCCACAGATTGTAATGAAAAATTTTAGTAGAGAATTCATTGAATTCATTATTAAATCTTTATCAATTAAAACTTTATATAATTCAAGACAGGCCTGCAGTAATTTTTGAGAGTTTACCAGCATTATTACGTGAGTATGTAGACTATGAATATTACAACAAGATTCTAATAAATCGTATATAGTTTCGTCTATTTGCGAATTTTTTTCGCACAAATTCGCGGCGTATTTAGTAAAATTACTAGTGAAGTCGACTAGAGTTTTACCCATTGATATGTTATCTCGTTCTGTAGCGGAACAGTGATGCTGTTTGGTGTATTTTTCAATAAAATTTGAAATCACTAAAGGTTCTTGAAGCGATATGCTTCTGATGTATTGGTTTTGCCTTTTTTTGGGGGCCCGAATATCCGCAAAACCGAAAATAATAAAAAACGCGTCTTGAGTGTTACAAATTGAATTAATTATTTCCAAAACATGTTTATTATTGTTGACAATTTGCAATAATTTTTGTTTTTCGTTGATTTTGAATAAAAACGGCTTGACTAAAGCCTGAACTATATCTTTATTATATAAAAAGCTCCGGTTTTTGACCAAAATTGTTTTTAAAAGTTCTGTTAATAATTCTTTTTTATAATATTGGCTTTTTAAATTGGATAAATTTTGAATTGAATTAATTATTATAATTATTAGTGATTGTAATGTTGTGTCACTCGATTTAATTTCAATTGGGAATAGCTTTTGCCCCCATTTGTAGGTTAATATTGCAGAAAGAATTTTGCAGCAGTGACTGAGTGCGCAATATTTGATAACATCCAAAGAAATTTCGGAAGAAATCGTTTTTCTGGAATCAAAAACGGTTTCTGAATTAATATTTGTAATAATTTCTTTAAGAATATATTTTAAAAAGGCGTTATTTTTATAACAAAACCCGATAACAGTTTTTCTGGTCGATATAAAATGCATTAATTGCTGAAACCATTTCGCGTGCGGATCCAAAACGAAAATATAATAAAATATGTGAATATAATCGGTTCTGTCATAATTTTTATGACAAATTAGTAATTCCATTAATTGAATTATTAAATTATCAGGTCGTTTTTCTTTTTGAGTGTTGTAATTTTTGAATAACGCCCCGAAATTGTTCAATAATAAGCTAACAAGTTTCATTATTTGTTCCTGAGATGTCACTTTTAAGTCTATTTTCGCGACGTGAGTGCTAATTCTTTTAGAATTAAATATAACCATTAAACTTTGTAAAATATTCGAAGTGGCTTCGATAATTCCATCCGGATGCAGCGATAACTTAACGTGTACTTTCAAGGCGTTCAAAAAAATCGCCATATTTCGATGCAACAAAGCCTCTTTTAGGGCTTTTGATATTTTAGGCCATTTCCTTTTATCAACAATATCAATTACCGGATAATTCATTAACAACTGCAACGATGAAACTTTAACTTCAGTTGATTTGCTGTGCATAAGTTGGTTAACAATATTTTCCAGCTTTGTTTCATCGTATAATTCCGGCCTGTCCAATTGTTCGATAAATTGCTGCTTCCCACTTTCAGTAAAATTGTGATATTCAAGAAATTTCTTCGTTATTCGACTGATTTCTTCCGATTTTGTTATGCTGTCAACGAGGTTATCAAAATCTTCTTCAGGCAATTCCGTTAAATTTTCATGCCGACTCAATATTTTTTCAACTGAACTTTCAAGATTCTTTTTTAAATATTTCAAAGCTGTAGTTTCTTGTATTTCCATTGTGGATGTAATACGGAATCGATAACTGATTTAAATTTTTGTTTTGTTTACTGAAACGTCAACACTTGTCAATTTGTTACCAACTATGAAATAATCAAAATCCTCGGCAATGAAAATTGGAAAATAGTCAAAAAATTGATGCGTTTTATGAATTTATTGATTTGTAAGGCTTAAAAATTGCAACATTTATATAAATAATTGCAAATAAAGGTAATTATAAAATCAATTTTTACTGATTACGTCAAATACAGGACAATTTATTAAACAAAGGTTGGCTAACTTGTGAGAAACAACAGCTGAGCAGTCAACACAATACTTTGACATTTATAAATTAACAGTTCGTAAATCATTCCTTAAAATTTTCTGGTAAGTATTTTACATATTTTATTATTAATTAACTGATTTAAAACAAATGTCCTTATTTTTGTTTGAGAACAAAGTATTATAATGCGGAAATATTTGTGAAGGTTGTCCTGTTTCTTTTTATAGAACTGACCTATTTAATTAAATTTGTAGTGTATTATGAATCCGGAAGGAAAACCAAATAAAGATGAGCCCACAAATCCAATTGATATTACAAATAGTGCGTCCCGCTTGCGGACAATCAGCGGAAGTTCAACCGCAAGTGATGAAGGTGCTGCAAAAAGGTAAATAATATTACAATTAAAAATTGAATGTTCAATGTTGGATGTTTTAGACAATGCACTTCCGCCCAATTTATGGTCCCTGGCTTAACTGGTGCATCGCCTCCAAAGTTTGTTTCACTTGAAGAAATCATGCAAGCTGCCAACGGAATGCAAGATATGGCTCTGGTTCATCAAATTGTTGTTGATCAAGATTTTAAACTAACGCCCGCAGAACCACCCGCAAACAGCATTCAGAAGAAAGTTAAAGACACAATGCAGCAAGCTTTTTGGGATATTTTGAGGAATCAATTACAGGAAACACCGCCGGATTATACACAGGCGCTGGTGCTGCTTGAAGACGTTAAAAAAGTGAGAATCGGACCTTTAACTTACTACATAATAAATAAAATTATGTTTTTAGGCATTATTTTCTTTATTATTATCACAACATACCAAAATACGTCAGCAAATATCAGAAGTGCTTGATTCTGATTTAATAGCGCAGCAAGCGAAAACGGGCGTCATAAATTTTCCTGTAAGTGCCCCTTTATTATTCTAAGGATAAATATTATTTAATGGTTTTTCTAGTATTATGCGCAATATGTTATATCAGTGATGTCCAAACTTTGTGCTCCAGTCCGTGATGACAAAATTAAAGAGCTAGCTGAAACAACAGATGTTGTTGACACTTTTAAAGGAATTCTGGAAGTAAGTACTACGAAATTTTAAAAAAATAGAAAGCTTATTTATTGTCCTTTATTGTAAAATCAGTTTCAACCCCAAATTTCAAACCCTGGTGCTATAAAAGGCAACTAAAATTTGTTTCACTTTCAAAGCTTATATTCCTTGAAATAATAATCATAAAATAATTAACCAATCTGTAATAGAGAGCTTAAGCAGTCCGATTTATTATAAATTAAATTTTAACCCTTCATTCGTTACCCCTAATTCAAGTTTCAAATAAAATTAAAAAATAGTTGCGCCCCTCCCCGCTAGATGGTAGTAGCTAAGCGCTAAATTCTTCCATTTAAGTCCCGTGTTTGCATTATTTCTGGTTAAACTTGTTGACGTTTGTTTCGCTTGTTTTATCAGAAAGATGGAAAGAATTTTGTTGTGAATTGGGTTTATTTATTCGTAAATGATTTTTGTGGTTAACAATTAGCAAAAACAATCAATTTCGTCTCAATTTATGTGAAATACACATTTAATTACAATTTTTTAATTTATTTTATTGAAAGTCTTATCTACGTGGCCGTGATATCGCGCCAAAACACTAATAAATTCGTTGTTGATATTATTAATTCATCTGTTTTTTCTGTTATTACCGACAATTGTAGTTTCGTTAAGTTTTATCTGTGAGATTTCAGTGCTAAATTTGTTGTTCAGTTGTAAAAATGTGTTGAATTCGCAATATTAATCAATAATCTATCGATTAATATCAAAAAATGTGATCGGTGCTAAGTTTTTAATACTTAAAAGTTATATGAAAGTTTGGTAAGTCCAGCGCTGTTTACTTATTAAATAAATAAGTTTTTGGAGTTTATTTAATGAAAACATTATAAGAAGCTTACAAAATGGCGTATAATATTTATACAAGCAATTTTTTAAATAAAATAATTAATTCAGAATGAGAGCATATTACACTAGTAGTTGGGATCTTGAATCTTTAAATTTGTTAGGCTTGCCTAACTTTTGATGAACTATTTTAAAATGTACTACCGTTTAATTTGGAGTGGTGAAGTGAACTGGACGTGGATAACAACACTTTGAAAGCTTATATCTTTTGAAATAATTATCGTAGAATGATGAATCAAACGCTCATGGAAAGCTAATCTATTAATTATTTTTTTATGTAGACATTGGATTTGATGACCTTGGATATGGCCAATTTTGCCATAGAAATCGCCAAGCCCGAAATAATAGCCCACAGCGTTGATTACGAGCGCAAAAAATTTGCGGATTTTTTGACTGTACAACCAGGTACATTAATTGTTTTTATTTTTTTTCAATTGTTAATCTTTTGTTTGTATTAGACGGTTTGGAACATACTCGAAAATGGCTCCTGAGGCATGTAGGACCTTCCCAAAACAGCTCCAGCGCTACAGATCGGGTGACATTAGTCAGAAATTTAACTACAAAGGCCTTATCCGAAGCTTACGTTGAGCTTTTAGAATGGGACAATAATAATACATATCCTGAAGTAAGTTATATTAATTTATTTTTTTTAAAATATGTAGTTTGTTACTTTTAGACTCTGTTTATTGATGAAGCAAGGCTCCGTGATTTACAAGAACGTATTGATAAGTTAGTAATAATCGGCACCGTGATGTTGGTGACCATTTCGACTGTTGGCAGCAGTTTACAAGGAAATCAGGGCTTTAAACAAGCCTTAAAAGATCATTTGACTGTTTTGTTTCAATCAGTTGATATCGAGAAGTAAGCTTTTTAATTTAATTTGATTTGAGTACGAATTAATGAAATAATTAGAGATTTAGAAAATATATTGCCGAATATTGCTGAACAAGTTGTACAAGATGTTAAGGACAGTTTACAAGAGCACAATTTGAATCCTTTAACGAATGAAGTTGAACAGTTATTGAAGGGGCAGATTTTGGATGTTAATAGGAGCGATCATCGGATCCGGATGCTGATAAGTGAGTAAAATATAAATAATTTCACACATTCGCTTATTTATTGCTCCGCTTAGTATGCAGCATTCGTTTACTTTTGTTTCTCTTGTTTCATCATTAAGATGGAAGAGAATTTCGAGCTTTATATCATTTTGCTGCTTATTCACACAGCTAAAACAGTTTTCAATGAGATATTTAAGTTGAAACATCATTCTTAAAAATATAAGCCATCTTTTAGGGACGCGTTTACGAGAATTCCTGCTTCAAATTATTACCTCCCCTACGGCAGCCCCACAACAAGTTCCAACAGGCTTAAGTTCACTTCAGAAAGAACTCGCAGCCATTGCTGGACAATTTCTGCGAATTGTATCTCATAATAGGGCCGTTTTTAGTCAGTATTATCTAGATATTATAGATAAAGCTACTCCTGCAGTTGTTTCTACCTAAAATAATCGCTAAATACTAAAAAATTTATAGAACAATACTTTTCCGTCATATTACTAAAATGTGTGATAATGTTTAAAATATAATAACCACCGCACTAAAAAGCTGGACCACAAGAGACATTTGTAAAAAGAAAGGATTTTATATGGAATATTTACTGCAAAAATGATGAACAGTAATTTATATATATATTGCATTTATACATTTTTAAAGATTTATTATACAATTTTCGTTAGAAATTCACATAATAGTGCTTAAAAGATTAATTTTATAATAATTTTATGAGTTCTTGGAAAGGACTTTATTGTTAACAATCATGTAAAACACAATATACAAATATATTAACAATTTTATTTATTTTGAAGCCAGAACCACCGTTTTAATATCACTGGCTAATACCGTAAGTCGCTGGTAGCGCCATCTCTTAATAATTATTGAAATCTGTTTCGAATTGTAGTTATTATTTATTTCCGGAATGTTTGTCAAGTATTTTGCAAACAAAATAATTAATAAAAACAATCAATTGATTACAATTATTCCTGAAATTCAGTTGGTTCCATGATTTACCAAACTTCTCATCTACTTGGCCATGGTATCGCATCAAAACATTAATAAATTCTTTGTTGATATTATCATTGATTTTTCTGCTATTACCGGTAATCGTAGATTCGTTATGTTTTATTTATGAGATTTTTGTGCTAAATTTGTTGTTCAGTGGTGAAAATGTGTTGAATTCGCGAAATTAATATCAAAAAAACTATATAGTTAAAAGTTATATGAAAGTTTGGTAAATCGAGCGCTGTTTTACTCATTAAATAAATAAGTTTTTGGAGTTTATTTAATGGAAAGAATTATAAGAAGCATACAAAATGGCGAATAATATTAATGCAAGCAATATTTGATGGTTTTTTTCAATAAAAGAATGAAATTTAGAATGAGCGCATATTACACTAACAGTTGGGATCTTAAATCTTTCAAATTGAGTTTAGATGAATATTCTGTCCTATTAAGCATGCCTAACGTTTCTTAAAATATACTACTTTTTAATTTGAAGTGGTGAAGTGTATTTTGAATATTTTAATTGTGGATATGTGAAAAATTTTGTCAAAGTTTGGTACGAACCACTGTTTTAGTGTCACTGACAATTACTGTAAGTCGCTGGTAGCGCCATCTCTTAAAAATTATTGGAATCAATAAATGAACTCGCAAATAAAATAAATATTGGCGAGTCTGATTAAGCTCGCAGCGCCAAGTGAGAATATCACGAACTAACGGAGATGTGATTCAGTGTGTTTGACCGTAAGGTATAATACTAATATAATTATCAATAACTTTTAAATACTACTTTTATTTCTATAATTTTCCAGTTGTATATATATTTTAAAGCATAGAAATTTTATAAGTTGATTTAATTTTACATGATATAGTTTAAATATCGAGAGTTTTCAACTTTATATGTATATAATCTTCGAAGTTTAGAAGTAAGTATTTTGGTAGTTTTTTGAATTATTAGATTAGTGAATGATAGTCTTTTGAATATATTCTGTTTTTTATAGAATGGATAGACCAGTAAAGCTGAAATTGAAAGAATATTTCATATATTTGAATACAGATCACAACTCTAGATGTGTATGCGAAGGAGAAGAAGTTTTAGATGCCGGAAATTTATTATTATGCGGTGTTTTGAATAAAAATGTGACAGATGCAATTAATATTTACGCACTTTGCCGTCAGACATCGGCACTAGCGGAATATCCGCATATTATACAGGGGATGTTAAAAACAAATGAATTAAATAACTTGAAAGTAACAACCATGACATGTTTTTGCAAAGCTGGAAAAAGCGGCCGTTGCAAGCATGCTTCGGCTGTACTTTTATTATTTACCAGGTGCTTTATTAGTCATATTTAGTTGCATGCAGATATAATCGGCTATTCTTTTGTTTTGTATCAAGTGTTTGATTATAAACGATAGCAAGAGCCTGCAGGATGACTGAAAAAATTTGAGTATATTTTGAAATGAATTACTTAACCTTATTATCAATAAAATCCGTTTGAGTGATTTTATTCAATCACCCAAAACAAATTTTAATGAGATTTTATAGAAATTTATCTCAGATTATACTCTTAAATATAAGTATTATCTCTTACTATTCCGTTGGCCTTTTGTTTTTTTGTTTCAGAAAATATATAAAAGAATTCGAAGTGCTATCATCTTCAACAGATATAAAATGTTCCTGGGTAACCACTTTTTGGAAATGCGTGAAAACTTAAATTTCTGTCCTTTTTCTGTATGGATTTACATCCATACACTGAACAATAAACATTACTCATGTTGACAAATAGTGCAAGATAAAATTTAATGTTTAAATTTGTTTAAATTTAAAGAAAACAACACGAATCCCGTCTAAGCGTATACAATTTATCACACCTCCGGTAGTTCTACAATCGGCCGCCAGATAGAGTATCGCTTAGCAAGACTCGCCAATTCAACGTATTGTTGGAAGATTGCTTGAATTTGATTACTTGCTATATACAAACAACTAAAAAAGTGTTTTTATAATCTGATTTCGTGTCAACAAAACAAGCATAACCTCAAAATTTTGTCGTATTTGTTGTAATCAAAATTGAAACCAGTTATCGTAGAAACAAATAAATTTCAGTGTTCATAAGATCTATTGATCAATAAATCATTAACAGAGAAATTTAGAGAATCCGCTTTTCTGTCACTCACGCTAGCGACTCAATTCTACCAGTATCCACATTTCCAGATTCCTAGAACCACTGGTTTAGGAAATAATACACACTTTTCCTCCGGAAAACTAGTAAATTCTAGTATTTCCAAGATCTATTGATTAATAAATCATTAACAAAGATAGTAAGATAATCCTTTCTTCTGTCACTCAAATGACTGATTCTATTTTATTAGTATCCACGTTTTCAGAGTTTTAGAACCACTGATTCAGGAAATAATAGACACTTTAGCTCCAGAAAACTGGTAAATTCTAGTATTTCCAAGATCTATTGATCAATAAATCATTAACAAAAATTGTAAGAGAATTATTTTTTTTGTCAATCAAACTATCGACTCTATTTTGCTAGTATTTATGTTTTCATACTTTTGGAACCACTGGTTCAGAAAATAATAGACATTTAAGCTCCGGAAAACTAGTAAATTCTAGTATTTCCAAGATCTATTGATCAATAAATCATTAACAGAGATGGTTAGGGAATCCTTTTTTCTGTCAATTAAACTATCGACTCTATTCTGTTATTATCCACGTTTTCAGAATTTTAGAACCACTGGTTTAGAGAATAATAGAGACTTTTCCTCCGGAAAACTAGTAAATTCTAGTATTTCCAAGATCTATTGATCAATAAATCATTAACAGAGATGGTTAGAGAATCCTTCTTTCTGTCAATTAAACTATCGACTCTATTTTGTTAGTATCCACGTTTTCAGACTTTTGGAACTACTGGTTCAGAAAATAATAGACACTTAAGCTCCAGAAAACTAGTAAATTCTAGTATTTCCAAGATCTATTGTTCAATAAATCATTAATAGAGATAGTTAGAGAATCCTTCTTTCTGTCAATTAAACTACCGGTTCTATTCTGTTAGTATTCACGTTTTCAGACTTTTGGAACCACTGGTTTACGAGATATTGAACATTATTTGTACGGAAAGCAAATAAATTTCAGTATTTTCAAGATCTATTGATCAATAAATCATTAATAGAAATAGTTAGAGAATCTCTGCTTCTGTCATTCAAACTTCTGACTCTATTCTACTAGTAACAGCACTTTCAGAATTTTGAGGCTCACTGGTTTAAGAGATAATTCTCTTTTTGTCTCCTAAGAATGAATAATTTTTAGTGTTTATGAGATCTATTGATCAATGAATCATTAACAGAAATAGTTAGAGAATCTCTTCTTCTGTCACTCAAATTACCGATTCTATTCTGTTAGTATCCACATTTTCAGATTTTTAGAACCACTGGTTTAGAAGATAATAAACATTTTTCATCCTAAAACAAATAAATTTTAGTATTTTTAAGGTCTACCGGTCAATAAATCATTAAGGGGAATAATGAGAGAATATTTTTTTTGGGTCACTCAAGCTACCAACTGTATTCTACCAGTATTCACATTTTTAGACTTTTAGAACCACTGACTTGAGAGAAATAAACTTTTTATCTCTAAAAAGTAAATAAATTTTAGTGTTCACAGGATCTATTGATCAATAAATCATTAACAGAGACAATTTAAAAATTTGAGCTTTCGTCGTTTGAACATTTTGACTATATTCTATGAGTGACAACATTTTGAAATGTTTTGATGCACTGGTTCAGTAGATAATGGATTTTTTGTTTCTCGAGAACACAGAAATTCATTATTTATATATTGATGATAATTATTCAAACCCTTTTAACCCACTACATTTATTGCATTTGGGCTTGTTTTGTATGACATTTCATGTAAATGAACATTTTGGCTATTGAAAACAGGTATATTAAATCTTACTACTGAAAGAATTGTGTTTTCCATTTAAAACAAATCAGCTAAAATTCGTCCAGGACTACTCAAGCTGTACGTACAACTTTATGCTAGCGTTGCGCTAGGGCAAGTGCACGAATTTCTTTGCAGAATCCCTGCACATTTTGCTCGCCATCTCTGAGCACTTGTGTGAACTATTTACCATTCAATACAGTGCACTGTTCTTAACTTTACCGACTCGCTCCGAAAGTCATCGCTACTCAAGTTACTTGACGCTTTGTCTCACAGATGGCTTTTGAATTGCAGTTCACATCATTATCGACATTGTCGTTGCAGGTTGTTCATGTTGATGTAATGGCGACAAATTGTTTACTCACAAACGAAAACAAGTTTGTTGGTTGTAGTTTAGTTTTTAACATTGAATTATATTGCAATCTAGTTGAATATGGGATGAATTTAAGTGGAATGTTATTATATTCGCTCTGGATTGTGTGTTTCATCAAATTTGAAGTGATCATGTGATGATATTAAGTAATTAGGTAGACTTCAATTTACAGTTTAGTTTAAAATGTTGAGACTCGTTGTGATCACATCAAATACAAGGTAAATTTGCATAAAATTTTATTCTATATGCTTTTAATTGTGTGTTTATTCAATTAGTACATAATTTATTTTTATCCTGCAAATATTTCAATCGGTTTCTAGCATATTTACAAAATTGAAAAATTTGCTTTGTCCTCAAATCAGTGCATTATTCATGCAAAAAAAAAAATCCAGATTATAATTTCAATTGAGAAATATTGTAATAATTGTCAAATGCATCTTGATTAACTTCGGCATTTAAAAATTTATTTAAATTATTTCGTGATATTACGTCATAGCGTTCTTTCATTTCACTACTGGCTTTATAAATGTTTGTAATGCGTAATTGTTTCTGAGCAACTAGAAATACGATAAAAAGGTGTTTATTTCATTTAATAATAAAAAATTAGTGCGAATATTCATATTTTAAAGTTATAAACAGTGTGTTCATGTAAGTAATGGACTGAATTTCTTTTACAGTATTCTTTGTATGCTTATTCCTTCAAGAACGTCTCCAGAAGAAACTAACAAGAACGTCAATCATTTAGTTATCCAAAGTGGAACTACAAACAGATTTGCAGATTCTGCACGTAGTAGTATTCTTTCGAGTTGCAAATTTTATTGGGAGTCCTGAAAATCATTCACAGATATATGGAAACAGCCCTTGGTTATGGATTTGAGTCAAGCCCCTATTGGATTAAAATGCATGGAGAGTGTAGCAGCCTTCGCATTCTGTTTCGAGAAGCCTTCCAAGCTTAAGAGTGAGTAATTTATTTCCATTTTCCCATAGTTTCATTACAAATTAACAATTTTAAATATCAATTTGATTTGCAATCATTCCAATTATCAGATCATAAATACATGAATGTTTTTAATTATAACAACAATAGGGATGTTTTATTGAGTACAAAAAGCATACATAAGCCTGATTTTGCAATGTAAGTTAACTTTAAAATGAATAATCTTACATTATTCACCTTCTCGACAATTTCTACACATTTAAAGGTGGTCCAATTGACAAAAATATGTTTCTTAAAAGAAGACCACATTTTTTTGAGTACAGTTAAGCAGACAATTAATACAAATAATAACTATAATTCATAAATTAATTATTAAATAGATACATATTTATAGTTTTACAATTTTTAAATGATGCAAATAAATCAATAGTTTTTATGTTATGTAGTTTCTGAACGAATTCTAAATTCATCAGTCGGTGCACAGCAGTAGCGGAAAACATTTGGACGAATTAGGACACCTGCGGCAGCGATGGACAATAAATTCAACTACATCTGATTGCAGTGGCTGTACAGGATTCGCAATTGGAGTGGCAGTTCCTTCAGCACATACCTCAACTGTAATCTCCGTTCCATAAACTGCCTCACAGTGTTTCCTGAATACATTACGTTAATTAGAAACGAAACATTCAAAAATTCAATTCCTCTCAATGTTTTTCTTTATTTAAATGAATACTTAAAACAAAAATGTAACGGAATATGCTTACAATATGTTATAAGTATATTTAGGCCATTATGTGAATTGCTGTGTTATAACTTGTGCTTCTATCTTGCGTTTATTCAATTTTTTAAGTAGTTTAGAAAGTGCTGTAAATATATTTGGGTTTTGTATCGTGTTAACGTAGATATCAGAATTATTTTGAAACTAAATTGGGGTTTAAAATTTACGCATCATAGTTTTTGGGCACTCTGCTCTCGGGCGTAATTAATCCGTTTTAAATATCCGTTTTGCTTTTTCTTTTGATTATTAAATAATTGTTTTGGTTTTCTTACGAGCACAATCGACTGCTTGTAGGTCATATGTTAAAATCAGTAGTATAATATATTTCAGCATTTTTCTAAACAACTTTGCAACCTATACAATTAAATTAATAACACAGCAATCAAGAAAATAGGTAGCTTTAATTAGTATAAGATACAAGTCTCATAAAACTTGACTTAAGAGCAAGCGGAATATTTGAAAAATCAATGTAAAAGTGCCCTTAAATTTTTACTTGAGTATCAGAGTACGTACCCACAATTTTAACTTTTTAGAACCCCTGATTTAGTTAGAAATAATTAGTTAAAAAAGAACATATCTTTTTCAATATGAAATATTCAATTCTCAAGCCTGTAGCCCGTACAACAATAATAATTGGTATTTAATATTATTTCTGCATGAACCTACATCCCTCCTTGATACGTACCTATAATTAAAATATTCTAGAACCTCTGGTTTACTCAAAAATTATGAGTTTGCAATTAGTTAATGAAATATTAAATTTGATATGTTTTTGAGTCTATTGATCAATAAATCATTAATAAAAATAGGAAAAAAATCATAGCTTTAATATCAAAAGCTCCATACACCACACTACCCGTATCCACATTTTTGAATTTTTTGAACCACTGGTTTAGAAGATATTCATCATTTTAACTTCTAAGAGCATACAAATTCAATATGTTTTGAGTCTATTGATCAATAAATCATTAATAAAAATAGGAAAAAAATCATAGCTTTGATATCAGAAGCTCCATACACTACACTACCCGTATCCACATTTTTGAATTTTTTGAACCACTGGTTTAGAAGATATTCATTATTTTAACTTCTAAGAGCATACAAATTCAATATGTTTTGAGTCTATTGATCAATAAATCATTAATAAAAATAGGAAAAAAATCATAGCTTTGATATCAGAAGCTCCATACACTACACTAACCGTATCCACATTTTTGAATTTTTTGAACCACTGGTTTAGAAGATATCCATTATTTTAACTTCTAAGAGCATACAAATTCAATATGTTTTGAGTCTATTGATCAATAAATCATTAATAAAAATAGGAAAAAAATCATAGCTTTGATATCACAAGCACCATACACTACACTACCCGTATCCACATTTTTGAATTTTTTGAACCACTGGTTTAGAAGATATTCATTATTTTAACTTCTAAGAGCATACAAATTCAATATGTTTTGAGTCTATTGATCAATAAATCATCAATAAAAATAGAAAGAAAATCATAGCTTTAATATCAGAAGCTCCATACACTACACTACCAGTATCCACATTTTTGAATTTTTTGAACCACTGGTTTAGAAGATATTCATTATTTTAACTTCTAAGAGCATACAAATTCAATATGTTTTGAGTCTATTGATCAATAAATCATTAATAAAAATAGGAAAAAAATCATAGCTTTGATATCAGAAGCTCCATACACTACACTAACCGTATCCACATTTTTGAATTTTTTGAACCACTGGTTTAGAAGATATCCATTATTTTAACTTCTAAGAGCATACAAATTCAATATGTTTTGAGTCTATTGATCAATAAATCATTAATAAAAATAGGAAAAAAATCATAGCTTCAATATCAGAAGCTCCATACACTACACTACCCGTATCCACATTTTTGAATTTTTTGAACCACTGGCTTAGAAGATATTCATTATTTTAACTTCTAAGAGCATACAAATTCAATATGTTTTAAGTCTATTGATCAATAAATCATTAATAAAAATAGGAAAAAAATCATAGCTCTAATATCAGAAGCTCCATACACTACACTACCCGTATCCACATTTTTGAATTTTTTGAACCACTGGTTTAGAAGATATTCATTATATTAACTTCTAAGAGCATACAAATTCAATACGTTTTGAGTCTATTGATCAATAAATCATTAATAAAAATAGGAAAAAAATCATAGCTTTGATATCAGAAGCTCCATACACTACACTAACCGTATCCACATTTTTGAATTTTTTGAACCACTGGTTTAGAAGATATCCATTATTTTAACTTCTAAGAGCATACAAATTCAATATGTTTTGAGTCTATTGATCAATAAATCATTAATAAAAATAGGAAAAAAATCATAGCTTCAATATCAGAAGCTCCATACACTACACTACCCGTATCCACATTTTTGAATTTTTTGAACCACTGGCTTAGAAGATATTCATTATTTTAACTTCTAAGAGCATACAAATTCAATATGTTTTAAGTCTATTGATCAATAAATCATTAATAAAAATAGGAAAAAAATCATAGCTCTAATATCAGAAGCTCCATACACTACACTACCCGTATCCACATTTTTGAATTTTTTGAACCACTGGTTTAGAAGATATTCATTATATTAACTTCTAAGAGCATACAAATTCAATACGTTTTGAGTCTATTGATCAATAAATCATTAATAAAAATAGGAAAAAAATCATAGCTTTGATATCAGAAGCTCCATACACTACACTAACCGTATCCACATTTTTGAATTTTTTGAACCACTGGTTTAGAAGATATCCATTATTTTAACTTCTAAGAGCATACAAATTCAATATGTTTTGAGTCTATTGATCAATAAATCATAAATAAGAATTTGAAAAAAATTATAGCTTTGATATCACAAGCACCATACACTACACTACCCGTATCCACATTTTTGAATTTTTTGAACCACTGGTTTAGAAGATATTCATTATTTTAACTTCTAAGAGCATACAAATTCAATATGTTTTGAGTCTATTGATCAATAAATCATTAATAAAAATAGGAGAAAAATCATAGCTTTGATATCAGAAGCTCCATACACTACATTACCCGTATCCACATTTTTGAATTTTTTGAACCACTGGTTTAGAAGATATTCATTATTTTAACTTCTAAGAGCATACAAATTCAATATGTTTTGAGTCTATAAATCAATAAATCATCAATAAAAATAGGAAGAAAATCATAGCTTTAATATCAGAAGCTCCATACACTACACTACCAGTATCCACATTTTTGAATTTTTTGAACCACTGGTTTAGAAGATATTCATTATTTTAACTTCTAAGAGCATACAAATTCAATATGTTTTGAGTCTATTGATCAATAAATCATTAATAAAAATAGGAAAAAAATCATAGCTTTGATATCAGAAGCTCCATACACTACACTAACCGTATCCACATTTTTGAATTTTTTGAACCACTGGTTTAGAAGATATCCATTATTTTAACTTCTAAGAGCATACAAATTCAATATGTTTTGAGTCTATTGATCAATAAATCATTAATAAAAATAGGAAAAAAATCATAGCTTCAATATCAGAAGCTCCATACACTACACTACCCGTATCCACATTTTTGAATTTTTTGAACCACTGGCTTAGAAGATATTCATTATTTTAACTTCTAAGAGCATACAAATTCAATATGTTTTAAGTCTATTGATCAATAAATCATTAATAAAAATAGGAAAAAAATCATAGCTCTAATATCAGAAGCTCCATACACTACACTACCCGTATCCACATTTTTGAATTTTTTGAACCACTGGTTTAGAAGATATTCATTATATTAACTTCTAAGAGCATACAAATTCAATACGTTTTGAGTCTATTGATCAATAAATCATTAATAAAAATAGGAAAAAAATCATAGCTTTGATATCAGAAGCTCCATACACTACACTAACCGTATCCACATTTTTGAATTTTTTGAACCACTGGTTTAGAAGATATCCATTATTTTAACTTCTAAGAGCATACAAATTCAATATGTTTTGAGTCTATTGATCAATAAATCATAAATAAGAATTTGAAAAAAATTATAGCTTTGATATCACAAGCACCATACACTACACTACCCGTATCCACATTTTTGAATTTTTTGAACCACTGGTTTAGAAGATATTCATTATTTTAACTTCTAAGAGCATACAAATTCAATATGTTTTGAGTCTATTGATCAATAAATCATTAATAAAAATAGGAGAAAAATCATAGCTTTGATATCAGAAGCTCCATACACTACATTACCCGTATCCACATTTTTGAATTTTTTGAACCACTGGTTTAGAAGATATTCATTATTTTAACTTCTAAGAGCATACAAATTCAATATGTTTTGAGTCTATAAATCAATAAATCATCAATAAAAATAGGAAGAAAATCATAGCTTTAATATCAGAAGCTCCATACACTACACTACCAGTATCCACATTTTTGAATTTTTTGAACCACTGGTTTAGAAGATATTCATTATTTTAACTTCTAAGAGCATACAAATTCAATATGTTTTGAGTCTATTGATCAATAAATCATTAATAAAAATAGGAAAAAAATCATAGCTTCAATATCAGAAGCTCCATACACTACACTAACCGTATCCACATTTTTGAATTTTCTGAACCACTGGTTTAGAAGATATCCATTATTTTAACTTCTAAGAGCATACAAATTCAATATGTTTTGAGTCTATTGATCAATAAATCATTAATAAAAATAGGAAAAAAATCATAGCTCTAATATCAGAAGCTCCATACACTACACTACCCGTATCCACATTTTTGAATTTTTTGAACCACTGGTTTAGAAGATATTCATTATATTAACTTCTAAGAGCATACAAATTCAATATGCTTTAAGTCTATTGATCAATAAATCATTAATAAAAATAGGAAAAAAATCATAGCTTCAATATCAGAAGCTCCATACACTACACTACCCGAATCCACATTCTTGAATTTTTTGAACCACTGGTTTAGAAGATATTCATTATTTTAACTTCTAAGAGCATACAAATTCAATATGTTTTGAGTCTATTGATCAATAAATTATTAATAAGAATAGGAAAAAAATCATAGCTTTGATATCAGAAGCTCCATACACTACACTAACCGTATCCACATTTTTGAATTTTTTGAACCACTGGTTTAGAAGATATCCATTATTTTAACTTCTAAGAGCATACAAATTCAATATGTTTTGAGTCTATTGATCAATAAATCATTAATAAAAATAGGAAAAAAATCATAGCCCCAATATCAGAAGGTCCGTACACTACACTACCCGTATCCACATTTTTGAATTTTTTGAACCACTGGCTTAGAAGATATTCATTATTTTAACTTCTAAGAGCATACAAATTCAATATGCTTTAAGTCTATTGATCAATAAATCATTAATAAAAATAGGAAAAAAATCATAGCTCTAATATCAGAAGCTCCATACACTACACTAACCGTATCCACATTTTTGAATTTTTTGAACCACTGGTTTAGAAGATATTCATTATATTAACTTCTAAGAGCATACAAATTCAATATGTTTTGAGTCTATTGATCAATAAATCATTAATAAAAATAGGAAAAAAATCATAGCTTTGATATCAGAAGCTCCAGACACTACACTACCCGGATCCACATTTTTGAATTTTTTGAACCACTGGTTTAGAAGATATCTATTATTTTAACTTCTAAGAGCATACAAATTCAATATGTTTTGATTCTATTGATCAATAAATCATTAATAAAAATAGGAAAAAAATCATAGCTTTGATATCACAAGCACCATACACTACACTACATGTATCCACATTTTTGAATTTTTTGAACCACTGGTTTAGAAGATATACATTATTTTAACTTCTAAGAGCATACAAATTCAATATGTTTTGAGTCTATTGATCAATAAATCATTAATAAAAATAGGAGAAAAATCATAGCTTTGATATCAGAAGCTCCATACACTACATTACCCGTATCCACATTTTTGAATTTTTTGAACTACTGGTTTAGAAGATATTCATTATATTAACTTCTAAGAGCATACAAATTCAATATGTTTTGAGTCTATTGATCAATAAATCATCAATAAAAATAGGAAGAAAATCATAGCTTTAATATCAGAAGCTCCATACACTACACTACCAGTATCCACATTTTTGAATTTTTTGAACCACTGGTTTAGAAGATATTCATTATTTTAACTTCTAAGAGCATACAAATTCAATATGTTTTGAGTCTATTGATCAATAAATCATTAATAAAAATAGGAAAAAAATCATAGCTTTAATATCAGAAGCTCCATACACTACACTACCCGTATCCATATTTTTGAATTTTTTGAACCACTGGTTTAGAAGATATTCATTATTTTAACTTCTAAGAGCATACAAATTCAATATGTTTTGAGTCTATTGATCAATAAATCATTAATAAAAATAGGAAAAAAATCATAGCTCTAATATCAGAAGCTCCATACACTACACTACCCGTATCCACATTTCTGAATTTTTTGAACCACTGGTTCAGAAAATAATGTATATTTTATCTTCCACTATTCATTTTTTAATAATTATTTGTTTGTTACAGTTGCTGTACAAGTTTTCCTGGCCAGCTCCTAGCGTGATGAGTCCTTGGACGGAAAAGTGAAATATGTGAGGAAGATTTCGCTCGCCACCCTTCTAATCAACCCTTATATATGAATATTAAAGATAAAAGATTATTTATAATATTATGTTATACAAAGTACTGAAATGTAACATTATTTTATTGTAATTATGAATAATTCTGTAATTTTATGTATTATTGTATCAATTTATGAATGAATATAAGCTATTATATGTTAAAAATATATGATTTTTATTTAAAATACTATCCTTAATTATATTTAAAATAGTTCTAAATTTTTCCGCCAGTTGGCAGCATCTGTCGATAGTACAATCAGCGCCATCTATTATTCACTTTGCAAACTGAGAAAAATGTGTTCAATTGGAAAAAATATGATCACACGTATACAGTTCAAAAAAGTGCCGCAAGGGGGCAGCACCTGTCAATAACACCAATTAGCAAACATCTCTTTCATTAGGAAAAATGATGACTACTTGACGAAATTTGTGCCTTCTAAAAATCCAAATTTTGTATCAGGAACATAGGAGTCGTAAGAGAAAACCAAGAAATTAATTAGCGTTTTTTGCAATTTTCTCGAGAACTAGAGTGATTAGGGGAAAATGTTTTAAATAAAAGTTACATAACTTTCAATGCTCTACAAGATTTATTTGGAACATTTTTTTATAGGGCTCATAGTTCACGAGAAACGATATGCTACTACCCTTAGTTTAAGAGTTGGAAAGAAATTTCACCTACCTTTTTGATAGCTCTTTTGAAGTTGCGTATGGTGATGTGATTAAATTTTCCCCAAGAGCCATAGTTCCGGAGTAAATCAAGAAAAACACTTTCCGAAAACCTTTGAAATCGCTCTTACAAATTCTGCTATCCTAATACAAATTTTGGATTTTTTGGCGACAAGAAAATTCATCACCAATTAACAAAAAGTGATTTTCTTGATTTATTCCTGAACCACAGCCCTTACGGAAAAATCAATTACATCACCATACGCAGAATTAAAGGGGCTATCAAAAAGGTAGATGGAATTCCTTTCCCACCCTCAAATTAAGGGTAGTAGTATATCGTTTCTCGTAAACTATGAGCCCTAGAAGAAAATGTTTCAAATGAATCTTGTAGAGCATTGAAAGTTATGTAACTTTTATTTGAAACATTTTCCCCTAATCACTCTAGTTCTCGAGAAAATCGCAAAAATCGCTAATTAATTTCTTGGTTTTCTCTTACGACTCCTATGTTCCTGATACAAAATTTGGATTTTTAGAAGGCACAAATTTCGTCAAGTGTCATCATTTTTCCTAATGAAAGAGATGATTGCTAATTGGTGTTATTGACAGGTGCTGCCCCCTTGCGGCACTTTTTTGAACTTTATACGTGTGATCATATTTTTTCCAAATGAACACATTTTTCTCAGTTTGCAAAGTGAATAATAGATGGCGCTGATTGTACTATCGACAGATGCTGCCAACTGGCGGAGAAATTTAGAACTATTTTGAATATAATTAAGGATAGTATTTTAAATAAAAATCATATATTTTTAACATATAATAGCTTATATTCATTCATAAATTGATACAATAATACATAAAATTACAGAATTATTCATAATTACAATAAAATATTGTTACATTTCAGTACTTTGTATAACATAATATTATAAATAATCTTTTATCTTTAATATTCATATATAAGGGTTGATTAGGAGGGTGGCGAGCGAAATCTTCCTCACATATTTCACTTTTCCGTCCAAGGACTCATCACGCTAGGAGCTGGCCAGGAAAACTTGTACAGCAACTGTAACAAACAAATAATTATTAAAAAATGAATAGTGGAAGATAAAATAATCATTATTTTCTAAACCAATGGTTCAAAAAATTCAAAAATGTGGATACGGGTAGTGTAGTGTATGGAGCTTCTGATATTGAAGCTATGATTTTTTTCCTATTTTTATTAATGATTTATTGATCAATAGACTCAAAACATATTGAATTTGTATGCTCTTAGAAGTTAAAATAATGAATATCTTCTAAACCAGTGGTTCAAAAAATTCAAAAATATGGATACGGGTAGTGTAGTGTATGGAGCTTCTGATATTGAAGCTATGATTTTTTTCCTATTTTTATTAATGATTTATTGATCAATAGACTCAAAGCATATTGAATTTGTATGCTCTTAGAAGTTAAAATAATGAATATCTTCTAAGCCAGTGGTTCAAAAAATTCAAAAATGTGAATACGGGTAGTGTAGTGTATGGAGCTTCTGATATTGAAGCTATGATTTTTTTCCTATTTTTATTAATGATTTATTGATCAATAGACTCAAAACATATTGAATTTGTATGCTCTTAGAAGTTAAAATAATAAATATCTTCTAAACCAGTGGTTCAAAAAATTCAAAAATGTGGATACGGGTAGTGTAGTGTATGGAGCTTCTGATATTGAAGCTATGATTTTTTTCCTATTTTTATTAATGATTTATTGATCAATAGACTCAAAACATATTGAATTTGTACGCTCTTAGAAGTTAAAATAATGAATATCTTCTAAGCCAGTGGTTCAAAAAATTCAAAAATGTGGATACGGGTAGTGTAGTGTATGGAGCTTCTGATATTGAAGCTATGATTTTTTTCCTATTTTTATTAATGATTTATTGATCAATAGACTCAAAACATATTGAATTTGTATGCTCTTAGAAGTTAAAATAATGAATATCTTCTAAACCAGTGGTTCAAAAAATTCAAAAATGTGGATACGGGTAGTGTAGTGTATGGAGCTTCTGATATTGAAGCTATGATTTTTTTCCTATTTTTATTAATGATTTATTGATCAATAGACTCAAAACATATTGAATTTGTATGCTCTTAGAAGTTAAAATAATGAATATCTTCTAAACCAGTGGTTCAAAAAATTCAAAAATGTGGATACGGGTAGTGTAGTGTATGGAGCTTCTGATATTGGAGCTATGATTTTTTTCCTATTTTTATTAATGATTTATTGATCAATAGACTCAAAACATATTGAATTTGTATGCTCTTAGAAGTTAAAATAATGAATATCTTCTAAACCAGTGGTTCAAAAAATTCAAAAATGTGGATACGGGTAGTGTAGTGTATGGAGCTTCTGATATTAAAGCTATGATTTTTTTCCTATTTTTATTAATGATTTATTGATCAATAGACTCAAAACATATTGAATTTGTATGCTCTTAGAAGTTAAAATAATGAATATCTTCTAAACCAGTGGTTCAAAAAATTCAAAAATGTGGATACGGGTAGTGTAGTGTATGGAGCTTCTGATATTGAAGCTATGATTTTTTTCCTATTTTTATTAATGATTTATTGATCAATAGACTCAAAACATATTGAATTTGTATGCTCTTAGAAGTTAAAATAATGAATATCTTCTAAACCAGTGGTTCAAACAATTCAAGAATGTGAATACGGGTAGTGTAGTGTATGGAGCTCCTGATATTGAAGCTATGATTCTTTTCCTATTTTTATTAATGATTTATTGATCAATAGACTCAAAACATATTGAATTTGTATGCTCTTAGAAGTTAAAATAATGAATATTTTCTAAACCAGTGGTTCAAAAAATTCAAAAATGTGGATACGGGTAGTGTAGTGTATGGAGCTTCTGATATTAAAGCTATGATTTTTTTCCTATTTTTATTAATGATTTATTGATCAATAGACTTAAAACATATTGAATTTGTATGCTCTTAGAAGTTAAAATAATGAATATCTTCTAAACCAGTGGTTCAAACAATTCAAGAATGTGGATCCGGGTAGTGTAGTGTATGGAGCTTCTGATATTAAAGCTATGACTTTTTTCCTATTTTTATTAATGATTTATTGATCAATAGACTCAAAACATATTGAATTTGTATGCTCTTAGAAGTTAAAATAATTAATATCTTCCAAACCAGTGGTTCAAAAAATTCAAAAATGTGGATACGGGTAGTGTAGTGTATGGAGCTTCTGATATTGAAGCTATGATTTTTTTCCTATTTTTATCAATGATTTATTGGTCAATAGACTCAAAACATATTGAATTTGTATGCTCTTAGAAGTTAAAATAATGAATATCTTCTAAACCAGTGGTTCAAAAAATTCAAGAATGTGGATACGGGTAGTGTAGTGTATGAAGCTCCTGATATTAAAGCTATGATTTTTTTCCTATTTTTATTATTGATTTATTGATCAATAGACTCAAAACATATTGAATTTGTATGCTCTTAGAAGTTAAAATAATGAATATCTTCTAAACCAGTGGTTCAAAAAATTCAAAAATGTGGATACGGGTAGTGTAGTGTATGGAACTTCTGATATTGAAGCTATGATTTTTTTCCTATTTTTATTAATGATTTATTGATCAATAGACTCAAAACATATTGAATTTGTATGCTCTTAGAAGTTAAAATAATGAATATCTTCTAAACCAGTGGTTCAAAAAATTCAAAAATGTGGATACGGGTAGTGTAGTGTATGGAGCTTCTGATATTGAAGCTATGATTTTTTTCCTATTTTTATTAATGATTTATTGATCAATAGACTCAAAACATATTGAATTTGTATGCTCTTAGAAGTTAAAATAATGAATATCTTCTAAACCAGTGGTTCAAACAATTCAAGAATGTGGATACGGGTAGTGTAGTGTATGGAGCTCCTGATATTAAAGCTATGATTCTTTTCCTATTTTTATTAATGATTTATTGATCAATAGACTCAAAACATATTGAATTTGTATGCTCTTAGAAGTTAAAATAATGAATATTTTCTAAACCAGTGGTTCAAAAAATTCAAAAATGTGGATACGGGTAGTGTAGTGTATGGAGCTTCTGATATTAAAGCTATGATTTTTTTCCTATTTTTATTAATGATTTATTGATCAATAGACTTAAAACATATTGAATTTGTATGCTCTTAGAAGTTAAAATAATGAATATCTTCTAAACCAGTGGTTCAAACAATTCAAGAATGTGGATCCGGGTAGTGTAGTGTATGGAGCTTCTGATATTAAAGCTATGACTTTTTTCCTATTTTTATTTATGATTTATTGATCAATAGACTCAAAACATATTGAATTTGTATGCTCTTAGAAGTTAAAATAATTAATATCTTCCAAACCAGTGGTTCGAAAAATTCAAAAATGTGGATACGGGTAGTGTAGTGTATGGAGCTTCTGATATTGAAGCTATGATTTTTTTCCTATTTTTATCAATGATTTTTTGATCAATAGACTCAAAACATATTGAATTTGTATGCTCTTAGAAGTTAAAATAATGAATATCTTCTAAACCAGTGGTTCAAAAAATTCAAGAATGTGGATACGGGTAGTGTAGTGTATGGAGCTCCTGATATTAAAGCTATGATTTTTTTCCTATTTTTATTATTGATTTATTGATCAATAGACTCAAAACATATTGAATTTGTATGCTCTTAGAAGTTAAAATAATGAATATCTTCTAAACCAGTGGTTCAAAAAATTCAAAAATGTGGATACGGGTAGTGTAGTGTATGGAGCTTCTGATATTGAAGCTATGATTTTTTTCCTATTTTTATTAATGATTTATTGATCAATAGACTCAAAACATATTGAATTTGTATGCTCTTAGAAGTTAAAATAATGAATATTTTCTAAACCAGTGGTTCAAAAAATTCAAAAATGTGGATACGGGTAGTGTAGTGTATGGAGCTTCTGATATTAAAGCTATGACTTTTTTCCTATTTTTATTAATGATTTATTGATCAATAGACTCAAAACATATTGAATTTGTATGCTCTTAGAAGTTAAAATAATTAATATCTTCCAAACCAGTGGTTCGAAAAATTCAAAAATGTGGATACGGGTAGTGTAGTGTATGGAGCTTCTGATATTGAAGCTATGATTTTTTTCCTATTTTTATCAATGATTTTTTGATCAATAGACTCAAAACATATTGAATTTGTATGCTCTTAGAAGTTAAAATAATGAATATCTTCTAAACCAGTGGTTCAAAAAATTCAAGAATGTGGATACGGGTAGTGTAGTGTATGGAGCTCCTGATATTAAAGCTATGATTCTTTTCCTATTTTTATTAATGATTTATTGATCAATAGACTCAAAACATATTGAATTTGTATGCTCTTAGAAGTTAAAATAATGAATATTTTCTAAACCAGTGGTTCAAAAAATTCAAAAATGTGGATACGGGTAGTGTAGTGTATGGAGCTTCTGATATTAAAGCTATGATTTTTTTCCTATTTTTATTAATGATTTATTGATCAATAGACTTAAAACATATTGAATTTGTATGCTCTTAGAAGTTAAAATAATGAATATCTTCTAAACCAGTGGTTCAAACAATTCAAGAATGTGGATCCGGGTAGTGTAGTGTATGGAGCTTCTGATATTAAAGCTATGACTTTTTTCCTATTTTTATTAATGATTTATTGATCAATAGACTCAAAACATATTGAATTTGTATGCTCTTAGAAGTTAAAATAATTAATATCTTCCAAACCAGTGGTTCGAAAAATTCAAAAATGTGGATACGGGTAGTGTAGTGTATGGAGCTTCTGATATTGAAGCTATGATTTTTTTCCTATTTTTATCAATGATTTTTTGATCAATAGACTCAAAACATATTGAATTTGTATGCTCTTAGAAGTTAAAATAATGAATATCTTCTAAACCAGTGGTTCAAAAAATTCAAGAATGTGGATACGGGTAGTGTAGTGTATGGAGCTCCTGATATTAAAGCTATGATTTTTTTCCTATTTTTATTATTGATTTATTGATCAATAGACTCAAAACATATTGAATTTGTATGCTCTTAGAAGTTAAAATAATGAATATCTTCTAAACCAGTGGTTCAAAAAATTCAAAAATGTGGATACGGGTAGTGTAGTGTATGGAGCTTCTGATATTGAAGCTATGATTTTTTTCCTATTTTTATTAATGATTTATTGATCAATAGACTCAAAACATATTGAATTTGTATGCTCTTAGAAGTTAAAATAATGAATATTTTCTAAACCAGTGGTTCAAAAAATTCAAAAATGTGGATACGGGTAGTGTAGTGTATGGAGCTTCTGATATTAAAGCTATGACTTTTTTCCTATTTTTATTAATGATTTATTGATCAATAGACTCAAAACATATTGAATTTGTATGCTCTTAGAAGTTAAAATAATTAATATCTTCCAAACCAGTGGTTCGAAAAATTCAAAAATGTGGATACGGGTAGTGTAGTGTATGGAGCTTCTGATATTGAAGCTATGATTTTTTTCCTATTTTTATCAATGATTTTTTGATCAATAGACTCAAAACATATTGAATTTGTATGCTCTTAGAAGTTAAAATAATGAATATCTTCTAAACCAGTGGTTCAAAAAATTCAAGAATGTGGATACGGGTAGTGTAGTGTATGGAGCTCCTGATATTAAAGCTATGATTCTTTTCCTATTTTTATTAATGATTTATTGATCAATAGACTCAAAACATATTGAATTTGTATGCTCTTAGAAGTTAAAATAATGAATATTTTCTAAACCAGTGGTTCAAAAAATTCAAAAATGTGGATACGGGTAGTGTAGTGTATGGAGCTTCTGATATTAAAGCTATGATTTTTTTCCTATTTTTATTAATGATTTATTGATCAATAGACTTAAAACATATTGAATTTGTATGCTCTTAGAAGTTAAAATAATGAATATCTTCTAAACCAGTGGTTCAAACAATTCAAGAATGTGGATCCGGGTAGTGTAGTGTATGGAGCTTCTGATATTAAAGCTATGACTTTTTTCCTATTTTTATTAATGATTTATTGATCAATAGACTCAAAACATATTGAATTTGTATGCTCTTAGAAGTTAAAATAATTAATATCTTCCAAACCAGTGGTTCGAAAAATTCAAAAATGTGGATACGGGTAGTGTAGTGTATGGAGCTTCTGATATTGAAGCTATGATTTTTTTCCTATTTTTATCAATGATTTTTTGATCAATAGACTCAAAACATATTGAATTTGTATGCTCTTAGAAGTTAAAATAATGAATATCTTCTAAACCAGTGGTTCAAAAAATTCAAGAATGTGGATACGGGTAGTGTAGTGTATGGAGCTCCTGATATTAAAGCTATGATTTTTTTCCTATTTTTATTATTGATTTATTGATCAATAGACTCAAAACATATTGAATTTGTATGCTCTTAGAAGTTAAAATAATGAATATCTTCTAAACCAGTGGTTCAAAAAATTCAAAAATGTGGATACGGGTAGTGTAGTGTATGGAGCTTCTGATATTAAAGCTATGACTTTTTTCCTATTTTTATTAATGATTTATTGATCAATAGACTCAAAACATATTGAATTTGTATGCTCTTAGAAGTTAAAATAATTAATATCTTCCAAACCAGTGGTTCGAAAAATTCAAAAATGTGGATACGGGTAGTGTAGTGTATGGAGCTTCTGATATTGAAGCTATGATTTTTTTCCTATTTTTATTAATGATTTATTGATCAATAGACTCAAAACATATTGAATTTGTATGCTCTTAGAAGTTAAAATAATGAATATCTTCTAAACCAGTGGTTCAAACAATTCAAGAATGTGGATACGGGTAGTGTAGTGTATGGAGCTCCTGATATTAAAGCTATGATTCTTTTCCTATTTTTATTAATGATTTATTGATCAATAGACTCAAAACATATTGAATTTGTATGCTCTTAGAAGTTAAAATAATGAATATTTTCTAAACCAGTGGTTCAAAAAATTCAAAAATGTGGATACGGGTAGTGTAGTGTATGGAGCTTCTGATATTAAAGCTATGATTTTTTTCCTATTTTTATTAATGATTTATTGATCAATAGACTTAAAACATATTGAATTTGTATGCTCTTAGAAGTTAAAATAATGAATATCTTCTAAACCAGTGGTTCAAACAATTCAAGAATGTGGATCCGGGTAGTGTAGTGTATGGAGCTTCTGATATTAAAGCTATGACTTTTTTCCTATTTTTATTAATGATTTATTGATCAATAGACTCAAAACATATTGAATTTGTATGCTCTTAGAAGTTAAAATAATTAATATCTTCCAAACCAGTGGTTCGAAAAATTCAAAAATGTGGATACGGGTAGTGTAGTGTATGGAGCTTCTGATATTGAAGCTATGATTTTTTTCCTATTTTTATCAATGATTTTTTGATCAATAGACTCAAAACATATTGAATTTGTATGCTCTTAGAAGTTAAAATAATGAATATCTTCTAAACCAGTGGTTCAAAAAATTCAAGAATGTGGATACGGGTAGTGTAGTGTATGGAGCTCCTGATATTAAAGCTATGATTTTTTTCCTATTTTTATTATTGATTTATTGATCAATAGACTCAAAACATATTGAATTTGTATGCTCTTAGAAGTTAAAATAATGAATATCTTCTAAACCAGTGGTTCAAAAAATTCAAAAATGTGGATACGGGTAGTGTAGTGTATGGAGCTTCTGATATTGAAGCTATGATTTTTTTCCTATTTTTATTAATGATTTATTGATCAATAGACCCAAAACATATCGAATTTGTATGCTCTTAGAAGTTAAAATAATGAATATCTTCTAAACCAGTGGTTCAAAAAATTCAAAAATGTGGATACTGGTAGTGTAGTGTATGGAGCTTCTGATATTGAAGCTATGATTTTTTTCCTATTTTTATTAATGATTTATTGATCAATAGACTCAAATCATATTGAATTTGTATGGTCTTAGAAGTTAAAATAATGAATATCTTCTAAACCAGTGGTTCAAAAAATCCAAAAATACGGATACGGGTAGTGTAGTGTATGGAGCTTCTGATATTGAAGCTATGATTTTTTTCCTATTTTTATTAATGATTTATTGATCAATAGACTCAAATCATATTGAATTTGTATGCTCTTAGAAGTTAAAATAATGAATATCTTCTAAACCAGTGGTTCAAAAAATCCAAAAATATGGATACGGGTAGTGTAGTGTATGGAGCTTCTGATATTGAAGCTATGATTTTTTTCCTATTTTTATTAATGATTTATTGATCAATAGACTCAAAACATATTGAATTTGTATGCTCTTAGAAGTTAAAATAATGAATATCTTCTAAACCAGTGGTTCAAAAAATCCAAAAATGTGGATACGGGTAGTGTAGTGCATGGAGCTTCTGATATTAAAGTTATGATTTTTTTCCTATTTTTATTAATGATTTATTGATCAATAGACCCAAAACATATCGAATTTGTATGCTCTTAGAAGTTAAAATAATGAATATCTTCTAAACCAGTGGTTCAAAAAATTCAAAAATGTGGATACGGGTAGTGTAGTGTATGGAGCTTCTGATATTGAAGCTATGATTTTTTTCCTATTTTTATTAATGATTTATTGATCAATAGACTCAAAACATATTGAATTTGTATGCTCTTAGAAGTTAAAATAATGAATATCTTCTAAACCAGTGGTTCAAAAAATTCAAAAATGTGGATACGGGTAGTGTAGTGTATGGAGCTTCTGATATTAAAGCTATGATTTTTTTCCTATTTTTATTAATGATTTATTGATCAATAGACTTAAAACATATTGAATTTGTATGCTCTTAGAACTTAAAATAATGAATATCTTCTAAACCAGTGGTTCAAAAAGATCAAAAATGTGGATACGGGTAGTGTAGTGTATGGAGCTTCTGATATTAAAGCTATGATTTTTTTCCTATTTTGATTAATGATTTATTGATCAATAGACTCAAAACATATCGAATTTGTATGCTCTCAGAAGTTAAAATAATGAATATCTTCTAAACCAGTGGTTCAAAAAATTCAAAAATGTGGATACGGGTAGTGTAGTGTATGGAGCTTCTGATATTGAAGCTATGATTTTTTTCCTATTTTTATTAATGATTTATTGATCAATAGACTCAAAACATATTGAATTTGTATGCTCTTAGAAGTTAAAATAATGAATATCTTCTAAACCAGTGGTTCAAAAAATTCAAAAATGTGGATACGGGTAGTGTAGTGTATGAAGCTTCTGATATTAAAGCTATGATTTTTTTCCTATTTTTATTAATGATTTATTGATCAATTGATCTGGAAGATATTAAATTTGTATGTTCTTGGAAGATAAAATAAACCAGTGGTTAAAAAAAATTAAAATTGTGGCTATTGATAGTGTAGGATCAGGGGCTCAATATACAAAAGCTATGATTTTCTAGTTATCTCTGTTAATGATTTATAGATCAATAGATCTAAGAGATACTGAATTTTAAAGTGTTATTTGTTATAATTCCATAACAGTAAGTCGCCGCCACTGAATTAGAGTTAAATTATGCTACTATGAAATAACTGTGCATTTTTTCTTACTGAAGAAGTCTGTTCTCTCCACTGGCAGTGATGATCATCAATTTGAAGTGAAAGACTGCATCACACAGAAATTGAGCTCCGAAAGAGATGCAGGAAGACTCTTTGGCTTCTGGTGTTGTCGTTTGAGTTCGTAGAATAGTTGACATAACCTACACAACAACAGAAATCTGAAGAATCATTCACAATCATATTTAAGTAGCTTTGAAAGCAATATTATTTAAACATACATCGTTCTTAGATATTTAATTGTTGAAATCTCCTACATTATGTGACAGAAGCTTCTGAATTCACGTATTGATCTTCGAACGCTCTTCAAAGTTCCATTGGCACTGGTTCCCCTACAGAAAAACATTTATTGAAGTGAAAACTTCCTTAGGCACGCTTAAATACTTACGAAAATCTGCGTTGATCTATGTATTCCTATCAGTGCTTATACAAAAAACTTTCTTTTCTTGTCTCTTCTTGTCCATTAGGTGAATTATTACTTGAATACTGCTCTTGAGAACACATGCGGTATAAAATGTACATAGGAATATTTCCCAGGCTTGTAGTTTTCACTTCTGACGTCCTACGACTGACGTTTTTTTATTCAATAGATTTCCTTGAGGCATCTGTAAAAGCATTTACAAACATTTTATCACAATGCATCATTCTTATTACTAGTATTTAAATTTATGGGTATATAAGTACCGCAGAGAACTGAAATAGTTCAGATATGAATATTTGTGTACCTTTGAACATCCTTTTGATTGCAAAACAGATCAAATTTTACGACCTGTTGTCGTAGCTTATTACACTTGTGAAATACTGAAATTTAGTGAATACATATTATTTCAACCTGGCATATTAATAATTTCAACATATTTTCTTCCAATTTGTAGTACTTTCTTTTAAAATTGGAAATTTAATGCGGAGAAAAGTATCACACGTCATACTAGCAATGTAACCAACCTACCTTACCTGTCTAGTCTAGCGATAATGAAATGAAATGACATTTGTACGGGTTAATTAAACATATTAATAAATACCACAGAAAAGCACAACTTCAGAACATTTAACAAATCCTTATATCGTATTTAAATACTCTGTTTATAATTATTTTAATTTTTGACTTAAGGCTCAAAATCGCGTAACACAAGTCATTGAGTATACCTTGAACAGATAACACACTAGCAGCGAATAATTGAAACAAAATCACAACTAGCGACACGGGCGGCAAAAGTTATAACTAGATTTTGGTCCATTTTTACTAACTGAGTTGTCCAGTCTGGTAGGGAGATAAGTCTATGGAAACTATTTTTTTAGTTATTTCGCTACAAATAATAATAAAAATGCTAATGGTTATTATGAATATTGATATAAATTTCTTTTTGACTTCATTTCTTCAATAAACCTGCCAAAAAAACTGTTAGTCGTAACATAACCTCACCTGTCAAAAATCGTAAATGCAAATCTTAGAATTTAATTTATTTTTCATTAACCAGTGGTTCAAAAAATTTAAGAATATGGATACTGGTAGTGTAATGTCTGGAGCTCATGGTATCAAAGCAATGATTTTTTTCCTATTCTTATTAATGATTTATTGATCAATAGATCCAAGAGATACTGAATTTGTATGTTCTTGAAAGATAAAATATTCATTATTTACCAAACCAGTGGTTCAAAAAATTTAAAAATGTGGATACTGGTAGTGTAGTGTCTGGAGCTCATGGTGTTAAAGCAATGATTCTTTTCTTATTTTTATTAATGATTTATTGATCAATAGATCCAAGAAATACTGAATTTGTATGTTCTTGGAAAATAGAATATTCATCATTTCTTAGACCAGTGGTTCAAAAAATTCAAAAATGTGAATATTGGTAGTGTAGTGTCAGGGGCTCAAGATATGAAAACAATGATTTTTTCGCTATTACTATTGAAGATTTATTGACCAATAGATCCTAGAGATACTGAATTTGTATGTTTTTGGAAGATAAAATATTAAATATTTCTTGAACCAGTGGTTCAAAAAATTTAAAATTGTGGACACTGGTTGTGTAATGTTTGTGGCTCAGGGTACGAAACTTATGATTTTCTAGCTATCTCTATTAATGATTTATTGATTAATAGATTCGAGACATACTGAATTTTCTTATTCTTAGGAGACAATTTTTAAAAAGTAAGTAATGGCAGAAGGAGTCATGTTGAATGTATTTATTGAAAATTCAGGACGTTTCGGTGCCTACATCGGTTACCATCATCAGCTTAATTTAAGTTGAAATAATGTAAAGTTGGAAGAAAAAAAATACAAACATTTTGCTGTTCAATGTATTAAAACGTAGTTGCTATGAATTAATCGATTTAAGCACAAGAACATCATTTCGGGAACGCTTTTTAAATGTCCATAAGTTACAACAGTGAAGAACCTCTCCATTTTTAATTTTCTTGGTCCTTGCAATATATGTTTCTATTCGAATTATTCTGGAATGACAGGACTTCAGAAAAATATATGAATCATAATTCCATCCCTAAATGGACTGCTAAAAACAATAGATTATTTTAAAATAATTTATTTATTGTCGTACAATAAATTATATCATTAGATACTTTTCCAATTTACAAAAGTATATCATTTTTGAAAAATTCCTAAAAAACAACAAACGTATGCAATAAATATTTGTCATGAAGAAAGACTAACATTTTAAGTAGACAGATTAAAACGTCATTGTTAAAAATATATACAAATACGTTCCATAATAATATTATCAACAATTACTTTGATCCTAAATATATACAAGTTGTATATTTATTCAATAATGTCCGTATAGTTTTTAATTTGTCAAAAATTGGCAGTTTTCCAAATTTAAGTTTCGTTATTACTTAAAAATTATTCTACCCGTGGTAAATTCAATTAACGAGACAATATTTGACTAAAAATAAAATAACAACAATAAAAAAGTCCCTAATTAATGGAATAACAGTGAAAATAGTGATCATGGATTCTCTGAAGGTGCCTGCCCTGATTCAAGTTGAGATAGGGTGCGAATCACTTCGGCTTTTTGGTGAGGGCTCAATTTCCTAACGAGTTCCACCATAGCGTCTAAAGCTATGTCTGGGCATTCCTAAAGAGAAAAATTTTACTCACAATAGTTCTTACTTAATTTAAAATAGCAAATACCTCTAAGGATTCTTTGATTTGCGTAATTTTAGCGTCTTTTTTGACGGCGAGTATATTTCTTGCAATAATTGATTGCTGGGGATCTCTTTGGTGCTGTTCTGATATCCATTCTACAACGCTTTGGTTATCATCCCATCTATAACCCTAAAAATAAATTTATTTGCAACCTTCCATTAAATAATAATAATTATGTTTTAGTGATTATTTAAAAAAATAAAAAAATGTTCCGAGTAGGGGACACCCGGGTTTGAACCGGGGACCTCTCGATCTGCAGTCGAATGCTCTACCACTGAGCTATATCCCCTCCATACTAAATAACAAGTGAAGTGTGCTTATCAATTGTTTTGTTTATCGCATGACTAATTCAAAATAACTGCATTTTATATTTATAAGCTAACCGACAAAAATCACATTTCGAGATTTTCATGGGAATATCTGTTTTGAGCATCCCTGAATATATTTTGACTATTTTCGGCTTGATGTCAGTACGTAATGTAACTCGCAAATCTCAAAACCCATCAAACGAATAATATTAAAATTTTGTATTTAAGTCTGGTCTAAGGTCTAGTTATACCTCTCGCATTATGGTTGCAATCGTCTGAACCGGAAGTGCACTTTATTTGAAACTTTTTTTCAATTTACCACATAAATCCAAAATGGTGAGCAGTAGGATACTGAAATTTAGTATTTGAGATTGCTGTAGCATCTAAATGGTTATTTTATATTTTTGTACCAATCGGCTGAGCCGGAAGTGCACTTTATATAACAGACTTTTCGAATTTTCCGCATAAATTCAAAACAATCAGTCGTAGAATATTGACATTTTGTATTAAGCACTTCTGTAACATCTAGTTGTGCACCTCGAATTATGATTGCAATCGTCTGTACCAGAAGTGCATTTACCTCGAAACATTTTTTGAATTTCCCGCATAAATCCAAAACGATTGAACTTAGAATGTTAGAATTCAGTATTTAAGACGATTGTATTATTTAGATGCTCGTATCCTATTTTCATTGAGATCGACTGAACCGGAAGTGCACTTTACTTGACAGTCTTTTAAAATTTTTCGTATAAATTTGAAACAGTTGGCTATAGAGTATTGAAATTTCGTATTTCAGTCTGCTGTAGCATTTGAATGATTGCCTAATATTCTCATAGCAATCGACTGAACCGGAAGTGCACTTCAGTTGGAGTTTTTTCTCATTTTTGCGGGTAAATTTAGAACTGTTAGTCGTAGAATCTTGGAAATTAGTATTTAGGAATGCAAAAAATACATCCATGATGTACAAGTAGGTGTATGAATATAAAATGACTTACCTCTGATGTGCCTTTATCTTCAATGTACCATCTTCGAAGCATTGCTTCAGCTTGCCCTACGCTTAAATGCGGCTGGACCTCCAATAATTGAGATACACATTTGTGTTGGAGTAATAATCGTCTTAAACGCCAGTATAAATATTTTCTTGATGTACGCCACTGGACTATTTCCTAAAAATAATTAGATTGAAGACTTCAATTAAATTCAAAAAATGTATCACTTACTTGAATGGTTCCCTTCTCGTGCATTCTCTCTGGAGTATCATGCAAGTCCGCGAAATGAACGGCAATTTGGTGGTAAATTCCCATCAGAACTTTTTCTCTCTCCGCTACTTTTCGCTCCAATTCAATCAACTCAGGCGTTTTTCGATCTTGGAACACAGTTTGTTGGGTGATGCTTGATTTTCGTTGTTGGTTCGGGTGGATGCCCGTTATGGCGATTATTTGTTCTTGGAGGGTAAGAAGTTGAGGATCGATTCGATGCATTGTTTTTAAAAGGTCTTTGGCGCGGTATTTGATCTCTACTATGCCTTCCGGTTCCAGCACACCACCCCTGCAAGACAAAATATACATTTTTTAATAAATAATTTTTATTGATTGATTTAATTTGATTCGTACCTTGATTCTACGTCAGCATACATTTCCATGTACCTAGAATTGATGGTAGGGTCAACAACAGCCCAAGCTCCTCCTCGAAGCTCACCATTTGGAGGAATATAAATAATAATCGGCTGTGTGTATAGTCTAAGTCCATCAACAATGTATGCACCAAATTTCATTATTTGCTCATACATATCTACCAAAAAACAAGCATTGTTAATTGACACAAACAAACAATTAAAAAAATAAAATTACCTTTCATTCCGCCACTAAATCCTCTCCAATTTGCGAAAATAAACAACGGAAGATCTTCCCTTGAGAAATCTTGTATCGCTTGGGCTGTTTTATAAGCGGAATCGGGGAACCAAACTTGTCCAGCTTGTGAAACCGTCTAAAAATATTCAAAATATAATGTATTCAAAAATATTTCAAAATATTTACTTTGGCTTCGGAATCAAAATTGGCGGGATCAGCAGGCAAAGTTATTTCGACAGTTCTGGTTTCGACAGCAATGACACCTACTGGAATACCACCCAAACGAGCACGGCCCGTAACCACTGTTTGGGCCCACGGTTGCATGATTTCCGAAAAGGAACCTTTGTCGAAGAAACCGCTCTCCCAAACCGCTGAGTTACCTAAAAATTATTATTTTATACTTTAAGTTAGTTGAATTACCTGTAAAATGCATCTTTCAATTATTATTTACTTGATTTTTACATTTAAAATATTGAAAAGTATGATAATTCATTATTTTTCACTTTTAACAATTGACATTTATAGTTCTTTATGTGACATTTCAATAAAGACTAAAATCGCGCATTAAAAAGTCATTGAGTATACCCCGTATAGACAGTACAACTGCAATTAATAATAGGAGCGCGACACTAGCGACCCTCGTGATGAGTAGTTAAACTAATTGTTGTATGCTATTACGAACTTTGGATGAGAGTCTGTACATTAGATCATCTGTGAATATTTTGACATTTAATGTCAAAAATGTACTGTTTTATAAATTTTATATGTTGAAAACGGTTGTGATTGATCGTAATACAAATCAATTTTATTATTATAAGTAAATTCGAGGAGTTTGAAGGTTAAAATTTGTGTACATCAATCATTTGATGTAATAAAAGTATGAAAAGCTGAAAAATTGTAAATAATTTTATGGTTAGTATAAATATCGACTTTTCCGTGCTTTACATTTACTTTAAACTTTGTTGCTTGCCTCTTTAGTTGCAAAAATTAGCATCTACAGACATTATTAAGATATTAGGTACAAAACCCTTGAAAAGAGGTAAATAATCTGTAGCTTATTGTTATGAAAAGAAACTTACCAGGATCTGGACGTCCGGAAAGCATCCAGCGTGGGTCATACGGCTGTTTAGTAGGAACATAATCCACGTTTCTATCAACTGGATCAATAGATGGCACAATGGGCAACGGAGATATTTTATCCTTGGCAATATAACTCAACCATTTTAAAATGGTATAAATACCATCTAAGTCTCTAGCTTCAGTTTTATGCGACACTCCGTTGTTGTACATAATTTGAATACCGCCCAATTGATTATTACTAGCGTAAACTTCACGCCCTAAAAGTTTGTTTAGTGCACTGTAGCCCGTAAGAATAATATGAGAATTTTCTATTTGTATCACACGTTGTCCAAGTCGAACTAAATAGGAACCAATACCAATCGCCCGGCAAGTTACCATTGAGATGGTAACGATTTCATCATAAGCTCTGGAAGTTTCGCCGGCGATCATACCGGCGTACCGCAGATTTTCAACCCCTAAACCATCCTCTTTTCCAATAATATCAGTCAGTTTGTATCTACTATCACCCTCATCTTCAATAAGCGTAGCTCGAACGGAATTTAAAGGCGCAATTCTGGCGTAATCTTCAGGAGTTAAATATAAATACTTAAACCCCTTTTCTGGATCTTCTTTATCTTCCCAGGCGATTTTAAACAAAGCTTTTACCTCTTCTGCTAGCCCAATTCGCGCACCACTATTAGCGGAAATGTAAATTCTAGGTATGCGAAGTAAACGGGCCATTTCGCTGGCCAACCCGAAGACTTTATCTTCTCGGGGACCAAAACTGCCGATTAGGTAAGTGATATCATTGGAAATAACAATTATTTCCCTCCCGAAAGGATATTCAGGGGTGTATAATGTCAAACGCCACGCTACCATTCCAACATTATTTTCGCCAGGAACACGTTTTTGTTCCAAAAGATGAGATTCGTTTTCTGGGTCCAGGACTAACTCAATAAAGTCCATTAATTTATCGGGTATATAAATATCGTCTTTGGATCTAGCTTCAATATATTCCTTCCAATGTAAGTCCACCATTTGTCTGAACATATCCGGAATATCATAGACATATGTGGTTCCCGCCTGCTGCGCCTGGAACCTTTTTTGCTGCAAATAATCTTTAGCTAAATAAGGTGTTGAAATCGGCAGGCCGTGTAGAGGTCCTTGCGTAGGACCATACGCCTCGAAACGAATTATTCCGGTTTTAGGATCCACTACTTCTGTGTACATGTTTATGTCGAGGAAGTAGCCGCTGTCGTTGGCTAGGCAAAGACGGACATTGGTGGTTTCAGCACCGGGGTGCTGCCGAATTACCATCTTTAGCTCGGCTTGCAGGACGCGGAGCTTCCACAGACGAGGGCCGTAGCGCATCACCATACTTGTTACAGCTTCTTTAATCTGAAACAATATTGTTTTCTCAAATTTCCAACAAAAATGTCTACTTTTTATGTAAAATTACGTTTTACGACTACTTGAAAATAACTTTAATCAAAGTCGAACGACTTCAAATTAATATGTGTTAACTAAAATAAAGCCAGTTATCCAAGAACTGGAGACATTTTCCTACTTTTAGCAAAATTACTAACTTTCGGTTTATGAAAATCACCTTCCAGACTTCTGTCTATCAAAAACAAATAATTTCCAACATAAATTCTAACTTTTCACGTAAAAGTAACGTCAAATAAATTCTATTACTTTTTAAGTAAAATTACATGTAACACTTTCTTTAATATAGAATAAATCATTTCAAGAATAAATTTCATTACTTTTTATGTAAAATTACGTCTTGAGTCCCAAATAAATAATTTTCAAGATAATTCTACTATATTTAACGTAAAATTATGTATTATGACTTCTTCAAACAATAATAAATCATTTTCCACTTCTTTAATCTACAATAAATAATTATCAACATAAATTTCCCTATTTTTCACGTAAAATTACGTAATTTTATACTTTTTATGTAAAATTATTACTATTTACGTAAAATTACGTCTAACGAATTTTTAAATATGAAATAAATTACTTCTAAGATAAATTGTAACGTAAAATCACGTGTCACGGCTTCTTTAATCTACAATAAATAATTTCCAGCAAAAATTTAACTACTTTTCATGTAAAATTACGTTTTGCAACTGATTTAATCATAAATAAATAATTTTTAGCATTAATTCTATTACTTTCTACGTAAAATTACGTCTTACGAATATTTAAATGAAATAAATTACGGTTTATTTCATCTACAATAAATAATTTATTAGTGGAGTGCCTGGAAGTTTAGATCTCGGACTTTTGTTACAGTGAATGAATTTATATGATTGAGGTGGGATTTTGTTTTTTATACTACAAACTGCCGATCTCAAATCGTACGAAAACCGAACTTACCAGATTGGGTTCCGTACGCTTGTCAGAGTGTGAACGTCTCTTTAGATACTAGTTTATTAGACACGACCGAAGCGAGTGTTGAGAGAAACGCGTGTCTAAAAAGTTACATATTATATTTTTTTTACAAACGCAAATTGAGGCAGCAAAAAACTATTTAAAAAAAAATATTCTGAGAGAAATGTCAAATATTAATATTAAAAATTATTGAAGCTAGCTTCAGCCCGTGCCAATTTTAAGACGTGCTCAAAATGATTGACGCCACGGGTTTACCAAGATATGTTTAAAATCTTATTAGCGCCATGGAAACCAGTTTTAATTACGGTTGTAAAAGAACGGAGTTCTGAAATGGTACAGAATGTTTTAGGACACTACAAAATGTTCCAGAATATTTGAGAACTTGTCCGAATGCCATAAAATCTGCCAGGATGTTCCAAAACACTCTTAAATATTGCAGAGCGTTATACAGCGACTTAGAATGTTTTAAAACGCTTCAGACTGTTTTACAACGTTATAAAATATTCCAGAACGCTTTACAGAACGTACCAAAATACTCTGAAACATTTTAGAACATATCAGAATGTTACACAATGATTGAAAATACTTTAGGATGTTATAAAATGCAGCCAAATGTCTTAGAATATTTCAAAATGTTTCAAAATATCGTGAACACTTTAGAACAATATTTCAGAGCGTCCAAAAACATTCATGAACATTCCAGAAAGTTATAGTGTTCCTATATGCTTTAAAATGGCCTAAAACGCTCCAGAATAATTAAGAACATTCCAGACTATTTTAAAACGTTATAAAGCGTACCAAAACACTCCAGGATACATCGGAATATTATACAAGTTTCAAAATGTTTTAGGATGTTTTAAAATGCTGCAGGATGTTCTAGAACATTCCAAAACTTTATAAAATGTTTCAGAATTTTTGAGAACGGCTCAGAATGCCATACAATTCTCCAGGACGTCTCACAAATCATTCTAAGACATTCCAGGACACACTGGGATGTTATACAATGTTTCAAAATGCTTTAGAATGTTCTAAAATGCTGCAGTATGTTTTATATTATTTCAAAACAGTGTAAAATGTTCCAGAATATTCCAGAACGTTTCAAAATGCCATAAAATCTTCCAGGATGTTCCAAAACACTCTTAAATATTGCAGAGCTTTATACAGTGACTTAATATGCTTCAGAATGTTTTAAAACGCTCCAGGATGCTTAGGGATACTCCAGACTGTTTTATAACGTTATAAAATATTCCAGAACTCTAAAAGCATCATACAATGTTACAGAACATACCAAAATACTCTGAAACATTTTAGAACATGTCAGAATGTTACACAATGATTTAAAATATTTTAGGATGTTATAAAATGCAGCCAAATGTTTTAGAATACTCTAAAATGTTTCAAAATATCTGAGAACGCTTTAGGATAATATTTTTGAACGTCCAAAAATAATGAAGAACATTTCAGACTATTTTAAAACTTAATAAAATGTTCCAGAATGCTTTGAAACGCCGTACAATCTTTCAGAGCGTACCAAAACACTCCAGGACACATCGGAATATTATATAATGTTTCAAAATGTTTTAGGATGTTTCAAAATGCTGCAGAATGTTTTAGAACATTTCAAAACTCTATAAAATGTTTCAGAATTTTTGAGACGTCTCAGAACGCACCAAATCACTTAAAGACATTCCGGGACACATTGGGATGTTGTACAATGTTTCAAAATGCTTTAGGATGCTCTAAAATGCTGCAGTATGTTTTAGATTACTCCAAAACGTTATAAAATGTTTCAGAATATTCCAGAACATTTAAAAATGCCATAAAATCTTCCAGGACGCCCCAAATCACTCAAGAATGTTATACAGTGATTTTATATACTTTAAAATGCTCCAGAACAGTTTATTTCAACAGAACGTGCATCCAGATTCTCATAAATTTTGCATAAATTAATTAAACGTGAGCAGTGTTTCTTACCTTCATAGGGTCCATAATGACAGTAGGAACAAAATTGAGGAAAATATGATTACAATCAGTTCTTTTGCTGTGAGGATGCGAAAAGGCGACTTCTAATTCATCCATAGCTTCCAATAAAACCCTCTCCCCTTCATTTTGCAGATACTCAAAAGACGCTTCTTTGGTAATAAGATCAGAATGTCTAATAATAGACCTAATAAAGAATCTGTAGTCTGTAACTTCCTGCCCTTTTCCAACTTTAGCCCTTCCGAGGTATAAATGCATTTTTTGGTTGGAAGTAGGAAGAGCTTCCAAAGTGTAAGTCCTCATTCGATTAAGCTCAAGTTGAAAAGCGCAAGCTGGTTCTAAATGGCGGTAAATTCTATCTTCCTTAAATCCATCCCGATTCCGGAAAGTGAAGAATTTGGGGAATTGTTTTCGTTTTAAAGAAGCGAAAGTAATTCTTCTGATTTGTCTTCTTTCTAATTCTTCTTTGTGTTTCAAACAGAAGCTTCCAAACATTTTGCTCATTGTGGGATCATCCATGTCAGCTGAATCTTTCACAGCAATGCTCAAAATATGTATTGGCTCTAAAAATTCATCCTCATCGGCATTTCTTACTCCTTCTACTGTTAAACTAACATTGATGCTTGTGCTCATTCTGGATTCCGAGCCGCTTTCTAAAGCGTTGAGATCTTTGGATGACACCATGGCAGGGTTGTTGAAATCTTCCATGAAGTCTAGGATTTCGTCGGCGTATTGCTCGAACTGGGCGAAACTTTGGAAGGCGGCCATGCCGCCAGTACGATGGAAGTTTTGCGTCGTTAAGGATGGTTCTTCCATTAGCGGCACGTGGGGGGCTTCCTCACAGGCGGGAAGTCTATTTAAAAAATATTTTTTATTATTTTACAGACTATTCAGACATGCAATTATTAAACATACTTGCCACTAATGTATCCACTTAAGCGTGCAGAAATAAATAATTACTTGCTAGTGGTGTTTGTGACTTTTTGTTGCTTACCTATTAGGATGCGAACTGGGCAACAAAAACTGAAAATGTACGAATGGAATTTCCCCGCTCAGCTCCATATGTTGCAGACAAGTCAAATCATAACTAGTATACGCTCTTCTAACATAAACTTCCAGAGCAGCATTACAAACTGCTCTATTTGTATGATAAAAGAAGTCGTGTAATATATCAAAGATAGACGTTTCGCTCAAAATTAATTTCTGCAAATTCTCCGGATGGAAATCGTGGCCGTACATATCAACAGCTGACAAGAAAATAGACTCCATTTGGTTGTGGCGAAGCTCGTAAGCTGGTTGATGCGCTGCAATCAACACCTGAAACAAAATAGTTTTTAAAATTTCCAAATTATTTTAATTTAAATATTTACTTGTCGGGCCCTGAGGGCGACCCTGGAATGTTCAGCACGGTTCAAAGAAGTCAATTCGTTTAAAGTGGTGGCTAATTCGTCGGTTAAACCGGGTTCGTTGGACCACAAATGGTCAACCAACATTGTGACTAACATATTTTTTTTTGCGACTTGACTGTGGGAGAATATTGTTGCTGTTACTGCAGCCATGTCGTCCTTGTGCTTTTCTCGAATTGCTGAGACGCATTTATCGTAATGACCTACAAAAAAATCAAATTGAGTCCAAAAGAAATGATTTTTTATTGAATAAATGTTACCTTGTTGGAATTGGCTTTCCACGTCGTAATATTGGCGCAATAAATCGTGAACTGAAGCCTTCATTCTTCCCCTAATACCATTTCTGTAACGCTGTACTAATTGAACAATTCCTTGAGTTGTGAGGAAGAAACCATCGCGATCTGTACGCTTCTGAAGACTTGCAGCATAACTAAAAACAATATTAATTTTTATTCAATTCAATTCCTGCCCAAAAAATATTTTACCTATCGATTACGCTCGCAATCTGCTGGCTAGGAAACTGTGCAAGCACTGAAGTAATATTCCGTTCATACAAAGCCATTAATTTACGGATTTTCTTTTCAACTGCCGGAGGAATGCGCCCGGAAATGGATGAAATAACTTCTTGTAACTCTAAAAGGGGTAAACTGGGGTCGCGCAAGCAATGCATGAACTTTTCAATGACTTCAAGCAATCGAGGGCCGTTGTACGGATCCGGCAGGCAGTAACCTTCCAGTAAAAAAATAAAAATCAAATTCCACAAAATTTTTAAATTGGCGCGCATTTATATTTATGTAAATAAACTTACCGGCTAAGGTATTCTCAAGAATAGCTTTATGTAAATTATGAACATGATTCAATTTCTCCGGAGGGATGTTGGTAGCCATTTCCAGTTCAGGAAATTGTCCTTTGTACAACTGTGCTTTGGTAACTAGCGTAGCATCATCTAATTCTAAATGGCCTATGATTGCACCGGCTTCCAATACAGCACCAGGCCGTTTTTGGTAGAAGACGTTACCGGATTCGGTCGCTGTTAGGGTCATTACCATTTTCATGACCTAAAAAAAATATATAAGTTTTATACTCCATTCCTGTTATGCCAAAATTCAAATAAAATAATTGATTATTCATTAACAAGAGGTCATAATGCTGCCTTAAATCAATTTTTATCCAAAAATAGTTCCTTCTAAAACCAATTTGTAAGACAAAAACAAATCGCTAAGCGAAATTTGTTCACAATTTATAAATCTCGTTTATAACAAATGTTTTATTATTTATTTTTCTGTGATTAAAATATTTATTATGTAGTAGTTGACGACTACTTTCAACAATTAAAAGACTATTTTGACAATGTACAGACTGCTTGAACATTAAAAGACTATTATTGACAAGCTAAGGAATATTTTTGACAAATTGAGGACTATTTTAATAATGCACGGACATCTTGAATACTGAAAATACTATTTTTGACAATTTAAGGACTATTTTCAACAATTTCAGGACTATATTTGACAATTTAAGGACAATTTTAGCAATGTACGGACTGCTTGAACATTGAAAAGACTATTTCTAACAGTTTAACGGCCAATCTTAATAATTAGATGACCATTTTCAACAATTTGATGACCAATTGAACACTGAAAAGACTGTTTTTGATAATTATAGGACTATTTTTAACAATATACAGACTGCTTGAACACTGACAAAATTATTCTTGACAATTAGAGGACTATTTTTGATAATTTAAGGACTATTTCAACAGTTTACGGTTTGCTTGAACACTGAAAAGACGATTTTAAAACTATTTAGACAATTTTAGAACCATTTTAACAATGTACGGATTGCTTGAAGACTAAAAACAATTTTTGACAAGTTGAGGACTTTTTAAATAATTTAAGGAACATTTATGACAATTTAAAAACTGCTTGAACACTGAAAAGACTATTTTTGACAAATAGAGGATTATTTTTGACAATTTAAAATCAATTTCAACAATTGACGGGCTGTTTGAACACTAACAAGACTATTTTTGATAATTTGCGGACAACTTTTGACAATTCAAGTACTATCATTATAATATACGAAATGCTTGAACACTGAAGACTATTTTTGAAATTTTTGACAATTTAAAGACTATTTTTGAACTTTTTTGACAATTCAAGGACTATTTTCACAATATACGGACTGCTTTAACACTGCAAAGGCTATTTTCGACAAATTGAGGACTACTTTTGTCAATTTAAGGATTATTTTAACAATGTGCGGACTGCGTGAACATTGAAAAAACTGTTTTCTACAAGCTGAGAGGTATTTTGGATAATTTAAAGACTATTTTTGACAATTTAAAGACTATTTTAACTGTCAAGACTATTTTTGACAAGTTGAGGACTATTTTTGATAGCTTAGGAACAATTTTAGAACTATTTTAACAATGTGCGGACTGCATTCACATTGAAAAATGTTTCCTACAAGTTGAGAGCTATTTTGGATAATTCAAAGACTATTTTAATTGTCAAGACTATTTTTTTTGACAAGTTGAGGACTATTTTTGACACTTCAGAGACAACTTTTGACTATCTAGGGACAACTAATAACAATTTAAGGGCTATTACTATAAAGTACAAACTTTTTGACCTTTTTTTGACAATTTAGGTACTATTTTTGACAATTTAAGGACCATTTTAGCAACTTGCAGAATACTTAAACACTGAAAAGAATATTTTTATCAAGTTAAGGACTTTTTTTGACAATTTTAGGACTATTTTAATAACTTGCGGAATGCTTAAATACTGAAAAGAATATTTTTAACAAATTGAGGACTATTTTTGACAACTTAGGGACAATTTTAGGACTATTTTAACAATGTGCGGACTGCATGAACATTGAAAAATATGTTTCCTACAAGCTGAGAGCTATTTTGGATAATTTAAAGACTATTTTAACTGTCAAGACTATTTTTGACAAGTTGAGGACTATTTTTGACAATTCAGAGACAACTTTTGACTATCTAGGGACAACTTATAACAATTTAAGGACTATTACTATAATGTACGGACTTTTTGAACTTTTTTTGACAATTTAAGTACTATTTTTGACAATTTGAGGACTATTTTAGCAACTTGCGGAATACTTAAATACTGAAAAGAATATTTTCAACAAGTTGAGGACTATTTTTGACAATTTAAGGACTTTTTTAACAACTTTCGGAATGCTTAAACACTGAAAAGAATAATTTTAACAAATTGAGGACTATTTTTGACCATTTAGAGACAATTTTAGAACTATTTTAACAATGTGCGGACTGCATGAACATTGAAAAAGCTGTTTCCTACAAGTTGAGAACTATTTTGGATGATTTAAGGACTATTTTTAAAATGTACAGACTGCTGGAACAGTAAAAAGACTATTTTTGACGAGCTGAGAACTATTTAACAATTAACGGATTGCTTGAACAATGAACAGACTGTTTTTGACAATTTAAAGGCAATTTCAACAATGTACGGACTGCTTGAACACTGAAAAGTCTATTTTTGACAATTTGAGAGCTATTTTTAGCAAATTGGTAATCATATTTGACAATATAAGAATAGTTTTAGGACAATTTTTAACTTTTGAGGACCATTTTAACAATGTACGGCCTGCGTGAACTCTGAAAATACTATTTTTGACAATTTAAGGATTATTTTAACAATGTACGGACTGCTTGAACACTGAAAAAACTATTTTTCCACAATTCTGAGAACTATTTTTTACAATTTGATGAACATTTTTGACAATATAAAAACTATTTTTGGGAATTTGATGGCCATTTTTCACAATTAAAGGACTATTTTTGGCAATTAAAGTACTATTTTTGACAATTTCAGGACAATTTTAAAACTGTTTTGATAATTTAAGGACTTTTTTGATAATTTTAACAATTAAGGACAGTCTTCAGTAATTTTAGGACTAATTTTGACAATTTGAGGACTGTATTGATAAATTAATGACTATTGTTGACAATTTAAGGACAATTTTAGTAATGTAGGCGCTACTTTTTCATTTTGTACACAACATTTTAACTTCATGCAAAATATTTTAACAAGGTACGGAATACCTGAACGCTGTTCGGACAATTTTTGGTTTTGTACGGATTGTGTTTGACTCTGTAAGGATTATTTTAGCACTGTAGGAATTATATAAGAATTTTGTGATTAATTAATGAGGATTAATTTGTTAAAAAATAACGATTTACCTCAATTTCGGCGTATGCTTGTCCCGCGGATACATGTCCACCATCTTCCACCAAAAATCCAATAAGTTTTCCAGCTGAAGGACACCTCAGCAAACTAGGATCATTTTCCTTTTCAAAAACGCAAGTTTGGTTCCCGATTACGATCCTATATCGATCTACTTCTTCTTTCATGTAAGTTGTGTAGCTGCAAGCATCAACAGAAAACAAAATACCTCCGTCACTGAGTCTATGCACTTCAACTTCTTTGAAACTGCCGTTCATGACTAAGAAATACATATTTGGTCCACTTTTTGTAGCTTGAACTTTATATTTATGCCCATCATTTATTAATTCAACATCAACAACGTTTGTTAGAGTGTTACTGCCTTGGATTTGGCCTCTTTCAAGGCTGTTTTGGAACTCCTGGAAGGAGTTGGAGATGTGTTTGTCGGCAATGTGTAAAGATCCGCAAATAACGCCTAACATTACGTCAGGTTTTTCTGATTGGACTCGTTCACTGATTAAAGCATCCAACCACGCAGTGTCAATAGAATTTTCTTGAAAGCTTTTAGTTTCTAATAAAGTTATAAGATATTCTACTGTTGTACGAAAATCGCCTCTAATTGATAATTCCTTTAAAGCAATTACTAAATTTTCTCTAGCCTGTTCCCGGTTTTCCCCCCAGGAAAAACAGTGCCCAAATTGCGAATCTGCAAATTCGTGGAGCCCCCCAGAAGCTGCGACACTAAAATAACCCCAAACATTTTTCGAAGAACGGAAATTTAATTCTTGGACGGTTCCGGAGCTCGGTTTGAAACCTTCATCCGGATTTTCTGATGTTATTCTGGCTGCTATGACGTGGCCCCAAGGTTGGGGTTTATGTTGCGGCCGGTCAAAATCAATTTCGGATAATCCCCACGGGGATTCACCATAAAGTAGCCTAATATCTTTGATGTGACTTAAAGGGAGCCCCATTGCGATTTGTAACTGCGCTGACGGTAAATTTACATCCGCTACCATTTCAGTACAAGGATGTTCCACTTGTAACCTCGGATTTAGTTCCAGGAAATAATAATTTCCGGTCGTATCGTATAAATATTCAACAGTTCCCGCCGAAACGTACCCAACCATTTTCGCCAGCCTAACAGCCGATTTTTCCATCTGTTCAAAAATGTCTTGTTCTGCAACAACCGCAGGCGCTTCTTCAATAATTTTTTGGTGCCGTCTCTGGATACTACAATCACGTCCAAATAAAGAAATAGCGTTTCCGTATTGATCGGCTAATAATTGCACTTCCAAATGTCGGGCACATTTCGCCAACTTCATGACAAAAATCGGCGACCCAGGCACTTCCGCTTGTACCTGTCTAAAAGCAGCAGGAAAATCGTCCGGATTATCCACTTTTCGGATGCCTTTTCCGCCGCCCCCTTCAGAGGCTTTAATCATGACAGGAAAGCCAATTTTATTGGCCGCTTGCAAGCCTTGTTCAGCGGAATGAACGCAACCGCGCGCAAATAATTCCGAAGAGATTTTAATTTTTTTGCCGTTGTATTGTGCTTTTAATTCAGAGCCGGACCAAGGGAGGGTTGGTATTTCAGCCGTTTGGGCTACGATTGATGATGCGACTTTGTCGCCCAAAGCCCACATGGCTTTTTCAGGGGGGCCAATAAATGTAATATTGTTTTTGTGGAGTAATTCTGGTAGTTTGGGGTTTTCGGAGGCGTGGCCCCAGCCAGCCCACACAGCCTGAAAATTAAATAATAATAATCTTGTGTTTATGAAATAAATATTTAAATAATTACCTGTACTTGACATCTGACGGCAATATCCAAAATTAGCTCAACATTGGCATAATTGTTATTATTAGTACCCCCAGGTACAGGCACATAATGGTCCGCCATTTTTATGTACTCAGCGTTAGCCTTTAAATCTTCAGGAGTGACCATTACGACAAAACGTACTGCGCGTTCGTTTTTGAACATCTCGTATGACCAACGACGTATAGAACGCATGCATTTCACTGCTGCAATGCCGTTATTTGCTATTAGAACCTTAAACAAACAAATTTCTAAATTAATTAATTACCAAAATTGTCACCAATTTTATATTTTATATATTTTATTTTTAAAAACAAAAACCGGTTTTCTGATGTAATTAATATAATTTACTAATTCTACATGATCATTTCAAGGATATATATTTTGATAAATTTTTGCCGACATAAATATAGTAATTAGAATTAATTCGAAAATTATATTGAACTTATCGCCAAACTCAAATTTCATTGTTGTTCGAAGTATTATAAAAATAGAACAGAAAAATTGCTCTTTCTACTATTAATAAATTAATAAGAAATTCAGTACCAATCAAAAATACAAGAAGAGCACATGTTTTGTTAATAGTCAAAACCTTGAATTAGTCAAAAAAATAAATAAAAAAGGTCAATAAACATTAAAACTTTTTGTGGATTCAAATGATATTAATTTTAAGGTTACATAACAATCCGTGAAAACGGGATAACCCACTGAAATCTTAGTTATTTGTCAAATAATTCAAGAATATTAATTTACAGTAATGTTTATTTAAGTTTGTTATTTATTTGATAATCTAGAAAATGCCAATTGAACAATTTAAGGCTATTTTAATATTGAAGAAACTACTTTAAACGATCAAAGGACTATTTTAACAATGTACGGACTATTTAAACTCTTAAAAAACTAATTTAGACAAATTAAAAATTATGTTCAACAATTTAAGAACTATTTTGACTAATTCAATTCCTTTTTAACAATGTGCAGACTACTTGAACGATGAACATACTACTTTGGACAAATTGACAGCTATTTGCAATAATTCAAGAACTATTTAAATAATGTACGGACCAAATGACTATATGCAGACTACTTGAACAATGAGAAGACTACATTGGACAATTTAAGAACTATTTTTAATATTCCAAGAAGTATTTGAACAATGTACGGACTAAAGGACTATTTTTAACAATGTAAGGACTGCTTGAATACTGAAAATGTTATTTTTGACAATCTAAATATAAGTTTAGAATTATTTTCGACAAGTTGAGGACTATTTTCGAGAATTTAGGGACTATTTTTGACAATTTAAGGACTTTTTTAACAATGTACAGACTGTTTGAACACTGAAGACTATTTTAGACTATATAAAAACTATTTTCAACAGTTTGATGACCATTTTTAACTATTTAATAATCTTTTTAACAATGTACGACCTGATTGAACACTGAAAAGACTATTTTCGACAATTTAAAGACTATTTTCAACAATTTAAAGGACTATATTTGAAAATTTAGGGACTATTTTAGCAATGTACGGACTGCTTGAGCAATTTAAAGACTATTTTCAACAATTTAAGGACTATTTTTGACAATTTCAGGACAATTTTAACAATGTCCGGTCTGCTTGTACACTAGAAAGACAATTTTTCCCAAGTTGAGAGATATTTTTGATACTTTAAGGACTATTTTTGACAATTTAAGGTCTATTTCTAACAATGTACGAACTGCTTGAACACTTGTGCGAACTGTCTAAACATTGAAAAGACTATTTCCAACAAGTTAAGGACTATTTTTGACAATTTAAACATTGTAGGAACTGTTTAAACACAGAAAAGACTATTTCCAATAAGTTGAGAATTATTTTGACAGTTTAGGGATTATTTTTGACCATTTAAGGACTATGTTTGACACTTTAAGGGTTAGTTCCACAATGTGCGGACTGCTTGAACACTGAAAAGATTATTTTTGACATGTTGAAAAGTATTTTGATAATTTACGGACTATTTTAACAATTTAAGGACTATTTTTTAACAATTAAGGACTATTTTGACAATTTAAGGACTATATTTTACTATTTAAGGACTATTCTGACAATGTAAGGACTATTTTAGACACTCTAAGAGCTATTTCAACAATGAGCGAACTGCTTGAACACTGAAAAGACTATTTTTGACAAGTTGAGGACTATTTTTGACAATTGTTATTCCTGTCCTGTAATTGGGCTCCGCCTGTTGGACAGTTGTATTCAAAGAAATAAATAAATTTAAGGAAACCTTTAACAATGTACTGTTTGAACACTGGAAGGACTATTTTAGACAAATTGAGGGCTGTTTGGCAATTTAAAAACCTTTTTTAACAATTTAAGGACAATTTTAACAATGTGCGAATTGTTCAAACATAGAGTAGACTATTTCAAAACCTGGGGACTATTTTTGACAATTTAAGGATTATTTTTGACAATTTTAACATTGTGCGAACACTGAAAAAATCATTGCCAATATGTTTAGATCTATTTTGATAATTTAGAGACTATTTTTGACTATTCAAGAACTATTTTTAACAATTTAGGGATTATTTTTGACACTTTAGGGGTTATTTAAACAATGTGTGGGCTGCTTGAACACTGATGAGACTATTTTTGACAAGTTAAGAACTATTTTGACAATTTAGGGACTATTTTTATCAATTTGAGAACTATTTTTGACACTTTAAGGGCTACTTTAACAATGTGCGATTGCTTGAACACTGAAAATATTATTTTTGACATGTTGAGGACTAGTTTTGACAATTTTAGGACTATTTTTGTCAATATAAGGACTCCTTTAACAATATACGGACTGTTTGAATCCTGAAAGGACAAGTTGAGGACTATTTTTGACAATTTTAGAGCCATTTTTGACAGCTTAAGGACTATTTTAACAATTTACGATCCATTTTAATATTGAAGGAAATTTTTTGGACATTTTAATATTATACGGACTACTGTGGGACTAATAAAACCATTGACCATTTTTTATTGTTAACGAACTGTTTGAACTTTGTATGGACTATTTTTACAAATAAAAATTCTATTGTTTTGTCTTATAATCAGAGGATGAAATTTACGAGCATTATTTTTAAGTACCTTGTTGATAACTTTAGTTCCTTGAAACCGTTTAACAAATTCTTCTGGTGTGGCGACTGTGAAATCTTTTTCCTGAAGTCTGTTTTGGAATAGGACTGTCCCTTGGGACATACTAGGCCTGAAAATAAAAAAATTAATTAACATTAATCACAAGTTTAAATACATAAATTGTCAATAAAAACTTATTCTATAATATTATTGTTATAATTTACTTACTTATAAATCATTACCAAAAAAAACACTAAAATATTATTCCTTAGTTACTAATTGTTTTGATAAGTAATAATTATGACAAAAATTGTTTGAAATTATTCTCAACATTTTGGCTGTCAAAATATTTTCTATTTTTGTTTTTTAAACTTCTACTTAGCTACTAGATATAAAGTAAAAATATGTAATATGGAAAATATGTAATTCATATTTTATCTATAGACATATTTCACCTTCATAATGAATTATTACCTTTTTTAGATATTATTTTTATTTTTCAATTATCAGAAGCTAAAACAGTCCTGTAATAAATTATATACAAGAAACGCCAATAATTATTATTGATTTTCAATACTACAACCCTTAGAAAATATAGTAATAATAATTAAACGCTGTACGAATATTTTGGTTTTTTTTTTTTTTTATTGTTCTCATTTTCAACGCTAAAGGGACTAAAATTTGGGAACTATTTCAACAATGTACGGATTATTTCAAGACTATTAAAAGACTATTTTTCAATATTTAAGGACTATTTTAACACAGTACGGATTGCGTGAACAATAAAAGGCTAATTTTGAATATTTAGAGACTATTTTTCGAAATTTAAGGACTATTTACCAATGAACGGATTGCTTAAAGACGTTGAGGACTATTTTTGAAAATTTAGGGACAATTTTTGACCTTTTAAGGACTTTTTTAACAATGTACGGACTGTATGAACACTGAAAAGGTCATTTTTGATATGTTGAGGACAATTTTAGGACTATACTTAAAAATTTAAGGATTATTTTAACAATGTACGGACTGCTTGAATACTGAAAAGACTATTTTTGACAAGTTGGGACTATTTTTGACAATTTAAAGACTATTTTAATAATCTACAGACTGCTTGAACACTGGAAAGACTGTTTTTGACAAATCGAGGATCATTTTTAATTATTTGATTACTATTTTTGACTATTTAAGAACTATTTTTGACAATCTTAGGACAATTTTAGGATCATTTTTGATAAGTTGACGACTATTTTCTACAATTAAAAGACTATTTTGACAATGTACGGACTGCTTCAACATCAAAAGACAAGCTAAAGAATATTTTTGACAATTTGAGGCCTATTTTTGACAATTTAAGGACTATTTTAATAGTGCATGGACTGCTTGAACATTGAAAAGACTATTTTTGACAATTTGAGGACTATTTTTAACAATTTAAGAACTATATTTCAAAATTTAAGGACTATTTTAACAATGCTTGAACACTGAAATAACTATTTTTGACAATTTAAGAACTATTTTTAACAATTTTAGGACTATATCTGACAACTTAAGGACTAATTTAGCAATGTATGGACTGCTTGAACACTGAAAAGATTGTTTTTGACAATTGAAGGACTTTTTTGACAATGTACGGACTGTTTGAATATTGAAAAGGCTATTTTTCACAATCTAAGGATGATTATAGAACGATTTCCGACAAGTTGAGGACTATTTTTGACAATTAAGGATTATTTTAACAATGTACAGACGGCTTGAACACTGAAAAGACTATTTTCGACTATAAACGAACTATTTCTAATAATTCAATGCCCAATTTTAACAATTCAATGACTATTTTAACAATGTACGGCCTGTTTTAACACTGACAAGATTGTTTTTGACAATTTAAAGACTATTTTAAACAATTTAGGGACTATTTCAGACAATTTAAGGACTATTTTCAACAATATGCGGACTGCTTGAACACTGAAAAGATTGTTTTTTGAAAATTTGAGATCTATTCAAACAATTTAATGACCATTTTTGACAATCTTATATACTATGCAAATACTATTTTAGACAAGTTGAGGATCATTTTTGACAATTCAGTGACTATTTCAGACAATTTAAGGACTATTTTAACAATGTACTGTCTGCTTGAACATCAAACAGGCAGTTTTCGACAAGTTAAGAGATATTTTGACAATTTAAGGACTATACCAGACAATTCAAGGACAATTTTAACAATATACGGACTGCTTGAACACTGAAAAGATTGTTTTTCACAATTGAAGGACTTTTTTGACAATGTACGGACTGTTTGTATATTGAAAAGGCTATTTTTAACAATCTAAGGATGATTATAGAACGATTTTCGACAAGTTGAGGACTATATATGACAATTAAGGATTATTTTAACAATGTACAGACTGCTTCAACACTGAAAGACTATTTTTAATAATTCAATGACCATTTTAACAATGTACGGCCTGTTTTAACACTGAAAAGACTGCTTTTGACAATTTGAAGACTATTTTAAACAATTTAAGGACTATTTTAGACAATTTAAGGACTATTTTAGACAATTTAAGGACTATTTTTAGCAATGTACGAACTGCTTGAACACTGAAGATTATTTTTTGAAAATTTGAGAACTATTTTCAAACAATTTAATGACCATTTTTGACAATGCAAATACCATTTTTGACAATTCAGGGACTATTTTTGACAATTTAAGGACTATTTCAACTATGTACTGTCTGCTTTAACATTAAAAAGACAGTTTTTGACAAGTTAAGAGATATTTTTGATAATTCAATGACTATTTTTGACAATTTAAGGTCTATTTTAACAATATACGGACTGCCTGAAAACTGAAAAAAATATTTTTGACAATGTAAAAACTATTTTTGACAATTTAAGGACTATATTCAGGAATTGAAGACGTTGTTTAATTTATGGATCAATTTAACAATAAAGGAACTAGTTTTGACAAATTAGGTACTTTCTTTGAGAATTTGATGACCATTTTTGACAATGTAAAACTATTTTTAAGAATTTGACAACCATTTTCGACAATGTAAAAACTATTTTTGACAATCTAAGGACGTTTTTGGGAATTACGGGACATTTTTCCCAATTTAAGGACTATTTTTGACAATTTAAGGACTATTTTTAACAATTTAAGAACTATTTTTGACAATTTGAGGACTATTTTGACAATTTAACAACAGTTTTGACTATTAAAGATTATTTTGACAATTTAAGGACTATTTAAGACAATTTGAGGACTATATTGACTATTGTTGATAATTTCAGGTCAATTTCAATAATGTAAGAATTATTTTTTCCATTTTGTACGCAGCATTTTAAATTCATACAAAATATTTTAACAATGTATGGACAGTTTCTAGTTTTGTAAGGATAATTTTAGCTCTGTACGGATTATTTCTGACTCTGTACGGGTTACTATAGTACTGTAAGAATCATATAACTAATGTACTGAGTATTATTTCAACGATATTTGGATACTATTTGATTTATTTGTACAGTGTACGGACTATTTAAAGCTTTGAATACTTCTTAAGATTAGATTTTAAAGTAATTATGAGACCAATACACTTTTTTTTCAAGAGTGTGAGGTTTGCGGCAAAACGGTTGAAACTAAAAAACATCAAGTAATCGATATAATATAATTTTCATTCGAAGATGCAGATCGTACCACTTTATGGATGTTTTTTTATTAAAAAAAAGTTGGTGCCGCTTTGAATGCACCTAGTTTCACAGCAATGAATAATTTAAATTTAGGCGGGATTCCGCAATGTTTTAAAGTATTGAAATTTGAAACTTATGAACATATTTTGATTGAAAATAAATTTTAAAAGTGTATTTCAGTGAAGTCGGCGGTGATAACTTACGTAAGCGAAGCATTTGGCGGTTTAAGCAAAGATGGATCAGTAGGCAGCGGACTTGTACATGGCGAAATATTGTCCGTTGGCGGTGACAACGATATATCAATGTGCGTAAAATCTTCATCTCCAATAACAAATCTTTTGCTGTTCCGCCGAAGAAGCGCTTGCCGGGGCAACATTGCGAATAGTTCTAATTTAGGCACTTGATTCGTTCATGAAAGGCGCGCACTATTAGTAACGTTATTTATTGATTTATTTCCTATTAGGTCCGAAAACAAAAAATAAATTAGTGAATACGTAGAAATGTAATCAATTACGTAACAATTTTTGAGGAATAGTTTGACGTTATCCAAATATTTTTATCATAAAATGGAACATATTTATGAGTAGGAAGCCCGCAAATTTCAATTTTAAACCCGGATCCAATATTTAAACTTTCTAACTTTGAATTCAACTACATATATGTAAATCGAGCAAATATGTAGTAAGTTGATATAGTATTGGAAAAACAATTGACAATCGCTATATAGGCGAAAAATCAAATTTGAACAAACAATTGCCTCAAAATACGTCACTCAGTTTTCGTTAATCAATAAATCAACATTTCTAACCTATTTAATTGAAAATCTTTATTATTAAATGTAATTTAAAAAAATAATGCACTAAATTATCACAAAACAATTGCACTTATTCCAACAATCCACTACTGTCATCTGTTTTGGACGGCCTCGTTGAGTAACAAATGAATACTAGTAAACCATGTTGAAGACTGATTCAAGAAAGGTAGTGGCGCGAGTATTCAACAGGTAACCTTGACACCTAATTCCAAGGAAAGTACTTTTGTCGGAGACTATACTTGCATATCAGACACAGGTGTAATTAGGGTTTTCTTAATTTACAAGTTATGTATCCTTTTTGATAAAATTGGTAATTATTAACATTTTGGGTATTTCCATTAATTTTGTGATATACTAACGGAAGAAAAGGCTCACTTTCTCGATAAAAAAAATCAAGCATCAAATCAAGGTTCATGGCAAACTAACCAATAAAATTACAAATCCATATTTGCATTTACGCAATTAACACGATGACGTCCAAAATAAATAAAATAGATGAATGATAAAAACAAATTCTTATCTTACAACATCGTCATTTTAGTTTGTGAATTATTTTCTAAGAAATTTACCTAATTACTGCCTCAAATTTTATTTATCAGGACAGTAATTAGGGAAAAATATTCAATTATTGATAAAATTATCTTTTAAATATTTATAGCACCCAAGGTTAGTAGGGTTTACTACTTTTTTTTAAACTGGTCGTTAAAAGCCGTCAAAAATTAGGTTATGTATTTTAAATGTGCACTGAGCATGCGTGGAGCGTAAGCACTGGCAGCGCGCGAATTTTAAATTTATTTACAGCCAGGCAGTGCTTCCGTAAAACATCATTTTGTTTTATAATCATTCTAGACATTTTTCTCCAGTAAATTGCACTCAGGATTTTACAAAAAAGAGCCTGAATTTCTGTTTACTATTTTTTCTGAAAATGGCCGTTTAAAATTACCAAATAAGTCGCTGAATGATATATAATATTCCAGAACACTCTAGAATGTTCCACAATACTCCTAAATATTACATATCGCTTCAGAACACTCTAGATTGTTTCAAAATGCTCCTAAATATTCCATAATGCTTCAGAACATTATAAATTGTCCCAGAATGATTAAGAACGCTTCAGAATATCCCAAAATGTTCATGAATATTCCGTAACGCTTCAGAATGTTATATAATGTCCCAGATAACTCTAGAATGTTCTAGAATGTTTTAGAACATTTCAAAACTATTTATAATGTTCCAGAGCATTCTAGAACGTTCCATAATGTTCCTAAATATTCCATAACGCTTCAGAACGTTATATAATGTCTCAGAAGACTATAGAATGTTCCAAGATGTTTTAAAACACTTTAGAATGTTTCACAATACTCCTAGATATGCGATAAAGCTTCAGGACGTTATATAATGTCCCAGAATAGTTTAGAATGTCCCAGAATGCTCTCAAATATTCCATAAAGCTTCAAGACGTTATAAAATGTTCTAAATGTTTTAGAACGTTCCAGAACATTATAATATCCCAAAATACTTTGGAATGGTCCACAATACTCCTAAATATTCCATAACGCTTCAGAACGTTATATAATGTTCCAGATAACTCTAGAACGTCTCAGAATGTTGCTAAATATTCCATAATGCTTCAGAACATTATATAATGTCTCAGGATATTATAGAATGTCCCAAAATGTTTATATTCATGACCCAGAACATTCTAGAATGTTTCACAATACTCCTAGATAGCTTCAGGACGTTCTATAATGTCCCAGAATGCTCCTAAATATTCCATAAATCTTCAAGACGTTAAAAAATATGCCAGAATGTTTAAGAACGCTTCAGAACATTATATAATATCCCAGAATACTTTGGAATGCTCAACAATACTCCTAAATACTCCATAACGCTTCAGAACGTTACATAATGTACCAGAACACTCTAGAATGTCCCAAAATGCTCTCAAATATTCTATAATACTTCAGAACGTTATAAAATGTCCCAGAATTATTAAGAACGCTTCAGGGTATTCCAAAATGTTTATAAATATATCATAATGCTTCAGAACGTTATATAACGTTCCAGATAATTCTAGAATGTTCTAGAATGTTTTAAAACGTTTCAGAACGATTTATAATGTTCCAGATTATTATAGAACGTCCCAGAATGTTCCTAAATATTCCATAACGCTTCAGAACGTTATATAATATCTCAGAATACTATAGAAAGTTCCAAAATATTTTAGAACATTTCAAAACGTTATATTAAGAACCCAGAGCACTCTAGAGTGTTTCACAATACTCCTAGATATTCGATAAAGCTTCAGAACGTTATATAATGTTCTAGAATAGTCTAGAATGTCCCAAAATGTTCCTAAATATTCCATAACGCTTCAGAATAATATAGAAAGTCCTATAATGTTTCAGAACGTTTCAAAATGTTATATTGATGACCCAGGGCACTCTAGAATGTTTCACAATACTCCTAGATATTCGATAAAGCTTCAGGACGTTATATAATGTTCCAGAATAGGCTAGAATGTCCCAAAATGTTCCTAAATATTCCATAACGCTTCAGAATACTATAGAAAGTCCTAAAATGTTTCAGAACGTTTCAAAATGTTATATTAATGATCCAGAGCACTCTAGAATGTTTCACAATACTCCTAGATATTCGATAAAGCTTCAGGACGTTATATAATGTTCCAGAATAGTCTAGAATGTCCCAGAATGCTCCTAAATATTTCATAAAGCTTCAAGAAGTTATAAAATGTTCCGGAATGTTTTAGAACGCTTCAGAACATTATATAAAATAGCAGAATATTTTGGAATGCTCCACAATACTCCTAAATATTCCATAATGCTTCAGAACGTTACATAATGTTCAAGAACACTCTATAATGTCCCAGAATGCTCCTAAATATTCTATAATGCTTCAGAAAGTTTTAAATTGTTCCAGAATAATTAATAACGCTTCAGAGTATCACAAAAGGTTCCTAAATATTCCATAATTTCATATAATGTTCCAGATCACTCTAGAATGTTCTAAGTTATTACAAAACGTTTCGGAATGTTATATAATGTCTCAGAACACTTTAGAATGTCCCAGAATGTTTATAGAACGTAACAGAACATTCTAGAATATTCTAGAACCTCTTAGAATGTTTGTAGAACACTCAAGAATGTTCCAAAATATTTTAGAACGCTTCGGAACTTATATAAAGTCTCAGATGACTCTAGAATGTCCCAGAATGTTTTACAACGCTTTGGAACATTCTATAATGTCCTAGGCCACTTTAGAATGTACCAGAATTCTCCTAAATACTCTATAATGCTTCAGAACGTCATATTATATCCTAGAACTGTCTAGAAGGCCTTAGAATGTTTATAGAACGCTTCGAAACGTTTTATAGAATTTTCCACAATGTTTCAGAACGTTATATAAAGTTTCAAAGCACTCTATATTTTCCCGAAAGGTTCTAGAACGCTTTGAAACGTAGCATCACGTCCCAGAATATTCTAGAACGTCTTAGAATGTTTGTAGAACGCTTTGAAACATTATATAATGTCCCAGAACACTGAAGAATGTCCCAAAATGCTTTATAACGCTTCGGAACGTTATATAAAGTCTCAGAACACTACAGAATGTCCCAAAATGTTTTATAACACTTTGGAACGTTATATCATATACCAGAACACTTTAGAATGTCCCAGAATGTTTCTAAATATTCCATTAACGCTTCAGACGTTATGTAATGTCCCACCCAGAATGAGCCTGAATATCCCATAACGTTATATAATGTCCCAAATTACTCTAGAATATTCTGAAATATTACAGAACGTTTTGGGACGTTATATAATGACTCAGAATACTCTAGAATGTCCTAGAATGTTTACAGAACGCTTTGGTACGTTATATAATGTCCTATAACATTCAAGAATGTCCCAAAATGTTTTAGGACGCTTTGAAACGTTATATAATGTCCTAGAACAGTCTAGAATGTACCATAATGCTCCTTAATATTCTATAATGCTTCAAAACGTCATATTATACCCTAGAAGTGTCTAGAACGCCTTAGACTGTTTATAGAACGCTTCGAAACGTTATATAATGTCCCAGAACACTCAAGAATTTCCCAAAATGTTTCGGAACATTATATAATGTCCCAGAATGAGCCTGAATATTCCATAACGTTATATAATGTTCCAGATTACTTTAGAACGTTCTAAAATATTACAGAAAGTTTCAGAACGTTATATAATGTTCCAGAACACTTTAGAATGTCCCGGAATGTTCATAAGAACAATTTGAAACGTTATATAATGTTCTAGAACACTGAAGAATGAACCAAAATGTTTTAAAACGCTTCGGAACGTTATATAAAGTCTCAGTGCACTATAGAGTGTCCCAGAATGTTTTAGAACGCTTCGTAACGTTATATAATGTCCTGGACCACTCTAGACTGTATCAGAATGCTTCTTAATATTCTATAATGCTTTAGAACGTCATATGATACCCTAGAACGATCTAGAATGTCTTAGAATGTTTATAGAACGCTTCGAAACGTTATATAATGTCCCAGAACACTCAAGAATTTCTCACAATGTTTCAGAACGCTTCGGAACGTTATATAAAGTTTCAGAACACTCTATAATGTCCCAGAAGGTTCTAGAACGCTTTGGAACGTAACATAACGTCCTAGAACACTCTAGAACGTCTTAGAGTGTTTGTAGAACGCTTCGAAATATTATATAATGCCGCAAAATGTTTCAGAACGCTTCAAAACGTATATAAAGTCTCAGAACACTCTAGAATGTCCCAGAATGTTTTAGAACGCTTCGGAACGTTATATAATGTCCTAGAACACTCTAAAATGTACCAGAATACTCCTTAATACTCTATAATGCTGCAGAACGTCATATTATATTCTAGAACTGTCTAGAACGCCTTAGAATGATTATAAAACGCTTCGAAACGTTATATAATGTCTCAGAACACTCAAGAATTTCCCAAAATGTTTCAGAACGCTTCGGAACGTTATATAAAGTTTCAGAACACTCTATAGTGTCCCTAGAAGGTTTTAGAACGCTTCGGAACGTAACATAACGTCCTAAAACACTCTAGAACGTCTTAGAATGTTTGTAGAATGCTTCGAAACATTAAATAATGTTCCAAAATGTTTTAGAACGTTTCGGAACGTTATATAAAGAGTCCAGAACACTCCAGAATTCATTTTCAAGCAGACAGTGCCTCAGAAAATTATTAATTTGTTTTATAATCACAACAAGCCTATTACTTTTTTTTAAAATGGACGTTTAAAAACATCAGAAAGTTGCTAAGATGGCCTAGAATGCGCTTTGAGCATGCGTGGAGCTTGCGCATTGACAACGCGCGACTTTTTAATTTATTTCCAAGCAGGAGATGCCTCAGAAAATTATTATTTTGTTTTATAATCACAAGGAGCCCTAATCTGACCTTTGTACAATTTTTTCTTTAGTAAATTGCACTCCAGATTGTACAAAAGGGGGCCTAAATTTTTGTTTATCACATTTTCCGAAAATGGCCGTTTAAAAACATTAGATGGTCTTGGATGCGCATTGGGCAACGCGCGAATTTTAAATTTTAAATAAACAGGACCATATTTTCAAAATTAACAGCTGTAATTTGTGTTTAATGAAGTAAAATAATTTTCAAGACTGTATTTTTATTGACTGCAATATAATATTTGAATACATAATTAAGGACGAACATTGATTACCTTTTTTATGTATTTTAATGTGAAAATCATTGTAATTTCTCTTGTACTATTCAAATAATCTCATTTATTATATAATTAGGAATTAAATTAACCGCCGTGCTTCCTGAGGCAATAATATTTCACTTATCTCGTAATAAATAATACGATTATGGGCACTTATCATTGAATTATACTATTTTTAGGGAAAATCCGCCTTCGTATCAAGAGAATAATAAATTATTTGTTAGATAAAATTGTTGACAATTTCTAAATTTAAAGCTTAATTACAGAAACTTACTTCAATCTTTTTCTTCGTTCCAGCACTGAAGGTACTGCTGGAGGTCCACCTACGTCATGATTATCCCCATTTCCATTATAATAGCTCTCCATTTGGTCTGGAAAATAATCATCCCCTTCAGTGGAGCTACCATTGTCTTCTCCAAGGGTGAACACAACTCCTTCGGCGACCTGCGGCTCTTGGGAGCCATCTTCTGAGGACATTTTAGCACCAACTACCAAAGAAAAAAATATTATAGCAATAATTAAATTAAATTAATTGAAGGAAAAGCATAATGTATTTTTTAATATTGCCAATAATTATAAAATTAATTACCTCAGAGATAAATATCATGCTATGAAACATCGTATGACTATTTTTTACAATAATTACACATTGAATACCGTAATAGTAGCGCGGTAAATCACACAAATGTCAACGTCCACGAAATATAAATAAAATCCCTCAAAAATAATATATTAAAAAATGTTTTTGAATTAAGTGTACTGCAACCCGCACAGCAGTCATGAAGTTTTAGTTGCGTCCGCATTTCGCAAGCCAATTATCCGAAAATAAAACTTCCTACAAATCAGCTGATTTCATGTGACGTTAATAATATTAAAATGTGTTCCATTTATTAGTAATCAAAGATCATGTCATTATCAGCTGATTTTTCTATAATAATGCGTGTACTCGATCTATCAGCAAAATTGATTTTTTTTATTGTTATCGAATAGGCCATGAACTTGAACACAAAAAATCAATATAATATTGCGAAACAGTGTATCGATTTTCGATTTGCTCTTTGGATCAAACCTACTGATTTATTTTTGCGGGTACAGATTTCAAGAATGATTTTGTACTTTGAAATGTGAACGGTTGTTTTATTCATTCATTCACGATTTACACACATTAAAAAACTTCCTCAACAGGTGCCTGCGGCATTTTTTTTTACGTTAAATAGAGCATGAAATTGTAGGAACATTTTTGCAAAAATATATTTTTCCCTAAAAATTAGTACTTTTAAAAAAATTCGTATCTTGGAAGCGGAGCGAGATATTTTCATTCAGTAAAATTTATTTGATTAAAAAGACTTCCAAATTTGATGATGTATCAAAAAAAAACATCAAATACGGCTCTGTGTGACGGTACAACTACTTTAAGAGCCACTTGTTTATATCTCAAGAACTATTTATTATAAAATTTTGAAATTTGGCACACGTAAGTTTGGCGCTGTAAACAGTTAAAATAAAATATTAGCGAAATAATTGCACTTCCGGTTACACCGGAAATGGTGCTCAACTTTCTTATTTCAAATGGAACACCCTATTTTTTATTTGATCATTAAAAAGAGCAATAAATTGTAGGACTATTTTGGCAAAAATATGACATGATTGTCAATTGTTTTCGTCGAAATTAATTTTTTCCCTAAAAATTAGTACTTCAAAAAAAATTCGTATCTCGGGAACGAAGCAAAATATTTTTATTCTATAAAATTTATTTGATCAAGAACACTTCAAAATTTGATGATGTTTTAAAAAAAACATCAAATACGGCTCTGTGTGACGGTACAACTACCTTAAGTGCCATTTTTTTATATCTCAAGAACTATTCATTATAAAACTTTGAAATTTGGCACACGTAAGTTTGGCACTGCGAACAGTTAAAATAAAATATTAGCGAAATAATTGCTCTTCCGGTTATACCGGAAATGGTGCTCAACTATCTTATTTTAAATGGAACACCCTATTTTTTGTTTGATCATTAAAAAGAGCATGATATTGTAGGACCAATTATGCAAAAACATGACATGATTGTCAATTGTTTTTGACACAGTTTAAATTTTTGTTTAAAAATTAGTACTTTTAAAAAAATTCGTATCTCGCGAACGGAGCGAAGTATTTTCATTCTGTAAAATGTATTTAATTAAGAAAACTTCAAAATTTGATGATGTATAAAAAAAAAACAAATACGGTTCTGTGTGACGGTAGAACTACCTTAAGTGCCACTTGTTTATATCTCAAGAACTATTTATTATAAAATTTTGAAATTTGGCACACGTAAGTTTGGCACTGTGAACAGTTAAAATAAAATATTAGCGTAATAATTGCACTTCCGGTTATACCAAAAATGGTGCCCAACTATCTTATTTCAAATGGAACACCCTATTTTTTATTTGATCATTAAAAGGAGCATGAAATTGTAGGACCATTTTTGCAAAAACATGACATGATTGTCCATTGTTTTGGACGCAGTTTAATTTTTTGTTTAAAAATCAGTACTTTTAAAAAAATTCGTATCTCGGGAGCGAAGCGAGATATTTTTATTCTGTAAAATTTATTTGATTAAAAACACTTTAAAATTTGATGATGTATCTAAAAAAAATTAAATACGGCTCTGTGTGACAGTACAACTACCTTAAGTGCCACTTTATTATATCTCAAAAACTGTTCATTATAAAATTTTGAAATTTGGCACACGTAAGTTTGGCACTGTGAACAGTTGAAATAAAATATTAGCGTAATAATTGCACTTCCGGTTATACCGGAAATGGTGCTCAACTATCTTATTTTAAATGGAACACCCTATTTTTTATTTGATCATTCAAAATAGCATGAAATTGTAGGACCATTTTTGCAAAAACATGACATGATTGTCAATTGTTTTCCCTAAAAATTAGTATTTAAAAAAAAATTCATATCTCGGGAACGAAGCAAAATATTTTTATTCTGTAAAATTTATTTGATCAAGAACACTTCAAAATTTGATGATGTTTTAAAAAAAACATCAAATACGGCTCTGTGTGACGGTACAACTACCTTAAGTGCCATTTTTTTATATCTCAAGAACAGTTCATTATAAAATTTTGAAATTTGGCACACGTAAGTTTGGCACTGTAAACAGTTGAAATAAAATATTAGCGAAATAATTGCACTTCCGGTTATACCGGAAATGGTACCTAACGTTCTTATTTTAAATGAAACACCCTATTTTTTATTTGATCATTAAATAGAGCATGAAATTGTAGGACCATTTTTGAAAAAAAAAAGACATGATTGTCAATTGTTTTAGACGCAGTTCAATTTTTTGTTTAAAAATTAGTACTTTTAAAAAATTCGTATCTCGGGAGCGAAGCGAGATATTTTCATTATGTAAAATTTATCTAATTAAGAAAACTTCAAAATTTGATGATGTATAAAAAAAAAATCAAATACGGTTCTGTGTGACGGTAGAACTACCTTAAGTGCCACTTTTTTATATCTCAAGAACTATTTATTATAAAATTTTGAAATTTGGCACACGTAAGTTTGGTACTGTGAAGAGTTAAAATAAAATATTAGTGCAATAATTGCACTTCCGGTTATACCGGAAATGGTGCTCAATTATCTTATTTTGAATAGATCACCCCATTTTTTATTTCATCATTGAAAATGGCATAAAATTGTAGGAACATTTTTGCAAAAACCTGACATGAATGTCAATTGTTCTAGACGCAGTTTAATTTTTTGTTTAAAAATCAGTACTTTTGAAAAAATTCGTATCTCGGGAATGAAGCGAGATATTTCCATTTTGTAAAATGTTTTTTATTAAGAACACTTTATATTGTTATTATGAATTAAATTTTTTTGAAAAAATGTAATAATGAGCCCAATATAAATTATCAAAGTTGACTTTTTGCAGTTTCTTTAGTCAATTTTGAAAGCTCATACAGAGCTCATTATTATTTCCAGTTAAAATTATTTAATTCAAAATTATATTTTGAAATGTTCTTAATAAAATAAAATTTACATAATAAAAATATCTCGCTTCATTCCTGAGATATTAATTTTCCAAAAAGTACCAATTTTTAGAGGAAATATTTAATTGTGACGAAAACAATTGACAATCTAAATAGGGTATTGCATTTAAAATAAGAGAGTTGGGGACCATTTCCGGTAACCGGAAGTACAATTTTTCGCTAATATTTTATTTGAGCTGGCCTCAATGCCAAACTCAAGTGTACCAAGTTTCAAAATATTATGTTTTATAGTTTTTGAAATAAAGCCAACAATTGAGAATTTGTGGAAATAAATGAACTATTTTTGATTTATTTTTTAGCTGAATGAACTGTACTTACTTTTCGTTTTCAAATGTTGTATTTATTCTAAAACAGTTGAAAAGAATGGAAAAAATATTATAATAAACTGGAATTTATATTTTTCTAGATGATTATATACTTGCAGATAATTTTTTTTTGATATCCACCATTAAATTAGTTATTTCTCTCAGTATTTTAATTTTTTTTCATGAGTCTATTGTTTTAAAACATGAGAAAATCATGAAAAAAAATTTCATGTGGAACCATTTGAATACAAAAGATGAATGTATAATTACCAAATAAAAAATTCCCTAGTGAACTAAATTTATAATCATCAATATTTATTGTAGGAAATACAGGACTGTAATTTAATTTTTTTTCGAATTTAGAAATAAAATTACTGTTATTCTAATTTGATCATCTGGAAAATTGTTAATATTAATAATTAAAATTCTGCAATTTGCTCTGAATTAATGTTTATTAATCAAAAGACCTCGGAGATGACCTACAGTTAAAAGTTACTTTTGATAAAATGGAAAAAAATACTTACATGATTTTTTTAAGACGAAACAAACTACTTTATATAAACAAAACACTGCTATAGCAATCAGTATGTCAAAAATTGGAAACATAAACCACAAAAAGTATCATTTATTCTTTCACAAAACTTTAACCGATAATTTTGACAGATTTTCAATTGTTTTAGCGACTATACTTCAAGGCAATCGACGTTGAACTGAAGATTTTGTTTCTGAAAAAAATGAACAGTATTAGATAGGGTTTCAGTGATAACATTTGACTGATAAGTTTTTTAAGTATCTGTATTGACATCCAATTATGTAACGCAAACAATTGAAGCCCGGCGTTGATTTAACAACTGAATAATCAAAATTTAATTATTATTCAAATTAATTAATATAATATTTCAGGAAATTTATTTTTATTTTCGCTATTTCTGAATTCACGTGAGCTAGAATTAAAAAAAAAAATTGGTATGTGGTCCGTACTTAGTATTTTAGCCACAAAAAAAATTTCTAATAAGTAAAATTCATTTAAATTACGTAAATTTAAATGTGATGGTCACGTGATGAGAATTGGCGCGAAATATGAAAGTTTACATCAAATTTTGATAAAATTTGCGTTGTTTAACAACCAAACTTTTGTGGCCGATTTAAAATTGCAAAAAAATTGGGTATGTGGCCCGTACTCAGTATTTTAACAAAAAATAAGAATTATGTCAATATCTCGAATATTTTACGTGATATCAATTTTTTTCTAAGGAAGGAAACATATTTAAATCAATTTGTGTTACAAAACTTGAAAATTGAACTTTTGTTGGTTTTATTACAGTAACAAAAGACTGTATCTCGTAAACTAAATAAGATACACAATTAAAATTCAATATTTGCTGTTCTTATTCAGAAAAAATATTTTTAAAAAGCCCATAATTCGAATTAATTAATGTTTTACTATAATAAATATTTTTAAAAGGTAGATTAGGGTTTTTTTTGTCGTAATTTAATTAATTTTACGATAACAGTGTACGAAATAGTAGGGAAAATATTTTGTGGGACTTTTATTGTCGTTCCTTGCGAGCCACATGATTTAAAATTGTAAAAATATTGAGTAAGTGGCCCGTACTCGGTATTTTAACAACAAATAAGAATTATGCCAATATCTCAAATATTTGACGAGATATCAATTCAAGAAATAAAGTTTATTTCTGAAACAGTAGTCGAAACGAACAATTTGTTGATTATTGCTGCGTAGCAACCGCTGCGAGCGCTTCGCCGGACTAAACTATTTTTATTTAATTATGTAAAAATTGTTTATCAATAACTGAAGGTGATTGCCTATTATTGATTTATCTATTCATGTAATAATATTTACTCTAGGAAAAAAATACAGGAAGTAATATTTGTTTTTCGCCTTTCTTGTAATATTCAAATATATATGAAATACGTGATGAGAATTGGCGCGAAATATGAATGCCAAAAATACTAATAAATAATTTATAAGTACCAAATGATTAATCCACAATTTCCCTCAAGTTGTTGGTAGGCAAGAACCTTGTCAATCACTTCACAAACAACTACTCATCTACATCTGACATAAAGTACTAAATAAATTACCATATTACAACTCTGTAATCATATCGTTATGGACACACGGACATTCACAATGACAGATATCAAACATGCATAAGAAATGATCCTCAAATGATCCACAGGTCACGATTAGGACATGTAGAGATCATTCTTTGTGATCGAAATGTCATTATCACCTTCAGACTGCGATACAGTTTTTATTTATAGATTTCTTGTCTATTTTTTTTTTAATTTATAACTGTTTGAATAAAAATATAAAATGCGATGCTGTTTTGTTTAAAAATCATTACAGGAAGCATAAAATTACAACAATTGTTTATTCACAATAAAAGCGTATTTATTTAAAAGTAATTGCTTAATATTTCAGACAGGAAAGCCAAAACAAATTCTAGTTTCAACGACAATAAACAAAATATGACCTCTAAACAATTGAGCGTAGAATAACAAAAAAAAAAGTACAAGATTTGAATTACAATAAGCACAAAACTTTTTTTATTCGTATATTAAATTTAATGCCCCCATAAAAATATTTAATTCTCACATCAATCAATTCAAAATATTGAACAAACGAGCCGCATGGTCTGGTCAGCATCCAACCAATAAAATCATCCATTTCAATCTGGCGACCTTTTTAAGCCAATGAACAAGGCACCTTAATATGAAATACCTTGGCGCGCAATATTGGAAATAAGTTTTGATAACACATAGAAAAAATAACTGTATTATTGTATAAGTATTTGCAGTTATAATGAATGAAAATTAATAATTCTCTTTGAATAAATTGGAGTTACACATTTGAATAGTATAATTATTCAATTATTCATTAAAATAATGACAAGCAAAAATATAAGCACGTCAAATGCATATTTAAAAGAGTAAAGGTTAATATGTGACCTAAAATACATTCAAATTTAAAATATATTACCAACTAAATTTGACATTTGTCAAACTTCATTATTATATTACAAACTAAAACGTTTTAATAACCACTATAATATAATAAATAAAATTATAACCCAAAAAAGCGTAAAAAATCTATTTTATTTATAATATAAACTCACCAATTTTAATTTGTTTATGCACAGAACTTGTTGTTATAACCTCAAACCTAAATAATATTCTTTGTCAACTAGAATAAAATGTACGGGTCTCTGATAAAAGTTCAACAATTTCCGACCACATTATCACATCAAAAGTCACACTGAACTACGTTAAAACGTACTATAATTTAAATTCATCGTTTAAAATGAATTTTAATGAAAGATACAAACATTGACATTACTGCAATGTCACATGGTTGACATACGCCAATGGTGTAATATGCGAGACAAGGAGAGCGTTTTGTTTGTTGCGCGTTGTTTTGGGTAGATGGCAGCACTGAATTGTTTTGTATGTTGCATATTAATAAAATTTATTTTTACGTACGAAATAATAAATATTGATAAGTATTATCGAATGACGTTATGTAATTTATGGTAATTAAGCAGAAGGTTATAATTTCCATGCAAAATATTCCTGTTTACGCAATTTTATTGTGAATTTTTGTACTAATTCCTTGAAAAATTCTTATCAAATTTTGACAGCATATTATTAACAATCAAAAGGTTAATTTAACGCCACTTGGGTCTAATTGCAGTGTCTAAAACTGCATTTTATTTTAGCGAAACGGTAACACTTCTCACTTTCAAACAATAGAAAATTTTTATGCTTGTTAGTTGGTAAAATGATTATTGTTCAATTTATTATAATTAGGTTTAATGTTTTTTAATTTGACATAATTTCTTGAAAAACATATTCTGCTGTTACTTATTATAATAAATGCCAAAGCATAAGCTTCCTATCAACGTTTGTTTCATTATTCTACGATTATTATTTTAGAAGATATAAGCTTTTAAAGTTTAGCATATTTAAACCCCTCTACTACTAGGGTTGATGAACAAAAAATTGAAACTGATTTTATCATAAATGGTACTATATAAGCTTTCTATTACCGTTTGGTTCATTATTCTACGATAATTATTTTAGAAGATATGAGCTTCCAAAGTGTGACAGATTCAACCCTCTATACCAGTGAGGTTGAAAGATTAAGGGTTGAAACTTTTTTTCTAATAAGAAGCATTTATAAGCTCCCTATTAGCGTTTGGTTCATCATTCTACGATTATTATTTTAGGAAATATGATTTTTTGAATATCTGACTGATTTTCGTTGTACCATTTGACCCCCTATAACTGCAGGGTTGAAAGGTCAACTTTCAAAAGAAGTTATATATTCAATAGTACATCCATTGAAACTTGATTCATCATTTAAAAAAAAATATTACAGGAGATATACGCTTTCGAAACGTGACACTTTTTTGATCAATCATTTAACCCCTCAATCAGCATGGTTGAAAGATGAAAGATTGAAACTTATTTTGAAATAAATGGTACTACATAAGCTTCCTTTTACCGTTCGCTTTATTTTTGTACGATTATTTTTTCAGGAGATACAAGCTTTCAAATTGTGACAGATTCAGCCCTCTACACCAGTAAGGTTGAAAGGTTAAGGGTTGAAACTTATTTTAACATAAGAAGCATTTATAGGCTTCTTACTAACGTTTGGTTCATTATTCTACGATTATTATTTAGGGAGATATGAATTTTTGAATATTTGATCAATTTTCGTTGTACCATTTGACCACCTATTACTGCAGGGTTGAAAGATCAACTTTCAAAACTAGTTATATATCAATTGATAATACCATTGGAACTTGCTTCATCATTTAAAAAAATTTATTACAAGAGATATACGCTTTCAAAACGTGACATGTTTTTGTTGCACCATTTAACCCCTCTACCAGCATGGTTGAAAGATGAAAGGTTGAAACTGACTTCAAATTAAATAGTACTACTCAAGATTTCTTTGATCGTTAGTTTTATCTTCGCACAAATATTTTTTCAGGAGATACAAGCTGTTAAATTGTAACAGATTTAACCCTCTATACCATTGAGGTTGAAAGATCAAGGGTTGAAACTTTTTCTGTGATGAGAAGCATTTATGAGGTTCCTATTAGCGTTTGTTTTATTATTCTGCGATTATTATTTCGGGAGATATGATTTTTTGAATATTTGACCAAATTTCGTTGTACCATTTGACCCCCTATTACTGCAGGGTTGAAAGATCAACTTGGAAAACTAGTTATATATGTAATGGTATTACTATTGGGATTTGATTCATTATTTAAATAAATTTATTACAGAAAATATACGCTTTCAAAGCGTGACATGTTTTTGTTGCACCATTTAACCCCTCAATCAGCATGGTTGAAAGATGAAAGGTTAAAACTGATTTTGAAATAAATGGTACTACATAAGCTTACTTCTACCGTTTGTTTTATTTTTGTAGGATGATTTTTTCAGGAGATATGAGCTTTCAAAATGTGACTGATTCAACTCTCTCTACCACTAAGGTTGAAATATCAAAGGTTGAATCTTTTTTTGTAATAAGAAGCATTTATAAGCTTCCCATTAGCATTAGGTTTATTATTCCACGATTATTATTTTTGGAGATATGTTTTTTTGAATATTTGACAAATTTTCGTTGTACCATTTGACCCCCTATTTCTGCAAGGTTGAAAGAATAACTTTAAAAACTAGTTATATATTTAATGATACTCCTATTGGGACTTGACTCATCAATAAAAATAATTTATTACAGAGGATATACGGTTTCAAAACGTGTCAAGTTTTTATCAATCATTTAACCTCTCAATCAGCATGGTTGAAAGATGAAAGGTTGAAACTGACTTTAAATTAAATGGTATTACATAAGTTGCCTTCAGTCGTTAATTTTATCTTTGTACGAGTATTTTTTTCAGGAGATACAAGCTTTTAAATTGTGACTGATTCAGCTCTCTCTAACCCCTAAGGTTGAAAGATCAAGGGTTGAAACTTTTTTCATAATGAGAAGCATTTATAAGCCCTTTATTAGCGTCTGGTTTATTATTCTACGATTATTATTTTGGGAGATATGATTTTATGAATATCTGACTGATTTTTGTTGTACCATTTGACCCCCTATTCCTGCAGGGTTGAAAGATCAACTTTCAAAACTAGTTATATATGTAATGGTACTACTATTGGGATTTGATTCATTATTTGAATAAATTTATTACAGAAGATATACGCTTTCGAAACATGACATGTTTTTGATAAATCATTTAATCCCTCAATCAGCAGGGTTGAAAGATGAAAGGTTGAAACTAATTTTGAAATAAATGGTACTACAGAAACTTTCTTCTACCGTTTGTTTTATTTTTGTACGATTATTTTTTCAGGAGATACAAGCTTTCAAATTGTGACAGATTCAGCCCTCTACACCAGTAAGGTTGAAAGTTTAAGGGTTGAAACTTATTTTAAAATAAGAAGCATTTATAGACTTCCTACTAACGTTTGGTTCATTATTCTACGATTATTATTTAGGGAGATATGAGTTGTTGAAAATTTGGTCAATTTTCGTTGTACCATTTGAACCCCTTTTCCTGCAGGGTTGAAAGATCAACTTTCATAGGTAGTTGTATATTCAATGGCACGCATATTGGGACTTGTCACATCATTTAAAATTTTTTATTACAGGACATGTTTTTGATAAATCATTCAACCCCTCAATCAGCATGGTTGAAAGATGAAAGGTTGAAACTAATTTTGGGATAAATGGTACTATATAAGCTTACTTCGACCGTTAGTTTTATTTTTGTACGATTATTTTTTCAGGAGATACTAGCTTTCAAGTTGTGACAGATTCAGCCCTCTACACCAGTAAGGCTGAAAGATTAAGGGTTGAAACTTATTTCAAAATAAATGGTACTATATATCAACTTTTAGTTCATTATTCTACGATTATTATTTTGGGAGCTATGATTTTTTGAATATCTGACAGATTTTTGTTGTACCATTTAACCCCTTGTACCGCCAGAGTTATGAGATTAGGGGTTGAAACTGGTTTTATACAAAAAGCTACAAGCTTTTGATTCATTTCTCCTGATTATTATTCCAAGAGGTATGAGCCTTGAAAGTGTGACAGATTTCTGTTGCATTAACCAAGGTTGAAAGCTGAAAGGTTGAAAATGGTTTAATAATAATAAATGGTATTGTTTAAGTTTTCTATCAGCGTTTGTTCCATCATTGTACAATTATTATTTTAAGAAAAGTGTGACAGATTTTCGTTACGCAATTCAACCCTCTATACCGGTAGGGTTGACAAATCAAGGGTTGAAATTTATTTTGCAATTAATAGGCTTTCTATTACTGTTTGAATCTTTATTCTACGATAATAATTTCAGGAAATATGAGGTTTTTGAAGCGTTGTAGAATTTAACCCCTTATACCATTCAAGTAAAAATATCAAGAGTTGAAACCTATTTTATAATAAATGGTACTACAATAGCTCCCTATCAACGTTCATTCTATTATTCTACGATTATTATTTAAAGAGTTATAAGCTTCCAAATTGAGACATATTTTCGCTGTGACATTCAACCCTGTACAGCATCAGGGTTGAAAGATAAAGGGTTGAAACTGGTTTTATAAAAATTGGCACTGTTTGGGCTTTCTATTAATGTTTGATTCATTACCTAATGATTATTAGTTTCGGAGATATAATTTTTCAAAGTGAGACATGTATAATTTATCCTGGAAAGACGTATTTCTACGTCACCATCATTACACGCGTGGCAATTAAGTTGCGCTACCTAAATAAAATCCCAAATGAACTAAATCAACTAATTATGCATAAAAGTGAATTTAAAAACATAATTTAAACAAGTGAGTGTCGTTTTTGCTTGAAATTGCAACAAATATAAAAATGTCACTTTTCCTAGACTAGAGGAATAAGACCGTTACAATTACTTATTAAAATAAAAAATATTTCGAATATTAATAGTGTTAATGCGTTAAAAGTTCCATTTCATAATTCACTAGAGCATAAAAAATATGTCACTAGGACAATCTTAGTCACTGGGGGCGTGAAATTGACCGTCATTTATTTTCAAGCTCTGTTTGACAAAGTATTGTCATATAGCTTGGAGCAACGTCTTCAGGATGACAGTTGAGTGTCAACAAGAGTTATGAACACATGTGTGCTTTTGTTTCTAGTTTGTGTTTTGTTTCGTACTTCTTTTGTTTGATTGAAAAAGGTAACAATATTATTAATTCGCATAACTTTTGATCGGAAAGAGATATTTTCGCGATTCTTTTTTTGTTTTATTCATCTCATCCCGTATAGCGCCTGCGCAGTGCTGGTTACGTCATTACGCATATTATTTATTTGTTTTTTATAGGAGTCGAAATATGTTCATTTTTAAAATCGCGTCAATTTTATTTTTGTCCGAAAATTTGACGGCGCAACGAATTTTCCACACTTCAAGAAGTCCTCAAAAGTTTGTAGACATCTACACCAACTACCCTAATTTAGAACAAGTAATAAAAGAAGAAAAATTGGCTCACATTCAAAATGCGTCAGAATTTCGACCAATTTACCGCCCGAATTGGGTGAAATTACAGTCGGAAAAATTCGTAGACGCCAACCGAGATTATGAAGACGACATTGACCGATATTCCCCGAATCCCGGGGAATCCCACATCCAAAAAATCCAGTCAAGAAGTTTATCGACGGATAACAGCAAACGGCTTGAATCAAATACGGATTTTTTTTCAAAAATTAATTCAGTGATTAGGAATCAGTTCACGCGTTTGTTTAAATTTGGCGCGCCGAATCCTAACGGAAACGGCCGAAGTCCTGCGAACGATTTGGAGGGAGAATCAAAAAAACGTTTTCTAAATTTATTTACCATTCTCCAATTTGAAAATTCGAGGTGTTCTGCCCAATCTGGGACTTTAAATTATGAAGGGGTGTGCTTTCATAAGTTAGAGTGTGCTCAAAAGGAGGGGGTTGCTATGGGGGCTTGCGCCAAAGGATACGGCGTCTGTTGCGTATGTAAGTATTATTATTTTTTTGTCAATAAGCAATTAATATTTTTTATTTAATAGTTCGCGGTACTTGTGGGGGGTACACATCCGCAAACACCTCCTACTTCGAATGTAACATCGATGGCCCCCCTCCCCCCACAGTAATGCCAACAACAGCCCCGACAACAGAGGCACCTGACATTGACCCTAGACTCAACGCAAGTTCATATTTAAATCGTCTTCAGCAAATTCAGTTGCCCTTGGAGTTTGAATGGGGCCACCCTGAAGGGAAACAATCGACGGCAACTTCATGCGTTTATACGGTGGCTAAGAGGAAGTCGGATGTGAAACAGCTAAGAATCGATTTTGAAGATTTTGATGTAAGTTATGCAACCAGTTCACACACACAAAAAAAAATCCGTGTGGCTTTATAATGAAACAATTGAATGATGTTTTAAATGGAAATTGAAATATGATATATAAGGAAACTTTTTGCAAAGTTTCCGCTCTATATATTGGATACAAAAAAAGATATACGACTTGAAAGTTTGATTTCTAGAGAGCGCGCGCTCCGCGCACGCTCAACACCGCGACAAGTGCAAGAGGCGCGTGAATATAAGTCAAAATGAATTCGTATTCATCAACCTTAGAAATATAAAAAAAAAATTGATTTAGACATAAAAATTAACTACATATTGGCTGAAAAGTAAAAAATGACAGTTACCCACATTTTTAGCGCATTTTTCCGAAAAAAGCGCTATTATATTCACTTTGGCTGGCTGGCTGGCTGGCTGGCTGGCTGGCTGGCTGGCTGGCGTGACGCTGAGATCTCAGCAACTATACTATTTACAGACTTGAAACTGGTACTAAATAAAAGCTGCTGTTTCGTAGGCTTGCACAAATTGCTTCAATTCAAGCTCAGTGATTGTGGAAAATTGAATTATTCAATTACTTGTTTCAAGTGAAACAATGTCCATAGATATCTATGACATTAGGGATATGGCAACTAAAATTTATTAAAGTAGATAAAAATTTAGTTACAACTTTCGCCGCGGGTGTCACTATTATTATGTACAGTTGTCAAATCTGTCCGGGATTCATTCAATGACTTGTTTGACGCGAATTTGAAGCTTATTAGAATGAATTATTATTATTGGATGAAAATTTGTTCACTTTTGGTGTATTTTTTTTTATATAGCTTTGATAAAGATCAAATTATCATTTTAAGCTACAGCACTTGACCTCCTGTCAATCAATAACTAAACAATGAAGATAAAAAGGTATTTTTGAGTTTGTACATGTATAAATTATGTACCTATTAAATAGTCAACTTGAAACTAGTACTAAATGGAAGCTGCTGTTTCATAAGTTTGCCCAAACTGCTTGATTTCAAGCTCAGTAATTGTAAGAGATGGTAATTTGCGAAATCTCTGAAGTAAGAAGCATTCATGAGCTGTCAAAAATGCGCTTTCATCATCTAGATGATTCTTCCATTTTTTATTTTCAGCTCGCTATATCTCCAATAATTATCAATATTTCTTTTTGAATTTAGGACCATATATTCTTCAAAGTATTGTCTACAAAATGATGCTTGTTTAAAGTTTACAAAATATTGTGCCACAGAGTGGCGAATTTTCAAAAAAAATCCGTTAGGTTTCACCTTTCCTTGTATACAATTGCAAAAGCTGATATTCAATTTGCTGTATCTTCGACAATTATTGATAATTTATTTTGAATTTTGTACTATGTATTTCTTAAGCTATTATTTACTAAATAGTATTTGTAAAAAGTTTTCAAAATTAATTTTGACCCAATAGCAGATTTTCAAAAAAAAATTGCAACATTCGTAAAACTTGATGTTCAACTAACTATATCTTCGGCAATTATTAATATTTCTGGATGAATTTTCTACCAAATATTTTTAAGGTATTGTCTATAAAATGAAATTAGTATAAAGCTCCTAAAATATTGTTTGACCGAATGGCAAAATTTCAAATATTTCCGGTACGTTTGTACCTTTTTTTGCGTACAATCGTTATATCTTCGGCAATTATCGATATTCCGTTTTAAATATATTTTTCAAAGTATTATCTATTGAATAATTTGTATTCGAAATTTTCAGGACAATTTTTGGCTGAGTAACAAATTTTCTAAAAAAAATTGCAAGGTTTTACTGCTCCTTAAATATAATCGCAAAAGTTGATGTTTAGCTCGCTATATCTTCGGCATTTATTGGAATATCATTTTGAATTTTAAACTATATATTTTTTGAAGTATTAAGTATGATATGAAGTCTTATTGCACTTTTCAAAACATTTTTTGGCTGCTTGATGAATTTTTGAAAAGATTCTGCTAGATTTTACTACTTCTCGAATACAGTCGCTATATCTTCGGCAATTATCAATATTTTGTTTTGTATTTTCAACCATATATTTTTTAAGGTGATATCAATGAAACAAAACCTGTTTCAAATTTTTTAGGCATATTTTGGTTGAGTGACGATTTTTCAAAAAATTTATGCAAAGTTGTACCACTGTTGCATACAACCGCAAATATATCGCTATATCTTCGGCAATTATCAAAATTTCATTTTGAATTTTGAACCAAATATTTTTCAAGGTATTATGTACAAAATAAAGCTAGATTGCAGTTTACAAGACAATTTTTGGCGGCTTGACTAATTTTCGAAAAATGTTCTTCAAATTTTACTACGTTTTGAATACAGTCGATATATCTTCGGCAATTATTAACATTTTGTTTTGTATTTTCAATCATATATTTTTCAAGGTAATATCAATGAAACAAAACCTGTTTGAAATTTTTTAGGCATATTTTGGTTGAGTGACGATTTTTCAAAGACTTTCTGCAGAGTTGTACTACTGTTGCATACAACCGCAAATATTTGGCTATATCTTCGGCAATTATTAATATTTCATTTTGAATTTTGATCCAAATATTTTTCAATGTATTATGTACAAAATAAAACTAAATTACAGTTTACAAGACAATTTTTGGTTGCTTGTCTAATTTTCGAAAAATGTATTCATGTTTTATTATGTCTTGAATACAGTCGCTATATCTTCGGCAATTATCAATAATTGTTTTGTATTTTGATTCATATATTTTTTGAGGTATTATCTACAAAACAAAGCCTGTTTAAAATTTTTTAGGCATATTTTGTTTGAGCGCAAATATATCGCTATATCTTCGGCAATTATTAATATTTCATTTTGAATTTTGGACCAAATATTTTTCAAGGTATTATGTACAAAATCAAACCAAATTACAGTTTACAAGACAATTTTTGGTTGCTTGACTAATTTTCGAAAAATTTTCTTTAAGTTTTACTACGTCTTGAATACAGTCGCTATATCTTCGGCAATTATTACCATTTTGTTTTGTATTTCCAACCATATATTTTTGAAGGTAATATCAACAAAACAAAACCGGTTTAAAATTTTTTAAGCATATTTTGATTGAGTGACGATTTTTCAAAATGTTTTTGCAAAGTTGTACCACTGTTGCATACAACCGCAAATATATCGCTATATCTTCGGCAATTATTAATATTTTATTTTGATTTTTGAACCATATATTGTTCAAGGTATTACGTACAAAATAAAACTAAATTACAGTTTACAAGACAATTTTTGGTTGCTTGACTAATTTTCGAAAAATTTTCTTCAAGTTTTACTACGTCTTGAATACAGTCGCTATATCTTCGGCAATTATTAATATATTGTTTTGTATTTTCGACCATATATTTTTCAAGGTGATATCAATGAAACAAAACCTGTTTCAAATTTTTTAGGCATATTTTGGTTGAGTGACAATTTTTCAAAAAGTTTCTGCAAAGTTGTACCACTGTTGCATACAACCGCAAATATATCGTTATATCTTCGGCAATTATTGATATTTTAGTTTGAATTTTGGACCAAATATTTTTCGAGGTATTATGTACAAAATAAAACTAAATTACAGTTTACAAGGCAATTTTTGGTTGCTTGACTAATTTTCGAAAAAAAATTTTCAAGTTTTACTACGTCTTGAATACAGTCGCTATATCTTCGGCAATTATCAATATTTTTTGTTAAGTATTTTCAATCATATATTTTTCAAGGTAATATCAACGGAACAAAACCTGCTTGAAATTTTTTAGGCATATTTTGGCTGAGTGACGATTTTTCAAAAATTTTGTGTAAAATTGTACCGCTTGTTGCATACAACCACAAATATATCGCTATATCTTCGGCAATTATTAAAATTTCATTTTGAATTTTGAACCAAATATTTTTCAAGGTATTATGTACAAAATCGAGCTAGATTGCTGTTTTCAAGACAATTTTTGGTTGCTTGACTAATTTCCGAAAAATTTTCTCCAAGTTTTACTTCGTCTTGAACACAGTCGCCATATCTTCGGCAGTCATCAATATTTTGTTTTGTTTTTCCAACCATATATTTTTCAAGGTAATATCTTCAAAGCAAAACCTGTTTGAAATTTTTTAGGCATATTTTGGCTGAGTGACAATTTTTCAAAAAGTTTCTGAAAAGTTGTACCACTGTTGCATACAACCGCAAATATATCGCTATATCTTCGGCAATTATCAAAATTTCATTTTGAATTTTAAACCAAATATTTTTCAAGGTATTATGTACCAAATCAAGCTAGATTGCGGCTTTCAAGACAATTTTTAGTTGCTTGACTAATTTCCGAAAAATTATCTTCAAATTTTACTACGTCTTGAATACAGTCGCTATATCTTCGGCAATTATTACCATTTTGTTTTGTATTTCCAATCATATATTTTTGAAGGTAATATCAATAAAACAAAACCTGTTTGAAATTTTTTAGGCATATTTTGGTTGAGTGACGATTTTTCAGAATGTTTCTGCAAAATTGTACCACTGTTGTATACAACCGCAAATATATCGCTATATCTTCGGCAATTATTAATATTTTATTATGAATTTTGGACCAAATATTTTTCGAGGTATTATGTACAAAATGAAACTAAATTACAGTTTACAAGACAATTTTTGGTTGCTTGACTAATTTTCGAAAAATTTTCTTCAAATTTTACTACGTCTTGAATACAGTCGCTATATCTTCGGCAATTATTAATATTTTGTTTTGTACTTTCAACCATATATTATTAAAAGTATTGTCTATAAAACAAAGCTTGTTTAAAGTTTCTAAATATTTTTTTGGCTGAATGACGAATTTTTAAAAAAGTCACAAAAGCGAAAATCCTGCTTTGCGAAATTTGGGCGCCTATAAATTATTGCCCCCTAAAATTTCAAGTCCTAATTTATGTATACATGAAAAACAAATTTTAAATTATATCTTAGGCCTGTATACTTTTCGATTAATACAGATTTAGGACACAAAATAATATTTACTAACAAAATTTTATTTTGCAGATTAGAGGACCCACCAATGGTTCATGTATTACAGATAGTCTAGTAATTACAGGGAATAATATTAATATGCCTATTCCTGTGATTTGTGGCTATAATACCGGGCAACACAGTAAGTATAATTAATTAATTAATTTTTTTAATTGAAATGTACTTACAATTTAAATAAATAGGCACTCAAAACTAATTAAATTCGGGCAAAAACTTTGTAAACAAGACGACAACTTTGAATGATTTTCAATGTCATAAATGACTAAAATTTGTCCTTTAAATTGAACAGCAATATGCAATATTTGTTTTATTTTATTCTTAAATACACTCCGATTCAAAAAATTATCGATAAAAGTTCAAACTACTTATGTGATAAATATTTGATTAATTTTATAATAATTTTTAGTCTACGTGGATGTCAGCGACGTAACAGGCCCCATTCAATTGGCAGTAATGGCCGCAAATCCTGCAGAAAAAAGGTTCAGGATTAAAGTGTCCCAAATTCGAGCCCCCTGTGCAAATTTTATGAATTGTCTGCAGTACTACACTGGCGCTACAGGGACTATAATGTCCTTTAATTATATTCCAAGTCCTAGAGGATTAGGCGCAGCCCAGTATTTTGTAATAATTATTTTTTATTAATTTTACAGTTTAATTCATTATTAATTTTGCAGAATAATTTAAATTACGGTATTTGTATCAGAAAAGAGCCAGGATATTGTTCTATAACTTACACAAATGTAAAAAATGGAATGGAGTCACCTTTCAGCCTAATTAATGTCGATGATAGTAAGTTAATAATTATATTAAGTATTTTTAATATTTTTTGCAATAAATTGACAGGTGGAAGTACATTAATTCCTCCCGGACAAGCTGGTGTTGAAATTTTTAACTGTCCTGACGATTATATTGTCATTAACGGAATTAGATTATGTGGGGACAAATTAAACGACGGTTCAACAATCGCAGATTTCAGACAAAATGCTCCTGTGACTGGTAATATTTATTTTTAGGTTATGCAACTTGAATAGCACTCCTGTATTTCTTTCAGATGACAGCGGGGGTCCTTTTGTAATTCCAGTCCGAACGAATGAAAATAGTGTTTCTCGTGGCTTTGAATTATCTTATACTCAAAATCGTTGCTAGTAATCGATTTATTTGAATATTCAGGGACCAATTATTTCAAGAGCTGTCCTAGTTTATTTATTCATTAGAAAATTGTAAATTAATGTCCATCTTGATTTGAGGTCGTCATAGATCGTTAAAAAATGAAAACTTATTTATAGAATGAAGCTACGATGTATTTATAGTTGAATTTGTATTATTTATTAATAAATGTTATACGTTACATGAAGCTTTTTATTATTTTTAGTCGTAGTGAACTTATGACGTCAACAAGACGTCAAAAAATAATTGAATATTTGATGACGTATGCTATAGCCATCTAGCGGCAAAAATTGTACCTTTTTTCATTTTTTTATACTTTATTACACACACTTTCTACAAGTATTTGTTTTATTATTCTACGATTATTAGTTCAAAAGATACGAGGTTTCAAAGTTTGACCGATTTTCGTTGCACTTTCTGACCCTCACACTGGCAAGGCTTGAATTTTATAATAAATGGCATTACATAAGGTTTCCATCAGCGTTTGTTTCATTATTTTACGACTATTATTTCAAAAGATACAAGCTTAAAAAGTGTGACGGATTTCCGTTGCTCATTCCCCTGATGAATATAAAGGGTTGACGCTTGATTTTTATTCAATGACAGTATTTTAGGTTTTTGCTAGTGTTAGGTTCATCGTTATACGGTAATTATTTCAGAAGATATAAACTTTCAAAAAGTGACCAAATTTCGTTGCATTATTCAACCCCTTGTATTTGCAGGGTTAACAGGGAAATAATTATGTAATAAATGACATTACATAAGCTTTCTATCAGCGTTTGTTTCATTGTTCTACGACTATTATTTCAGAAGTTACAAGCTTTAAAAGTGTGACAGATTTTCGTTGCTATTTTCAACCCCCTGATGAATATAAAGGGTTGACGCTTGATTTTTAATTAATGACAGTATTTTAGCTTTTTGTTAGTGTTAGGTTCATCGTTATACGGTAATTATTTCAGAAGATATAAGCTTTCAAAAAGTGATCAAATTTCGTTGCATTATTTAACCCCTTATTCTTGCAGGATTGACAGGAAAATATTTATATAATAAATGGCATTACATAAGCTTTCTATCAGCATTTGTTTTATTATTCTACGACAATTATTTTAGAAGTTACAAGCTTTGAAAGTGTGACAGATTTTTGTTGCTCTTCTCAACCCCCTGATGAATAAAAAGGGTTGACATCCATTTTTTAATAAATGGCATTATTTAAGCTTTCTACTAGTGTATGGTTCATCGTTCTACGGTGATTATTTTAAGAGATATAAGCTCTCAAAAAGTGACCAAATTTTGTTGCATTATTTAACCCCTTATACTTGCAGGGTTGACAGGGAAATAATTATGTAATAAATGACATTACATAAGCTTTCTATCAGCGTTTATTACTATTATTTCAGAAGATACAAGCTTTGAAAGTGTGACAGGTTTTCGTTGTTCTATTCAACCCCCTGATGAATATAAAGGGTTGACGCTAGATTTTTAATATATGACAGTATTTTAGATTTTTGATAGTGTTAGGTTCATCGTTATACGGTAATTATTTCAGAAGATATAAGCTTTCAAAAAGTGATCAAATTTCGTTGCATTATTCAACCCCTTATACTTGCAGGGTTAACAAGCAAATAATTATATAATAAATGACATTACATAAGCTTCCTATCAGCGTTTGTTTCATTGTTCTACGATTATTATTTCAGAAGATACAAGCTTTAAAAGTGTGACAGGTTTTTGTTGCTCTATTCAACCCCCTGATGAATATAAAGGGTTGACGCGTGATTTATCATTAATGACAGTATTTTAGATTTTTGCTAGTGTTAAGTTCATCGTTATACGGTGATTATTTCAGAAGATATAAGCTTTCAAAAAGTGACAAAATTTCGTTGCATTATTCAACCCCTTATACTTGCACGGTTAACAGAGAAATAATTATATAATAAATGGCATTACATAAGCTTTTTATCAGCGTTTGTTTCATTGTTCTACGACTATTATTTCAAAAGATACAAGCTTAAAAAGTGTGACGGATTTCCGTTGCTCTATTCAACCCCCTGATGAATATAAAGGGTTGACGCTTGATTTTTAATTAATGACACTATTTTAGCTTCTTGCTAGTGTTAGGTTCATCGTTATACGGTGATTATTTCAGAAGATATAAGCTTTCAAAAAGTGATCAAATTTCGTTGCATTATTCAACCCCTTGAACTTGCAGGGCTAACAGGGAAATAATTATATAATAAATGACATTACATAAACTTACTATCAGCGTTTGTTTCATTATTCTACGATTATTATTTCAGAAGTTACAAGCTTTAAAAGTGTGACAGATTTTTGTTGCTCTATTCAACCCCCTGATGAATATAAAGGGTTGACGCTTGTTTTTCAATTAATGACACTTTTGAAGCTTACCACTAGTGTTTGGGGATAGTTATTTCAGGAAATATAAGCTTGAGGGTGTGACAAATTTTGGTTCATTATTCAACCCCTGAAAAATATGAAGGGTTGACACTTATTTTTAATAAATGGCATTATTTAAGCTTTCTCGTAGTGTTTGGTTCGTCGTTCTATGCCAATTATTTCAGGAGATATAAGCTTTCAAAATGTGAACAAATTTTGTTGCATTATTTAACCCCTTATACTTGCAGGGTTACAAACTAAATAATTATATAATAAATGGCATTACATAAGCTTCCTATCAGCGTTTGTTTCATTGTTCTACGATTATTATTTCAGAAGATACAAGCTTTAAAAGTGTGACAGATTTTCGTTCATTATTCAACCCCTGATAAATATGAAGGGTTGATACTTATTTTCAATAAATGTTATTATTTAAGCTTTCTACTAGTGTTTGGTTCATCGTTCTACGGTAATTATTTCAGGAGATAAAAGCTTTCAAAAAGTGATCAAATTTCGTTGCATTATTCAACCCCTTATACTTGCAGAGTTAACAGGGAAATGATTATGTAACAAATGACATTACATAAGCTTTCTATCAGCAGTTGTTTCATTATTCTACGACTATTATTTCAGAAGTTACAAGCTTTAAAAGTGTGACAGATTTTCATTGCTATTTTCAACCCCCTGATGAATATAAAGGGTTGACGCTTGATTTTTAATTAATGACACTATTTTAACTTTTAGCTAGAGTTAGGTTCATCGTTATACGGTAATTATTTCAGAAGAAATAAGCTTTCAAAAACGATCAAATTTCGTTGCATTATTCAACCCCTTTTACTTGCAGGGTTGACAGGAAAATATTTATATAATAAATGGCATTACGTAAGCTTTCTATCAGCGTTTGTTTCATTATTCAACGACTATTATTTCAGAAGTTACAAGCTTTAAAAGTGTGACAGATTTCCGTTGCTCTATTCAACCCCCTGATGAATATAAAGGGTTGACGATTAATTTTTTAATCAATGATAGTATTTAAGCTTTTTGCTAGTTTCAGGTTCATCGTTATACGGTAATTATTTCAGAAGATATAAGCTTTCAAAAAGTGATCAAATTTCGTCGCATTATTCAACCCCTTATTCTTGCAGGGTTGTCAGGAAAATATTTATATAATAAATGGCATTACGTAAGCTTTCTATCAGCGTTTGTTTCATCATTCAACGACTATTATTTCAGAAGATACAAGCTTTAAAAGTGTGACAGATTTTCGTTCATTATTCAACCCCTGATAAATATGAAGGGTTGACACTTATTTTTAATAAATGGAATTATTTAAGCTTTCTACTAGTGTTTGGTTCATCGTTCTACGGTAATTATTTCAGGAGATAAAAGCTTTCAAAAAGTGACCAAATTTCGTTGCATTATTCAACCCCTTATACTTGCAGGGGTAACAGGGAAATAATAATATAATAAACTGACTTGAAATTAAAAACTATATAAGCTTCCTTTGATCGTTAGTTTTATCTTTGTACGGGTATTTTTCCAGAAGATACAAGCTTTTAACATGGTGACAGATTCAACCCCCTTTACGGCTAAGATTGAACGACCCAGGGTTGAAATTTTTTTTGTAATGAAAATCATTTATAAGCTTACTATTAGCGTTTGACTTATTATTCTACGATTATTATTTAGGGAGATATGATTTTTTGAATATCTGACCGATTTTTGTTGTACCATTTGACCCCCTATTACTGCAGGGTTAAAAGATCAACTCTTAAAACTAGTTATATATTTAACGGTATTCCCATTGGGACTTGATTCATCATCTGAAAAAATTTATTACAGGAGATATACGCTTTCAAAACGTGACATGTTTTTGATAAATCATTTAACCCCTCAATCAGCATGGTTGAAAGATGAAAGTTTGAAACTAATTCTGAAATAAATGGCACTACATAAGCTCTCTTCTACCGTTTTTCAAATTTTTATACGATTATTTTTTTAGGAGATATGAGCTTTCAAATTGTGACAGATTTAGCTTTCTACACCAGTAAGGTTGAAAGATTAAGGGTTGAAACTTTTTTTGTAATAAGAAGCATTTATAAGCTTCCTATAAGCGTTTGGTTTATTATTCTACGATCATTATTTTGAGAGATATGATTTTTTGAATATTTGACCAATTTTCGTTGTACCATTTGACCCCCTATTACTGCAGGGTTGAAAGATCAACTTTCAAACTAGTTACATATTGAATGGCACTTCTATTCGGACTTAATCCATCATTTAAAAAAATTTATTACAAGAGATATACGCTTTCAAAACGAGACATTTTTTTGATAAATCATTTAACCCCTCTATCAGCATGGTTGAAAGATGAAAGGTTAAAACTAATTTTGAAATAAATGGCACTACATAAGCTCTCTTCTACCGTTTTCCAAATTTTTGTACGATTATTTTTTCAGGAGATATGAGCTTTCAAATTGTGGCAGATTCAGCCCTCTACACCAGTAAGGCTGAAAGATTAAGGGTTGAAACTTATTTTAAAATAAATGGTACTATATAAGTTTCCTATCAACGTTTAGTTCATTATTCTACGTTTATTATTTTGGGAGTTATGATTTTTTGAATATCTGACAGATTTTTGTTGTACCATTTAACCCCCTGTACCGCCAGGGTTATGAGATTAGAGGTTGAAACTGGTTTTATGCAAAAACCTACAAGCTTTTGATTCATTTCTCTTGATTATTATTCCAAAAGGTATGAGCCTTGAAAGTGTGACAGATTTCTGTTGCATTAACCAGGGTTGAAAGCTGAAAGGTTGAAAATGATTGAATAATAATAAATGGTACTATTTGAATTTCTATTAGCGTTTGTTCCATTATTGTACAATTATTATTTTAAGAGAAGTGTGACAGTTTTTCGTTACGCAATTCAACCCTCTATACCGGTAGGGTTGAAAAATCAAGGGTTGAGATTTATTTTGGGATAAATAAGCTTTCTTTCAACGTTTGGTTCATTATTTTACAATGATTATTTTAGGAGATATATGCTTTCAAATTTTCGCAATATTTCCTGTACCACCTGGATTCAAATATTAAGGGTTGAATTTCAATTTGTGATAAATGGCACTACATAAGCTTCCTATCAGCATTTGTTTCATTATTCTACGACAATTATTTCAGAAGATACAAGCTTTTAAATTGTACCATTTAACCCCCTGTATCACCAAATATGAAAGATAATGGTTTGATACTTGAAATACGATATTTGAGCATTCAATTGTTGTTTGGTTTATTATTTTACATTCATTTATTTGACCCCCTAAGCACGCAGGGTTGAAAGATAAAGGGTTAACACTGATTTTATTATAAATTTGTATCAATGTTTTGTTAATTATTTTAGGAGTTATCAGCTTCGAAATTGTGACATATTTTGCGTCACAGCTTCCAACCCTCTATATATAAAGGGTTGGAATTGGTTGAATAATGAAAGGAAATAAATAAGCTTTCTATTATTGTTGAGTCTATCATTCTACTGTTATTATTTTAGGAGATATGAGCGTCCAAAGGGGCACATGTTCAATGCATTATTTTACCCCTTATACCACCAGGGTTGAATGATGAAAGGTTGAAACCTATTTTATGATGAATGGTACTACATAAACTTTATAACAGTGTTTGGTTCATTATTTTACGATAATTATTTTAGGAGATATGAGTTTTCAAAGTGTGACAGATTTAACCCCCTATATCACCATGTATAAAAGATGAAGGGTTGAAAGTGGTACGTATTAATCAACACTATATAAACCTTCTATCAGCGTTTGATTCATCATTTCAAAATAATTATTTTAGCAGATATTAGCTTTGAGATTTTAAAAGGTTTTCATTGCATTATACAACCCCTATATCAACAGGGTTGAAAAATCAAGGGTCGTACAATAAATGACAATAAATAAACCTCCTATCAATATTTAGTTCATTATTCTATTATGATTATTTTAGGAGGTATAAACTTCCAAAATGTGACAGATTTTGATTGCAACCCCCTCACCACCAGGTTTAAAAAATGAGGGGCCTAATGCTTTATATTATAAATGGCATTATATAAGCTTTCAAATAGCGTTTGATTCATCATCCTACGGTTATTATTCCAGGAGATATGAGCTTCCAAAGTGGCAGCTCTTCAATGCATTATTTTAGCTCTTATACCACCAGGGTTGAATGATGAAAGGTTGAAACCTATTTTATGATAAATGGTACTACATATACTTTATAACAGTGTTTGGTTCATCATTCTACGATTATTATTTTAGGAGATATGAGCTTTCAAAGTGTGACAAATTTTCGGTGCACCATTTAACCCTCTATAATACTATATATGAAATATAAAGGGTTGAAAGTGGTACGTATTAATCAACACTATTTAATTCATCGTTTCACAATAATCATTTTAGGAGATATAAGCCTTAAAATTATAACAGATTTTTGTTGCGTTATTTAACCCTCTATAAATTTCAGATTGAAAGATGAAAGGTTGAAACTTATTTTGTAATAAATGGTATTATATAAGCTTCTATCAATGTTTAGTACATTATCCCACGATTAAAATTTCAGGAGATATGAGCCATCAAAGTATTACAAATTCACTTTTTCATTATTTGGGGGTTGGATGATAGGGGGTTGAAATAATTGGTACTATATAAGGTTTTTATCTGCATTGAATCATTACTTATACAGTAATTATTGTAGGAAATTTGATTTCCAAAATGTGACTGGTTTTAATTGTACCATTTAACCTCTTATATTAACAGGGTTGAAAGATGAAGTGTTGAAACTGGTTTAATATAATAAATGGTACTATATAGGCTTCTTATTGACGTTTGGTTTTCAATTCCACAATAATTATTTTAGAAGAAATAGTGGAACTTTCTATCACATCAATTAGCCCCATATACCATTAGATTTATAAGATGAAGGGTTGAAACTGATTATATAATAAATGGCACTGCATAAACTTTCTATTAGTATTTGCTTTATTATTCTACAGTTACTATTTCAAGAGATATGAGCGTAGAAATTGCGACAAATTTTCGTTGCATTAATTAGCCCTCTGTGAACCAGCAGGGTTGAATAAAAGGGGTTGAAACTGGTTAAATAACAAATGGTACTACATAATCTTCTTAAAAGCGTTTGTATTTATTTCAAGAAATATGAGCTTTCAATGTGTAACATATTTAGCCCCCTATATGACCAGGGTTGAAATATAAGGGGTTGATAAAAAAATTTGTAATAACTAAGCTTTCTATTAACGTTTGATTTATTAATCTATAATAATTATTTTAGGAGATATAATTTTTTAAATAGTGATTCGTTTAACCCCCTATATCACAAGAATCATAAGATTAAGGGTTGAAACTGGTTTTAAAATCAACAGTGGAATATATGAGCTTCCCATAAACGTTTGATTTATTGTCCTACGACTATTAGTTTAAGAGATATTTGCACAGGAAACCAGCATAACTGAAGTGCAAACGGGTTGCATACTTATTGAATAAATTGATGATAAATGATTCGGGTGCAAAAATTGGCTGTCCTGCTTATTTTAGAGCAAAAATACAAGAATAATAAATTGCTCTAAATTAAATTTTACTTCTAAAAAGCTTGTAATTTGAATTTAAAAAAATTATTTGAGAATGAAATGGTCAAAATAAAATTAATTGCACCTTTTCTAGTATTTCCTCAAACGTCAAAATCATTAATGGGAAATAATTCAATAATAAAATTGATTTTATCGTATTGTATACAAACTACACACATTCAGTAACTATGGCATCGGGTAATATATTATTTAAGTAATGAAGATATAATAGACGTGCGCTATATGATAAAAAAAACAATATTCAATGACAAACAATAATTCTACATGAAAATGGATGTCCATCGCTACTCTTAATAGCAGAAGCTATCTTGGAAGCATTTCAATTGTTTGTAACAACAGACTGTCACTTATTTTTGTTTTGATAATAATGGATCGCGAAAGTCGATTGTTTTGACAATGGTTGGTGCGATTTTCAAATGTTTGATATTTATTTTAAATAAGTGATTAAAATGATTTAATATTTTGAATATAGTGGGGCAAATAGTTTTAGAATGGATGAGAATAAATATGACAGTATTCGGGATACGAGCAGACTTTTTATTGAATCCGAAAAAGGAAACAAATCTGAAGGTAAGAATCATTTTATTTTATTTTTTAAAAACAGCTTCCATTACACACTCATTAAATAATATAGAAAAATTTGTATGTTTTACGAAATTGGCAAGTTAAACGAATTTGTGACGTCAATAATTACAAGAGCCTTGTACATTGAATTATTATTCACCTGTAATCTAAAATGTTTCAAAAAAATACTTACTGCTTTTTAGATTAAAGAAAAACACGTTCTTCGATGACTAATTAAAAATTAGTTGTTTTTTAATATTTCCGACGATTGCCAATAAATAGGCATCCCGTTTTACTCATCTGCCATTTTTTAAACTATTTCAATTTTTAAATAATAAATTAATTATAACAACATTTCTAATTTTCAAGCCAAATTTCCATTAAAATTATCTTCACCCCCACCCCAATCAAATATTGTTTCATTTCACCCCAATTAACACATTATTGAACACCCCCGCAACACGCAAACTCAATACATCAAGAATCTCCCCAATTAAATACCGTTTAAATTATTGAAATAAGAATTGTCCTACATATCGCATTACCTGAGAACCTAAACATATGACTATCGAATGTACGTTTGACATTTAGACGGAGAAAGTTGGAACTAACTTTGAAATATTAATCAAAATAAGGGCCGATAACATAAGTTAATCATTCGGATATATTTATGAATAAATAATTGAAAATGGAATTACTTATGTAATGTAAAAGTTTTTGTTATTGAAAAAAAATGTATGAAATGCCTAGGCTTTCACTTTTAAAACGTTTGTAATAAGAGCCTGGGCTCATTTAATAGTTCAACAATCTTTCATCAAATTAATTACTGATTTCGTTGCAATTAAAAATATTTTTTGAATGATCATTGATTGAATTATCAGTCATCAATCTTCAGGTACCTTTAAAAATCAGTAAATGGCACATTCAGACTGTTTTAATTACATAAATTAATTATACGTGAATTTTTATTAATCACCAACCAGCGTTGCATTTATGGACGGCAGAAAACAAACATTTTGTTTGACAATTAATTTCATGTCCAAAAAATGTATTTGGGGCTTTCATTTGACCAAAATAATTTCTAAAATATTGTAATTTAATTCAGAAATTTAATAATCAGCAACCAGCATCTCATTTTTGTACTTCAAACAGCAAAGATTTTGTCTAAAAAATGTTTTTGAGGCCTTCCAATGGCTGAAATAGTTTTGAAAATATTTAAATTTAATTTAGAAATACAATTATTGATGAATAATGTGATACAAAGTTATTTACATTAAAATAAAAAGCAATACTTGTATCATGATATAAAATTAATAATTGAGTTGACATTTAATCAAGTCTACAAGTATTTTTAGAAATTAATGAGTTAATTTTTACTTACTTGTACAAAGTAACAAGTAAGTATTGTGAAGCCGACAAAATTCACCTATCGAGATTTTGATGGAAATATCCGTTTTGAGCATCCCTGAATTCATTTTGAGTATTTTCGGCTTGATGTCGGTACGTGTGTACGTGCGTTCGTTCGTAACTCGCAAATCTCAAAACTGGTTGAACGTATAATGTTGAAATTTTGTATTTAAGACTTGTATAGAGTCTTGTTGTGCACCTCGCATTATGGTTCCAATCGTCTGTACCGGAAGTGCACTTTACTTGAAACTTTTTTCGAATTTTTCCAATAAATCCAGAATGATCAACCGCAGGATGTTGAAATTCAGTATTTGAACTTGATGTTGTATCAGAATGGTTATCTACTATTTTTGTAAGAATCGGCCAGGCCAGAAGTGCACTTTACTTGAAACTTTTTTTTAAGTTTCCGCATAAATCCAGAATGATCAGCCGTAGGATACTGGAATTTAGCATTTAAAATTGCTGTAGCATCTCAATGGTCATCTTCTATTTTTGTAACAATCGGCTGAACCGGAAGTGCACTTTATATGACAGACTTTTTGAATTTTCCGCATAAATTCTAAACAATCAGTCGTAGAATATTTAAATTTTGTATTAGGCACTTTTATAATACCTGGTTGTACACCTTGCATTATGATTGCTATCGACTAAACCGAAAGAGCACTTTATTCGAAATATTTTTTGAATTTTCCGCATAAATCCAAAACGATTGAACGTAGATTGTTAGAATTCAGTATTTAGAACGATTATACTGTCTAGATGCTCATATCCTATTTTTATTGAAATCCACTGAGCCGGAAGTGCACTTTACTTGACAGTCTTTTGGAATTTTTCGCATAAATTCGAAACGATCAGGTGTAGAATATTGAAATTTGGTATTTCAGTCTGCTGTAGTACCTGAATGATTGCCTACTATTTTCATAACAATAGACTGAACCGAAAGTGCACTTCAGTAGGGATTTATTTTTTAATTTTGCGCATAAATTCAGATCTGTTGGTAGTCAGAGAATTTTGGAAATCAGTATTTAGGAATGTTGTAGTATAAGAATAATGGCCAACTGTTTCCATAGCAACCGACTTGGCTGAAAGCGCATTTTACTTGACAGATTTTTAGAATCTCTTGGGTAAATCCAAAACGATTAACTGTGGAACGATGAGATTTTGTGTTTGATTTTATAAATATCCAATGATATATATAATCAAACACAAAATCACATCGTATTATATGTATATATCCAATGATGTACAAGTAAGTCACGTGATGTTCACGTCAGATTTTTTTAATGAAACTTTATTGAAGCAATTATAGCTGTATTTTAAATAGTTTCTGAAATAATTGCATTTTTAAAATTTTTTTGACAGTTGCATGCTGCTGCTAAAAGTGAAATATCTCGAATTGACGTCATTGAAAAAATTTTATTTCATGCACACGTGTTCGCAATGAAATAAGCTTTTTCATGATGTCAATGGTTTCCATAAATATCATACAGGATGTGCATAAAGTGGCTTCAAAATTTGATAACTAAAATATTAAAAAACTCAAATTTCTTAAATAGAAACCTCTATTTTTAACTACAGTTATGAATTCTAATGTAAAAAACAAGACAAGTTTGTCATTAGAACCATGTATCTATTTCTGAAGGTTTCTGAAATATTAATAAATTTAATTGTTAAAATTTGAAGCCACTTTGTACACACCCTGTGTAATATTCATGAAAATCATTGACATCCTAGAAAACCTTATTTCATTGTGAGCACGTATGGATAAAATAAAATTTTTTCATCAAAGCGAATTCGAGATATTAATTTTTTAGTAGCTGCATGCATCTGTCTAAAAAATTTAAAAAAGGCAATTATTCCTGAAACTGTTCAAAATAAAGCCATAGTTGCTTCAATAAAGTCCTATTAAAAAATAGAGGAGAATTCAAAAATATAATAAAATATAGGGTGTTCCATTTCAAATAAGAAAGTTGATGTCTACTTCCGGTATAACCGCACTCATATCTCAAAAACGGTACAACATATAAAAAATTGCTTGAGAGAAATTTTGTAGGGAATTCAATGTTCTACAATTTCTGTTATAAAATCAAATACGATTTGAAGCAAAGAAAGCGAGATATTTACGAAAAACTGTTTTTTGCGACCTTTGACCTTGAATATCTTGAGACGCGCACATGATATTTATTGTGACTTTTGAGGTAACATTTAAGATGTCAAAATAAATGTTTGTACAAATTTTCAGCTTATTATTTTTTATTTAGAGCATTTTTATTAGCGCATTTTTCAGAAAAAAGCGCTATTATATTCACTTTGGCTGGCTGGCTGGCTGGCTGGCGTGACGCTGAGATCTCAGCAACTATACTATTTACAGACTTGAAACTGGTACTAAATAAAAGCTGCTATTTCGTAGGTTTGCACAAATTGCTTTAATTCAAGCTCAGTGATTGTGGAAGATCAAATTATTCAATTACTTATTTCAAGTGAAACAATGTCCATAGGTATATATGACATTAGGGATATGGCAACTAAAATTTATTAAAGTAGATAAAAATTTAGTTACAGCTTTCGCCGCGAGTGTCACTATTATTATGTACAGTTGTCAAATCTGTCCAAGCTTCATTCAATGACTTGTTTGACACGAATTTGAAGCTTATTAGAATGAATTATTATTATTGGATGAAAATTTGTTTACTTTTGGTGTATTTCTTTTATATAGCTTTGATAAAGATCAAATTATCATTTTAAGGTACAGCACTCGACCTCCTGTCAATCAATAACTAAACAATGAAGATTAAAAGGTATTTCTGAGTTTGTACATGCATAAATTATGTATCTATCAAATAGTCAACTTGAAACTAGTACTAAATGGAAGCTGCTGTTTCGTAAGTTTGCCCAAGCTGCTTGATTTCAAGCTCAGTAATTGTGAGAGATGGTAATTTAAGAAATCTCTAAAGTAACAAGCATTCATGAGCTGTCAAAAATGCGCTTTCATCATATAGATGATTCTTCCATTTTTAGCGCATTTTTCCGAAAAAAGCGCTATTATATTCACTTTGGCTGGCTGGCTGGCTGGCTGGCTGGCTGGCTGGCTGGCTGGCTGGCGTGACGCTGAGATCTCAGCAACTATACTATTTACAGACTTGAAACTGATACTAAATGAAAGCTGCTATTTCGTAGGTTTGCACAAATTGCTTTAATTCAAGCTCAGTGATTGTGGAAGATTAAATTAATCAATTACTTGTTTCAAGTGAAACAGTGCCAAACAATGACATTAGGGATATGGCAACTAAAATTTATTAAAGTAGATAGAAATTTAGTTACAACTTTCGCCGCGTGTGTCACTATTATTATTTACAGTTGTCAAATCTGTCAGGGATTAATTCAATGACTTGTTTGACGCGAATTTGAAGCTTATTAGAATGAATTATTATTATTGGATGAACATTTGTTTACTTTTGGTGTATTTTTCTTATATAGCTTTGATAAAGATCAAATTATCATTTTAAGGTACAGCACTTGACCTCCCGTCAGTCAATAACTAAACAATGAAGATTAAAAGGTATTTTTGAGTTTGTACATGCATAAATTATGTACCTATCAAATAGTCAACTTGAAACTAGTACTAAATGGAAGCTGCTGTTTCGTAAGTTTGCCCAAATTGCTTTATTCAAACTCAGTAATTGTGAGAGATGGTAATTTGCGAAATCTCTGAAGTAACAAGCATTCATGAGCTGTCAAAAATGCGCTTTCATCATCTAGATGATTCTTCCATTTTTTGGAAAAAAGCGCTGTTATATTCACTTTGGCTGTCTGGCTGGCTGGCTGGCGTGACGCTGAGATCTCAGCAACTATACTATTTACAGACTTGAAACTGGTACTAAATAAAAGCTGCTATTTCGTAGGTTTGCACAAATTGCTCTAATTCAAGCTCAGTGATTGTGGAAGATCAAATTATTCAATTACTTATTGTTTCAAGTGAAACAATGCCCATAGATATATATGACATTAGGGATATGGCAACTAAAATTTATTAAAGTAGATAAAAATTTAGTTACAACTTTAGCCGTCGGTGTCACTATTATTATGTACAGCTGTCAAATCTGTTCGGGATTCATTCAATGACTTGTTTGACGCGAATTTGAAGCTTATTAGAATGAATTATTATTATTGGATGAAAATTTGTTTACTTTTGGTGTATTTTTTTTATATAGCTTTAATAAAGATCAAATTATCATTTTAAGGTACAGCACTTGACCTCCCAAATAATCAATTTGAAACTAGTACTAAATGGAAGCTACTGTTTCGTAAGTTTGTCCAAACTGCTTGATTTCAAGCTCAGTAATTGTGAGAGATGGTAATTTGCGAAATCTCTGAAGTGACAAGCATTCATGAGCTGTCAAAAATGCGCTTTCATCATCTAGATGATTCTTCCATTTTTTAATAGTTTCATGCGTCTGTCAAAAAAATAAAAAAATGCAATTATTTCAGAAACTGTTCAAAATAAAACCATAGTTGCTTTAATAATAGAGCAAGATTCCAGGCCCGCCAGACCTGACTTATTTTCTGAGAAACAAAATGTGTGGAATAGAGTAGTGTTAGTATGTACTTTGATCATACGCATACTAGCTAGTTTGTGGCGACGGCCAATTTACAGATACGAGGTGCTGGCGGTACGTTAAGACATTACTCACTTTTCTTAAGATCTTGAGTGCTGATTTTGAGGTATGTTTCAAAGAATATTGTTAAAAATTGATAATCAACACTGCTAGACACTTTTCATCGGTAGTAATTTCTGCAAGACTCTTCAAAGCTCACAAAGAATAACGTGATCTTGCTTATAGTTTGAGTGCTAATTTTTATATAGACACTCAGGGTACAATTTCAATACTTTTTGTTAACAGCTAGATTAATCGTAGGGCTAAACATCCCTCAGGCACATCTAAAATATCGCTGTGAGTAAAAGCGCGAGGTCACTATTTGTAGGCTTGATAGTAAGTAAAGCATCCAACTCTTCCTTAGTCTGGCTATTTATAAAAAGTCTTGAAATTGCTCACTGAGTATTATATATAAAAGTTAGGATTCAGACTATAAATAAGATAACGATATTTTTTTGCCAGCTTTAAAGCGTTTAGCAGGAATTACTGCCGATGAGAAGTGTCTGGCAGTGTTGATTATCAATTTTCAACAATATTCTCTAGAACATACTTAAAAATCAGCACTCAGACTTCAAGAGAAGTGAGTATTGTCTTGATGTACCTATAACACCTCGTATCTATAAATTGGCCGTCGGCACAAACTAGTAAATATGTGTATGATCAAAATACCGATTAACACTAATCTAATCCACAAATTTTGTTTCTTGGACTATAAAGTCCTATTAAAAAGTAGAGGAGAATTCGAAAATATAATAAAATATAGAGTGTTCCATTTAAAATAAGAAAATTGATGTCGACTTCCGGTATAACCGCACTCATATCTCAAAAACGGTTTGATATAAAAAAAATTGTTTGAGACAAAATTTGTAGAGAATTAAATTTTCTACAATTCTTGTAATCAAAGCAAATACGATATGAAGCAGAGTAAGCAAGATATTTACGAAAAACTGTTTTTTGCGACCTTTAACCTTAAATATCTTGAGACGCGCACATGATATTTATTGTGACTTTTGAGGTAACATTTAAGATGTCAAAATAAATATATTTCAAAAGATCATCGGATGATGGATAAAAATGAAGGATAAAGAATTATTGAGTCATCTCTTCACGTTGCAAACGTTTCGATCTTTATTAGACCTTCATCAGTGCCTTAGAGAAAAGTAGAACATAACCAAACATTTTATGATATTGTGCAAAGACATCTTTACACTTCTACAATACAGAAGCAACTGTATTGTAGAAGTGTAAAGATGTCTTTGCACAATATCATAAAATGTTTGGTTATGTTCTACTTTTCTCTAAGGCACTGATGAAGGTCTAATAAAGATCGAAACGTTTGCAACGTGAAGAGATGACTCAATAATTCTTTATCCTTCATTTTTATCCATCATCCGATGATCTTTTGAAATATATAATTTTTACTGGATATGACTATTTTCTAAAGTCAAAATAAATGTTTGTACAAATTTTCAGTTTCTTATTATTCATTTAGAGGTTGACCCCCAGTTTTTTTACCGCATTTTTTCGAAAAAATGGAAGAATCATCTAGATGATGAAAGCGCATTTTTGACAGCTCCTGAATGCTTGTTACTTCAGAGATTTCGCAAATTACCATCTCCCACAATTACTGAGTTTGAAATCAAGCAGTTTGGGGAAACTTATGAAACAGCAGCTTCCATTTAGTACTAGTTTCAAGTTGACTATTTGATAGGTACATAATTTATGCATGTACAAACTCAAAAATTCTTTTTAATCTTCATTGTTTAGTTATTGACTGACGGAAGGTCAAGTGCTGTACCTTAAAATGATAATTTGATCTTTATCAAACCTAAATTAAAAAAAATACACCAAAAGTAAACAAATTTTCATTCAATAATAATAATTCATTCTAATAAGCTTCAAATTCGCGTCAAACAAGTCATTGAATGAATCCCGGACAGATTTGACAACTGTACATAATAATAGTGACACCTGCGGCGAAAGTTGTAACTAAATTTTTATCTACTTTAATAAATTTTAGTTGCCATATCCCTAATGTCATAGATATCTTTGGGCATTGTTTCACTTGAAACAAGTAATTGAATAATTTAATCCTCCACAATCACTGAGCTTGAATTATAGCAATTTGTGCAAACCAACGAAATAGCGGCTTTTATTTAGTACCAGTTTCAAGTCTGTAAATAGTATAGTTGCTGAGAACTCAGCGTCACGCCAGCCAGCCAGCCAGCCAGACAGTTAAAGTGAATATAATAGCGCTTTTTTACAAAAAATGCGCTAAAAAGCGCTATTATATTCACTTTGGCTGTCTGGCTGGCTGGCTGGCGTGACGCTGAGTTCTCAGCAACTATACTATTTACAGGCTTGAAACTGGTACTAAATAAAAGCTGCTGTTTCGTAGATTTGCACAAATTGCTTTAATTCAAGCTCAGTGATTGTGGAAGATTAAATTATTCAATTACTTGTTTCAAGTGAAACAATGCCCATGGATATATATGACATTAGGGATATGGCAGCTAAAATTTATTAAAGTAGATAAAAATTTAGTTACAACTTTAGCCGTCGGTGTCACTATTATTATGTACTAGGGCTGTCAATATCCGTGGAAATTCCAATCCGGATATCCGTGCAAGTGTATATCCGGTATCCGGAAAAACCGGTATCCGGCTTAGAACGACGGATAATCGGATATCCGGATAAATCCGGATAGCCGGATAAAACGAAAATCCGGATTAACCAGTATGTTTTGCAAATTACATGAGTCAAACAATATGGCTTTCTTTAACGTATTCTGTACAAAATTCTATCTAATTCCGCCAGAATAATTTTATCTATATTTCTGAATGCGAATATCTCTCACGTTACATCACAAAATCAGAAGACCCAAATAATTTTGAAATATGTAGGTACTCTGTACTCAAGCAGTGATACAGTTCCTTCTTGTTATTATTTTAAATTTTGGTATAAAATTACTAATTTATCAACGTTTTCGGTGAGTAGACAACTTCGTTCAGATGGTGTAGATGTTGCGAGAATATCTAATTGCGCAGATACATACAACGGAGGACAAGAAGACATTGCGGCGTATGCTGGAAAAAGGAGATATACAAATAATTATATCGGTATATTCGAATATCTGCTTTATCCAGATATTCAGATAGTCCGATTATGTGGATAAAAATCCGGATATTTGGATAGCCGGTTTATCCGCATGGAAAAAATCCGGATATTCGGATATCCGGTTTATCCGGATAGGAAAAAAACGGATATTTTAGAAATGAAAATCCGGATATTCGGATATCCGGATTTTATCGACAGCCCTATTATGTACAGTTGTTAAATCTGTCCGGGATTCATTCATTGACTTGTTTGACGCGAATTTGAAGCTTATTAGAATGAATCATTATTATTGGTTGAAAATTTGTTTACTTTTGGTGTATTTTTTTTATATAGCTTTGATAAAGATCAAATTATCATTTTAAGGTACAGCACTTGACCTCCCGTCAGTCAATAACTAAACAATGAAGATTGAAAGGTATTTTTGAGTTTGTACATGCATAAATTATGTACCTATCAAATAGTCAACTTGAAACTAGTACTAAATGGAAGCTGCTGTTTCGTAAGTTTGCCGAAACTGCTTGATTTCAAGCTCAGTAATTGAGAGAGATAGTAATTTGCGAAATTTCTGAAGTGACAAGCATTCATGAGCTGTCAAAAATGCGCTTTCATCATCGAGATGATTCTTCCATTTTTTTTAATAAGCTCGTCTATCTTGAGAACTGATATAGGTAAAAATATGAAGCTTTGCACATGGGTCTTAATAATAAAGCCAAGTTAAGCTGAAATATTAAAAAAATGGTGACATCAACTTTGTTATTTTAAATGGAACACCCTATATTTTATTATATTTTTGAATTCTCCTCTATTTTTTAATGGGACTTTATTGAAGCAGTTATGGCTGTATTTTAAACAGTTTCTGAAATAATTGCATTTTTTAAATTTTTTTGACAGTTGCATGCTGCTACTAAAAGTGGAATATCTCGAATTGACGTCATTAAAAAATTTGATTTTATGCACAAGTGCTCACAGTGAAATAAGCTTTTTTGTGATGTCAATGGTTTTCATGAATATTATACAGGTTGTGTATAAAGTGGCTTCAAAATTTGACAACTAAAATATTAAAAAATTCATATTTCTCAAATGAAAACCCCTATTTTTAACTACAGTTTTGAATTCTACTGTAAAAAACAAGATAAGTTTGTCATTAGAACCATGTATCTATTTCTGAAGGTTTCTGAAATATTAATAAATTTAATTGTTAAAATTTGAAGCCACTTTGTACACACCCTGTATAATATTTATAAAAATCACTGATTTCATTGCGACCTCATTTCATTGTGAGTACTTGAGCATAAAATCAAATTTTTTCAAAAACGCAAATTCGAGATATTCGTCTTTTAGTTGTAGCACGCATCTGTCAAAAAAATTTAATAAGTGCAATTATTTCAGAAACTGTTCAAAATAAAGCCATAGTTGTTTCAATAAAGTCCTATCAAAAAATAAGGGAGAAGTCAAAAATGTAATAAAATACAGGATGTTCCACTTAAAATAAGAAAGTTGGTGTCGACTTCCGGTATAACCGGAAGTGCCACAATTTTGAAAATATTTTAGATTGACTCAGATTTGTCATTAAGGCCCATGTGCAAAGTTTCAGATTTTTAACTATATTAGTTCTCACGATATATAAAAAAACAGCCTGTATGTATACAGGGTGTAACAGTTAAATAACGAATAACTTCTATGTTATTAAAGATACAATAAAATACTAAAGAACAATCTTATGCAGAACTAAAAGGGACATCCAATTATGGAACAAAATATTTTTATAAATCAGTAGTTCTCAAGTTACAACACAAAATTATATTTTTTCAAATGAGATGCTATATATATTTTTTAGGCACATTCTGAATTCAATTATATATTCGTTTTATATCCTTACATCATAAAAATATCGAGAAAATTTTGAAAAATATATTCAGCAACCAGCATTACATTTTTGTATTGTAAACAGCAAACATTTTAAAATGTTTTTGGGGGCTTTCAAATGATTGTATTTTTGATAATAGTTGGAATTGTGTTCAGCACATAATTATGGATCAATAATGTGATATAATGTTGTTTACAGAGCCATTTAAAGTTGTTTTTGTTTACTTAATTTTGTCACGAAAGTTCTGAAAATTGCTCTACATTAATTGATTAAGATTAAAAGCAAATAAATTTAATTTTTGTAGGTTGTAGTTACATAATAAGTATCATTATTCAACAATATTTAATTATTTTTGAACTTGCTAGCGCTACCAGCCTCAATACAAAAAGTATTTTTGATTTTAGATTCATCTCGCCGATCAAGCACGTCCTCCACAGCCTCATTATCCCTCAACCTATCAATTCCTTACACCCCAACCACCATTAACTTACCCCATTCCACCAACCACCGCTCAAGTAATTCTATCCCACCAGAAGATGGCCTTGAAAGCAACAATGTTGGAAATCATCACCAACAGCGGTCTCAAAGTTTGGTGAATCTCCCTGCAGTGCCTCCGGCCTCGGCTGTAGCCTCTGCTATTACAAGCACCGGAAGTGCTGTGTCAGTGGTTGCCAGCGCAGCAGCTAGTGCGGTCACGGGGAAGCTATCCAAGTTGTGGATTAAGACGGAAGGCAGTATTGATGAAGATGGACTGTCCCAGGGGAGGAGGGCTAGCTTGCAGTATGACCGGGTGAGCTTAAACAAAAAAAAAAAAAAAATATACATACACGGAATTTTCATGTTTTTCGTGCAATGTATGTTTAATTATAACGGTTGTAAACGGTTGATAAAAATACTTTTTTTTCGTGAATACATGTCATAGATACGAGAAATCGATTTTATTTTTGTTCATATTTTATTCCCACATAAGTAACACAACTAGTAACTGAAATGGTTGTCATTATTTTCAATGAAATTTCGAAAGAAACTGTAAGTAAATTACTGACGTTTTTCTTCTGTTTTTTATTATATAAATGAATTATTTCGTTGATATTCGGCCTAAAATTTAAATAAAAATCGAATAACTTTTTTGAATAAAAACGTATATGAAACTTAGGGGCTTTTTTGAAAAATATGTGAGCGCGCCTTTATTTGAGATTAGTGTGCGTTCAGGCGCACGTAAACAGCGCACTACCCCCACCACTGCGCCATATTTGACAACAATGACGAGCCATTTTAATTTTCTAGCACTTATTACATTCAAATAAATCTTTTATTATCATTATTTTTATAATAATATTATGGCTTCAGATGGACACAGCCCTGTCTCGTCGACTAAGCCGCCAAACATCCATCCAGCCCTCCATTGCAACAATTTCCACCACCCTTTCAAGCGCTGATCCATTCGGTCCCCAGCTCAGCAGCGAACAATTGACAACTTTACCGGGAACACCATTACCAGGTCTTCTGCCTGGCACTTTAAATTATTTAGATTCGGGTGGGCCCCAAGATGGTGGCTCATTGGGGCTTGATGACGGAGAGCTTGTTGATGGAGAACTGGACGCGGTGGAGGTCCCCACGCCCCCCGATAAAGACGAGGTAAAAAAATATGTTTTATAAAATAAACGCAAAAAACTAAAAAGTTTCATCAATGAAATGTTGGTACCACTGGTTGAAAAAAGCTCATTCACGAAATTAAAATTAACTTTTTGATAAAAAGCTTGAATATAAAATTTCAGTCGAAAATTCGTACGCGTTCTCAAGTTATCGAAATTTCGCATAACGTGTGACGCGGAAAAAAGGAGAGTTCCTCAGCTGTCACATTTGCACAAAATTTTAAAATGTCAACAACAATAAATGTCTCTAGGAAAACAGAATTCGTAGTTACAATTTTTTTTTGAATAAATGTTATAAATTTAAAAAATGTAGTATTTTTTCGGTATCGTATTTTACATTGATTTTTATGTAGAAAATTGTTTCACTTAACGAGTGATTCACAATACGATTCTGGAACGACTTGACTAGTTATAAGAGACTTGAAAACATATAGAGTTCAGAAAATATAGAGAATTTATGGTATAAAGAGAATATAGAGAATAAAGAGAATTGAGAGAGTAGAGAATATGGAGACTACAGAGAGCATTGAGAATATAAAGAATTTAGAGAACTTAAAAAATATAGAGAATATAAATAGGGATTCTAGATGATAAAGAATTTATAAAATGAAGAGAATTTGGAGAATATAGAAAATTTAGAGAGTATAAAAAATTCAGAGAGCTTGGAAAATATGGAGAATATGGGAATATAGGGAATAAACAGAATATAGAGAATTTGGAGAACATGGGGACTATTGAGAATTTAAAGAATATAAAAAATTCAGGGAATAAAGAGAGCTTAAAAAATGAAGAGCATTTTGAAAATATGGAGGATTCAGAGAATAGAGAGAATATAGAGAATTCGGAAAATAAAAAGGAAATAAAGAGAGTTTAGAGAATAAATAGAATATAGAAAGTTTAGAGACTATAATAATGGCAAGAACTTAAAATATATTGAGAATTCAGAGAATAAAGAGAACAGAGAATTGAAAGAATAAGAAAAATTTAAAGGATAGAGAGAACTTAGGGAATAAAGAATATATAAAGAATTCAGAGGCTAAAGAGAATTGAGGGATTGAGAGAATTTAAAGAATATCGAGAGTATAGAATCTAGAGATTATGAAGAATCCAGATACTAAAAGAATATAGACAATTCAGAGAGTATAAAGAATGTAGAGATCTTAGAAAATATACAGAATTTGGAAAATAAAAACAATATAGAGAATTTAGGGAATACAGAGAATATACAGAATTCAGAAAATGAAAAGAATATAGAGAATTTAGAGAATATGAAGAATTCAGAGCATAAAGAGAATGTAGATATATTAGAGAATAGAAAATATTCAGAGAGCTTAGAAAATATAGAAAATCTTGAGAATTTGATGAATAAAGAGATTATAGAGAATTTGGAGAATATGGAGAGTATAGAGAATTTAGAGTATTAAGGAATTCAGAGACTGAACAGAATGTAAAAAATTTTACAAATGAAAGGAATATAGAGAAACTGGAGAATAAAGAAAATATAGAAAGCTTGGAGAATATAAAAAATTAAGAGGGCTTAGAAACAATAGAGACTTTGGGAATAAAGAAAATATGACGAATTTAGGAAATAAAGACAGTATAAACTATAGACAATTCAGAAAATAAATATGTTTTATTGGGTATAAGTTCTGTAAATTCATTAGAAACACAACGTTTCAACAGCAAAGTGCTGCCTTTTTCAAGTGAAAATAAATATAAATATACATAAACAAAATTGTTGACAATTTAATTCAGAAAATATTTAGAGAATATAAAAAATTCAGAAAGCTTAGAAAATATAAAGAATTCTGGCAATATAGAGAATTTAGGGAATAAAGAGCATATCAAAAATTTTGAGAATATGGAGAGTATAGAGAATTTAGAAAATATAGAAAGCTTGGAGAATATAAAAATGCAGAAAGACTAGAAAATGAAGAAAATATGGAAAATAAAGAGAATTTAGAAAATATAGCGATTTCGGAGAATAAAAAGAATATATAAAATTTAAGGACTATTAAGAATATAGAGAATTTAGAGAATTAAGGGAATATAGAGAATTAAGGGAATAAAGAGAATCCTGGGATTGAATGAAATAAAGTGAAATTTGAAGGCAGAGAATTTTGCAAGTAAAGAGAATATAGAGAATATAGGGAATATGGAGAATATAGAGAATGTAAATGATATGATGAAGAGAATATAGAGAATTTAGTGAATAAAAAGAATATATAAGGTTTAGAAAATATGTAAGATCCACAGAGCTTAGAAAATATAAAGAATTTAAGAATAGAGAATATAGAGAATTTAAGAAATAAAAAAAAATATAGAGAATTTAATAAAAAGAATATAGAAAAATTGGAGAATAAAAAAAAGAGAATATAGAAAGTTCAGAGAGTATATAAAATTCAGAGTCTTGAAAACATGGAGAATTTGGGAATAAAGAGAATATAGAGAATTTAGGGAATAAATAGAATATACAGAATTTGGATAATATGTAGAGTATAGAGAATTCAGAGAATTAAGAGAATTAAGGATATAAAGAGAATCCTGGGATTGAATGGAATATGGAGAATTTTGCGAATAGAGTATGGAGAATTTAGAGAATAAAGGAAGTATGGAGAATTTAGAGAATGTAAAGAATACAGAGAATAGAAAGAATGCAGAAAATTTATCTATATAATGAAGAAAATATAGAAAATTCAGTGAATAAAAATAATATATAAGGTTTAGAAAATATGTAAGATCCACAGAGCTTAGAAAATATAAAGAATTTGAGAGTAAAGAGAATATAAGGAATATAGGAAATAAAAAGAATACAGAGAATTTAATGAAAAGAATATAGAAAAATTTGAGAATAAAAAAAAGAGGATATAGAAAGTTTAGAGAGTATAGAAAATTCAGACAGTCTTGAAAATATGGAGGATTTGGGAATAAAGAGAATATAGAGAATTTAGGGGATAAATAGAATATACAGAATTTGGATAATATGGGGAATATACAGAATTCAGAGAATTAAGGAAATAAAGAGAATCCTGGGATTAAATGGAATATAGAGAATTCTGAAGACAGAGAATTTTGCAAATAGAGTATGGAGAATTTAGAGAATGTAAAGAATACAGACACTAGAAAAAATGCAGAAAACTTATCTATATAATGAAGAGAATATAGAGAATTTAGTGGATAAAAAGAATATAAAAGGTTTAAGAAATATGTAAGATTCAGAGAGCTTAAAAAATTTAACGAACTTGAGAATATAGAAAATTTAGGAAATAAAGAGAATATAGAGAATTTAATAAAAAGAATATAGAAAAATTTGAGAATAGAAAAAAGAGAATATAGAAAGTTCAGAGAGTATAGAAAATTCAGAGAGTTTTGAAAATATGGAGAATTTGGGAATAAAGAGAATATAGAGAATTTAGGGGATAAATAGAATATACAGAATTTGGATAATATGGGGAGTTTAAAAAATTAAGAGAATATAGAGAATTAAGGGAATAAAGAGAATCCCAGGATTAAATGGAATAAAGTGAATTTTGAAGACAGAGAATTTTGCGAATAAAGAGAATATAGAGAACTTAGAGAATATGGAGAGTATGGAGAATTTAGAGAATGTAAAGAATACCTAGACTAGAAAGAATGCAGAAAATTTATCTATATAATGAGGATATAGAGAATTTAGTGAATAAAAAGAATAGAAAAGGTATAGAAAATATGTAAAATTCAGAGAGCTTAGAAAATATAAAGAATTTGAGAATAAAGAGAATCTAGAAAATTCAGGAAATAAAGAGAATATAGAGAATTTAATGAAAAGAATATAGAAAAATTTGAGAACAGAAAAAAGAGAATATAGAAAGTTTAGAGAGTATAGAAAATTCAGAGGGTTTTGAAAATATGAAGAATTTGGGAATATAGAGAATTTGGGGGATAAATATAATACACAGAATATAGATAATATGGGGAGTATAGAGAATTTAGAGAATTAAGAGAATATAGAGAATTAAGGGAATAAAGAGAATCTCGGGATTAAATGGAATATAGAGAATTTTGAAGACAGAGAATTTTATAAATAAAGAATATGGTGAATTTAGAGAATGTTGAGAATACAGAAACTAGAAAGAATGCAGAGAATTTATCTATGGAATGAAGAGAATATAGAAAATTTAGTGAATAAAAAAGATATAAAAGGTTTAGAGAATATATAAAATTCGAAGTGCTTGGATAATATAAAGTATTTGAGAATAAAGAGAATATAGAGAATTTAATAAAAAGAATATGAGAATAGAAATAAGGGAATATAGAAAATTTAGAGAATATAGAAAATTCAGAGAGTTCAGAAAATATTGACAATTTGGGAATAAAGAGAGTATAACAAATTTAGAAGATAAATAGAGTATACAGAATTTGAATAATACGGAGAGTACTTATAGAAAATTTGAAGAATATAAAACATTCAAAGAATAAAGAGAAAGTAGAAAACTCAGGAAATAAAGAGAATAAAAAGAATTGAGAGAATATAGAAAAATTTGAGAATATTAAGAATTCAAGGAGCTTAGAAAATATAAATAACAGAGAATATAGAGAACTCAGGGAATTAAGAAAAAATAGAGGATTTGGAGAATTTAGGGTATGAAAGGAGATTAGAGAGCTTAGAGAATATGGAGAGTATTAAAATTTAGAGAATGTAAAGAATTAAGAGAATATAGAAAATTCAGAGAATATAAATATGATGAAGAATTCAAAAAATAAAGAGAATTTAGGGAATCAAGAGGATATAGAGAATAAAGAGAATTGGGAAAATTCAGGAAATGAATATAGAGAATATGAAGAATCCAGAGACTATTGGGATATAGAGAGACCAAAAGTATAAATAATTTAGAGAGTTTAGTAAATGTAGAGAATCTAGAGAATAAGAAGAATATAGATAATTTAGAGAATGAAGAAAATATTGAGAATTAAGACAATAATGAGAATTTAGAGAATTTCGAGAATAAAGAAAATACAGAAAGTTGAAAGAGTATGGATAATTTAGAGTGCTTAGAAATTATTGAAAATCGAGTGAAAAGAATATAGAGAATTTGATACTGAGAATTTAATTTCGAAAAAAAACAAGATTGCAAATAAAAAATGGTTTTTTATTTATTGTAGCCTACGGAAGTCAACACCCTGTACTTCCAAGACGGCAAACGAAAAATTGACATGGTTCTCGTCTACGAAGAGGAAGAATTAGGAGTTATGACGGAAGCAGAAGCTCGTAGAAGAGACTACCGCAAAACTTTCCAAAAAAATCTCAGAAAAGAAGGTTTGGAATTGGAATTAGAAAACAAAGACCGTTCTTTCGACGGAAAAACTTGGTTTTTGAAGATTCACATTCCTTGGAAAATAAAAACAAGATATGCAGCGGTTATGAACTTGAAGTATCCGACTAAGAGGTTTATACCGATAAGTGTCAAAGCGTGGGTGAGTAAAGAGTAATTGCAACTAAATAAAGCACTGATTTTTTTGTTTTGTTTGATTTTATTAGGAAAAAATGCAATCCAATTTGTCACGCTCAAATTCTGCTTGTAGCTCGTGTTTATTTGAACCTAGAGGCACATCTCCTGTCCGTTTAGTAGCTTCTAGAAATCGTGTGTGTATTTAAATTCAGGTTAAATAAAATACAAATGATTTAGAATCACTCTAAATATGAATATTTAATATTTAATAATACTTCGTAGGGGAATGAAAAGAGTGAAGAAAAGCACAAAAATTTCATATCAAAATGGAGGGAATATTTCAAACATATTATTGAATATAATCATGATTTAATTGAAGAAGATCCATCTTTTTATATGGCTACTCACGGGGACAGAGAGGAACAGTAAGAAATTTTTTATTATTCTGCGTTTACTGGGAATTAATCCTTTGGTGCATTTGGTAATTTTTTTTTTGTTTCAGGTTCATAGTAAAAGACAGAATAACAAGTTATTCAAGCGCTCAAAGAAGTCTGATTGTAATGCAGATTTTATTGCGGGTGAAGTTTGACGATGCAGATAAGGTAAACCAATATTTATTAATTATAATTTTTGTAATAAAAAAAAATTGCAGGTAGGAATACGTCGCCTACTAAACGACGGCACCTATTCAGCTTGTTTTCCGCTCCATGAGGGATTTTACGATAGGGATGAACCGGACGGTTCTAAACTAGACAGAAGAGTAATTATATCTTTTTTTTTTAATATATTTCGCAATATTTTAATTTTGCAGCTGCTGTACTTAGAATGGGCTCGACCAGCAAAATGGTACAAAAAACAGCCCTTAAATTTAATTCGAAGATACTTTGGGGATAAAATCGGTTTATATTTTTGTTGGTTGGGGTTTTACACGAAAATGTTGTACGCGCCAGCAATTGTTGGGACTTTATGCTTTTTTTATGGACTACTTTCAATGAATAGTGAATATAATGTACCAAGGTAAAATTATTTACTTTAATTGGTTTTGATTATACTTCGAAACATTTTTAGCAAAGAAATTTGTGATCCGGATGGTCCAGGAAACATAACATTATGTCCATTGTGCGACAAGGCCTGCCAATATCAAAAATTAAAAGACAGCTGCCTGTTTGCCCGACTTACTTATTTATTTGACAACCCAGCTACTGTTTTTTTCGCTATATTTATGAGTATTTGGGGTGAGTTTATAACAAAATATACTTTTTTGTCTATTAATTGAATGATTATTTTAGCAACAGTATTTTTGGAATTATGGAGACGGAAAGAGACTGTAGTGCAATGGGAATGGGATTTACAAAATGTTGAAAGAGATGAAGAATCCAGGCCAGAATTCGAAGCTAGTGTCAAAACTTTCCGGACTAATCCGGTCACCAGAGAAAAAGAGCCTTATTTGCCAACATGGAGCCGGACTTTGAGGTTTTTTGCCACGGGGTCGGCTGTATTTTTCATGGCAAGTATTCAAACCCCAAAAAAATTTAAAAAATTTCAATTGTATATATTTTTTAGATCATTGTTGTACTGGGAGCTGTATTAGGTACCATTATTTACAGAATTTCTTTAGTTTCTGTCATTTATGGGGGAGGAGGATATTTTCTCAAAAGACATGCAAAAATTTTTACGTCCATGACTGCCGCCCTCATTAATTTAGTAATTATTATGATACTGACAAGGGTAAGTAATTTTTTTGTAAATAAACCAAATTTTGTAGAATAATATCAAATAGTATACAAAATATAAATAATGGGAATGCGAAATTGGAAACACCTTTTTTCTCAAAAGTTATAGATACCGAAAAATTGTTCAAATAAATTTTCTAGATCTTCCAATAAGCTAACTGAATCTGTGTGAATTTAGTAAAAAAAAAAATTAATTCTCATATATATTGCCATATTTTTACTTTCTTCAAATGGAATACTCTGTATATTATTGCGCTAATAAATAAAAAATATCTTTTGCTGTAAAAAAGTTTCAGGGTTCATACCTGCTAAACTTGATAGTTTTTGAGATATTAACGAAAATATCTCAAAATCAAGTGTGCCTTGAGAACAAAATTTGTTGACAGTTGAGTTATTTTGTGTTGTATCTGCGCTACAAAAAATTGTGTTGCATACATACTATTATTATTTGGTGTTAATAATGGCAGATTATTCAATCAATGAGAAGTTAGATATGATAAAATGTTTTTATTTATCAAATAATAATTCGAGACAAGCTCTGCAATTATACAGGCAACAGTATCCCGAACGCTTTTATCCAAACCATTCGTATTTATTCAAATTAGAGAGGAAGCTGCGTAGGACTGGATCAGTTTCAAGAAATTACAAAACACGTGAGATAGTAGATGAAAATTTAGAAGTTGATGTATTGGCATATTTCAATTGGTATACCCTAAAAATTCAATAAGAGAAGCTGCATTAGAAATAAATCCCACACATACAAAGGTTCTTAAGATTCTGAAAAAGCATAAGTACAAAGCCTATAAAATCTACAAAATTCATAATCTTCATCCTGGCGATGATGTGAGAAGATTACAATTTTGTAATTACTTAATACTGGAAAATATTGCAGAGCCTAATTTTTTAGACACAATTTTATGGTCAGATGAAACAAATTTCTCTAACAATGGAATACTAAATAGACATAATTCACATTATTGGCAATCAGTAGAAACGAATCCACGTCAAACATTTATTTCAAATTTTCAAATACGCTTTTCAATTAACATATGGTGCGGTATGATAAACAACACTATTTTGGGTCCATATTTTTATGAGGGCATTTTGACATCACAGAGATACTTAAATTTTCTGCCAAATGAATTTCAAGATTATCTGGATGATATACCATTGGCAGTTAGACGCAGAATGATATTCCAGCAAGATGGTGCACCTCCGCATAATTCATTGGATGTAACTGCGTATTTGAATCAACAATCTCCAAATTCCTGGATTGGCAACAGAGGCCCTACATCGTGGCCGCAAGATCTCCGGATCTATCACCTTTAGATTTTTTTCGACGGGGAGCTATAAAAAACAAAATTTATGTAATGTCCGTTGCTACACTTGATGAACTGAAAAACCGAATAAGACAAGCTGTTGTTGAATTGAATACAATTAATATGAAACAAAATTTATTGAAAAGACTTTATTTATGTGTCCGAGAAGACGGTGGAAATTTTGAACATTTTGTGTAGTTCGATAACATTTATTCCGTACTTCTTTATGTTCTACTATGATAATAAAATTGTTTATTTTGTACATTGTTTTTAATAGTAATTGAACTATGCATTTCGTTCTTGATGATGTGTAAATGTCTGAGCGCGCAAAAATATTCAAATTTAAAAAATATAAACGTTGTGTAATTCCCCGCGTACTTAACAGTAATATTATTGACACAAAAATATCAATGATGTTTATACAACACAATTTTTCTTAACGCAAATACAACACAAAATAACTCAACTGTCAAAAAATGTAGTTCTAAACGCCCACTTGATTTTGTGAAGCAACATTTAGATATTTTCGTTAATATCTCAAAAACTATCAACTTTTTCAAAGCAAAAATTATTTTCTATTCATTAGTGCAATAATAAACAGGGGATTCCATTTGAAAAAAGTACAAATATGGCAATATCTACGAGAATTATTTTTTTTTCCATCAAATTCACACAGATCTAGTTAGCTTATTAAAAGTACAAAATATTTAATTTGAACAATTTTTTGGTATCTATAATAACTTCCGAGAAAAAATATGTTTCCTATTTCGCATTCCACCCTGTATATGCGGGATGTTTTTTTGAGATGCTCGTCTATCGATATTTTGAGAACTGTTATAGTTAGAAATCTGAAACTTTGCACTACGGTCTTAATGACATAACCGAGTTAATCTAAAATATTTTCAGAATGGCGACACTTCCGGTTATACCGGAAATCGACATCAATTTTCTTATTTTAAATGGAACACCCTATATTTTATTATATTTTTTTATGGGACTTTATTGAAGCAACTATGGCTGTATTTTGAACAGTTTCTGAAATAATTGCATTTTAAAAATTTTTTTGACAGATGCTTGCAGCTAGTAAAAGCGGAATATCTTGAATTGACGTCGTTGGAAAAATTTGATTTTATGCATACGTGCTCGCAATGAAATAAGCTTTTTCATGATGTCAATGGTTTTTATAAATATTATACAGGATGTGTAAGTAGCTTCAAAATTTGACAACTGAAATATTAAAAAAATTAAATTTCTTAAACGGGAACTCCTATTTTTAACTACAGTTTTGAATTCTACTGTAAAAAACAAGATAAGTTTGTCATTAGAACCATTTATCTATTTCTGAAGGTTTTTGAGATATTAACAAATTTAGTTGTTCAATTTTAAAGCTATTTTATACTCACCCTGTATAATATTTATGAAAACCATTGTCATCCTGAAAAAGTCTATTTTATTGGGAGCACGTATGTATAAAATCAAATTTTTTCAATGATTCGAATTCAAGATATTCTTTTTTAGCGCATTTTTTGTAAAAAATTGAAGAATCATCTAGATGATGAAAGCGCATTTTTGACAGTTCATGAATGCTTGTTACTTCAGAGATCTCGCTAATTACCATCTCCCACAATTACTGAGCTTGAAGTCAACCAGTTTGGGCAAATTTACGAAACAGCAGCTTCCATTTAGTACTAGTTTCAAGTTGACTATTTGATAGGTACATAATTTATGCATGTACAAACTCAAAAATACCTTTTAATCTTCATTGTTCAGTTATTGACTGTCAGGAGCTCAAGTGCTGTACCTTAAAATAATAATTTAATCGTTATCAAAGCTATATAAAAAAATACACTAAAAATAAACAAATTTTCATCCAATAATAATAATTTATTTTAATAAGCTTCAAATTCGCGTCAAACAAGTCATTGAATGAATCCCGGACAGATTTGACAACTGTACATAATAATAGTGACACCCGTGGCGAAAGTTGTAACTAAATTTTTATCTACTTTAATAAATTTTAGTTGCCATATCCCTAATGTCATATATATCTATGGGCATTGTTCCACTTGAAACAAGTAATTGAATAATTTAATCTTCCACAATCACTGAGCTTGAATTAAAGCAGTTTGTGCAAACCTACGAAACAGTAGCTTTTATTTAGTACCAGTTTCAAGCCTGTAAATAGTATAGTTGCTGAGAACTCAGCGTCACGCCAGCCAGACAGCCAAAGTGAATATAATAGCGCTTTTTCCAAAAATGCGCTAAAAAGCGCTATTATATTCACTTTGTCTGGCTGGCTGGCGTGACGCTGACTTCTCAGCAACTATACTATTTACAGGCTTGAAACTGGTACTAAATAAAAGCTGCTGTTTCGTAGGTTTACACAAATTGCTTTAATTCAAGCTCAGTGATTGTGGAAGATTAAATTATTCAATTACTTGTTTCAAGTGAAACAATGCCCATAGATATATATGACATCAGGGATATGGCAACTGAAATTTATTAAAGTAGATAAAAATTTAGTTACAACTTTAGCCGTGGATGTCACTATTATTATTTACAGTTGTCAAATCTGTCCGGGATTCATTCAATGACTTGTTTGACTCGAATTTGAAACTTATTAGAATGAATTATCTTTATTGGATGAAAATTTGTTTACTTTTGGTGTATTTTTTTTTAATAAAGCTTTGATAAAGATCAAATTATCATTTTAAGGTACAGCACTTGACCTCCCGTCAGTCAATAACTAAACAATAAAGATTAAAAGGTATTTTTGAGTTTGTACATGTATAAATTATGTACCTATCAAATAGTCAACTTGAAACTAGTACTAAATGGAAGCTGCTGTTTCGTAAGTTTGTCCAAACTGCTTGATTTCAAGCTCAGTAATTGTGAGAGATGGTAATTTGCGAAATCTCTGAAGTAACAAGCATTCATGAGCTGTCAAAAATGCGCTTTCATCATCTAGATGATTCTTCAATTTTTTGGTAGCTGCATGCATCTGTCAAAAAAGTTTTAAAAATGCAATTTAAAATAAAACCATAGTTGCTTTAATAAAGTCCTATTAAAAAATAGAGTAGAATTCAAAAATATAATAAAATATAGGATGTTCCATTTAAAATAAAAAAGTTGATGTCTACTTCCGGTATAACCGCACTCATATTTCAAAAACGGTTCAACATATAAAAAATTGTTTGAGACAAAATTTGTAGAGAATTCAATGTTTTACAATTTTTGTCATAAAAGCAAATACGATTTGAAGCAGAGGAAGCGAAATATTTGCGAAAAACTGTTTTTTGTGACCTTTGACCTTGAATATCTTCAGACGCGTACATGATATTCATTTAACTTTTGAGGTAACATTTAAGATATCAAAATAAATGTTTGTACAAATTTTCAGCTTCTTATTTTTCATTTAGAGGTTGACTACCGGTTTTTTTTAATAAGCTCATCTATTTTGAGAACTGTTATATTTAAAAATCTGAAACTTTGCACGAGGATCTTAATAATAAAGCCGAGTTAATCTAAAATAATTTCAAAATGGTGACACTTCCGGTTATACCGGAAGTCGACATCAATTTTCTTATTTTAAATGGAATACCCTATATTTATTATATTTTTGAATTCTTCTCAATTTTTTAATACAAGTTTATTGAAACAACTATGGCTGTTTTTCAGAGTTTTTGAAATAATTGCATTTTTAAAATTTTTTTGACAGATGCATGCAGCTACTAAAAGTTGAATATCTCGAATTGACATCGTTGGAAAAATTTGATTTTATGCTCACGTGCTCACAATGAAATAAACTTTTCCATGATGTCAATAGTTTTCATAAATATTATACAGGCTGTGTATAAAGTGGCTTAAAAATTTGACAACTAAAATATTAGAAAACTCAAATTTCTTGAATGGTCACCCCGATTTTTAACTACAGTTTCGAATTCTACTATAAAAAACAAGACAAGTGTGCCTCTAGAACCATGTATCTATTTCTGAAGGTTTCTGAGATATTAACAAATTTAAATCATAAATTTTGAAGTCACTTTATACACACCCCGTATAATATTCATGAAAAACATTAACATCATTAAACACTTTATTTCATTATGAGCTCGTATGCATAAAATCAATTTTTTTCAATAACGCAAATTTGAGATATTCGCTTTTTAGATGCAGCGCGCACCTGTCAAAAAAAAAATTTAAATGCAATTATTTCAGAATTAAAGAGGAAAGTTTATGTCGACTTCCTGTATAATCGGAAGTGTCGCCATTCTGAAAATATTTATTATTAAGACCCATATGCAAAGTTTCAGATTTTTAACTCAAAACAACACCCTGTATATATATACAAAAAGTTTTTTACACACAAAAAAATGAATTTCAATATTTTCAAAAGTATTTCAGCCATTTGATGGCCTCAAAAACATTTTTTAGGCAAAATGTTTGCTGTTTACAGTACAAAAATGAAATGTTGGATGCTGATTATTAAATTGTTAAATTTTGACTGATTATTATTATTCTGGAGGAAGAAAAGCAAACTATTAATTTGATTCCATGATACAATTACTGCTTTTTATTTTGATGTAAACAGCTTTGTATCAGTCGACAATTGTGTTCCTGAATTAAATTACAATATTTTTAAAATTATTTTGATCATTCGAAAACCCCAAATATATTTTTTGGACATGAAATTCATTGATTGTTTTTTGCAGTACACTAATGTAATGCTGGTTGCTTGAAACCACGTATAATTAATTTATTATTAATTTATCACTCAAAAAATATTTTTAATTGATTATTAATTGTAACGAAATCAAGTTTCGTCCGCTGGGCGTCCTTTAGTACAAAATAAATTGTTGGAAGTATTATTGATAATAATTTGCTGAGATATTAACAAATTTATTTGTTAAATTTTGAAGCCACTTCATACACATCCTGTATAATATTCATGAAAATCATTAACATCATGAAAAACTTTATTTCATTGTGATCACGTATGCATAAAATCAAATTTTTTCAATAACGCAAATTCCAAATATTTGTTTTTTAGTGGCAGCTTCATTTCTGCCCTTAACATATTTTCACGTCTTCAATTCTCAATTATATAATTTTGTTTTCTTATTTTAGTTATACCACAAACTAGCAATATGGCTAACAAATATGGAAAACCCAAGAACCCAAACAGAATATGAAGATTCCTACACTTTTAAAATATTTTTATTTGAATTTATGAACTTTTATTCCTCGCTAATTTACATAGCATTTTTCAAGGTAAGATGTTAGTGAATAAAGATTCGAGCTTGTTCAGAGCGGGCGAAGCCCGCCTACAGTTGAGTATCACTGACAAAGCAGTATTTTTTTTTTTTGTATTAATTTAAAATATAATCTGGTACGATTTTAGGGCCGTTTTTTCGACTACCCTGGGGACACAATAAGCCGCCAATCCGAGCTTTTGCGGGTCAAAGGTGACGTTTGTGACCCTGCTGGTTGTCTTAGCGAATTATGTATTCAATTAGCTATTATTATGATTGGCAAACAATGTTTCAATAACATCATGGAAATTTTAAACCCGTAAGATAATTTTTAAACTAAAAAAAATTATTTATAATAATTTGGGGTTTATTTAGGAAATTTTATAATTGGATCAGACAAAGAAATCACAGACATGCAACCAAAGATTTAAATAGGGCCCATCCTCAGTGGGAAGAAGATTACCATTTGCAGGATCCTGGAAGATTGGCCCTTTTTGACGAATATTTGGAAATGAGTAATTATAAAAAAAACGTAAAATGAACATCCTGTTATTAATTTAAAAATGTGTTTTTATAAGTTTTGCAGTACGGTTTCGTAACACTCTTCGTAGCAGCTTTTCCTTTAGCTCCATTATGTGCGCTCCTGAATAACATCGTGGAAATTCGTTTGGACGCCTACAAAATGGTCACTCAGGCCAGGAGGCCACTTGCTGAACGAGTTGAGGATATTGGAGCTTGGTTTGGGATACTCAGAGTTATTACTTACGCTGCTGTTGTCAGTAATGTGAGTTCTTACTTATTTATTTTTTGTAAGAAAGCGCTATTATATTCACTTTGGTTGTCTGGCTGGCTGGCGTGACGCTGAGTTCTCAGCAACTATACTATTTACAGACTTGAAACTGGTACTAAATAAAAGCTGCTGTTTCGTAGGTTTGCACAAATTGCTTTAATTCAAGCTCAGTGATTGTCGAAGATTAAATTATTCAATTACTTGTTTCAAGTGAAACAATGCCCATAGATATATATGACATTAGGGATATGGCAACTAAAATTTATCAAAGTAGATAAAAATTTAGTTACAACTTTCGCCGCAGGTGTCACTATTATTATGCACAGTTGTCAAATCTGTCCGGGATTCATTCAATGACTTGTTTGACGCGAGTTTGAAGCTTATTAGAATGAATTATTATTATTGGATGAAAATTTGTTCACTTTTGGTGTATTTTTTTTTATATAGCTTTGATAAAGATCAAATTATCATTTTAAGCTACAGCACTTGACCTCCTGTCAATCAATAACTAAACAATGAAGATTAAAAGGTATTTTTGAGTTTGTACATGCATAAATTATGTACCTATCAAATAGTCAACTTGAAACTAGTACTAAATGGAAGCTGCTGTTTCGTAAGTTTGCCCAAACTGCTTGATTTCAAGCTCAGTAATTGTAAGAGATGGTAATTTGCGAAATCTCTGAAGTAACAAGCATTCATGAGCTGTCAAAAATGCGCTTCCATCATCTAGATGATTCTTCCATTTTTTGTAAGAAAGCGCTATTATATTCACTTTGGCTGTCTGGCTGGCTGGTGTGACGCTGAGTTCTCAGCAACTATACTATTTACAGACTTGAAACTGGTACTAAATAAAAGCTGCTGTTTCGTAGGTTTGCACAAATTGCTTTAATTCAAGCTCAGTGATTGTCGAAGATTAAATTATTCAATTACTTGTTTCAAGTGAAACAATGCCCATAGATATATATGACATTAGGGATATGGCAACTAAAATTTATTAAAATAGATAAAAATTTAGTTACAATTTTCGCCGCCGGTGTCACTATTATTATGTAGTTGTCAAATCTGTCCGGGATTCAGTCAATGACTAGTTTGACGTGAGTTTGAAGCTTATTAGAATGAATTATTATTATTGGATGAAAATTTGTTCACTTTTGGTGTATTTTTTTTATATAGTTTTGATAAAGATCAAATTATCATTTTAAGATACAGAACTTGACCTCCCGTCAGTCAATAACTAAACAATGAAGATTAAAAGGAATTTTTGAGTTTGTACATGCATAAATTATGTACCTATCAAATAGTCAACTTGAAACTAGTACTAAATGGAAGCTGCTGTTTCGTAAGTTTGCCCAAACTGCTTGATTTCAAGCTCATAAGAGATGGTAATTTGCGAAATCTCTGAATTAACAAGCATTCATGATCTGTCAAAAATGCGCTTTCATCATCTAGATGATTCTTCCATTTTTTTTTTATTTAATGTTTAGCACAGAATCAAGTTTTTTATTTTTTCTAATTGTTCTGTACGAATTTGTAAATAATTCTGTAATTTTCAGGCCTTTGTGATAGCATACACCAGCGATTTTATTCCAAGAATGGTGTACAAATATAAATACTCGAATAATGATGACTTAGTTGGATATATTAATGCTTCTTTGTCATGTAAGCATCAGTACTTAGATGTCCACAAATTATCTGTACATTTATGTCAGTATTCACAAAATGATAGTTAACATCAATTCCAACGGTGTTTCCACTCTTGGGAGCATCCGAAGTTGTACAGTTAGCTTTGGGACATCTATATTTGCCAACAGGTTCATATTTTTCTGATCATTGCTATTTTTATTTAAAGATTTCAATACATCGCATTATACAGAAGATATGGGATCGGATGTTGATGATCCAGATCCACCCACATGTCGATATCGAGGTAATAAAGCAAACTTTACACAGGTTACAATACACTATAAAAAAAATTAACTTGAACAAAAACTAATAAAATGATTTTATCGTGAAATTTTTTAGGTTATCGGAATCCTCCAGATAGTCCAAACGAATATGATTTGAGTCCTCAATATTGGCACGTTTTTGCCGCCAGATTAGCTTTCGTTGTCATATTTGAGGTATACAATTTTGGGAACATTTTTTGCACTCCATTTCTTCCACTAGTTTTTTCAACCGCACTTTTTTTCCACCAATAGTTTCTTCCATTTAAAAAAAATATATATAATAAAAATTGATGGAACAAATGGAGGAAAAAGTTATGTAAAGACAAGGTTACTGCTAACTTCTCCAAACTAGACATCATTTAAATAACTTGTAAAAAAACAATTGACAGACATTTGCTTGTGATGTCCAAATATGAACAATAATAATTCTAATTTTACATTACGATTTTCATTATTCTATCTCTTTAAGACGTTTCAAAATGTGTCAGGATGCATTCGTGTGTTACAGACTACGTCAGGATGTTCTAAAATGTCCCAAAAAGTTCTGGGATATTTCAAAATGTACCAGGACGTTCTTAAATGTCCTAAAACGTTTCAGAATGTTTTTAAATATTTCTAGAATATTTTACAATGTTTGAAAATGTTCCAGGATGTTTGAAAGCTTCTCATGATGCTTCAAAATGTTCCAGAATGTATCAGAAAGTTACAAAACGTTCCGGAATGTTTAAAAACGTTCTAAATTGTTTGAAAACCTTCCTGGATTCTTCTAAAAGTTCCAGAATGTATCAGGATGTTCCAAAAAGTCCTAATACTTTCTAGAATGCTTCAAAACTTTTCAGGATGCTTTAAAACGTTTCAAAATATGCCAAAATGTTTCAGAAGGCTTAGAAAACCTTCCAGGATGCTTCAAAACATTGCAGAATGTATCAGGACGTTCCAAAATGTTCTAAAACATTCCAGAATGTTTGAAAGTGTTCCAAAATATATTAGGACATTTCAAAATGTTTAAAACCCTTTCAGGGTGCACTAAAACATTCCAGAATATGTCAGAATGTCCCAATACGTTCCGGAAGGTTCAGAAAACCTGCCAGGATGCTTCAAAACATTGTAAAATGTATCAGGACGTTCCAAAATGTCTCAAAACTTTCTGGGATGTTTTAAAACCTTCCACAACATTTCAAAACCTTATAGAATTTGTTTTCACGTTCCAAAATGTTCTAGTACGTTCCAGAATATTTCAAAACCTCCTAGAATACTTGAAAATGTCCGAAAATATATTAGGACATACCAAAATATTCAAAAATCTTTCAGGATGCTCTAAAACGTTCTAGAATGTCCTAAAACGTTCCGGAAGATTCAGAAAACCTGCCAGAATGCTTCAAAACATTGTAAAATGTATCAGGACGTTCTAAAATGTTTCAAAACATTCTGGGACGTCTTAAGACCTTCCATGACATTTCAAAACCTCATAGAATTTGTTTTCACGTTCCAAAATGTCCTAGAACGTTCCAGAATATTTTAAAACCTCCAAGAATACTTGAAAATGTTCAAAAATATATATTAAAACGTTCCAAAATGTCCAAAAACGTTTTAGAATGCTTAGAAAACCTTTCAGGATGCTTCAAAACATTGTAAAATTAATCAGGACGTTCCAAAATGTCCTAAAACGTTCCAGAATATGTTTATACCTTCTAGAGTATTTGAAAATGTCCCAAAATTTATTAGGACATTTCAAAATGTTTTAAAACCTTTCAGGATGCTCTAAAACATTCAAGGATTTGTCAGAATATCCCAAAACCTTCCGGAAAGTTTAGAAAACCTTGCAGGATGCTTCAAAACATTGCAAAATGTATCAGGACATTCCAAAATGTCCCAAAACCTTCCAGAATATTTTAAAACTTCCTAGAATGTTCAAAAATATATAAGGACAAAATGTTCCAAATTCTTTCAGGATGCTCTAAATCATTCCAGAATGTTCCAAAACATTTCAGAAGGCTTAGAAACCCTTCCAGGATGCTTCAAAACATTGCAGAATGTATCAGGACGTTCCAAAATGTTCCAAAACAATCCAGAATATTTCAAAACTTTCCAGAATGTTTGAAAGTGTTCCAAAATATATAAGGACATTCCAAAATGTTTAAAACCTTTTCAGGATGCTCTAAAACGTTCCAGAATGTGTCATAATGTCCCAAAACGTTCCGGAAGGTCCAGAAAAACCTTCCAGGATGCTTCAAAACATTATAAAATATATCAATACATCCCAAATTTTCTCAAAACATTCTGGGATGTCTTAACATCTTCCACGACATTTCAAAACATTATAGAATATGTTAGTACGTTCCAAAATGTTCTCGAACATTCCAGAATATTTTAAACCCTTCCAGAATACTTGAAATTGTTCAAAAATATATATTAAGACGTTCCAAAATGTTTCAAATTATGTCAGGATACTTTAAATCGTTCAAAAATGTCCCAAAACGTTTCAGAAGGCTTCGCAAACCTTCCAGAATACTTCAAAACATTGCAGAATGTATCAGAACGTTCCAAAATGTCCTAAAACGTTCCAGAATATTTTAAAACCTCCCAGAATACTTGAAAATGTCCCAAAATATTTTGGGACATTCCAAAAGGTCTTAAAACCTCTCAGGTTGTTCTAAAACATTTCAGGATGTATCAGAATGTCCCAAAACCTTCCGGAGAGTTTAGAAAACCTTTTAGGATGCTTTAAAACATTGCAGAATGTATCAGAACATTCCAAAATATCCTAAGACGTTCCAAATCATTTCAAAACTTCCTAGAGTGTTTGAAAGTGTTCCAAAATATATTAGGACATCCCAAAATGTTTTAAAACCTTTAAGGATGCTCTGAAACGTTCAGGATTGTTTGGAAGACCTTTCAGAATGCTTTAAAACATTGCAGAATGTATCAGGACGTTTCAAAATGTCCTAAAATGTTCCAGAATATTTGAAAATCTTCTAGAATACTTGAAGATGTTTAAAAATTGTGTCAGAATGTTCCAATAGGTTCCGGAAGGTTCGGAGAACCTTCCAGGATGCTTCAAAACATTGTAGATTGTATCAGAACGTTCGAAAATGTCTTTAAACATTCAGGTTGTTCTAAAACGTGCCAGAATGTGTCAGAATGTCCCAAAACGTTCCGGAAGGTTCAGAAAATTGATGAACGTTTGCATGTTGTTCCAAATTATTCAAGGATCAATTTTAGTAATTTCATATTTTATGATAAATAATACCGTATATGAAATAAACGCATGAAACTAAAAAGTTTCATCAGTAAAATGTTGGTACCACTGGTTGAAAAAAATCTCATTCACGACATTGAAACTATCTATTTGATAAAAAACTTAAATATGAAATTTCAGTCGAAAATTCGTACGCTTTCTCAAGTTATCGTGCTTCTAAATAGACACTGTCTTTTTTCAATTGTTTTTTGGGTTCAGTAGGGTCTAAATCATGAAGATTCATGAAAAAATCACGATCACAATACCTCTATTTTAAATAGGACGGAAAAGTAGCAATTGCTCTCTTAACGAGAGAAATCTCGCATAACGTATGACGCGGAAAAGGGGAAGTTTCTTCTTTACGTCATTCACTTGTGCGCCAGCTTTCCGTCGAAATATAAATTAGGCTTGCACTTAAAAGTTAGCAGTGACCAATCAGCTTCATGTATTATTTTTATTAAATTGTCATCAATTTTCAGCATATAGTTTTCTCTATTGTTGGAATAATGCAATACGCAATTCCTGACGTTCCTTCCGAGGTAAGTACATTACACTTGCTCCGCAATTTAATGTAATTGTTTTTTTGACACAAAAGTTTTTATAAATACTTTTGCGGCATTCATTTGTGAATCGTAATAATTACAAATACATTTTATTAAAAAATAAATAAAGTTTGATCAATATTGATAAATATTTTTTTATAATACAGCTGCAAACACAAATCCAACGAGAAAATTTATTGGCGAAAGAAGCAAAATATGAACATGGATTGAGGAAAAACAGCGACTTTGAATTTAGTGACATGGTGAACTCACTTCGAGAAAACAATAATGCATCTAGGGGTGAACGTAGTCAAGGTAATTATATATTATGTTACAATAAAACCAATAAAAACAAATAAGAGTGCAATTAAAAAAGTACTTACTGTTTAAATTTCACGTCAATTTGCTCCCCGAAAATGACACTATTTGTACAAAAATTTATTGTTTTTTCTTCGTTAGGCATCCGAGGTTCCTGGGCCAGAAGACTCAGCAAGATATCTGACGGCTTGGACGCTCACGTCGAAGTTACAGCAGGTAGACAACGAAATTCAACTGTTTGGGAAGTGACATGAACAATAAAACATTTTAGTGAATTCAAAAACCTTAAAGTGGTTGTGAAATAGACAAAATAATTTCAGGATTTTAATTTATTTTAGGATAAAATCGTGTAAATATTTGTATGTTGTGTAATTGTGTGAAAATAGATATTTATAATGCAAATTATTGTCATTCTCTTATATAGTGGAACACATTATAATTTTCAAGTTTGAAAGCACGGACGCGCACAATCTTCGACAAGAAAAAGTTTGTTTGCAGTGCAATTAATAATTTTGAGTAAAGTAGTGATATGTAAAACACAATTTGATCAAAAACTTACTTTATTATGGTGTGAATTGAGGTGAAACACGGGGGCCGTGTTTTGGAATGAGCTGTTAACAGGTAAAACATTTTTGGTACCTTGAATTATAAATATTATTGCTGAAAATCGTCCTGGACAGGAATTATTCACAAAATAGAAGCTCATTTTAAATTATTAACAGATTAATGGCGTCACGTCAAATCACTTCTGTAGAAACAAAATCAAAGCGTACGATATGAAAAATATACAAGTGTTGCCAACTGTGTGAAATTACTATTATAAATACATTATAATTATTTAAAAGGCATAAAACGATAGTTATATATAATAATTATTGGATATTATCAATTGAAATTTTTGTTTCCTTGCATGCTACTTGTTTGATACATCATTTGAATATCTCATTAAGTTTTTTTGGTTTTACTAGGTTTCTCCCCAACTTATGACATTTAATCGTTTTGTTAAACATAATATTAATTTAAAATTGTAGTATATTTTATATTATTGCAGGTTAATGGAGAAGCCGTACCTGTTGGCATCCAAGGTCAGAATTTTTGCTTATTTTTATTTGAAGCACATTTATTTATTTCACGCAATTGACATTTATTGTTCTTTATGTAACATTTCAATAAGGACTAAAATCACGCATTAAAAATCATTGAATATACCTCGAATAGACTGGACATTTGCAATTAATAATTGGAACACGTCATACTAGCGACATCTAAAGTTGAGTAGTTAAATCAATTGTTGCTTACTATTAGTAACAATGGATGCCCATCCGTAAATTAGATATATTTATGGGTACATTTGACAGTTATATGAAATAATGTTAAGACCTTTGTTGTAAATTTGATTTTATACTGTTTTTTAAGTTTATTTACGTTAAAAACGGTTGTGGTTGATCGTAATGCAAATTAATTCTGTTATTATAAGTAAATTCGAAGAGTTTGAATGCTAAAATTTGTGTGTATCAATTTTAATTGATTCAGTAATGAAAAACAGACTTACAGGAAAAACAATTATTTATTGTTGTAATCTAAAAAAATGTACAAATTCTGAGCTTCATTGTAAAAACATTTGTATTCCTAATATTTATGATAATTGTACAATTTCACAATAGTCTTAAATTAGGAAAATGTCTTTATTAACTCGCACGTCAAATTGATATACAATCGGCTGAAACCTAAACTTTATTAATATTTAAATTAATATAATTTCACTATTTTTTCAATAAAGTCTACATAGGAATGCCATATCGTGGGAACACTATCATATCTACATTCAAAACAATTTTTCTATCATTTAACTCAATTGCAAAACAAAAAACATCTAATTTTTATCCGTTTTTACATCTCCCAAATCCGAAAAACAAATTTGCAATAAAAAACACTTCACAAGCTTAAAATGCATCCAACAAAAACACAATAAACGTTACAAAATAACGTTTATTATCAACAAAAATACAAATAAATTAATCAGTTGCTTTTTTGTTAAACGGAACCCTCTTTTTGTGTATCCGTTTGTGGTAATTCTGCGCTAAAGAATTAACAATAGAAACAACAAAATACAAAATCATCATTATAACTAATTTCTCGAAAATCCACGCCAGCATATTTCCTCCGTCGGGCGCCGTCCCAGCCGCCGTATTCCTATGTAATTTATTTTTCTGGTTTGCCAGGAACTCTTTAAAAGGTTCTTGAAGTTTAGTTCCAATTACTGGAACCATAGTCAACCAAACGATAGCTTTTTCAATTAAAGTCTCGTTGAATGCAATAATAACAAACAATTTTTGAATATGCATTTTTATGATGGCTTTGCCGATTAAAGTGGCGCCGAAAAACGTCCAAAACGGCACCAGAAAATGACCACATGTTATCCCTGCGAGGTCAAACAAAGGGTTGGGAATCTGCGAAACAATTATTGATTAATTGCGTTCAAATTCCGTTAAAATTTACTTACACTGGCACACGCTAAAATCCCGAAAAATCCGACCTTTTCGACCATTTTTTCCACTGCTAATTTCCCCCTTTCCATAACTGTGAGCTTGGCGTTCATTTTGAGCTTTCGCTGTAATTGTTCAATATCTTTAAGCTCCTCATTTTCGGCTGCAGCTTCATTTCCGGATAAACGCGCAGCTCGGGCCATAAAATACGGGGGAAGTTCGCCCAAAGCAGTGCCGGCTCCCCAACACATTGCTTCCAAGCGGACTTTTGACATGATTGTGAAAATTGTTAAAGGGGCCGTACTGGCCACTGATGAACAAATAATACTAAAAAACAATAATTAAATATGTATAAAATTGGCAATTATTAATTTATTTACTCGTCGGGGTAGGGCGGCTCCGGAAAATCCACTCCTCCACATTCATACGCAGCTATTGTCACCCTAGCTATGTGGGGCCCCAAATATAGTAGGAACGTATGTAGACCGGTACCAAGGCCCACACTGCTTAATACTCCTAAGCCTATCCAATAAAGACACCACGCCATTTGTTGGTAACTTTTGGATAGCCATGTTTGTTGGGGCCCAGGTAACTGAGCGGCAGTTAAAAGTGTAGCTAATAGGGCCACCGATGTCCAAACGGCTGTACGATGTGCTAGCACCCTAAAAAAACATTCCGTAATTAATAAAAAATCCCAAAAATTTCTAAAACTAAATTTTCTGAGTCTAATTTCAAATTTGGCGCGTCTTTTTACTCATGAATGCTACACATGCGCACGAAACGACTTAAAGAGCTCATTAAAAACAAATATTTCAAAATAATGATGTAACGAGCCGACAAAAGAACATCATTTCACCCTTAAATGTAAAATATCCTCATATATAAATGACATACTCTAAAGATGTTTTAGAGCATTTTTAAACGTCCTGGCACATTCTGCAATGTTTTGAAGCATGTTGGAAGGTTTTTAAACATCCCGGGACGTTTTGGGATTTTTGGAACGTCCTGATATATTTTGGAACATTTTCAAGCATTCTGGAAGGCTTTGAAATATTCCGCAACGTTTTAGGACATTTTGGAAAGTTCTAACAAATTTTAGAAGGTTTTGAAATGTATTAACATATTCTAGAATATCTTGAAGCATCCTGGAAGGTTTTTAAACGTACTGGAATTTTTTTGGGACGTTTTCATACGTCCTGACTCATTCTGGAACGTATTAAGACATTCTGACAAGGTCTGGAACGTTTTAAAATATCCTGAAACGTTTAAGGACATTTTGGAACGTCCTGATACATTCTGCAATTTTTTAAAGCATCCTGGCAGGTTTTCTAAATTCTCAGAAACATTTTGGAACATCCTGATACATTTTGGAATGTCCTGATACACTTGGAACATATTCAAACATGCTGGAAGGTTTTGAAATATTCCGCATCATTTTAGGACATTTTGGAAAGTTCTAACAAATTTTAGAAAGTTTTGAGATGTACTGACATATTCTAGAATATCTTGAAGCATCCTGGAAGGTTTTTAAACGTACTGGATTTTTTTTGGGACGTTTTGGTACGTCCTGACACATTCTGGAACGTATTAAGACATTCTGACAAGGTCTGGAACGTTTTGAAACATCTTGAAACGTTTTAGGACATTTTGGAACGTCCTGATACATTCTGCAATGTTTTGAAGAATCCTGGCAGGTTTTCTAAATTCTCCGAAAGGTTTTGGGACATTCTGACACATTTTAGAGCATCCTGATAAATTTTGAAACATTTTGGAACTTCTTGATACACTTGGAACATATTCAAACATTCTGGAAGGTTTTGAAATATTTCGCATTATTTTAGGACATTTTGGAAAGTTCTAACAAATTCTAGAAAGTTTTGAGATGTACTGACATATTCTAGAATATCTTGAAGCATCCTGGAAGGTTTTTAAACGTACTGGATTTTTTTTGGACGTTTCGGTACGTCCTGTCTCATTCTGAAAAGGTCTGGAACGTTTTGAAACATTCTGAAACGTTTTAGGATATTTTAGACCGTCCTGATACATTCTGCAATGTTTTGAACTATCCTGGAAGGTTTTCTAAGCCTTCGGAACGTTTTGGGACATACTGACACCTTCTGGAACGTTTTGAAATATCCTGAAACGTTTTTTTGACATTTTGGAACGTTCTGCAATGTGTAAAGCATCCTGAAAGGTTTTCTAAAGTTTCCGGAAGGTTTTAGGACTTTTTGACACAATCTGGAATATTTTAGAGCATCCTGAAAGGTTTTGAAACATTTTGGAACGTCTTAATTTATTTTTGAACATTTTCAAGTATTCTGAGAGGTGTTGAACTATTCTGGAACGTTCTAGAACATTTTGAAGCGTCCCAATAAATTCTATGAGGTTTTGGAATGTCGTGGAAGGTTTTGAAACATTCCAGAATTTTTTCGGACATTTTGGAACGTCCTGATACATTCTGCAATGTTTTGAAGCCTCCTGGAAGATTTTCCAAGCCTTCTGAAACATTTTGGGACATTCTGGAACGATTTAGAGCATCCTGAAGAGTTTTGAAACATCCTCGAATGTATTACGACTTTTTTAAAGATTCTAACACATTATGGAACTTTTAGAAGTAACCAGAAAAGTTTTCAAACATTCTATAACGTTTTGAAATGTCGTGAAAGGGTTTCTAAACTTTACAGAAAGTTTTGGGACATTTTGACACATTCTGGAATGTTTTAAAGCACCCTGGAAGGTTTTCTAAGCCTCCTGAAACATTTTGAGACATTCTGGAACGATTTAGAGCATTCTGAGAGAATTTGAAACATTTTGGAACGTCTTAATATATTTTTGAACATTTTCCAGTATTTTGGGAGGTTTTGAAATATTCTGGAGCGTTCTAGGACATTTTGGAACGTCCTAACAAATTCTATAAGGTTTTGAAATGTCGTGGAAGGTTTTAAAACAACCCAGAATGTTTTGGAACATTTTAGAACGTTTTAAAGCATCCTGAAAAGTTTTAAAGCATTCTAGAAAGTATTAGGGCTTTGTGGAACATTCTGACACATTCTGGAGCTTTTCGAAGTATCCAGGAGGGTTTTCAAACATTTTAGAACGTTTTTAGACATTCTGGAACGTTTTGGAACCTCCTGATACATTCTGGAACGTTTTGAAGCATCATGAGAGGTTTTTAAACATCTTGGAACATTTTCAAACATTCTAAAATATTCTGGAAAGATTTAAAAACATTCTAAAACGCTTTAGGACATTTAAGAACTTCCTGGTACATTTTGAAATATCCCGGAACTTTTTGGGACATTTTAGAAGCATTCTAGAACGCATGAAGGCATCCTGACACTTTCTTGAACGTCTTGAAGACGTTTGTCAATTGTTTTTCTAAAATTAGTAATTTAGTTGTATCGTGTTTGGTATCAAATTAAAGCTCCTGCGAAAATAATTCTAGTAAAAGTGTCAAAATGATATTCAAACGATTGTCAATTGTTTTTTTACAACTGATTTAAATGATGTCTAGTTTGGTATCAATTTAAAACTGTCGGAGACCTGTCTTTGGTGCACCTGAGAGTAAATAAAGGCCAAAACATAAAAGTAGGGCCCAAAAAATGTATGAAAAAATACTCACTTTTTTCCGTAAGTAAAAAGTAGCATAAATAATTCCCTAATAAAATATTCTGTAGTAACAATAGGCTTCCTCCACAGAACTAATTCTCCTCTTTCTAATCTTTCTTTCTCCCTGGCGTCTGTACCGGAAGTATCAATTTTAGAGTTTCCATTTGCTTCTGGTACCCCATCTTTCCGTTTTGTGGACGTATTTGGCATTTTGTGACATAGACGTTGTAACTAAAACATTAGGATGCAAAATTCTAGTATAAACTTTTATTAATTAATATTCATACTTCATTTGTGTCAAATGAATCATTTTGAGAGTCAAAATCAATAACAAAGTCTTCACTGTTGGAAATCATGAATAAAACTAAACTATTATCAAATAACAAAGGTCAAGCAGATTAGATTTTTACACAATTTCCTATAAAGACCAAACAAAATTGGAGTAGTATTTCAATTTTTGTTATTGTTTTTTTTTTAATTGTTTATTCATTCTAACATACTTGAATGAAAATAATTGTGTGAAATAAGAATTAATATTGCTCATATTTGGACATCACATGCAAACATTCGTCAATGGTTTCATCATTAATTAGTAAATTAATATGAACGATGAAAAAACCCAAATAAACCAAAATTAGTTCATGCATTTTATATAATCGGGAAGAAAACTGCAAAAACTATTAAAAAAATTATGGTGTCATAAATACCTCAACAAAAATATTCATTTTACCGCAAAAACATCAGAAAACTGTAGATAACCGAACGTACAAACTTAAACTGAATAAATATGTCAGAGCAAAGTGAAAATAATAAGTGAAATCTTCAAGTATGAATCGTGTTATCGTATGATTCGTACTTTCATTGAAAGTTAAAAATATTGACCTTGAAAACTTGCAGGAATATTAAAATATTAAAAAAAACACCTGAAAGGATTTTTGGCAATATGAATTTTTATTGATTCCTGCAAGGAAGTTAGGGAGCAATCCTTTCAAATGCATATTTTTTTTTTTTTAAGTCAATCGGATATTCTGAACTCGTTTAAGAAGATTGAAAAGGTAAATGTTCATTTGTGCTACTAATCTAAATTAGTAACACAGTTATTAGACAGCAAAAAATATTTTAAATTCATGAAACAAGTACCATTTTAAAATAATTAAACATCGAGAGAAAGTTCGAATAAAGATCATTTACCTATGTTTGAAAAAACAATGGAAAGTGCTATTAAAATTTCTCTTTGAATATTATTTAAAAAAATTAGTGCGCCTGCGCAGTTTGTGATAGCCAAGCAAAACATAACCAAAGTAGCATTTTGAAAAAGCTCCGAAAAAAGCATCATGCATACCAATTCCGTTTTATTCCCCGAGGTTTTTTGACCTCTGCGACGACATTCGCTTTTAAGCTGTTCCTTCGATAAGGACTGCAGCTGCTCAGCTGTAATCGTAGTTACCGTAGCCGGAGGCGCCATCTGTGAGCTCATGTTAGAAGTAGAGCGAGTGCGTGTACGTTTACCAGCCATTTCAACCGCCTACATTGAGTGCACACGGAATGAATTAGCCAAATTTTACAGAGTGCATTCAGCATTTTTTCAATCGATAAAACAATTTTTTTTAATTTTTAATGTCTAGTTCAGCCTTGGAATTATCATAATACAGAAAATGAAACAAATAGAATATTCATTTCGCTTTGTTTTTATCACAAAATTTCTAATTATGTTTTTTTTTCAAGGCCACCTCATAACTTGCTGTTTGTTTATCGCTAAATAAAATTTAAACAATTTTGGAAAGCTGGAAGCACGAACTAAATTATTCTTAACATTAAAAATTGATTTGCGTTTGTTTTAAGCTTGATTAACGCACCCTAGCAAGTTTTAAGGTGGCCGTAAAAATATTACGAATTATTTTTAATTACTAATTATTTTATAAAATGTAGAAAAAATTGTTGAATAATTTTCCAGTCTCTGCACATAATCATTTTTAATTAACTGAATACACTCGTAAATAATAAAAGTTAATATTTACACAAGAATATTAACATAAAGATAGCAGAACAAGTAAAATATAATTTAAAATAAATTTGGGTTAGTTTTAAATGATTATTAATGATTTTAAATTAAATATAATAAATAATACTCACAATACTAAGGAAACAATTGTATTGACTATCTAAAAAATGCTATTTTCAACTTCGCCTCAGCATTATTTTTCTATCAGCCCTGGAATAAAGATTATTTTTAGTATTTAGAATCTAATTTTATTCACATTTAATTAGTAAACACAAAAGGCACTTGGAAAATGACAATCACTGTAACATAACCTCAATAAACACAATTTTCACGTAATTTTTTTTGAATATTTAAATATTATATTGCACTAAATACAAATTTAATAATATAAAAAATAGTTTTTAATGTTCATGACACTTACTTGGCAGAAACACGTGTATAAAGTGAAATATTATCAACCTTGCGCTTTTCTATGGTACACATCACCCGATTTGTAGTTCACTAATTTGACACTAGTGGGAGATACTCAAAATGCTATTAAAATAAATTGAATAATTGGGGGGAGTTAAATAAATCACAAAATACATATAATAGATATTTATTTTTCTGACAATCACAACAACGATTATATTGCACTACTACAAAAAACAAAATCTTAATTTGTTCACTTTCATAAATATCACTTAAAATATTGATCAAATTAAATATAATAAGCTAAATTGGAATGATCATCTATACAAACTACTTATTTCGAAATCTAAATATGTGCAAAATACAGGATACATAAATGGGGCCCTCCACCAACAGACAAAATTCGAAAAATTGCAATTGATACGTTAATTATAGGATTAACGTGACGTCCCGCCTGTCATTTTCTCTCGCGCCTCTATCCTATTCCAACCACTTTGGCATTGATTATTAAAATGTGACAGTTAATTTGAAATAAACAAATAATGCTTATTATTGATCCGTATTCAATTGAAATATGTAATAAAAATATCAAAAAGCATCAATAAATAAGATTATGCACTGCAATACTCAATACATGATATACAGAAGTGAAGTATCCTATTCCAACTACTTTGGCATTGATTTATAAAATGTGACAGTTAATTTTAAATAAACAAATAATGACTTATTAATCCGTAATCAATTGAAATTTGTCATAAAATATCAAAAAAACGTCAATAAATAAGTCTATGCACTGCAGCATATGATATACAAAATGACGTATCCTATTCCAACTTCATTGGCATTGATTTTTAAAATGTCACATTATTTCACGACTGTAATTTAAATAAACAAATGTAAGAAAGGATGGAGGGCCCCATTGCAATTTGTTATAAGTTTAAGAAATATTGTACATACCTATTTCTATTTATACTTACAAATTACTTTTAAAATAATTCAGATTCAGTATTTTTGAGGATAGTTTCCAAAAATAATTTTATACTATTTTCTATACAAAAAGTGCAAATCTTATTCTAATTGTACATTTAGGACGGATAGTTTTAAGTACTCATTTCGGTTATATTATTGCAATTAATAGAGTAATACCACTGGGATAACAATAAAATACAGCAAAATAATAATTTAAAAACAATACGTATTTCTTTACGTACTTACCAATAAAATAACAATAATAAAAGATCTCAGTGATTAGGAAAGTAACTAAAATACTATTTTTCATCGCAGTCTCTATAAAAATTCAAATTGTACTCGATATATTCAATACCTAGTTTATTTTCTGATAATCTGCAAACGTTCTGAAACAATATACAAAAAATGTTTCAATTTCATCACACAAATTTTGTAGAATTGAATAAAAGGAAAAACAATGTGTGTAATTTTGTACATTACCTGATTCTGGAGTAAAGAAGCTCGATAGGTCAAAGTTTTGTACTGAATATTCACCATATCAATATTAAAAACATTTCCTGATATTTTATTATCAACATTTTCCAATCCCATATTCCTATTTGGTTTGTGGAGAGCTTTTGTTTCATCCCAATAAGAATTATGACATTCATATTGCTTGTATTCATTATCACATGGTTCCAATTCTTTATAATTGGGATTATTCGACCTAAAATCATTAAAAAATATTAGAGCCACAGAAATAATTTTACTCGTCCAGCGAAATAATTTTTCCCATTTAAATCAATGTAAAATACGATATATTCGATGCCCCAAAACATACTCGAAAAAGTGAATGACGTAAAGAGGCAGCTTCCCCTTCATCCGCGTCACACGTTATGCGAAATTTTCCTCGTTACTTCCCCGATCTATTTTCAATTTTTCGACAATTCCAGATTTTTTTGAATTTAGTAGGATACTAAGCCCAAAAAAACAAATTAAAAAAAATCTGTTTGAATGTTTGAAAGCAGGATAACTTGAGAACGTGAATGAATTTTCGATGGAAAATTCGAATTGAAGCTTTTTATCAAAAAATTACCAACTACTAACAAATTCAATAAGGTTTTAAAATATCGTGGAAGGTTTTAAAACATCCCAGAATGTTTTGAGACATTTTGAAACGTCCTGATACATTTATACAATGTTTTGAAGCATCCTCGAAGGTTTTCTGAACCTTCCAGAACGTTTTGGGATATTCTGACGCATTCTGGAACGTTTTGGAGCATCTTAAAAGGGTTTTAAACATTTTGGAATGTCCAAATATTCTTTGGGACATTTGCAAGTGGTCTGGAAGATTTTGAAATATTCTGGAACATTTTAGGACATTTTGGAACGTCCTGATACATTTTGCAATGTTTTAAAGCATTTTGGAAGATTTTCTTAACAATCCGGAACATCCCAGAATGTTTTGAGACATTTTGGAACGTCTTGGTACATTCTACAAGGTTTTGAAACATTTTGGAATCTCCTAATATATTTTGCGACATTTTCAAGTATTCTGGGAGGTTTTGAGATATTCTGGAACGTTTTTAGGACATTTTGGAAGGTTCTGATACATTCTGCAATGTTTTAAAGCATCCTGGAAGGTTTCCTGAACCTTTCGGAACGTTTTGGGACATTCTGACACATTCTGGAATGTTTTAGAGCATCCTGAAAGATTTGGAAACATTTTGGAATGTCCCAATATATTTTGGAACATTTTCAAGTATTCTGGGAAGTTTTGAAATATTCTGAAACGTTTTAGGACATTTTGGAACGTCCTGATACATTCTGCAATGTTTTGAAGCATCCTGGAAGGTTTTCTAAGCCTTTTGGAACGATGTGGAGCATTTTGGAACGATTTAAAGCATCCCGACAGAATTTGAAACATTTTGGGATATCTTAATATACATTTTTGAACATTTTCAAGTATTCTGGGAGGTTTTGGAATATTCTGGAACGTTCTAGGACATTTAAGAACGTACTAACAAATTCTATAAGGGTTTGAAATGTCGTGGAAGGTTTTAAAACATCCCAAAATGTTTTGAGATATTTTTGGACGTCCTGATACATTCTACAATGTTTTGAAGCATCCTGGAAGGTTATCTGAGTCTTATGGAACGTTTTTAGACATTCTGACACATTCTGAAATGTTTTAGAGCATCCTGAAAGGTGTTTAAACATTTTGGAATGTCCTAATATATTTTGGAACATCTTTAAGTATTCTGAAAGATTTTGAAATATTCTGGAGCATTTTAGGACATTTTGGAACGTCCTGATACATTCTGCAATGTTTTAAAGCGTCCTGGAAGGTTTTCTAAATAATCCGGAACGTTTTAGGATATTCTGACACATCCTGAGAGGTTTCGAAACATTTTGGAATGTTCTAATATATTTTGGAACACTTTCAAACACTCTAGGAAGTTTTGAAATATTCTGGAATGTTTTAGAACATTTTGGAACGTCCTGATACATTTTGCAATGGTTTGGAGCATCCTGGAAGGTTTTCTAAACATTTCGGAAGGTTTTGGAACATTCTCACACATTCTGGAATGTTTTAGAGCATCCTGAAAGGTTTTGAAACATTTTGAAAAGTCCTAATATATTTTGGAACATTTTCAAGTATTCTGGGAGGTTTTGAAATATTCTGGAATGTTTACGGACATTTTGGAACGTCCTGATACATTCTGCAATGTTTTGAAGCATCCTGGAAGGTTTTCTGAGCCTTTTGAAACGTTTTGGGGCATTTTGGAACGATTTAAAGCATCTTGACAGAATTTAAAACATTTTGGAGCGTTTTAATATAATGTTTGAACATTTTCAAGTATTCTGGGAATTTTTGACATATTCTGGAACGTTCTAGGACATTTTGGAACGTACTAACAAATTCTAGAAGGCTTTGAAATATCGTGGAAGTTTTTAAAACATCCCAGAATGTTTGAAGACATTTTGGAATGTCCTGATACATTCTACAATGCTTTGAAGCATCTTGGAAAGTTTTCTGAATCTTCCGGAACGTTTCAGGACATTCTGGAGCATTTTAGAGCCTCCTGAAAGGGTTTTGAACATTTTAAAACGTCCTGATACATTCTGCAATGTTTTAAAGCATCCTGGAAGGTTTTCCAAACTTTCCGGAATGTTTTAGAGCATCCTGAAAGGTTTTGAAACATTTTGGAATGTCCTAATACATTTTAGAACATTTTCAAGTATTCTGGGAGATTTTGAAATATTTTATATCGTTTTAGGACATTTTGGAACGTCCTGATACATTTTACAATGTTTTAAAGCATCTTGAAAGGTTTTCTAAACTTCTCGAAAGATTTTGAGACATTCTGACACATTCTGGAATGTTTTAGAACATCTTGAAAGGTTTTGAAACATTTATGAATGTTCGAATATATTTTACGACATTTTCAAGTATTCTGGAAGGTTTTGAAATATTCTGGAACGTTTTAGGATATTTTGGAACGCCCTGATACATTCTGCAATGTTTTGATTATCCTGGAAGGTTTTCTAAGCCTTGTGAAACGTTCTGGGACATTCTGAAACGACTTAGTGCATCCTGAAAGATTTTGGAATATTTTGAAACGTCTTAATATATTTTTGAGCATTTTCAAATATTCTGGGAGATTTTGAAATATTCTGGAACGTTTTAGGACATTTTGGAATGTCCTGATACATTCTGCAATGTTTTAAAGCATCCTGGAAGGTTTTCTAAGCTCTCCGGAAGGTTCTGGGACATTCTTATACACTCTGGAATGTTTTAGAGCATTCTGAGAAGTTTTGAAACATTTTAGAATGTCCTAATATATTTTAGGACATTTTCAAATACTCTGAAGGTTTTGAAATATTCTGAAACATTATAGGACACTTTAGAAAGTCCTGATACATTTTGCAAGCCTCCTGGAAGGTTCTTTAAACTTACCGGAAGATTTTGGGACATTCTGATACATTCTGGAATGTTTTAGAGCATCTTGAAAGGTTTTGAAACATTTTGGAATATCGTAAATATTTTGGGACATTTTCAAGTATTCTGGGAGGTTTTAAAATATTTTGGAACGTTCTAGGACATTTTGGAACGTCCTAACAAATTCTATAAGGTTTTGAAATGTCGTGGAAGGTTTTGAAACATCCCAGAATGTTTTGGGAAATTTTGGAACGTTTTAAAGTTTCCTGAGAAGTTTTGAAGCATTCTAGAACATATTAGGACTTTTCGGAACATTCTGACACAACTGGAACTATTCTGGAAGGTTTTCAAACAGTTTGGAACGTTTTGAAGCATCATGAGAGGCTTTCAAACACCCTGAAATATTTTCAAACATTGTAAAATATTCTGGAAAGATTTTAAAACATTCTGAAACGTTTTAGGACATTTAAGAACGTCTTGGTACATTTTGAAATATTCCGGAACTTATTGGGACATTTTAGAACGTTCTGACGTATTCTGGAACGCATGAAGGCATCCTGATACATTCTGGAACGTCTTCTAGACGTTCTTCAATTGTTTCTCTAAAATTAGTTATTCAGTTGTATCGTGCTTGGTATCAAATTAAAGTTCCTGCGGCAATAATTCTAGTAAAAGTGACAAAAATATATATTTAAACGATTGTCAATTGTTTTTTTACAAGTTATTCAGATGATGTCTAGTTTGGTAACAATTCAAAGCTTACAACTTAATAAAATTGTGGCAAGTTTGAGATCAATTGAAGCAACTGCACATGACTGGCCATAAAATTTACAGTCGGGGAAGTACTGTGTGGCCACAGCAGGTTTTTAATTTGGAAAAATGACGTCGCACAAGTGAAGGACGTAAAGTGGGAACTACCCCTTTTTACGCGTCACTCGTTATACGAAATTTGACTCGTTACGAGAGTAATTACTTCCTTGACGTATTTTTAATAGGGGAAGTATTGTGTTCGCGGTTTTTATACAAAGTTAAGCGAGCAATTTTTCCTTAAAATTGAATTTAACTTACCTGAAACTTAGTTTTACGTGTTCATCAGACATATATTTCGATATTGGAATGGCGTATGTTATATTGTAAGTGTTGGTACTGCAGTCGTAACAATAATCATTAGTTAATGTCATGTTGAATGTGCTCCCTTGGATTAAAATCGTGAAATATTGCTCCGCGTGATCTACAATATAATTAATAATATTTTTTCAATTGTATTATGTAAATTATAATTACCAATATAACTATTTTCTTCTCCAGGCCAATCCACATCAGAATCCCTCTTTTGCCTCTGCTTGTCAATATTATTTGAATGAAAAGTATTGATTTTATTTTTATCAATACTTATTAGAGAAACTTGTCCTTTAGTTAAATTAAGATTACTTTTTTGGGTTTTGTCATACAGTGCGGACTCTACTTCAGGGTTGTCAATTGTGACAGGGCTGCAGCAGTAAACCTAAAAATAAATTTTTAAAAATGGACACAATGGGTTGTTGATTTTTTTTACTTGACATGGGCTTGAAGAATCAATATCGCCGTCCATGTCTTGACAATATGGCGGCCTGCCTATTACCATTGGTGTTCTACTAGATATTGAGTTCTCTATTATTGGACGGTGACTGTTTATGTCATGTGCTAAAAATTTAAAGAAATTAGTGGCCGCCATTTTGGCTCCAAATTCAAATTGTTGTAACTTACCTTTCTCTTTATACGAACTAGGGTGCACATTTTGAACTATCGGGGTAGTTCTCGACTTAATATTCTTTAAGGGGGGTAATTTGCTACGGTACCCCGTTTGAGTATTAAAAATATTACTTTGAGTAAACTGACTGTTGTGCCTTGATGCCTCCATTAAATATAAAGTTGTTATGGCTGCCAAACTTAACAAAAAAAATATAATAAGTAAATTCCCTAAATTTTAGAGTATAAAAAATTACCAGAATGCCATAATTAACACCAAAATTACAATAACTATTTGGATAAATTTATTGGAACAAATTTCTTGATCCTTGTGGCAAGAATGTTTATGACATTTTTGTGTTGAAGTTGAAATTTTACTACTATTTACTGTGCTATTTGATTTTAAACTATCGTCGCGCTTCAATTTATTCAACCTACGATTAATTCTTTCTAATTGTCCAATTCTGGTTTCTAAATTATCTGTTACTTTACATAATTCTTTTACTGCCCCTACATTTTCCATAAATATTCGTTCCTGAAAAGAAAAAACAGTTTATAATAAAATTTAAATTAGTTTTCAGTATTTTACTTTGTTGACAACTAAAAAGTTATTAATAGTCCTTCCATTTTCTAAGGTTATGTCCCCCGTGGGGCTGACAGCTTCCGGAATAACCTGCGCAACTTCCTGCGCAATAACTCCCGTATCAGACATTTCAGTTTTCAAATTTAATTGTGACGCAAAACCAGGGGCATACTGATACCTCACAACTCTCAACCTTTGTACATTTCTAAGCTGCTCCGCTGTATCACATTCCACAATATTTTTTTTGGCTCTCAAATCGCTAGGTTGGATAATATGGCCCGTGATTTTTAGATTGCCGTGTATAACTAGAGATTCGTCAGGTCTGTCAGTGTTTATTCCAACTTTACCAGCGTGAAAAATTGATTCCTGAATAAGTAAACAATTTATTTATTGGATGGATTACAGTTTTATTTTTTTTTCAAACCTGCGTTTGTCCTTTTTGCCAGCACAGTTCCACGTCGCTTTCAAATTGCCCGGGATTGGAAGCCTAAAACAATAAAACACGTATTTCTATTGGATTATTTAACATTCAAGCAAACGCATTCAACGTTAATTCACATTACAGGCAAAACAGACGCTGCACAATAAACACGTACAGATGTGCTCTATCCATTGTGACCTCAACCGATGTTATCGCATTATTAACCGAAACAATTGACAATCTAGTGTAGTATTGACGTCATACGACAAGAAAATTAATTATTAAGCTTGATTTTCAGTAAAACTGTTTTAATGTCAAAACAAATGACAATCAATAGTAGTAATAACGTCATACTTAAAATAAACTAATATTAGCCAAAAAATTGTTTTGTATCAAATTAAATTTGTGTTTAAAGATTAAACATCGTGGACTGTTCTCGTGGACAAAACAATTGACAATCAATAGTAATAGAAAAAAAGAATTATTGTTTGTAATAACGTCATACGTTAAAAAATCATTATTAGGTTTGATTTTTGGTAAAATTTGTGTTTAAAGATGATTTTAGTGAAATTGTATACCGTAGACTATTGTAGTGCCCAAAACAAATGACAATCAATAGTAGTCATGACGTCATACTTGTAATAAACTATTTTTTCGCAATTAAATTATAAATAAATGGTTTTTTGATTCAAATTTTGTGTTTTTTTATTTTTGACGTTTCGACTCCTTCACCACGGATCTTCATCAGAAAAATCATGGGAGAAAGGGTCGAAACATCAAAAATAAATATATATGCAGAATTTAAACCAAAAAAATAAAGAAACTAATATTAGGTAGAAAATTGTTTTATATCGAAATTAATTTGTTTTTAAATATGAATTTAGTAAACTTGAACATCGCAAACAAATGACAGTCAGTAGTAGTAATGACGTCAAACATTAAATGAACTAATATTAAAATTAGACAGAACAATGTTTTGTATCAAAATGAATTTGTGTTTAAAGATTTTAATAAAATTAAACATCGTAGATTGTTCTAGCGGTCAAAACAAGTGACAATCACAAGTAGTAATGACGTCATGTATGATATAAACTAATATTTGATTGAGATTATTGTTTGCAATCACGTCATACATTAAAAAAATCATTATTAGGTTTTATTTTTAATAAATAGGTAAAATTAAATATCGTAGACTGTTGTAGTGCCCAAAACAAATGACAATCAGTAGTAGTCATGACGTCATACTTGTAATAAACTAATCTATACATTTTTTCACAATTAAATTATGAATAAATGGTTTTTTAATTCAAATTTTATGTATTTATTTATTTTTGACGTTTCGACTCTTTCATCAAGGGTCTTCATCAAAAAAATCCTTGAAGAAAGGGTCGAAACATCAAAAATAAATGAATATACAGAATTTAAATCAAAAAATCTATTTATTCTTGAAATAAATTTTGTAATACATTGAATTTATGTTTGAACAATTAAATACCGTAGATTGTTTTAGTGACCAAAACAAATGACAGTCAGTAGTAGTATTGACGTCATACATGAAATAAACTAATATTCGACTGAAAATTATTGTTTGTAATGTTGTCATACATTAAAAAATCATTATTAGTTTTAATTTTTAGCAAACTTGTGTTTAAGGGTGGTTTTAGTACAATTAAATATCGTAGACTGTTCTGGTTACCAAAACAAATGACAATCAGTAGCCGTAATGACGTCATACATGAAATAAACTAATCTATACATTTTTTTCTGAATTAATTTATGTAATTCTGTATATTTATTTATTTTTGACGTTTCGACTCTTTCACCAAGGGTTTTCATCCGGAAAAACCCTTATTAAAAGGGTTTAAACGTCAAAAATAAATAAATATACAGAATTTAAATGAAAAAACTATTTATTTATTAAATAAACTAGTATCAGATAGAAAATTGTTTTGTATTAAATTGTATTCATATTTAAAGATGATTTTAATACAATTGAATATAGTAGACTTTTTTAGTGGCCAAAACAAATGACAATCAGTAGTCGTAATGACGTCATACATTTTTTTCAGAATTAAATTATGAATAAATGGTTTTTTGATTCGAATTCTGTATATTTATTTATTTTTGATATTTCTACCCCTTCATCAAAAAAAACAATTGATGAAAAGGTCGAAACGTCAAAAATAAATAAATACACAGAATTTATTTATGAAATAAATTGATATTAAAAATAAAATTGTTTTGTATTAAATTAAATTTATATTTAAAGATCATTTTAGTAAAATTGAACCAAAACAAATGACAATCAGTAGTAGTAATGACGCCATACATGAAATAAACTAATATTAGACAGAAAACTGTTTTGTATTCAATCGAATTTATGTTTAAAAATGATTTTAATAAAATTAAACACGTAGATTTTTCTAGCGGTCAAAACAAATGACAATCACAAGTAGTAATGACGTCATGTATGATATAAACTAATATTCGATTGAGATTATTGTTTGTAATGACGTCATACATTAAAAACTTGTGTTTAAGAATGTTTTTAGTACAATTAAATATCGTAGTCTGTTCTGGTGTCCAAACAAATGACAATCAGTAATAGTGATGACGTCATACGTCATGAAACAAACTAATATTAGATTAATTGTATTAAAATGAGTGTTTAAAAACGATTTTAGTAAAATTAAACATAGTAGACTATTCCACGGACCAAAACAAATGACAATCATTAATAGGAATGACGTCATGTATAAAATTAGACTGAGAATTCTTGTTTGCACTGACGTCATACATTAAAAAATCGTTATTAGGATTGATTTTTAGTAAAATTAAATATGTACAAAATAAATGACAAAAAATCGTTGTGGCTTTATTTGCAAACATTAAGAAACCGTTTGGGCGGCATCTTAAAGAAGAAAAATCATATTTTGTGCACATATTAGAAGAAACTGGGTCTAAATGACATAAAATTATTGTTAAATTACAGATAAATATGCGTGCTGTATTTGAATGATGGTTTTATATATTTTAGAGCCAATTCTTGGCAAAAATAAAATATGTACACAAAATATGAACTATTTGTTTTATAAAGCCGCTTGGATGGTTTCTAAATGTTGATAAATAAAGCCACAGCAATTTTTTTTATACGAATTTGCTGAATTTATTGATTAAAACAGATGACAATCAACTGTAATTAATTTGAATTTTGGCGCGTCCCTTGTTGCGGCTCATGCGCAAAAAATGCTTTTAGGAGTGCATTCATTTAACTATGCATTTAAATTAATTTCGTAATGAAAGCACGAAATTCCCAATAATTTTGTTTTTAAAGCAGAATTGCTTCTGTTTTCGTTAATTTTATTGAATAAAAAGTGATTATTGGCTTACCCTAACTATTATTCGTTGGCTGGCATGACTAGCAACCGGAAAATGTCCGTGGGAAGTATGTGCGTGCAATCCAACCACCAACTGCGAAACAAAGTTATTTATTAATATAATTATCAAACAAATAAATAATTTAATGAGTTTATTTTATTGATTAATAAAATTGTTTATTGTTACCTGAAAGTAGCGTTGCTCAGGGTTGGGCTTGCCCTTTTTGCGCATATTGTTTGAAGTGGTTTCACTGAAATGCAAACGCCCTACGGTCACCTTGGTCACTTGCGAACTATCCAGCTCCACTCTAGAATTCGAAACTCTAAAAATCAGTCTCTAAAATTCAGTGGCACATTTCTTCACACAGCGAAGCGATACCCAACCGCAAATCATACAGACATATATTAAAATTATTTTTGTACTGAAATGTATGTGTCACAAAATTATAAATAGAAAGTTAATTAAATAAAAAGGTTGGGTATCTTATTGAATAGTTTTAACTTACAAGACAGGATGAAAGGGCTTTTTACTCCGATCGCTTTGGCTCTGTTCCACTCGGATTGTTTGCGTGGGACAATCGTATTTCACTCCGTAGAAATGCAGGTGAAAGCTGTTAATTTTTTGCAGTCCTTCCGCGGTTTTTACAAATTGAGCATCGCCTATTAGCTGCATATGACAAGTTATCTAAAATAAAACAAATTACAAGATTAATTTTAATATTAGAAGCAATTCAATTTAAATTACCTGAAAATGATTCTTTTTTTGGCAAACGAAAGCATCGTCCGCATTTGAAAAATTAAAACCTTTATCAGCATCGACTCTGTAATGTGGAGTAGGTCTGCAATATAATTTAAAAATATTAAACCAATTTGAACAAATTATTATTATGGTACTTACAATTCAGCAAGGTTTTGGTCACACAGCACACACCAATTAATTTGCTGAAAGGCTTGAAAACGAATACATTGATATTGTGCGTCCCCCAAACAGGCACCAGAGTCACTAGCTGCATATTCAACATCTTCAGAGGCGCCACCGCCTTGATTACTAACACTGCTGCCTCCATTAGCTACCACAGGGCTTAGCTGCCCAGCGGGGCACAATTCCGGCTCGGATTTCACCACCTAACAAAAATAATTACCACTTTATATTTTAAAATTAATAAATATTTTACCTGAGCCACCTGCGTTACCTGATGCGCATCCTGCGACAGCTTCCTCTTTTTAACGCCAGTTCCTTGAGCTGTAGCTCCAGTAGATACTGAAGAAATTATGTCCAAGTTCTGTTCAGCTAATAATTGCTGGTGATGCTGATGTTGTTGAATATGGGAATGGTGACCAGTTTCTAATGGAAATTGTATACTGCCATCTAAAGATTCGTGGTGCTGAGCTGGCGACGAATAGGAAGGACTCCCTGAAGTATAAACGAAACGTAAAGCCTCATTCAACAATCCACAATATAAATACTGCCAGAAACAACCTCAAATAAACATACCAATATTTGTAGCTCAATTATTCGTTTGAATTTGTGACATTTTCGATGCCGTATTCAATACTTTAAACTGGTACAATTACAATTGTGTTGGTAAAATTTCCTTCAAAATGCATGTTGCAATTATTATTTACTTGATTTTTAAACTTACAATTTATAAAAGTACGATTATTTGTCAATAAATCAACTGACATTTACATGTTCTTTATGTGCCATGTAAATAAGGACTAAAATTGCACCATCCATAAGTCATTGAGTATACCCCGTATAGACCATACATTCAGTTGATTATAATTGAAATATTTGACAAGAACGACATCTGTTGGTTACTAATATCACTAACAATACTGAGTCCGTAAGTTAGATAATCTATAGATACTTTGAAAGTAATTTGACGTTTGAAAAATGTTATGCTTGTTACAATTGTTTCCGTGAAGTTTAATGCATTAAAATCCGAAAAGCATCCAAATAATTAATTAATTAAGTTTTATAGAAGGTAAATATTTATTTTTTTCGTTGTTATCGTGAAACTATTGCCAACATCAAGTGACTTCAAAATAATTCCCCCAAATTATTAATAAATGTTCTTCATCTGGATGTCATCCAATTTAAAATGTTGTACACTGTTGTTACTGATGATAAATACTTGAATTATTAAATTATAGTTTTAGCCATAATTCACAATGGGCGTATAACATAATTCTTATGAAAATCTTATGCGTGTTCACAATGAGCATAGCATAAGCAAAGCATAAAAATTATTTTATAGGGATATTGCGGCCTGAGTTGGTTATAAAATATAGGTACTTTTAGTTTTTAGTATCTGTCACAATTTGAATCACTTGTCCTAAACAATGCTTTTCTTCATTTTTGTTTTGATTCGATTATTTTATCAAAACAGCTTTTTTAAAGACTCCTTTTTTTCAAATTTTATATTTGAAAATATTTTCCATTGCTTTTGGTTTTGTTTTTTATATTAAAGTTCTTACTTTTGTTTCTGCACATGTTTGCAATTAAATGTCTTATTTGGAAGACGAAATTCGTTTAGTATTGTTATTAAAACAAAGATTATAAATATTCCTACCACAAAAACAAGTTTATTTTCATTCATTTGACACATTTACTGTCTGTGTCTGTAAAAATATATTGGACATGCGCATTAAGAAAATATATGCGTAAGAAATACGTAAAATTGAGATGATTTCAACTTTTTTATGCAGCTGTTATGCACTACGTAAGCATAAGAAATACGTAAGAGCATTGTGAACACGGCCATAAGAATCGCACATGTTCAACTTTATGTCTTATGTATTTCTTATGTACTTCTTATGCTTACACCCATTGTGAATTAGTGCCAATTCACAATGTGCGTAAACATAAGAAGTACGTAAAAACATAAACGTAAGAAATTAGGTATTCATAGTGGTCGTTACGTAAAATATTAAAATAAAGTGTTTTTTTCATTTTATGTTGGTACAAATTAGAGTTATTGATGTATTGTGTTGGTTTCTCCTGACTGTCATTTTCAAATATTCTGTTGATTTCGATTGTATTTCGTGTTTAATGTTTTTCTTTGGTTTCACTTCTATTAGTTTGGACTTTTGTTTGTTTTGTTTTATTGTATGATGTCTGAAAAAGATCTTGTGATTGTTTCATTATTATTGAAACTGAGTTATAAAAGTCGCCAACGAGACAAATGTCAAGACGAGGAAGAAATTGTTGTTTTTTTTTATTAATAATTCTATGTCAATCATATTTAAAGCACGTTTCGATTCAGGGTCAACTGTCAGATGAAAACATGTTTTTAAAGTTGACGCATGCGCTATTAGTTGTTTTGTACGTAAACATAACATAAAGTTGAATTTATCTCAACTTTACGTTTATTATTACGTAGCTCTTATGTCAATACGTAAACGTAAGAAATACGTAAGAGCATTGTGAACACGGACATTGAAATACAGCAGTTCAACTTTATGTTTATGTTTACGGTTACGTACTCCTTACGTTTACGCACATTGTGAATTAACACATAGGACTTAGAATAGGCTGGTACCACGAGCTTTGTTTTTGGCGCTACTAAGAGCGTTGTGTCAAGATGTGTTTTAACGCAATTAGAATTTTCCCAAATACTTTAGAAAATAATCTTCAGATACAAATTACGGAAAACACATATGTCTACAAAATTTATTTAAATATTTTCCTTTAAAATATCTTGAAATATTTATATTGCCTTAAAACTGTTCTTAAAATAACACTGCTAGTATAGCCAAAAACAGAGCTTGTGGTACCAGCCATTAAATTCAAATGTTGACCAGAGTGAAGTTATTTATTGGACAAAGGGTGGGGCCTGTGACGTAATATCACGTGATACTGAATTTAAATGTCAAATTCGTATACTTTTTTGAGGTTAGATAAATTTAATCTGTCACAAACTTTATTTAAAAATATTACAAACAGGTCATGGGCCAGTAATTGTGTTCCATCTCTAAATCTAAATTAATTTTAAGGGTATTGAATTTATTAATACTATTTATTAGTTATTTTAAAAGACTCTAATGCTTGCAAAGCAGCCTGAAATTGGTACGCTCCTAGAATAGATGCTACAAACCACAATTTTAAGCGCATTTTTTTGTAAAAAAGTGCTATTATATTCACTTTGGCAGTCTGGCTGGCGTGACGCTGAGTTCTCAGCAACTATACTATTTACAGGCTTGAACCTGGTACTAAATAAAAGCTGCTTTTTCGTAGGTTTGTACAAATTGCTTCAATTCAAGCTCAGTGATTGTGGAAGATTAAATTATTCAATTACTTGTTTCAAGTAAAACAATGCCCATAGATATATATGAAATTAGGGGTATGGCAACTAAAGTTTATTCAAGTAGATAAAAATTTAGTTACAACTTTAGCCGCCGGTGTCACTATTATTATGTACACTTGTCAAATCTGTCCGGGATTCATTCAATGACTTGTTTGACGCGAATTTGAAGCTTATTAGAATGAATTATTATTATTGGATGAAAATTTGTTTACTTTTGGTGTATTTTTTTAATATAGCTTTGATAAAGATCAAATTATCATTTTAAGGTACAGCACTTGACCTCCCGTCAGTCAATAACTTGACAATGAAGATTAAAAGGTATTTTTGAGTTTGTACATGCATAAATTATGTACCTATCAAATAGTCAACTTGAAACTAGTACTAAATGGAAGCAGCTGTTACGTAAGTCTGCCCAAACTGCTTGATTTCAAGCTCAGTAATTGTGGAAGATGGTAATTTGCGAAATCTCTCAAGTAACAAGCATTCATGAGCTGTCAAAAATGCGCTTTCATCATCTAGATGATTTTTCAATTTTTTTTGCTAGATGGCGACACCGGCGATACACTAGCAAGCGAAGTTTTGTCAGTGGCACTAAAACAGTGGATTTTGTTTTAAGTTTGTGGCACATAATTAGATATAGAAATAATTGTGTACCTAAAACAATGGCTGTAGGTTAGCTCGCTAGGCTCGCGGCTTTGAAAAGCATCCCTGCGCGCGCCTCTGAGACTGTAGTTGAGAGGAAACTACCTCGAAGGGTAAACTGAACTCCTCAATATTGGACTGAAATGTGGTCTAAATTTTTAAATGGTTTGGTTTGTGAGCTGTGCACAAGCGTCTATTCTAGGAGCGATCCCTGAAATTATTTAATAATAGTTCTCCGATTAAAATCGCGTACAGTTATCCATTTAAACACTGCTTCGAATGTTTTTATGGTATATTGATGAAACAAAAGACAATCAATAGCCGAATTCAAGACCTTTCGAATGATATGTCAGTCGTAGTTGTATCACTTATAGTTTCTGAGATATTAATTTTAAAATAAAGCTTGTTGCAAAAATAAATTTTGGCGAGTTGTAGCTTCCATTCATGATTTTGCAGTAATTTCTATCCTGTAGATTATATTAATTTTTAGGTGGTTTCCAATTTTTATTTTTACATTTTATTCTTGACTTGTTTTCTTCGGATGTTTTCATGCGATCTTGATGAAACAAAAGACGATCAATAGCCCCTTTCAAGACCTTTTGAA